>CM052808.1:45484893-45518497 GCA_028533885.1 Nasua narica
CCAAAGAGGTAAAGGATCTGTACTCGAGGAACTATAGAACACTCATGAAAGAAATTGAAGAAGACACAAAAAGGTGGAAAAGCATTCCATGCTCATGGATCGGAAGAATAAACATTGTTAAAATGTCTATACTGCCCAGAGCAATCTATACTTTCAATGCCATCCCGATCAAAATTCCACCAGTTTTTTTCAAAGAGCTAGAACAAACAATCCTAAAATTTGTATGGAACCAGAAAAGACCCCGAATTGCTAAGGAAATGTTGAAAAAGAAAAACAAAGCCGGGGGCATCACATTGCCTGATTTCGAACTTTACTACAAAGCTGAGAAACATTTTTATTGTGACCATTTGGGTAATCCTTTTTTCTTGCATTTATAAATTACACTATAGTAAATAGCCTTGTGCATATGTCTTTTTGTATGTTTGCCCGTATATCTTTAAGATAAATTCCTAACAAGAGATTGCTAAAGAGATTGCTGGACTGAGTGGTAAATGCATGTTTAATTTTTCTAGATACTGTCAAATTCCACCCCAACTGTTTGCATTTCTACAAGCAATACATGAGACCTCTCAATTTCCCCCACAGCCTTGTCAAAAGAATATTGTGTAAATATTTCAATTTTTGTCTCCATTTCTATTAGGAGTGAGTGGGGTTAAGTAACTTTACCCGTATTTAAGGGATATTTGCCTTGTTTTCTTTGAGAACTGTGTATTCATTTTCTAGCCTTACTTTTTTAATGCATAGTTTGGGCTATTTCTTTCTTTTTAGAAAAACTTCATGCCCTGGCTTAGTAACCTTTGGTAGCATAGGTAGCTAATAATTTTCCCAGTTTATCATTTATTTTTTACTTTGTGTATAGTGTTTTTTTGTCATGCAAAAGTATGTGTATGAAAGGGAACTTATTTTTTCCCTGGATTTTATGTATACTTTAGGAAAACTTCCCTACAGCCCAGTTGTAAGAAATTCACGCACATATTTTATTCCTTTTATATTAAACATTTGGAAATCACTTTGGTATATAAGCTCAAGAAATTCCTAAAAGTTTACCAAGCACGAGCCAGTCTGAGCTGGCTTCAGCACCCCATTCATGGCTGGTGGAGCGTGGAGAGCCAGGACTTGTTTCTATGTGTTGTTTCCATTCGCAGGCTCTTAGGTATAATGACTGGTTGTGTTTTATCAAGTCAGTAAAGTTCCTGGTGCCTCAGATTTTCCAAATTAAAAACCTCTTTGAACGTTGAGAAATTGGCTCATTATTCTTGACGAATAGTGCACTACAGCTTTGGGGGGAAGATTATCTAACTCTTTCGTTAGAAAAAAAATTGCTATTTCTCTAGCTGAGATTTTTTTTTGAGTACAAAACATCAATTATTCCGCTGCAGAAGTGCACCACTCCTTTTGGAAACAGCAACAGAATAGGGAACTATCCTTGTGGGGAGACCAATGTGACATATGAAACAGTCTTGGTTTTAGCCGTTGGGTACCGACCCTTGATTATCACAGTAGGTTCATTTTCTCCTCTCGGATTTAGAGAATCTGCTATCCCCAATAGACAGAAAAAGCACAACAAATAGTAAACAAATAGTAGACTCACCACTACTGGAAGTGTCATTGAGATTGAGCAGGCCCCCGCTGAGCCCTCGGTAACTATGGTAACTGTAGGTCCCGTTTCCGTTGATGTACAGCACCTCCTGGGAGCCCGAAACCCCCGAGGTGGAGTACGTGGCCTGGGCTGCCTCTGGCTTACACTGCTTGTCAGCCGCCGCGGATTCGTCCTGCAATGACATCAGCATTCCGTGATGTGTCACATCACAGCGCTAGTCCACCTTGACCAGGACTATCTTATCGTTATCTATGTGTCTGCACTAACGCGGGGAAACAAACAAACAAAATCTATGGTCAACATTATTAAGTCAGCATATAACACATTTCCAACAACTTGGCTAAACACTTTAAAAAAAAAAGGAGAGCAAAGTAACAATGTGAGACAGACTGGAGTTGCAACAATTTGCACTTTCCAGCTCAATTTAAAATCACATGGAGATAGGTGTTCACCCTAGCCCCGAGGTGAGAGCAACCTAAATGTCCACGGACAGATGAACAGAAAAAGAAAATACAGTATAGAACTACAGTGGAATATTATTCAGCCTTATCACAAGAAGGAAATCCTGTCCTCCTAGAGCGTGGATGAACCTTAAGGACATGATGCTAAGCGAAACGAGTCCGTCGCAAAAAGACAAATTTTGCACGATTGTACTTATATGAGGTATCTGAAGCAGTCAATCACACAGAACAGAAAGTCAGAGGGTGGGGGCAAGAGGCTGGGGGAGGGGGCGGTGGGAGCCAGAGAGCTGTTCCCTGGGTATAGTTTTATTCCTGCAGGAATGGGGGTGGAGGGAAGGGAGTGGCGCTGGGAGTCTGGGCAAAACAACATGCATACGGTTGACAATATTGTACTGTACACTTGGAAGTCATTGGGGTAGTGAAGGAGTAGAGAGGAATGAAATTTAAAATGGGAAAAGAATAGAGAAAATCGATAAGAAAGTAAGAAAGGGGAACCCTCTTACACTGTTGGTGGGAATGCAAGTTGGTGCAGCCACTTTGGAAAACAGTGTGGAGATTCCTCAAGAAATTAAAAATAGAGCTACCCTTTGACCTTGCAATTGCACTACTTATTTACCCAAAGAAGCAGATGCAGTACAAAGAAGGGCCACATGTACCCCAACGTTCATTGCAGCAATGGCCACAATCGCCAAACTGTGGAAAGAACCAAAATGCCCTTCAACAGATGAATGGATAAAGAAGATATGGTCCATATGTACAATGGAATATTATGCCTCCATCAGAAAGGATGAATACCCAACTTTTGTATCAACATGGACAGGACCGGAAGAGATTATGTGGAGTGAAGTAAGTCAAGCAGAGAGAGTCAATTTTCATATGGTTTCACTTACGTGTGGAGCATAAGGAAAAACAAGGAGTACACTGGAGAAGGAAAGGAAGGGTGAATTGGGGGAAATTGGAGGGGGAGAAGAACCATGAGAGACTGTGGAGTCTGAGAAACAAACTGAGGGTTTTGGAGGGGAGGAGGGTGGGGAGTTGGGTGAGCCTGGTGGTGGGTATTCAAAAGGGCACATATTGCATGGAGCACTGGGTGTGGTGCATGAACAATCAATCTTGGAACACTGAAAAAATAAAATTAAAAAAAAACTTTTTTTTGGTATCACTGCTCTACTATTTATACTGGGAAGTCAGAAAGTTCCAGACTTTTTTTTTTTTAATTCTGAAAGTTACTCTTTGCTAGTTGAAAGTACCCAAATACAGTGGGTTTTAGAATGGAGATATTGGGCTTTCACCAGATTTAGCACTCAAAGTAGGGGCTTTTCCTAGAAATATGCCAACATAGGTGGGGTTTTTTTCTGGTACTATGATGCAATGATATTACAGATAGTAAGAGAGTTTATTTTTTAATTTTTTTAAAGATTTTATTTATTTACTTGAGAAAGAGAGCAAGCAAGTATGAGTTTGGGGGGCTGGGGGAGGTGGGGAACAGAGGGAGAGGGAGAAGCAGACTCCCCACTGAGCAGGGAGCCTGGACCCTGGGATCATGACCTGAGCTGAAGGCAGATGCTTAAATGACTGAGCCACCCATGTGCCCCAGATAGTATGAGTTTAAATAATCTAAGATATTGAAGAGGATATTTCCAGGAATCTTTTGTTACTAGAAGTATGGGTCATAAGAAGTATCTAAGGTAAATAATTATACTAATTATAGTGCATCTGTGAACAAGAATTGTTAATAAAGCAATACTAGGGGCACAGGAACATTGCAACTATTACAATCTTAGAAACTGTAACCAAAAGCCTTTTAAATGGCATGTTACAATGACAGAGTGAGTGGAAAATGGTCAAATCAATTATGACAACATCTCATGCAGCGTCCAAAAGCCTTTTATAAAAGTGCAGTGAAATGGTTTCCCATCTAGGAGTGCCAATCTCCTCCCTAGAGACAGAGATTATCATTTATACATATATACATATACATACACACATATATTCTATATATACATATATATGAATTATATATTACATACACACACACACACACAATCCTTCGTAGTAGGACAAAGACATGTCTTACATAGTCATTTAAATTAAACTTATTAAATGAGTAAAACTTATCAGAAAATTGATAGGTGAATCCATGATGTTTACCATGGATTTTTTTTTTAATATCAATGACTTCTATTTTCTCTAAAGAAACAGATTTCAATCTACATTCATGGAACTGTAAGGCTTTTGGGAGAAATGTCTTAGAGTCTTCTTGAGTTTATGGGACAAGGGCACAAAGATACCCTGTCCTCCCACGTTCTTCCTCTTTACAGACTAGCGGACCTTGTTTGCCTTAGTTTACATTCATATAATCACTCCATTGAAAGTGCACTTTCGTAATAAAACCACTGGTCTGTGAAGTATTCTTTCTGTAAAGACAGGTAGCCATTGAAACTCTGAAAGAAGGCAGAATATTTGATATCTCAAAGCAACTTTAAGGTCCTTGGAAAGGGGCTGGCCTCAAACAATTCCACCACTGTGGGGTGCCTGGGTGGCTCAGTGGGTTAAGCCTCTGCTTTTGGCTCAGGTCTTGATCTCAGGGTCCTGGGATCAAGACCCGCATCGGGCTCTCAGCAGAGAGCCTGCTTTCTCCTCTTTCTCTCTGCCTGCCTCTCTGCCTACTTGTGATCTCTCTGTCAAATAAATAAATAAAATCTTAAAAAACAAAACAATTCCACTGCTAGCATAACTTCCCAGTTCCTTGAATGAAGATAACTCAGGCAACATGATAAAATTTGAATTTCTAGTTTCGCAAAATGGGTGGCTCTTCTGAGCATCCCAGTCTATTTTTCTGTGTTTGGAAAATGAAAATAAGATACATTCATAGGAGAGGAGTTTCTTAATGATGAGTAAAAAGAGAGAAGGCATTGTCTCCACAATATTTGCTTACTGATTCTTTGTATGCTAGAATTAATTTGTATTACTAAACATGCTATTTTTAAAATTTGCCTTAGTCTTTCATTATTAACTGTTATTCCAAACCACAGTAACTGCATGGAACAGGCAGATAATTAATTCCATTAATAATCAAAACAGGCCTTGTAGGGAGTCATTTGTGTTCAAACACAGATTTGCATTATTAGTGTCCTTGGCAGTCCACTATATGTTGAGAAAAAAAACATATGAAAGTCTCAATAAAATCTGGCCTGTAGTATCTTTGGGGCAAAACTTTAATATCAGTTAATGCACATTTTTCTTTTGAATGATCACTGTTACTGGTTCTGAAGAAGCGTAGATTTTAATGATATAAAGAATAAATATCCCCTAGAGTCACATTTTATCTCTGTAAGCAACTTTGAATAATCATTAGTTCCCAAACTTCTCAAGGCTGACAGCTTGCCCCCTGCGTTGCTGTGAAGCTTATTTTTAAAAGAGGATAATATTAATAGGTTACAAGACTGCATATCTAGGCAATGAAATAAATTTTATTCATCAACAATCATACAAAATCCTATCCTGGCTTTTATGAGACATAGTTCAAGTTTTCTTTAAAAAAATCCATAAAAATAAGAGTGCATCAGTGATTCAATGCCCACCAGCCGTGCACTAGATAATGCAGTGTTGTTTTGATTCAGATATCTTTGATTAAAAATACACAACAAATTAAAGAAATACTCACAGTTATTTCTGTAATTAAGCTCTGGCCTTATCAATAAATATAGACTTGATGTATATAAGTAGGCATTTCATATTTACCTTGTTATTTAATATGTAATTTCATATTTAGTATATGGTATAGAATACTAGAGTAATATTTAGGTTTGTATAGGATGTATACACATACATACATATGTATGTGTACTTATGGATGGAGGGCAAGATTAGGAATGGTTTGAAAGAGCAGACATTGTCACACTCTTTGAGAAGACTGATTTGTACGCTCTCGTACCTTATCCTCAAAAACTGGAGAGGGTCGAACTTGAATTTGCAGAACCTGATCTGGTACTTGGGCCATACACATTGAATTCCTAAGTGTAGATGCCTAAGGAATCCTTGAGTACCTTAGACAGTTTCTCTATAAAAATGAAATTTGATTGATTCTGCTCAAATTTTTTACAATAGACTTCAAAAAATTTTTTTCATGGAAAATGTTACATTGCCTTTATTATATCTCCCAAGAATTACACTTTTTCTTAGACTATAGCTTCTACCATTTATTAAGTACACTATACAAAGTATACTATACAAAGTATACTTAATATAGTTTTCTCTATAATTAGAAAACTCCAATAAAATTTACTGCTGTGTTCAATAATCCAGATACCTTTATTCTTTTTGTCTTTTACTTTACACTGTTAGAGCAACTGGAGTTTGCAAGGCAATGCTCCATCAATAGTGAGTTATATTTTTAGCTTATCATCGAGGTGGTCAGGGAACTAGTGATCCACCTTTTGCATGGACCTCAAAGAAGCTTCTCACTGCGAAATAGCAAACACACAGATGATTCCAGGTGTCAGTTTGCTGAGCTTTCTGGACAACTGATACAGGATGTCTCCTATCTTTACATGTTCTCTGCAGTCTATATGACAGAAGCATTTTTACTGAAGTGACTGCTCTAAATGTCTCCTTTGCTTTATTAGTACAGATGGAGTGAGGGAGTACAATTTATTGCATGTAAACTACTGAAAAAGCTCCCTCCTTTCTAAAAGCTTCTCTTCTTCCATTTGATAGCAAGTGTTCTAGAACGAAGTACATTGCTAAGAGTTTCCAGGGAAAGTCATAAAGAGCTGAGAGAACAAGAACTTCCATTTAAATTGTTTTTTACTGCTGAGAACAAAACAAAACAAAAACAAGACAGTCTGCACTTAAGTAAAGGCACTCATTACTTGAGATGATGAGAAGTGACTGGTGATGCCGTCAACACACACTCACATATACAGTAATATTCAGGGAGTCATTTCTTTTGCTCAGTTAGGAGCATTCCATATAGTCTCCTCCCTTGTTGGCCATACAAATAATTAAGACAGTCAACACAGAAGACCGTTTTTTGCAAAGATGCTCCCAAAGTCCACTAAGACAATCAGGAAAACATCTCTTGACCAAATCAAGACCAAGTCCCTTAGTGATAAGAAGTGAAATAACAGAGAAGACTGTGTGTCTGACTTGAGAAACCAAAACCGCAGCAAGACAGCCATTACCTAGATGTTGATCAAACTCTCAGAAGAACAGGTTATTACATTAACAAACTCCCTTGTAACATTATTTTACACACAATCCCACGATTTTATAAACAATATAGATTTGAGAACTACTGGCCTAAATGAAACTACAAAGTAAATACAGTCCCTGACCCAGTAAGTAGAGATACATGGTTGGCAATAAGTAACCAAGTACATTGCAAAGTTAGCTCCTCCAAAAACCCTCCTGTTGGCCTTAAAGGTTTATTATCAAGACTAAAAGTATAGACTCAGCATTTAAAAATTTCAACTTTAATTGTAACACGCTGCCATTTAATTAGTGACCAAAGAAATTGAATTTGAAAAAATAAATGTCATTTTCTATACATCTCTAACACTCAATTTTGAATTCCTTTGTGTTAATAGGACCAAAATGAAAATTTAAAGGCAATGTTCCTTTGCGGTTCTAAAATTGGGTTGCAGATAGAAACTTTTTTGGTTAGTGATTTTATATGATATTGTATTTTTGATCTCGGAGAGATCAATTTTAACAAAGCAATAACAAATTGGTATCTCTAGCATTAAATTTTAATGTATTTTGGAGATAAAAACTATTTTTTTCCTAATCATACGATATTTTTGTTTCTCCTGAGTTTTTTTTTTTTTTTTTTTTTTAATATTTTTTAAATCTAGCGGCACCTCGGTGGCTTAAGTCGGTTAAGCAGCTTCCTTCAGCTCAGGTCATGATCCCAGGGTCCTGGGATTCAGCCCCACTTTGGGCTCCCTGTTCAGTGGGAACTCTGCTACCCTCTCTCCCTCAGCCCCTTCCCCCACTCATGGGATATCTCACTTTCTCTCTCAATAAAATCTTTTAAAAAAGTAAATAGAAATTTGTATTTACATCAACTCAAAACATCTTTAAAACCATACCTTTATTGCAATTCGGGCTCTACTGATTAAAAAAAAAAAAAAAAGAACTTTCTTAGATTATTTTTTTCTTAGTCCCCCCACACATAATATTCTGTTTGGGTAAGATAGTTGCAATGTTCTTCCTGATGATTCTGTGGCAGGCCTGGTATCAGATATAACCTAATACTGTCACACTCAAATTCTTACTCCTAGTAACAACCTTCCCTCTGAGGCTCATGCCTGAGTAACAGGAAATTCGGGAGTGTGAAATTTAATACTTTGAAATTAAATTTATGCTTTTTTTCCTCCAGATATCTCTTGCAAAAAAAATTTTTTTTTTTTGCAAAAATTTTTCATTAAAAAATAAAATACCTGTTCTATCACCAATATAGGACTACATTGTTCTGGTTAATGCATTACATTAACAACAGTCAAACAACACATAAGTTCTCTCAAACAACACATAAGTTCTCTCAGCTTCATCTTGGAAATGACCCTCATTGGCATACATCTGAGAAGCCCCTACCGAGAATACATAATTCAGAGCCCCATAATCTCTCCTTTGGGCTAATGAGATAACCCTCTGGTCAGTGTTTCCCCCTTCGAATCTTGTCCACATCTTCTGAACCCTATATATTTAATTTAATTTAAATTTAATTAACATATAATGTATTATTTGTTTCATGGGGTACATGTCTGTGATTCATCAGTCTTACACAACTCACAGCACTCAGATAGCATATGCCCTCCCCAACGTCCATCATCCACCCACCCCATCTCCCCCCTCCCTCTCAGCTCCAGCAACACTCAGTTTCCTGAGATTAAGAATTTCTTGTAGTTTTGTCTCCTTCTCTGATTTCATTTTATTTCATTTTCTCCTCTCTTCCCCTACGATCCTCTGCCTTGTTTCTTAAATTCTGCATATCAGTGCGATAACATAATTGTCTTTCTCAGATTGACTTATTTTGCTTAGCATAATACCTATCTCTTAAAATCATTTATCATGTTGCTTTCTCTTTGAAGACTTTGAGATTTCTTTTTTCTTGGAGAATAAAACTTAGAAGCTCCTGGCTTCCAAAGCTCTTCAGAGTTGGAGAACAATCTTGGCAGTAACATTTTCTGTCACTTCCTCCTATAACACTCTATATTCTGGTCATAACTTAAACTGGGAAAAAAAAAATCTTAGCAGTGTAATAGTCTGAGCCATCTAAATGTCCCCAAAGGGCATCAATATATAGAAAGTTTCTCATAATTAATTTTTTCAAAAAAATCAGCTCCTGGTTTCACTGATCTGTTCTATTGTTTAATTTCTGTATCATTTATTTCTGCTCTAATCTTTATTATTTCTTTATTTCTGCTGGTTTTAGTTTTTGTATATGTTATATCTGATGATGGTTTGTCATTTAATTTTTAATCTTGTTTCCAAAATTTTACCATATGTATCTACTGTTGAATAACAAATTTTTTTCTTAAAGGATTTTTTTTAAGTTTCCTAAAAGTTTTTAGGTTTTTTTACTTTTTGTGTGAAATCAAAAAGTGTTAAATAAAGCAAGTTTAGATATGGCTTTCATCAAACTAAGAACTGAGAGAGATTCTTCCTTTTTCACATCCTCACTAACCTAAATTCCAGGATAACAAAACATTTCTTCTCCCTAAATCTCTAATATATCTGCCAGCCACCCTTAAACAAAAGAAACAAGTCCTGTTTATCTGAAATTATTGTACTACTTCTCCTGTATACAATTATGTTTATGAAAAAATACAAGAAAAGCAAATAAGACTAATAGATATTGTAGGAAAGAACAAAGACCTCAGTTGTGTGTAAATGGGTTGTTCAATTTTCAGATTACTATAGACCAAAAGACCTTAACCAAATACTCTACAGAAGATGGGAAGTCCAAAAAGTATATCAAGACAATTATAGTCTAACAATTACAAATTTCCCTCAAGGCAAGAACCTAAACATGATGGCTATGTCAGACTCTTTAGCTATAAAAATATTACAGCTGTAATTATAATTCAGAATAAATATTATAGTCGCAACCAAAATTCAGAACAAATATTTTTAAGTGTTAAACTTTGAGAAGCACAAAGGAGGCGGTAAAAATTTTCTTAGAGAAGTTAACCTTTAGCTACTATATAGGAATCCCATTAACATGATGATGTCAGAAGAGCAAGGCTAACTTTGTGCAATAGCCTTCTAGAGTATAATGCTATGTAACATCTGTGTATTATCAGCTAATGCTAAAATAAACCAAGAGGTACTAATGCTGTTATGACTAATATTTTAGTTCAAATTATACACAAAATACATGCCACTTTAAAAGATACATGAAGAGTAACAAACTTTCTTTTCATTTCTTTTCCTTTCATTTTAGGAAAACACACAGTTTTCCTCAAGTATAAGATTAAGCTTCAATTTATGTTAAAACTGTGCTTGAATTCCTTGTCACAAATGGCTACATAAGCATAGATCAACAAAACTCTGGCTGAGTACTTTAAAAGGGACCCCTCAGATACTATGTATTTATCCCCGATGGCAGTCACCCAAAATCTTCTCAGTATGATCATGGGAGTTTTCATCACTGGCTTAAAAAAATTAGACTCAACTGTAAAACAGAGATTGGAAAATACAATTGAAGTTTGGGGGGGGGGGGAAACTGGCCACGGCACACAATTTTCATCTTTTCACATTTCTTTTTGAGCAAATAAAGAAACTTGACTAATGATGCTATTTCAACACTGATATTGGGAGGTAATCATAGATGATTTTAAAATTAGAAACAGGTGTGTCAGCATGGTTGAATGAGCAGAATGAAGAACAATCCCTTCCTAATGTCACTCTACATAATAGATTCCTTCATGGCTACTTTTGATGAACATTATGTTCAATCATATAGTAAACATAATTCTATCTGAATTGTATATCTTGAAGGAGCCACATAATTTAGATCTTAATTCCTACACATTGGAATAAAAGCTTACAGGTTATTATAATTTAATATAACCTGGGCGTAAAAATTACCCATCCGTTTTGGTATTTCAAGTATATCAATTATGAAATAGTCAAACTAAAGTAATTAGAAAAGGCATCAAAATGGTGATGCCAGAGTCACTGATTCATAATGCTTTTATATTAATGCAAAATTAACTTTTAAAGGGAACATGCATGAGACAACATGAAATGAACTGAAAGAATCTAGTGATGAATTTAATACACATTGTTTAAGCCTGACTATATATGGGTATATATATACATAAACAAAATACAATGTTTTTTGTTAATGTTTCTCTCCTAAATAGTACTGTTTCTATTATTTATGACTTAGTTATGTAAAATGTTCTGATCTATCATGTTGGCTGTGGTGTAGGGTATATAGTAAGAAAAGAAATAGCACCGTTAGTGTATTTCTTCATACACCAGAGGTAAAGTTTACAATTTTATTTCCATCTAAGATGAAAAACTAATTTGTTGTTCAAGAAGTTATTAATTTTTAGTTCTCTAACTTCTCAAAAATATACACAAGTAACCCCATTAATGTTCTTGAACACTGTGTGTATTTGGAGTAGTGGTATTATCTTAAGATACTGGATTATGTTATCCTACTCCGTAACAAATCTTGGTAAAAATAATATAGTTATATACTCAAAGCTTCTCTTTGAGTCTGCTACTTTCTCTGTTGAATTTTCCTGCAAGATCTCAACCGTGTTTATGACTCATCCATCCCTTCTCTACCAAAGACCTCAAAATCTCTATAATTAAGACCTTTTCCCAAGTCCATATTTTCAACCACCTACTGGACATAAATACCTGCATACTTCACAGGTGCTGCCCAATCAGTATGTCAAAACTGTACACTTTCTTCTCACACTCTCACTTCTGTAGCCATAATTTGCTCTGCCTCCTGAACTCTTGACTTCTATTAATGATACCTCCATCCAGTCTCCTGAGCTAAAGACCTAGGCCATATTGAATAAGCCCGCTTTTGATCACCTCATATGTACAACTCAGGATGAAATTTTACATTAATTATTTAAACAATGTTTTGTTGAATATCCTATTTCCTGGGCTACACATCCAGCTAGGTGTTGAGGCTATATCATCAGATAAAATAGACTAGATCCCTGCCCTCAAGGGGACCTACAGAGGTATGGAGGGAGGAGAAACTAAGCAAGAGGAAGACATGAAAACTGTAAGATATAATAAGTTCAGACGGTGATTAACCATTAATAGTGAAAGAAAATAAGACTTCTTCACAGTCTCGCTTCCCCTCCTCATCTGCATTTCCTTAGGCCATCCCACACCTATGTAAATAGTCCCATTGTTAAATAGTCATCAATACTCTTGAATCTGATCTGCCCTTGCTGGGCCCCAGAATGACACAGTGGGGTTCGCTATTGAGCCAAACAGAGAACAGTGAATACACTTTATCTAAATTTGTATTCCCTCGGTATTAAAATTTGTTTTTCTTTCCCAATGTTTGTATTCCAAGTCACTATTTCTTAAGCCACTAATGGCAATTGCCCTCAAATTCTGGAACACACACATAAAACCCTTTGGAACATCTTCCATATCATCAAATCCATTGACTGTCCCATCAGTTCTGTATTTTTCCTGGACATTTCTCTACTGGAACTCTAACTTGTTCTTCTAATCTGCAAAGAGTCTTCTCCAAGGCCTCCTCCACAGCGTCACTCCAGATACTCTTCCAACCTCCACTTCCCCTTCTATTTTGGGTCTTCTCTTCTTAGATTCAGTGACTTCTTCCTTGGTTTATGTTCTTGTTTCAGTGGAGAGTATTTTTCAGTAACTTTCTCAGAAAGATTATTGTAAGACATATACCAGAAAATTATTTTTGCTGGATATAGAATTGTCTTTAGAATTTTCCAGGTTTTACTCCCATATATTTTAGTGTCGAGGACAGTTTTTGTTCAGTGATGTCATTTGGCTTTCTAATTTTTTTGTGTGACTTCTTTTTTCTCCCTCCTTGAGTATATTTAAGATTTTTTCTTCATCTTGTGTGTTCTGAAAATTTCATGGTAATGTGACTGACTCAGATCTTTGTTTGCATTTACTATCCTGACAACTTTATGGGCTTTTGCTCTGGCGAGGCATGTTATTTAGTTCTGAAAGTTTTTTTGTTTTTGATAATTTCTTCATATTTTCTCTTTCTTTTGACTCTAATTAGCCAGATGTTGTCCCTTCTAGATTGATCCTTTTTAAAAAGCTTTCTGTTTTCCACTCTGTGTCTAATTTTTGAAGTTTCTTCATGATTTCCCAAATGATCTTCCAATCCTTAAAACAATTTGACTATCACATATGTTTTTTCATATACCAGGAGTTTGATTTTGTTTATTGTTCTTTTTCATTTCTTATTTCAAGGAAAAACCTTTTTAAAAAATCTGAGAATATGGATTATGTTCTGCTTCAAAATTTTCTTGTGTTTTTTGCTTTGCTTCTGAAATTTGGGTACCAGGATTCATAGTTCTCTTCCTCTCTGGATCCTCAATTTCTGAAGAAGATTTCTCATTTTCTGAATGGGAGAAATTTTTAGGCTATCTCCATTCTTGGAGCTAAAATGTGAAAAGGCCTTTAGCAGAGATATAGAGCCTTCAGTTTAAAGAATTTATTCTGCCCATTTTCAGTCTATGTTTCCTACTATTATACCTGGCTTGCCAGGGCTTAGAGCTTTTTGCCTTCACTTCTTTGCAGGATAAACCTCTCATTTCCTTGGGGGGAGGTCAGAGAAAGAGATCCTGTGGTAATACAGAACTGGGGAGAGGATCAAGGGTTTAATAACTTCTCAGATCTACTGAGCCAATTCTTCTATTTTCATACTCATGCTTCTCCACTTTCTGTAATACCTGGTGCCCTTAGTTCTCAGATTTTCATGGTCTACACAGACTGAATGGTTTCTTAGTGGTATCTCCCTACTATCATTTGCATGTCAGATTTCCATTTTCCTTTCCTGAAGCCTCCCATTCTGTATCTCCTTGTAGGACTAACCTCTCTACATCCACTTACAATTATTCTAGTGGGGTTTTGGAAGGAAGCAGAGATAAAAACATGGCTTTGCCATGTCAAAAGACATGTACACTTTCAAGCTTTATATATGTAAGATGACAGGTAGGAAAACTTCAGAATATAATGCAATATGTTTAGGATTAGGATCTCAATCTCAGAATCTTGTAATTTGAAATGGTTTGAACCATTTCCATCTGAATACATCAGTTGGAAAACTACCAGAAAGTTTTGTTTGATAGAAAAGGAAAATTTTAAATATGTGAGTAGAAAGATCACACTATCTCTATCATAAGGGCAATATAGTCATTAAAGTTGACAAATTAAGTATTTTTAAGGTGGTTAAAAACTGGTAGGAAACAACTCATGCTAAACTTACCTCATTTTCTTTGTGGGAAAAAGAAAACTTACAAATGCAAATTATGGTGATTTTCTAGACACAGAACAAAGCACGTGACAAAGCAGGATGTGCTGAAAGAGAGCATGAAGATGGTTCCCACCTAACAATGACCACATCCAAAGACAGATGAATGGACTAGAGCGGCTAGAAGGGAGGCTTTTAGGAGGCATGTCACAGTTGTGATCTAAGCCTGTGCCAGGCAACGTTTAACCAGAGACACGTCAGTGTATCGATAGAATACTGAACAACTTTGGTGATAGCAAGAAACAGGATGCAGGATGGGAAAGAGGAGGGCAGAGAGTAAACAATATGCAAAGTCAACAGCAACAGGATTTGAACAACTTCATTACAGGCTGCTATTTTATACAATGAACTCGACAAGGCTGAAAGGAGAGCCTTAAACTTAAGTCCAAAATATTATCTATACACACAAAGTGGGAGGAAATGTTGTAACATTAGCATCTCTGAAACAATGTACAGTTATAAGTACCTTAAAATACTTATAACTGTACATAGTACCTTAAAATACTTGATAAAATATTGAGTATACACAATGTGCAAGACACTGTAGTTGTAATGAGTGATACAGAATGAATGCCTGTTTCCCATGAACTCACACAGGAGCTGGGGAAACAAGGAATACTTCAGAATTATTGATTATAACTGATTGAAGTATAACAAAAGAGAACAATTAATATTAGAATGCACATGATAGGGAACCTAATGTATGGACGAATTAGACAAAAATCATCTACTGCCATCTTAAGTTGCATTGGTAAAACTCTATAAATCCTAGAATGTTGAACTGCCTGCATTTAATTATTCCTTGAATAAAGAATGACACTAAAGAGAGAGAGAGGAAAGGAGAGCTAAATATATTACCAGGTAATACTGAGAATTGACTATATGCCAGGAACTATGCTAATTGTCATATTATCTTAATCCACAGGACATCCCAGTGAATTATATATTATTAAACTCTCATTTTGCATATTGGAAAAACAGAGGCACAAAGGTTTCTAAGTGACTTATCCAAGTTCACACAGCTGTAAGTGTTGAAATTGAGGTCTAAACCCAGGCACTCTTGACGCCAGAGTTTGCGGGCTTATCCAACACGCTATGCTGAGCAGGTCAGAGCTTCCTGATGCCACAGATAACCTGAGCCTGTCCACGCAAGAAAAACCAGGTTGGTGCAAGATCTCAAAACTTTAGGATGAACTTAAAGGAAATGGGCATGTTTCACTAGAGGAGACAAGGAGTAATATTCATTTGTTCATTCACAGGGAATGATCTGTATCAGGCTTAAGCTGTCAAAAACTGCTGGGAGCTCTTTCACAACTGGCAGAAAAGTGGTATCCAAAGCAGATCTTACCCACTCAGTGTTCTACAGTATAGTTAATGTTGTCAGGCAATTAAGACACAAAAGGCAAAAAAGAAATATGGCTAGTGATATCATTTTAATATTCCATGCTTATCTACTTAAATGTGAAACAATGTGACAGTAGAATTGAGAAAATTTTCAAATAAAGAATACTCTATTTTCATCTGTTTTTTTAATAAACAATACTTATTCTGATGAACACTAAATACGAAGTTTTTTTTTTTGGTATGTCTAGTACTAAATATATTTCTAGGTATACCTTCAGATGTTTATAGGCAAAAATTCAAACCCTTTTTTTTTCATCTTTTAAAATTTGTAACTGCCCTCAACGCCAGCTTCAAGAACAAACGACATTCAGTTATTAAGGAAGGGGTGTTTAAATTCTAAAATAGCCTTTAAAATAAAAGTAAGCAAAGTGAAAAATAATGGAATCGCACAAGGCCATTTCATCATGAATTCGCATTATCTTCACTTCAAAATTTCCCTTTGATGGGATTTGCTGTTTGTTTTAACCCAGGCACCGTGCAGGAGGTTTGCTGATAAGCAGCTTTCGTATTTCAGTGCAAAATCAGCAAGGTGATTAATACTTTTAATTTCCGGAAGCCTAAATTATGCAAATGAACTACAACTTTCTTTCCTTTTCCTTCTCCCTCCTTTGTGGGCTCTTCCTTACAAAGGGACCATAGGACAGACTCCTTGGTGTAAATGAGTGAAGAGCTGGTAAGACCGCTCCGTTTCTGGTCAGCAGTTCACCTAGTGCTGCGGTCGAATGCTGAGCCAGCCCTCAGCTTCTTTGTCTCCGGGTGGGTTTGGGTGAACAAAGGCACACAGTTCTATCTGCCCCGTGGATGCCACCTAAATACGGTCGTATTAATCTCTGTACAGCTTTCTCAGTACTGTGGAATCGAATGCCGTATCGGTGTTTAATACCACCACCACCTAAAAGATAATATGATCATCTCGAACTCTGTAGAAGGGCTAATTAAAAATGAGGGCTTCGTTCTAACATGTGCCTTTTGGGGCTTGCTTAACGAAGGCTGCCTCTCTCGCTCCTTCCATGGCTTTAAAATCTTCATGAGCCGTGGGCTTTCAAGATGCTTTATCCTAGGAATCCTTCATTTTAAATGAATTTAGTTGTTTGCTTTATAAATGTCTTTTAATTCTAGCTTAAGGACTCTGGCCCCATTTTTTTTTTTTTTAACTAAACATGTCTTTGCTATTGCCAAACATAAATAATGTGTTTACTTATTTGGGAATCCAGAGGCTTATTTTCCCTCTGAACTTACCAGGAACAATAGGCAACTCAGTTCAAAATGAATATTGATAGATTTATTTGGAGTGGTAAAAAAAATCTGCTCAGTTGTTACCCCCTCATTTTTTGCAGCAAGCAAGGCTATTGGTTTCAAGTAGCTCACAGAAATCACAGAGAAAGGGGTGTCTGGGTGGCTCAGTGGGTTGAGGCCTCTGCCTTCGGCTCAGGTCATGGTCTCGGGGTCCTGGGATTGAGCCCCGCATCGGGCTCTCTGCTCGGCGGGGAGTCTGCTTCCCCATCTCTCTATCTGCCTCTCTGCCTACTTGTGGTCTCTCTCTGTCAAATAAATAAATGGGATCTTTAAAAAAAAAAAAAAGAAATCGTAGAGAAAGTGAGAATTTTAAAAAGGAAGTAAACCTTAATTCAGTGGTTAGGAACAAAGTTCATAATTCAGCTTGAGTTTGATTTATATTCGTATATTCTGGCTGATATGTATTCATATGTCCTTCATGTATTCTCACTGACATATGTATTATTTCTAATATAGCAACTATCCTCTCAAGGGCAAAAACCACATATCCTTCCATGCTGAAATACAGAAAAAATGAAGAATCAAATCTAAATAGTTCTCTTATTCCCATTCTTTTAACAATATTTTCTATTCTTCTGTCAAAGTGTGGAAAAGAGATAGTACATACATATTTGTAAAGTTGGAATGGGTAAAACACCTAAAAACTATCTTATTTCTCATCCTGTCTTTTTTTCAGAGGATTAGCAAAGCTTTAATTTTTAAAGCAAAAATGTTGGCATGTACATTCGGGTGATAAAAGACTCTGCTAATATAGGTAAATCACATGTCCCTGGGGTGCCTGGGTGGCTCAGTCATTAAGCGTCTGCCTTCGGCTCAGGGTCCCTGGGAGGGAGCCCCATATTGGGGGTCCCTGCTCAGGGGGAAGTCTGCTTCTACCTCTCCTACTCCCCTGCTTGTGTTCCCTCTCTCACTGTCTGTCAAATGAATGAATGAATGAATGAATGAATGAATGAATGAATCTTTAAAAAAAAAAGTCTTGATATGCTATAGGTGGCACACTCAAATGCTTCTAGGTACCCAGCGAAGTATGTAAATGACAGAAGGGTCAGACTATATAGGACAATAGGAGTTGTGGGGACAGTGCTAAATTCCAGAGCACATGCCCCCCACCTCCAGAAGAGTTCAAGTGCAAACGTTTCCAGCAGGCTTTAGGCTCAATAAACACTTCCTTGGTCTGCTCCCATTTGTCACCCCCCTATATACTTTTAAGATACATATATACACTACACACACACACACACACACACGTGTATATATTCTGAAAAGAATTGAGAATCATTGAGAAATGATTCAATTCACTTTAATTTTTCCTTCTTTTCAGAATACTGAGGCAGTGTTTTCCTGACCCGTTGAAGCAAGTCATGAGTTAACAATGCAGGGCTCTACTGAATTATTTCTGGAAATACCTATAAGACCTAATGAGTGTGTCAAGATGAAATGGGCCCTGGGGCCACAGGCAGAGCTCAGCCCCAGTTTCCCCAACTCAGGATTTCAAGCTCCTTGATACAACAGCGTCCACGGCATTTATTTCACGTCTGAGGTCTGAAGAACGTGGGAGCCTGATGTGTCACAAAGACAGAGACCAGACCCTTTCCTCCTCCTGAGGGAGTTGCTCAGGAAGGGATTAGGGGAAGGAATTTGAGACCAGGCAGCACTGATGTTTAGCCCCTCAGTGCTGTGCAGGGGTGAATGTGGGCTATGGGGTGCTTGCCTTTATATGAAGATACCTACAACTTTTCAGAACCTGCCGTGAGTGGGCATCTGTATAATTAATAAATCACTGACAAATTTCTATGGTGCTTTCAATATTCGGAGAAGAACAAGGTTAACAAGGAAAAAAAAGCAAAATAGCAATAAATAGCAATATATATATTATGTTAATTTCAGTTTGATATTTTAGAGAAGAATGTATACATTTAAAGCTTGGTCAGCACTTTACAGCTAATGAATGGACAATACTTTTTAAGAGACAGCTCATTAATAATTGGTTTCCTCCTCCTCATTAAGAAGCACTTATTACTAGTCTAATTATAGATGGCCTTGATTAGGGGAAATGTACACGGTATGTATGCATGAATCACTGGGTTCTCTAACAGCTTTGTCTCTAAAGCAGAAAAGCAATGTAAACCTACACTGTTCCCATCTTATACTTAATAATTATTACAACTAAGCAAAATATACTTATATCAGTGGGCAATAAGAATTACTTATTACCCTGATTCTTTTGAGGCTGAAAACCCCTTCCTCCAGCTATAGTCCGAAATGAAAATGAATAAATTAATACAAAGCATTGAGCTGCAGCATTTAAAAAATACTTAGGAAAAATACAAAATTAACAGATTTTCTGGATGTGGGGGCATGAGGTATAGAGATTATTTTTATCGGTTTGACAGTAGCAACATAATGGAGTATATCTATTTACTACATTCATGAAAGAGCAAAGCATACATCAATAGGGAAAAGGGCTATATTTGCCTTTCTTTTGAATTTTATTTCAAATGTTTATACTCTCTATATCTATCACTAATTTAAGATTATTAGCATTTCTTTATATTTTGACACACAATTTTATTTTGTATAAGAGTTTATCTATATTTATACTATGTAGGGGAGAGAGGGGGAATCTGTGCCAATCTCCTGATAATAAAATTCATGTAATTTTAAAAAAATAAATGGACATATTAGCCCTACTTTACATCTTTAAATAAGTAAAACTCAAAGATGATGTATAAATTTCTTCCCATTTAAATAGCACTGGAAGCAGTAATATATTTTCCATTTATAGATATACTTTAAATTCTATGCCTTCGATAGTTCTGTTGGCAAATTCTTCTTAGGTAGATCACCTAATGGACATAAAGCCATACACACGTTCTTTAAAAAATGCAAAAATTGGAGTTAACCCATGTGGCATGTTGAATTTGCTAACACAAAGGAATCAGCACTTGATCTGGAAAATTTTCTCGACCACATGCTTTGAAGAAAGAGTATGGCTTGGCCACTCTACGCTAAAGAATTTAAGGGTGACTTCTAAGTCCAATCAACCAACTCAGCAGAAGCTAGGGATAGAAACAAGTTTGTCCAGGAAGAGTGTGTGAAGAACCCTCACGTCAAATAATGTGGATCATCTCAACATCCATGGAAAACTGACACATGTTTTGAAAATGTTATGCTGGCAGAAAAACTGCAAGCTTGAAATAGGATAGAAGAGAGAAGAAGGATTTGGAGGGCAAGGGAAAGAGGCAGAGACTGGAGGGCGGGAGGGAGAAGGGGAGGGGGAAGGAGGGAGGAGCTAACAAAGCCAGCCTACCAGACATCCCCAGGCTACAAGAGCAGGGAGCCTGGGGCTGCGGCCAGGCTGGGCAGGGATGACAGAGCATTGCACCACAGATGGCTATTCTTAGGCCCCCCCAAAATATAATGGAATTTAGCCCGCTGGGTTTTGGACTCAGGATCTGTGACCCCTTTTTTCTTTCCCATTTCTCCCTCTTGGGTTGGAAATGTCTATTCTACGCCTGTCCCATCATTGTATTTTGGGAGCATCTAACTTGTTTTTCAGGTTTCCCAGGTCCACAGGAGGAGATGAATTTTGCCCCAGGACGGACCATACTCGGAGTTTCACCCATACCAACTTCAGATGATTTAGACTTGAGACCGGTTGAATTCATTATATTTAGGAGAGATTTTGGATTTAGGATTGATCCTGGAATGGGTTAAGACATCTGATGAAGTTGGAATGGGTGACTGTATTTTGCAAGTGGAAAAGACATGAATTTGGTGAGGAGGGAAGAGGGTGAACTGTTACAGGTTGAATTGTGCCCCTCAAAAACATGTTGAGGGGTACCTGGGTGGCTTAGTCAGTTAAGGCTCTGTCTTCAGCTCAGGATATGATCCCCGGGTCCTGGGATCAAGCACCACATTGGGCTCCTTGCTTAGCGGAAAGCCTGCTTCTCCCTCTTCCTCTCCCTTCCACTCCCCCTGCTTGTGCTATCAAATAAATAAAAATCTTTAAGCAAAACAAAACAACATATGTTGAATCCTAACCCCTTGATACCTGCAAATGTGACCTTACTTGGAAATAGGCTCTTTGCAGGTATAATCTAGTTGAGACTAGACAAAAGTAGGATGGGACTTGATCCAATATGACTGATGTCTTTATGAGAAAAGAAGAGATACACACACACAGAGGAAAGATGTCCGTATGAAGATAGAGACAGTGATTGCTACCACAAGCCAGGGGATGCCTGAAGGATCCTCCTCTAGACATTTTGGAGGGAATGTGGCCCTTGTGATACCTTGATTTTGGACTTCTAGCCTCCAGAGATGTGAGAAAATAAATTTCTGTTGATTTAAGCCACTGAGTTAGTAGTACCTTGGGATGGCAGCCCTAGGAAACAAACACGGCTCACTCTAGTGAATACTGTTTTTCTTTGGAATTTCAGCATTTATCTTCTCCCCCTTCCCCTTTCAGTAACTGCTTCTGGTTACTGCTCTCCCACCCTTGTTCCATGTGCTTTGCAGAGCTGACTGTGCCCATGGATCCAAAACTGAACAGGCAACCTATGCATTATTCTGTACTGCAGGCCTCATCATGTGCTTCAGAGATGCATGTGTAACCCAATCACAGTCCATGAGAAGATGGAAAACTGGAGCTGGTGCAGCCATATTGCTACCATGAGGAATAACCTGTCTGAGAATAGAAAGAACAAAGATGGAGCAGAGATCTCAGGGAGAGCCTATTTATCTATAGGATAGTCAACCCCACATAAAGCTGACCTTACTGATAGAATTTTGAGTTGCCTGAGTTTATCAATTCCCTTTGGCTCAAACCATCTCTGAAGACATTTTCTAACACTTTCAAATAAGAAATTTCTAGGTGCTTGATCGCCCAATTCTCATTGGCTTTCAACAGTCACAGAATGCCAGATCCCTGTCTCCTGGGTCATTTCTGAACTTAAAAATAAAGCTCAGCTTTTGGTCTGGTGTTTTACCAAGTACTTAATGAATTAAATGCTTTGATAATTCCTAATTCAAGTTATCTCTGAGGAGAAAAAAGTTCATCAGGTTTCCTCATCTCTGAATATGGACTCCTTGGATACTTTCACATCTAGTACCTAGTTTTGCAGGCTGCCCTGCAGAGACCTTTTGTCACTTGTACCCCAGGGGCCTGACAGAACAAATGTTGCTTAACTTTTCCCCAGGGGAATAATACAGAAGAGTCTCTCTTCATATATATATTTGGATTAGCTATAGCTTCAATATAGCTTCAATATAGATATAGCTTCAATTTTTGTGCCATTGGATATATTTTATGCATAATATGTGAATAGACATACATATGTGAAATATGTGAAAAATATATATGTGAATATATGTGAATATATTTTATGCACAATTCATATGTAATTAAATATATTTAATACATTCTTAAAGGTCCATTCATTATAATAAACTATATTTTAATATCTACATATTCTGTATCCAAACAAACAGTGCTTCCAAGCTTTTTCAGAAAACTCCCCAATTTCCAACCTGATTCATAACAGAGACAAAATGCAATTTTGATTCTAATTCTTCAATTTATTCTTTTTAGCTTCTTATGCATGCATTCTTTTGTAATTTCTGAAGTGCTGGTTTGAAATCACTATAAAGTCAATATACTATGTTCATTTTTTTAAAGATTTAGGTAAAACCAAAATATTACTGCTTAGATTATATTTCAATTTTTTGTTTGCCAATAGCATTGGTTATATTTTTATTGGGTCAAAAAATTGAGTGGAAAAATGCAATTTTCAATTCCTCCTAAAGGTGGAAATATTCATTGACTGAAAAAGAAAAGAAGAAAAAAAGAAAGAAAGAGAAAGAAAAAAGCACCCTCATAGTTGTGGTAATACTAAATTTTTATGATCTTTTTGTGATGCCTATTCCATAATTGCTTAAAGCCATGGTTTAGAAAATATTTTGACATTTTTTTAGGTCATGGTTTAGAACATACAGGTTCTCTATTGATCATACATAGGATTTTTATTATTTTTTATTTAAGCAGAATCTTCCAAGATTATCATAGACCTTACTTATCATTGGAATAGAAATCCTTTTTTTCCCCTGAAAGTTACATAGTAATCAATAGTTTATCTGAGTGTTTTGAGATTATGCATGAACAATTATAACTATTTATAGTTGTTGAATGATATGCAACTTAACGTTATTATCGGGACTTCGCTTTTAGAAAGACATGTCCACATTAATGCCAACTCTAGCCTACTAAACCAAAAGTCATGTTTTTAGAAATCAAATGAGGACCCCACTAAACAATCCCCAAACCTTCTTTTTAACATATCGACATATGTTAATGTGTCGATTAACACATTAACTTTATGGAGACATAAAGTTATCTCCTTTATGTAGATATATTTATATATGCTTACATCTTTTATATCTTTAAGTGGCTATCTTTTGTCTATAAGACAAAGGGGTGCATGCACATATTTGTGCGTCATCAAGTAGTAAATATGGACAAAAATTTGCTGAGCATGAACACGACATACAGAGCTTTAAAAAAAAAAAAAAAAGCTACGTCCTGGTTAGCATCCAAACTTTTGTTAATAACACTTGAAAATACCTTCTCACCAAGGAACAATACCCTAGATACATGGGATATACTTCTAGTGGTTGGTGCTGCCGATCACCCCAAGGCTTGTGGTTGTCAATGTCTTTACACATGGACTTTTTATGAACTGAGTACTTAAAAATTGGCTAAGCATCAAATAAAGGAGCAAGACAGCCTCTGCTAAGGAGCAATATGCATCCTTGTATATTGTTTTAATGTGGTCCATTTAGGGTGGGACTTCCTCCAGAGCCTCCAGCAGCCCTCCTAGCCAGCTGCTCTCTTCAGTCTGCTGCTATGACAACAATCAGGGGGCAAATGTCAGGTTGGCTCCCAGCATCTCTGTCTTGCTATAATTGCTTTGTCAGAAACCTACTAGCTGCCTTCTTTTTCTCACTGAACAAGTAAAAGCAACAGTGCCCAAAAACTAAACGTCGAGACATTCTTTACCCTCTCCCCAGCTTACATGCTTGGTAAAAAAATTTCAAAAAGTATTTTTTACTTTCCCCCATTTGGTGCTAAAACTATGTGTCCTGGGCTGTCCGTCAACGTTTTAAATCGTAGTATTAATCCCAATGATTACAGCTCTCTCTACCGAGTACTACTCTCGGGCTTGAGCGTCCCTACTGTGTTAGAAGGTATCTCATTAAAAGGCTCTTCTCTAAAACCCAACTTTTTGCCACACCACATCAAGCCACAAACAGATATTTATTTAGCGTATGACCTCATCCCAGTATATTACTAGGTATATCTTTGAGACTCAATATGATGAAAAGCCAAAGTTCTCTTAATCCCATAGAATGATCCATAATCACATAGTCAATATTCCAAAAGACATCTGGATGCCATCGCAATGTTGGTTGGGTATATAATCAAGCAGTGCAATATGTCAGGCTGACAGCTGTTACTACATAGAGAAAAAGGACTTGATTCTGTGGGCTGATTTGCTCTAGGAGGCGCTCCTTAAACAGACGCACTTTGAGGTGGGGACAAATAGGAACAGGAGGGAAATGGAGAGGACGAGCAGCCTGAGCAAAGATATGTGCCTGGAAAGATCAGGGTGTGTTTAGAGGATGATGAATCCTGCTCTACTTTCACCGACCTCTGAACCCTCAAAATCTCATGTATCTAAAAAGAAAACAGGAATCTCAATGAGGGGCTGCGCTTTGCGTGATTTTGAGTCACGAAAAATAGTAATGATGTATGTACCTCACTGAGCTATGGGGAAAATTAAATGAGAAAATTTATGTGAATTCAACACAAAGGTGTAAGAGAATACGCAAGCATAGGTACATTGTGTGTGATGTTGTTCCCATACAGGTAGGTCCCGGTTTATTTCCCAAATAGAGCGGGAATGACAGTTGGCATGTTAAAGAACCTAGAATTTAAAACTGAATCTGGGTATTTGAAATGGTTTCAACAAATGCTGTTCTTAGAAGAATAATTATCAAAGAGTAGTTTAAGAAATTAATGTAAAAAGCTACAGAAAAGATTTGGTATTTTAAAAACCTCACATGCAGATCCTTTATAAAGAATTAAAGAAAATACACTAATAACCAGGCAGTTCTCTAGAAAGGAAATGTTCCTCACGCACATGGAGACATACAAGGTTTGACAGCTTCATTGGACTTCTCAAACTTGCTTCATAGGCAATCATAAAGGAGAGAAAAATGCAATTGAATTAAACTAATGTGACCTTCTGAGTTCCCCACCTAAAGTAGTATTCAATTTCTTGCATGTTATGAATGTATGATGGCATTAAGAGCTGAAATTTATGAAGCATTCTGGTTTTCATTACTCAGAACATTACCCCGAAATAAAAAAGGAGCTAAAATCTTTGTACTGTATTGGTCTTTTTTCCTTTTTAAAGAGAAATTCCACTTAAAGAGAAATACAGAAAAAAAAATCACTGAAGAAAGGAATAAAGAGGGAAGAGAGGAAGAAAAGAAAGTCTAAAATTAATTTCTCCAGGCCTGCTTCTTCCATAAAATAAATTTATTGAATTAAGTCGTCTGAAAGGTTCTCTGGAGCTCTAGCTTTTAAAATGAGTCCAAAATGTCCCATAGTAAAAATGAAAATTTAATAACTTGAAAAAGAGGCTCTTCTTCCGTAAAGTTGTATATTAGCAATCCCCAAGTAGTATAACTGTGCAGATGCCGCACACGCATTTAAAATATCCCACTGCTTCTCATTCTCTGGACTCTTCTCTGTTTTCTAAAACTTGAATAAAAGCCTCTAACTTCTCAGGGTCCCTCACCTGAAAGGAATCACGTAGTATAAATAACCAGTAGGCAAGACACTGGCATAGGAAAAGGCTTTATTTTAATTGCTGTTTTTTTGATGCAAATCACAATGTCTTTGGGATTCAGATAAACTTTTCAGTTACATCTTTGTGTTTTATTACTTAAGTTTATAGTTAACAGCTATGATCTTTTTGTACCTTTGCTCTTTGCCCTCTTTCCAGAACTTAGAACAAGGACTTCTATTAAATCTCACTTAAATGTTCCTGGAGGATTTGGAAGCAGGAGATGAAACACAAACCTCAGATATGAAAAAGGTGACCATTCGTGCCGTGTGCTGGAGTTCTTTTTTAAGATTTTCAATCATTTATTTGACAGAGAGAGAGAGAGAGAGAGAGAGCGCATAAGCAAGGGGAGCAGCCCTGTGGTGAGAGGCTCCATCCCAGGACCATGACCTGAGCAGAAGGCAGACATTTAACTGACTGAAGCACCCAGGGGCCTCCACAGGTTGGAGTTCTCTGCCTGTCCTTAGTATCAGGACCAGACTGTGCTATTATGTTTCCTTATATATCCAAGTGAGCACCAAAACCAAGAAAAATAAAAACATGGAATGTTACTAGAGAAGTGATTTAATGAGAAGTTTGATCTTAATGTAGGAAGATCACTGGGCTTCCAACCTAATTGTATCATTTAAAGTGTTATTATTATCTTGTTTGTGTTCAAGGTGAAACATTAAAGAGAACTTAGAAAGAAATGGGACTTGCTTTCTTATCCATATCAGCATCATTTTCCTCCTGATGAAAGATCATGGGTAAGGGCTCTTAGAAAACAAGTTAGCATAAGCTCCTAAAACAGTGAGAGGTAGTCCTTCATATATCCCATCAACAGGGTATAAATAAGAACAAATACAGACATGTCCTAGAGACATCTAGAAGCCATTGGGCTGTTGAAGCAAATAATAATAATAATAATAATAATAATAATAATAATAATAGAATAATAGTGTTGATAAGGCAAAGAATACTGGTGGCACAGGAAAGATGGAGATTTTTCCTGAGGATGAGAAATTTATGACATTGATACATTTGAGCAAAACTGATCAATGAAGCTCAACTTAGCTGGCAAGCCTATCAGAAATCCAGGCTCCTTTCACCATTATTAGAAAGAGGTAAATT
Organism: Nasua narica; assembly: GCA_028533885.1. Lineage (NCBI taxonomy): Eukaryota > Metazoa > Chordata > Mammalia > Carnivora > Procyonidae > Nasua > Nasua narica. The sequence goes on from CM052808.1 coordinate 45,512,197, forward strand.
ACCAAGAAAGCAGGTTGACCTGCCTTGGGGAGTTTCTCTAAGACAGACTTGATAGGATCACTTATTATATCACCTGTTCTGTAGTCCCTATGCTTATAGCTAAGGCTCTAGTATCAGAACTGCCCAATCCTTAGTAAAGATTAGTAACTAAATCCATGGTTGCATTTACGATCAGAAAGCTTTTGTCATGAAATGAAGATGCACCAGAAGTTTAGAATGAAATGAAATTAAAATAAATACATTGAAATGAGAAACAAAAGTAAAATCATTTTAATGGAGGGTAATATTTACAGCTACCCCAAATACTCAGCTCTGCAGAAACCTCACTTTCCCAAAGTGCTGAGTTATTGAGAGAAAATGTGGTTCTTGAGGCCACTGGTCTCACTGTATTTACCACATGAGTCATGTCAAACATCATAAAATTTTTAAAATATTTTTATTTATTTATTTGACAGAGAGAGAGAGAGAGAGAGAGAGAGAGAGAGATCACAAGTAGGCAGAGAGGCAGGCAGAGAAAGAGGGGGAAGCAGGCTCCCTGCTGAGTAGAGACCCCGATGTGGGGCTCTATCCCAGGACCCTGGGATCATGACCTGGGCCAAAGGCAGAGGTTTTAACCCACTGACCCACCCAGGCGCCTCACATCCTAAATTTCTTTAGAAAGCATAGTCCAATTTGTCAAGTTATCATGTTATCTCATTTTATAATAAATTTGTGACGAAGGCTAAATTTCACCAATACACACAATATTGTTGTATCAGGGTAACTAGACGCTTTCAAAGTGGTTAAAGAGAAACGACAAGACAAAGACTGAATAGATTATGAGAAATAAATTATAAAAATGAAAACATTTGGCCTAAGCCAAATATGTCGGAGTTTTCATTTATCTACTAAGCCTAAAAATAATCCATTTTAAAACAAATATTAACATAAATGCTGTATTCATGGAGAGCTTAGTAAACCATATGTTCCCCTGACTTTGGCACCAAAAAGTGTTTAAACATATTATGTGAATTTCACTGTCTGAATTCAAACCACCTACTCATATCTTGACGTTTATCCAGAAATTAATAACATCCTAAGCCAAAGATGCACTTAAAAATTTAAAAAGAAATCATTTCTATGAGAATGTGGGAGAATTCTCAATGAAGCCAGAAAATCAAATAGTAAAGTAGAATGAATTAAAAAAAAAAAAAGACAACTCCGTAGATATCATCCAAAAAGAATAAAGGCTTTTTAGCTTCATATTCCCTATCCATACAAGAAGGAAACCATTTGATCTACATGCTTCACAGTATTATGCAGTGCCAGCAAAATGATGTTCTATGCATCCCTACACAGATATAAATTGATACACCATTATGTAAGGAAAACACGTACACTAAGGAAAAATTTTATACAGAAGTAACCATATTCTCAGTTTAAAAAAAATTTAAAAATCACTGATTGATGAAAACTGTAATGTCAGTTTTCTGAGACATCATAAAAAGACAGAAAAAAGATTAAAAGACCTTTAAGACAGAATAATAATCTTTGTGTATAATTCCATAAGCTAAAACTATAGGAAAACATTAAGCTTCGATTCTTACTTAGCTGAGCTAATGTGGCAAGGAAGAGTAGCATTCCCAAGACTCGTGTTTAACTTAGACATGCGCTATAACCATTCAATTCTTTTGCAACAGATTCATCTTCATAATCACTTTGTGGCATGTGCTCAGCTTTACATAACCTCTCATTGAAACATCAAGTTTAAGATGACAGATGGTAAAGAGAGTAATTCCTTGCTGAATCAGGACCTTGCCTTTGGCCCAGTGTCTCATCAACACTTCCTTGTCCATAGGCTTCTGAAGCCTCCGAAAAATAAGACATTTCACTCTCCTCCTCACTCCTCTCGTGCATGTATTTCAAGTCCAAATAACACCATAAAGCATCTACACAATGGAGTTTAAATCTGCATGTCCAATCTCTCTCCTGTTATTTCTTTCTAAGAATCTTGTTTCCCTGTAACAAGAACACTTGTTTCCCATGAAACACTCAGGAAGATTTCATGCATGGAAATGCTCCATGTGTCTGGAATATCGTCCTCTAGCTTTTTCATCTGTCAAAAGTTCTTTTGCTTCCCAAGGTCCAAATCTAATAGTGCCTCCTCTGGGAAACCCTCCTGGGTTCCCCAGGCAGAATTAGGAGCACCGTCCCCTGGCTCTCACAACAATCTGATCTCACCCTTTTAACTTCACTTACCATGCTAATTTCACCTATCTTTAGTGGAATATAAGTTTCTTGAGGAAAAATAAGTGAGAATAATGATACCTGCTCAGCAGCAATATAACCAGAAACAAAGAAATTCATACCGGCAAAGAACCAAGTAAATCCAGCACTTAGTAAAGAGAGGTTCCCCATCTCCTTACTTGTTTCATGGCCTCTATATGTAGCAAAATATCTTCCATATGATGAATATTTGCTAAATAAGCAAACCACTCTCAGGTTTATTTATAAGTAATTCTCTACTACTAAATCATATCTTTTGCTGATAGAGATAAATGAAATATTTAAGGAACTACCCAGAGAAGTAAAAAAAAAAAAAAAATCAGGGAAAAAGTTTTAAGCTTTTAATATCCATTAAAAAAGATACCTTGCAAAAACTCAAGTTGGAATTAATTCATATTCGAAGCCCAGCCACATTAACTAATGCTGAAAGAATACAAACTCCTAGAGAATCATTTTGCTCGCAAAATATCAACAGAATTCAGGCCAAGTATTCGTCCCCACAGAGCAAATAAAAATTCCAGGAAAACTATTTTAACCCTGTTTCTCAAATATTATATAAAGTGCACAATAAGCTCAAACTTTTGAATCAAAATGGTAAAAATGCATTTTTTATGTAACTGTAAAACATTTTATTTTGGTATGTATCTTTACTTTTCTTAGTTTTTATACATCTAAAACTTCCATATTTTTACATTACAAAAATACAATGCAACATAAAATATTTCCATATTTTTGTTATTTAAAAATGTGATTATACCTATTCCCAGAGTCCGGTCTGGTCTAACGGAAGTATGATGGTAGGTGTACAGTAGTAAGAATGTCTGTAATCAAGTTTCTCAGCTTCGCCCAGTGGCAGTATTGTAGCCAATCAGGTTTTTCCGAGGCATGATTCTTGCTAATCGTAATCAAGTTTCTCTGGATTGGCTTACTGATTGGTCTATTCTTTGATGCTCATGAATTTAAGGTCATGGTTGATATCCACTGTGTTAGCTATTTCCCATATAGGAAAAGCCTTATTCCTTAAGAATATGAGAACTTACTACACATCGCCAGGCATTTTAGAGATGATGTGAGTAAGCAGATAGTTCAGCGTATACCCATCAGAGAAAGAAAAGAGCTGCCAAGTCACACCCTCCAATGGTGAGCGTGCAAACAGCACATTGATGGATGATGAACACTGATGAAACATGCACTTCTGAAGACCACGGAGCTTTATCTTTTTGTGGCATTCTATTTGTAGCAAAGTATTGAATGTTGTGGCATCCCTGTTATAAATATCTAACATAATGGTGACTTCAAAATTAGAAAGAATAGAAATGCAATTTTGGGAGAGATTTTAAAATAGCGGAATGATGAATACAAAATGGAACTGTACTTTGAGAATAAAACTGGAATTAGAAATCACATGCGGCTTAGTTTCTTGACTGAGGGCATAATTGATATGGCCATTGATACTTAATTGCCTCATCCTCGCCAAGACATTAAATTAAAGGACCCAGTTATTTTTATCTGATACCATGCAATTTTTATTTCTCGATTCTAGTGAATATAAAAAACACAAAGTAAAAGGATAGGGAAAAGGAGGGAGGGAGAATTCATTTAATATGATAAATGCAAAACCTATGGGAAATTTGTGGGGTTTGAAGCTCAAGGTCAGTCTCTTCAGGTAGGAGTAACAGAGTTATGAGTTCACTACCAAGGAAGGGATCTGAGAATTTATGATTCCCATTCCTATTCAAATCCTAGTCCGTCCCTAGCGGTGCTTCTTAAAGAGAGTGCTACCAACCACTCACAGGCGACATTTGGAAAATATATAGCAGGTAACACAGGCATGAAGTGGGTGGGGGAACAGCTTACTGGAAGCTCTGACATGCTGCAGACAGTCTCAAATGACTAAGAACTGTCTCTTTTCCCAAGTCAATTTTAAAAAGTCCTGCTGGATAGTTTTTAGGTGAAAGCCTATATACAGTTATCTGAACCCAAAAGTTCACTTTAGGTATAAACATGAAGTGTTTCTGCATGCTTTTAAATATATATTGAATTATTTCAGGCATAGAGCTACGATGTAACTCAAGGCAATATTGTACTACATATCATTTGGAACTTTACCAATAGTTTTTCACCATTGGAAAAGTACACGTCGCCGAATGCTGTGAGCTCCCACTACAGACACATAGCAATCAGAAGACCACTGTAGCTGCTGCTGATTTCATAATTTTACATGGAACAAGTGATTTTAAAAAGCCTAAGAATTGGATCAAAGCAGGGCTCCCTCCTGAGCAACTCTGCACTCTTAGAAGTTACCTTGCTGCAGCCTCAGTTTCCCCACTTCACTAAAAGCCATGATGCTGACATAAACACACCTTACACACTACTGCATCCATAAACACTTCTGATGCTGTTACTAATAGAACTATTATTATCAATGAGGAGAATAAGGCCCCATACAGTGAGATAACCTGGGAAATTTTTTTTTTAAAGATTTTATTTATTTGACAGAGAGGAGAGAGATCACAAGTAGGCAGAGAGGCAGGCAGAGAGAGAGGGCGCAGCAGGCTCCCTGCTGAGCGGAGAGCCCAATGTGGGGCTCAATCCCAGGACCCTGAGATCATGACCTGAGCCGAAGGCAGAGGCTTTAACCCACTGAGCCACCCAGGCGCCCTGGAAAATTTATTCTAAGTAGCTTTAAATTATACATTACAACAGAAGTACGATGTCATCCAAAAACTACCGTCTATGGTACTTTGTTGTTCTTATACAACATATTTTCTCCTTTGGATGAAGCATACTGAAACATAGGTTGAAAGATTCAAAGATGTCAGGTTTTCCCTAAAATATTGCATAAAAGAACGAAAAATTCTGGGAAAAGAACAGAAGTTGAGGATGATTGAGAATGGGAGCCTGGGGGTATGGGCCGGAAGGGCACAGAAAGGGGTTTCAAGCCACATCTCAGTAGCACATTGTTTCAATTTAAGCCTAAAATCCTATTTAAAAATGTCGCTTTCAGTTGGGCAGTTGTTAAAGCTTCTAAGTGGCATCAAAGAACACACGACTGTACAGAATGAAACAGGACAGAAAAGTCTCCTGTCTTCAAAGTTATGACTTGACCAGAGTGTTTTCATTAGTTTTCAAAAATGTCCTTGACAAAGTACAAAGTCTATGAAAATTGCTACCATGCTTACACGGCTATGTTCTCAACCTTTGTATCTACATTTACATTGAATAATATCCCCACTCATTAGCACCCTAACAGGACACTGGAAGAGTCATGAAGAGGTGCAGGTTGCAGGCCGTTCCCTACTGCTAAAGAAAACCGAGTACTGGGAACTCGGGGCTTCCTGAAGACTTTTTGGTCCTGGCGTTTCATGCTAGTTTCCTAGCAGCGATTTTCTTTTATAACTCTGCAATACACCAGTTTTCAGTATTGTTTCCCTTGATTTCTCACCTTTTATTATGTCACAAGGAACTCACAAGCCATTTCTCCTTCCCCCTTCTCTGTGTTCTTTTCAATACAGTCAAAGAGATCACATCACAGCCTACCATCAGTTTCCCATCTGTCCCAATCACCGCAAAAACCGTCATTTTGCACTGGTACCGCATTGTCCTTCACGAGGCCTCTGTCCCACTGGGGCCCGGGAAGCCGTTGGCCCTTGGCTCTATGTGATCCCCACTACAGCACTACAAACTAATTTAACTCAATGAACTGAGGGATAGAGAAAAGAAACCAAAGAACCTCACATCATTGAGAAACGCCCTGAGTTTATCAATCAGCAAGCCAGGAATAAAAGACAAGTCATCCCCGAAAAACAGCAAAAAATACACACTGATGGGAAACAAACCACCAGCAAGTAGCTGGTTCTCCTCTCTCACTTTCTGCTTTTGTCTGTCCACTTAGATGAATTGTAACCAAGAGCACTGAAGAATCTTTTTAAGGAAAGAGGAATGAAATAAAGATAGAGAAAAAAATAGTCTTTTAATTCAAACTATGTCACAGGGAAGTCAAGTCTGACTTTGCCCCCCCCCCCCGCGGGTTTTT
>CM052808.1:45518597-45572948 GCA_028533885.1 Nasua narica
TTAATTCATCAAGCTTCATAAAGTCTGAAGGACATACATAATTACCGCTCTATGTGTGGCCAACCACTGGCAGCAAGCACTTGGACATGGGGCTTAACCGAATCCAGATTTCACTGTCCAGTTCTTGAACTTTCACGCACCTACAGAACGGCAGGGGCCTGATGAAGAATCTCTTGAGTCACCAGCAAATTCTACAAATTGTGAGTTGGGATAGGAATGGCGCTGGGTACGGAAAAGAATGATCTCATTGCCAACACCCAAAAGAGTCCTTGCTACCTCTACTTGGGTAAAGAGGATGTCGATCTAATTGGGAGAGGACTCTGCCAACTGCATGCTTGGGTTGGAAGTGCAAAATCACGTGGTAGAAGCCTTCATGTGGCGTGCCAAATGAAATCTACAGACCTCGTGTTAGGCAGAAACAATTTAGATATTTTTAAATACCTATGTGTAACATATATTATTTATTTTAAAATACTAAATAACCACTAAACCAGTGTTGGCAGCACATCACTCATTTCCCCGATGAAGTGAGGCACTTTTTCAAGCTGATACTGAGACAAAAATGTCCAGCTTGGAATAACTTGCTTACTGGGGAAGGCTGGTTTGCTAGTTAGGAAAGAGTGCACATCTTTGTGATTAAAACAGATTGTTTTCCAACAGAAAAGTGCACTGTCAAACATTGTGAGCAGGGGCACAAATTATACATGTCCTCAGAGTTTCTTCTAGGACATGGGTTTTTCCCTTAGTGAATCTATCAGTGAAAGGTACAGGATTGTACAGAGATCTGAAGTGTCAGCCTCGCATAATATAAACCCATAGTCTGATTTGCTCATGTAGCTGGGTGACCCTGTACAAATAATCCCTCTTCTCTAAATCTCTTCTCTGAATCTGAATGGAAAAAAAAAAAAAAAGCCTACAAAGGGCCTATTAGGTTTCCAATAAATCATAGAATGTATTTTTAAAAATAATTTCCTCCATACCTCCCATAAATCTGAACTCACTTTTAAGGCCTGGAATGAACATTCTTATGTGGGGGAGATATTGGACATCCTCTATTCTCAGGTGATGGAGGCTTGCCATCAATGACCATTACATAGGAGGATAGAAAAAGGGAATGGGTAGTTGGTCCCCATTCATTCCAGTCCCAACTCCCTGGGCAGTGGTAAGAAGTCACTCTCATGATCGCTAGCAGTTTTTCTTCAATGGGTGGAAGCTCTAGGAAGCAAATTTGATCTCCATTCAAGGACTGTCAAAATGACTATAGCTCTCTGATAACGGGACACATGTGTTAGTAAATGGAGGTTCTTCAGCACTAGAGGTGGGATTTTCTTATGACTTTGGGGATTCAAGCAAATGGTGATTACAGCAGAGCTCCAGCAATACATAAATTAATCAACTAATTTGTTCAAATGATCAACTAACTTGATCAATGTACTAATCAAATATGCCTTACCTTATTAAATCCTCAAAATAAATCCATGGCTTTAATATTTGTAACCTCCATTTTATAGATTAGGCCAACAGTAATGGCTTAAGTAATTGGACCAAATATTGGTGGATGCCCAGCTTTTGGGGATACTGTAGAGTGATATCATAGGTAGTACATAAAGTGAATCAGTCCTTTAATTTTCATTAATTTTCATAATAACCATTTATATGACTGATACTATTCTAGAGTGTGGACTAGGTGGGATATATGGCAAGACAACACCAAGAAGAACCCATTCAATACCAGAATTCTACTATCCCAGTTTCTAGAATTATGATCTCTTCTCAAATAGACTTAGTCCTGACTTCAAAATTCCCATATCTAAGATATTCCTATTAGGGCTTCTTTCTAGTTTTACTGATACCAAGGCACTGACAGAAAGAGTATCAGTTAAAATCTTCTTTTCTAGGCTGAAATTATTGATGCTTACTATATGCCTGGCTAAGTAATTAACATAAATATGTCATTCTCACAGCAATCCTATAGGCTCAGAACTGTTACTGTTAGCTTGCTTGAAGAAACCAAGGCACAGAGGATGGAACAGCTTTCTGAAAGGCACCACAACTAGTAAGAGTAGGGCTGAGAATCAAAACCAGATGTCTTTAACTCCAGAATGTGACATCTTAATCATTCTGCTATGTGGTTTGTAAATAGAGCTCTGACTTGTTTCAAGCAAGATAAATTCTAGACCTATGATAATGATAAAAGTCTCACTGAGGGCATGTGAATAAATACTGTTGGCCAAGAATGATTAACAAACTCAAAATATATATTTTATCTGAGGTGAGTGCTACATTTAAAAAAATTAAAGGCTTCATCTTTTGCACTGTCTAGAACTATCAGCACATGCCATTTTCATAATAAATGTTATGCCCAGATTTTGAGATCCCCAAATACCACCAGGGAGCCGAGTCTGATGCAAAAGCAAAAGAGCCCTTTATTCAAGCTAGCTTGAGCTCCTTCCCACACTCACCGACACAGCGGCGTGGTATAGAGAAAGAGGCCGAGTTTCAAAGAGCACAACAGTTTTAGAGGGGCCAGTGGCCAATGAGATTGTAACACACAGAATGTTGCTTAGTAACTGTTTGAACTAACCTATCACCCTGGTTGGAATTGGCGCGCAAGTTTCGCGGGCAAAAGGCGGAGTTTATATTCCAACCCCCCCCCCCCAGGAGTCCCTCGTTCCTATTGGCTAACCCAAACCCAACCCACAGGCAGTCTAGGCCAATTAGCTCAGGGGAAGGCTGAGCCACACTCAGACCCTCCCAGAGGCAGGTCCTATGGGGATCACACACAAGAAGGCGGATGTAAACGAAACAAGCCAGCCCTGCTCTACTCTCTCAATAAACACATAAAAGTTTTAAATAATGCCATCCTGAAACATTTTTACATATTTTAGTCCTGGAACAGAAAATCTTTTTTTCTATTTTTCTCAGAAGCTCCTTGGCTCACAGGAAAAACAAAATTAGACTAATAATTTAGTCTTCTCGTTCCAAACTTAATTAAAGATATGAAGCATCAGATCACTTGTTGTAAAAGTAACTTAAAAGTCAGAATACAGCATACTTACATGTATAGTATTTAATGTTATATATTATAATTTAGTAATTCATTATGGATAACTAAGAAGGCCAAAGAGACAACGAAAACAGAGAAAGGCATTCCAGACCTGAAAAGGGGCAACAGACGGGTGCAGATAAACCAAGGGAAAATGGAGTGAAACATAAGCCCACAAGACACAAAAAAGGCACATGTCCACACCACATGGGGGGTACATCCTTAGAAAAGAGACAGAAAAAGATGATACTTAATGGGTATTTAGTAAATGGTTCATTAATGAGGAAGCAAGCCCAGACATACATTTTCATTTTTTATATCCCTATTTTACAGCTTTCTAGTCTTCCAAAATCTGTAATTTTTCACCATTCCCAGAACAATCCGCTGACATTTAGCAGCAGGCCAGAGGCAATGAACCAGAGGTTTGCTTTCATTCAGAACGAACACGATCACGTCCCTATCATAAACAATCAGGTAAATTTACAAATCTATCATCAACCATCAGTTAGAACCACTTATTTAAATAAGCAATCGGCCTGCGAATTGGATACTAGGCAGAATTCTGACTCCTTAATTTTACAGCTGGCCATTTTCACCACAGAAAATTTGACGGAAGCCTACCCATCTCAGCAACATGCAATTTCAAGTTCAAATTCATATCATAAAGACACAAAAACTATATCTTGGTGTACTTCAATCCATTCAAGAGTCTTTCCCCTTCTACATAAAGCCAACTAAATGAACCATATGTGTTTGCTATCACGGGTAAACGCCAGCCCCCAAGGCTCCTCAGTACCTGTTGTCTATCCAGACGCATCCTCTTGGCGGCATTTCTGCTCTCACTCTCACAGGCTGAGGCCAAGATACTCTCTGCAACTGCTGAAGTAAGGTGGGAAGGAATAGGTCGAGACTAAAAAAAAAAAAAAAAAGAGAGAGAGAGAGAGAGAAAGAGAAACATGAAAAATTATTAACAGACCAATGCTACTCTCAGAAGAGCTCACAGGATGTGCAGGAGTATCCATTTATTTCAACTGAACTTATTTTAATAAAAAGAGGAAATGGAAATTGCAAAGATGAGAAATGAAAGCTAGTTAGAGGTTAAAGCTAAAGCTGCTACACGGATCCATCATTCATTCCCATAGCTCCACTGTCACAGTCTGGGCCATTAAGCCGGAGTTTGACTAGGCAGTGACAAAATGCTGACTGGGTTTTGCAAACAAAAGAAGTGCTTTAATTCTTTCATAACACATGACAGTGCACAAAACAAAATCAAGTGACGAGGCTGAAACATAGCTGGAAAAAGTGACAGACACTCAGACCATGTCAAACAATTTTAATATGAAATATGAATATTTACAGTCAAAATTGGGACACAGTTGGTATGAATAAAATCCTCTCAAAATACTTTAGTTTAAATACAAACTAAAAAGTCAGCTCTGGAACAATTTCGATATAATAAAAGTTTGATGTTTTGATGTGGGCTGTATGTGTACCTACATGTTTTATTTATAAAGCAGGAGTTAACATTATTAACTAACGGATACATGTTAGAAATCCATTTTCTATGTAGCTCACATAGAAATTAATTAACCCCCCAACTAAGCTCGTAATTAACTTCAAATTGTTTGCAACTCTCCATATCATTTGTGATAATCAGAAAAGTTTTCCATTTTCCTTTCCCATAATTACATGCAAAATCATCTAACTGAAAGATGCAGTGCTTAATGATATTGAACAGTTTTTTTAATGAAGATAAGCAAATGATAGATAAGAAATAACATGACAATTAAGACAGATAAGATAGCAAAATATGAAATTACAAAATAAAAAAATGTCCTTTGGGAAGCCAGCCTATATAGTGACATGCCACCTTAGAGTGTTCAAAGCCTCAACCTTAAATGTGGATGGATGCCATTTATTAGAAGCCTCTAACCTAACAGAGACCTTCTAATTTTTTTTAAGTGAATAGGAGCATGCCTTTACGGTACTTGATTCATTTTTGCTAACTCTAGCACGTAAAATGTTCTTTAGCAAATTGAACCATAGGGTTCAATACTGAAAAACAGCTAAATTCAGACCATGAGTGCTTTCACAGATACACCTCAGTGGAATTTGTATAGTATATAAAGAGACCAGGCTCTGACCTTGCTTGAACTAGGAAGCAATTTCTATAGCTGCTTCAGCCGACCTCATGCTTACACTTCCAAAGTAAACTCTGCAAAGGGTAGGAAAGGTATAGGGTACTGTCTCCACTGCTAACTGCATGAGATGCCTGGGGTGATGCCTAGACAATCTTGACAATAAAGCATTAAGATACAAGAAAAGCCATTTTTGCAACAGAAAGAAAAGGGAGAGGCCCCTGAAGTGGCAGGTAAATGCAGCAGCAGTATTTTGAGAAGGAAATTAGAAAGCCAGTTGGGTGTGGTGGGAACAGAGAGGAGGATCAAATCTGATAAAAAATTAAAAATTAAAAAAAAATTGCCGTAAAGATGTAAATATAATTTCAAAATTCATATGGCTTCTTCATTTCTTTCTGTACTTCCCTGGGTATGGATAAAATAGTCTAGCTCAGAACCAAAAATACATTAAGCCACAAAATCAGTGTCTCATCAAAGGGCAAAGCTTTGGCCATAGCTAGGCTCAAAATTAGAATCTAAACCACATGAAAATTAGGTAGACAGTGTTGTTTTTCTCAACTGAATTATGCTTGGAGGCAAAGGTGTTATAGAAAAAATGAAAATAAGAACTTTCCTTTATGAAAAAAGAAGAATCATTTGTAGCTAACATTATTCAAATAGAAGTGACAATTCACATCATTACAAACTATATTATTAGACCTTTCATCTAGTTCTAGGGACTGAATTAACATAATCTAAATAAAACATCAGGATCCTCTCTTTTCTTGATCCAGCTATTGACGGTCACATGAAATTCAGAGAGATGTATTTCTGCTCGTCATCATTTTTCTCCATCAGGTATCTATCTCCATTCAAAATTAGGAATATATAAAGCTATGGACCTTTATTAAGCTGATTCAATTAAAGTAATAAACATACACCTTCTTAAATGCATGACAGTCTGTTGAACAGGAGAACAAAAGGTAAAATATCCCTGTAATTAAAATTAGCATTTTCTTTCAAATTTTCTAAAAATATTTTAGGGGCACTCGGGTGGCTCAGTGGGTTAAAGCCTCTGCCTTCTGCTCAGGTCATGATCTCAGGATCCTGGGATCAAGCCCTGTATTGGGCTCTCTGCTCAGCAGGGAACCTGCTTCCCCCTCTCTCTCTGCCTTTCTCTCTGCCTACTTGTGAACACCCTCTCTGTGTCAAATACATAAATCTTAAGTAAATAAATAATTTTTAAAAACAAAATGGGAAACAACTTTTACTAGAACAGTAAGTTGTTAGGCATGATAATTTATATGATTTCCTTTTTGAAGAAAATGAGAGGAGAGTTGCATCTTTTCCAAATATAGGAAATTGGTCTTCCAAGAAACTAGAATAATGTCCTGGCTGAGTGGGGCTAGATCATTTCTAAGGCCACTGGATAGCCTAATATTTCAATATTTTTTTTTAAAGATTTTATTTATTCATTTAACAGAGAGAGAACACAAGCAGGCAGAGAGGCAGGCAGAGGCAGAGAGAGGAGCAGGCTCCCTGCCGAGCAAGGAGCCCGATGCGGGACTCGATCCCAAGACGCCGGGATCATGACCTGAGCCAAAGGCAGTTGCTCAACCAACTGAGCCACCCAGGCGTCCCTAATATTTCAATATTTTGGGGAAAAAAATCAACTTCAAGATAAAGCAATCACGTCCTCTTTCCTATTAAATGGAAAAAGTAAGTAGAAACAAAGATATGTGACAGACCATTGCCAGTAGTTAAATAGCATAATTCTGAAAATAGAGTTGTTCTGAGCTTATGGTAGAATTATAACTTGATAATTGTAAACAGCCACAGAAATCATTCAGTACAAGTTTCTCCACTAAAGTTTAAAGAAACTGAAACCCAGAGAAAATAAGTGATTTGCCAAAGGACAAGTGGACTAGACATAAAACCCAGGGTTCATGTCTTCCAATTCTCAACCCTTCCACTCTCTAAATTCTTTTTCATACTTAGTACTTTTACAGAATTTATCATTAATATGAAATATTATAGAAAAAAATCCTTACACACACATCCTGTGGCACTCAACTAAACAATAAGCAGACCAAAGCTAATCCTTTCCATGTATGTATTACAATTAATACATGCTCATTGGAAAGAAAGGTCGAATGAATAAATCTATATTATAGTTTAAGAAGTAGACATGTATTTTTCAAAGATTTTACTAAGTCTTAAGTACATAATGAGATATGTACCTCCAAGTAGAAAATCTGTACCATCATAATTTTTAGATAAGTGTTAATAATACCTAACTCATATTGAGTGTTGGGATGGCCAGGTGTTAAAACAAGCAGTTTATCTAATTTAGTTTTCCAAACAACCCTTGAGAAAAGTACTTATTCATATTTTATATGAAAAATAGATTGAAGTTCTGAGAGATTATATAAGTTGCCTGAGATCACGCAGCTATGTTTGTGGAAACACTTGGATTTATACCTAAGTCTGATGATAAATTGGGAATAGTAATTCCTAATAAAGAATTATTCTCAGTTCACAACTAAAGTCTCAGTAAGCTTAAGCAAAGCCTTAACTACTACACACTCCTACGGAGGAATCTGTCTACAGCTCACTCTATTTTGCATGTAAGCAAAGACTATATTAGGATCTCACTAAAATTCTCCTCTTAAAGAGACTGAGATTCTCCTAATATATTTTCCTATTGATTCTTTAAAACCTCTCTTCATTAATAGCACAAAAATAAAGGTACCTTAGCTCAGTTCTGTCACATGTTCTAAATGGATGCAATATAAATTCACAAGAATTTCATGTTGGAGAAACCAGGAGTGCCAAGAAATGACTATATATGAAACATAGGAAAAGCTGAGTCTCGGGCCCAAACTGAAAACGAGGATCCAGGCAGAGTTCTTGCCTCCCTGTGAGGCAATCTGTTAAAAATCCCCTTGGTTCTAATATTAAGGAGCCAACAATGAATGCCAATGCTCCTCACTACACACAGAGCTCCATTATGCTTCGTCTGGCTCTCAGATACTAAAAATGAAAGTCTTTTGTTTATTGTTCCTCCATAATTTGGCTTTTATCTATTTCACAGCTCAGGAGTAGTTAAGCCAAGATAGTGAGAAGGAAATTAATCAATTTTGCTCCTTATCAAAGCTATGTTATCATAGAGGAATTTAAAACTATTGTTTAGTGTGAGTTTTGAGAACCATCTTTGCCACAACTCTCCTTTCCTTCATCAAATTTGATAGCACAGAGCTTATTCTAATATTACCACACCAGGGTAATTAGCAGAGCGTGTTATGGGCTCTTATCATGGATTCCACCAGGGACAAGTGCTGAAAATTCCCTCACGTCAGTTAAGAGTGGCCAGAGAACACAAAAGCTTCCACGCAATAACTTAAGAATATTGACCAAAAAACACCTTCAAATGTATAGAATTCAACAGATAATTTATGAAAAATGATACTTCTTCTTCTGGTTGAAAATAGCTCAGTAAATACACTATTTGGTATATATCTTATAAGACTTAAAAATAATGACTCAAAGATGTATATAATGATCTATACCTACAGTGAGATTTGTTAACCTACTTCTTACCCTGGAGATGAGGCAATGCGAACCACCTTCCCTCATTATCTCTTCGTAATTAACTGTCATCCTCAACTGGGATGAGTTGATCTTTCCCTAGCACTGTTCTTATTGTAATAATTATCTGTGACCAAATCAGGGGTGGTTGTTTCATTAAACAGCTGACTAAATTGTCACATGGAACTTCTGGAGTTGAAAAAGTCACATTTTAATTGAGGACTTAAGATGTGATTGCTGTTAACACAACATAAAGGTGCCTTTCTATATATACATATATATATATATATACACACACACACATATATATACACACACACACACACACAGACATAAAACTTACCCCCACACCAACAAACTATTCCATTTTTTTAGTCATAAAAATATAAACTGTACAATGTTAGAGTACCTCTGAACTTCTGCCATATGTTTAGGATGCTCCAGGGGTTTTTTTTCCCCCAATTTTGAAAAAGTAAAAGGAAATCATGACTGTGAGACTCTATTCATGGGTTAATGGTACTTATTAGTGGCAAGGCTCGCTAGAATTCAGGGTGTCAGCATTACCAGATCAAGTATTAAATGAGGTCAGATTGGGAGCAACTGCACATGCACCCGAAATTCTATATAGAATGAGCTCTTTTAAAATAACTAAAGCAAATGATTCAATAGTGTAATCAGTTTAGGTAGGGGCCTGCACTAAGATTATTTTTCCTAATTCTGTTACTTCATGAAATACATAATTTAAAAATTCTGCAGCTTAGATGAAATGTATATTCTATATTCCCCCAATGGTATATCTGTACCTAAAGGGATAATTGTTACAGGCTGTGTAGAAAATTGTAGCTGCTAAAGGATTTCTTCTACTAACCAAGTAACTTAATTTGTATATGTCGGAATAAAGTAGTAATTTAGCAATAAAGTAACTGACCTGGATATTATCATGAAATCGGTTACTTGCAATTGGTCTGTCCACTTTTGCTATTTACACTCTGAGACTCATCCTGCTAGATGTCATTACTTCTATTTTTACAAATGGCAAAACTAAGGTTCATTCAGTAAGTTCTAAATAGGCAATATAATCTCCATTTCATGGAATAATTGTTGCAATTCCATGATGAGGTAATGTACATAAAGTCACTGGTATCTTCACTTATCTATTCAACAAAAGTATTTAATGAGCACATTCTGTCAGGAACTGTGCCAAGTTTAAATATATCAACAGTACAAATACTGTCTCTGCTATTATAGTTACAAGCTAATACATGCTTAGCATGCAGGGTGTAATACACATGCAATAAAGTATGTTAATTATAGACTCCAACCTTTTATCACAATTCTGTAATGTCTATGTTGTATAAATTCAAAGGTTTTTTTTTTCCAATAAATTTGGGAAAATTTGGCAGAAAAAAATTGACACGAGGATACTTATCTTTCTTTTTCCTACTTTCTGTGAATATTCATAATTTTATGGCAGAAATACTAATATATTTGTTTGTGAGATGCTTTCCCAGACCCTGTTGTGTTATGCAATATCTAGAAAAATACTCTATCATGTGCCCCATATTTGAGACATTCTCAATTCTGGACCACACATGATCCAAGGTTTCAGATAAGGCTTGTGGATGTGGACTAAAATCATAGCTCAATTGTTCTTCCCTCATCCTATATGGTTTTGGTAGAAATAATAAGCAAAGATTCTCAGTTACCTGACCCTGGCCATGACTTAGGCATGGATGTGGACAATCCTGAGAGCTCATCCCTTTGTTCTTAACGGCTGATCTAAGGATGGACATATGATCCAAAGAGGAGCAAAGTCCTTTTATGGGAAGGGGGATCTGGAGCTGGAAGACAGTTCTTGGACTCTATGTTTCTTTTTTTAAAGATTTTCTTTATTTATTTGAGAGAGAGTGAGCCAGAGACAGCATGTGAGGGGAGAAGGTCAGAGGGATAAGCAGACTCCCCATTGAGCTGGGAGCCCAATGTGGGACTCGAACCCGGGACTCCGGGATCATGACCTGAGCTGAAGGCAGTCGCTTAACCAACTGAGCCACCCAGGAGCCCCTTGGACTCTATGTTTTAAGAAGAGAGGCTTAGAGTTGCTGATGTCAGCATTTCATAATAGGTAGCAAAGACATGTCTGAGAAGTCAGCTAACACACAAGAGAAACATAGTTAAGAAATAGGAAAGCAGAGAAGCCTTGACAACTGACTCCATGGATCCAGATATGTGTGAATCTTTGGACTTCCCAGTTTCTTGAGAAAATTCTCTGGACCTATTTAAAAGGAGACTGAAAATGTATTTTCAACAAAAATGCTAATTAACCTTCATCCTAGCTTTGATAATAATTATGAGTTAATGGTAGTACTTTGGTCTTAATTTTAGAGCATTATTGACCTTTAATAATGATCTCTCACAAATACATGAGGATTGAGCATCTTATATTTAATATTTTGAAGCCCAGTTTGGCTAATCCCATCTGAAAATACCTTTAATCAAGACAAGAAAAACTAGAATTATCAAGTGAAATGACATATCATTTTTTAACAAAATGACTACTTATTTAAATCTCTACTAGGAAACATCTTTTAATTCTGAAAATAAGTGACTAGATATGCTTATGATTATTGTCCATCATGGCCTCTTTGCCCCTGGTAGCTTCTTTGTGAAACCTAACACCACACACAAATTCTGTCCATTCAGTTGTTATCACTACCTATTCACACCAACTGCCCAATAGATGAAAATATTTTAAGAATAGTATTTAAAGAGTGAACAAGAGTTAAAATTAAATGCAATGTAACTTTTTTCTTTAGGGAGATTTTTTTTTTCCCTATTAGATTTTCAGTTAGCAGTCACTTTTAAAATTGAAACGCCAAATGCTGAATGATGTGAAACACATAGCACACGATAAAAATTAGCTTATCTCCCAGCTAATTTCTCCCACCAAGTAACACATTAGTAAATGCCCATTCACCCATTCATCTTTCATTCGACAGTGTCAATTCGGTTGAATTGAACGTGTATTGAGCAGCTTTCATGAGCAATTAATTGCACTCTATATAAAATACTGTAGGTGATACGGACGTGAACAAGGTAAGCAGCATAGTACTCAAGGAAAAGAACTTCCTGTAATGGAGCTAAGGCCCAGATATAAATGACAGCGATAGAAGACAGGATAAAACTACAAAAGATGTACCACAAAGTACAACTTGCACACAGAAGAGAGAGAGATGTCAGGTTGCTTCTAGCGAGAAGTGAGGACTAAATCGATAAAGGTATATTTGATTTAGTCCTCCAACTAGTTCAAGAGATTGAGACAACGAGGGTTTTCCAGTAAAGGGAACCATGGAACGCAATTTCAAATTAGGTTGCATTTTATCATGTTCCTCAGATACTAGGTACTAGACTAGGTAGGACTTTTCACATTTGTTATTTCAAGTGACATTGGTTTTCATGTACGAGATAAATGCTATTTGTTTTCTTTTTTCTCAGAAGGAAACTGAAGCTCAGGGATACAAACTCTATGAGTAACGACTGGCAAAGCAGGTCTAAGAATCAAGATCCATGGACTACGAAATCAAGGCATTTTTCTTCAGATTTTCTCAGCAGTCTGGCAAATTTTCCATTGTTTCCTTCAGGGCCCCTTCTCTCTGCTTGGAGGACATTTCGGCTCTTCCACAGACAGTCCCTGAATGGTAACCTTGGTCATTGTCTAAGGTAGTTCCTTGTTTCTTACTCTAGAAGCAGAGGTTAGCTGAGGATTGATTTGTGAATTAAAAGTAGTTTCTCTAAAAAAAAAAAAAAAAAAAAAAAAAAGCAAGACTATTTTTCCTTAATACTTTGTAGATAGTCTTCTGGCATCTGTTTTGAGGACAAGAGGTGTGCTCATTCAGTTTTTCTGTTTCAAGATAATCTCTTGTTTCTTCATAGTTACATTTAAGAATTTCTTGGGTCTGCTGTGGTTTCACTACGATCTACACAGATATAGATTTGTTTTTATTTACATTGCTCAGAGCTGGTCTATTTCTCTGTTCTTAGGCATCAATGGTCTGCTCAATTCTAAAAAACTCTTCCTTCTTATGTGTTTGAATGTTGCCCTCATTCTAATTTCTCTTCTGGAACACCTTTTAGATCTATCTTTACCGTTCTATTTTCCATGTTCACTTTTTTTCCCCTATTTCTCTTTTTCTTTCCAGAAGTAAGTTCCATAGTACAATGTGCCAGATTATTGATTTTCTCCTTGGCTGAATCTTATCTGCTATTTAACCCATCCAGGAATGTTTTAATTTTAATGCTATAATGCTTGCCATTTTATTTCTCAAAGTTGTAAGTATATGTTTCTAATTCTCCTTTCATAGGGCAGTCACTCTTCTTGAGTCCCAGCTATTTATGTTGTTTGCAGTTCATGTTCCTCTCCAGTTGCAAAATCTACAGGTCTTAAATTTAAGTGTTAATTTAAGAAATTAATTAAAATAATGACTTAAAATTAAGTCTTAATTTAAGAATTCAGACTGTAGCCCCGACCTGTTTTGGCCTACATTCAGTTTTTCTACCTTGCTACTCTGTTATCTTATCAAATTTAGGGCTTATTATAAACTCTGGCTACAAGTTTATAATCATCAACTTACCAAATTCATGGCCTGAAAATTTCCTTTTCTTTCTTTTAATCTTGGCTAGGTATTAAATAGTTGTTATATTCTACTCAGTATTTGTGTATTTGTAGAGGGAAGATGGGTGGGTGGGAGGGGTACTCCATGAGGCTTAGGTCAACATTTTGCTAAAACTAAAAGATCTAGTGATAAGTCACTCTGACAACTATGTTGGCTATATTCTTTACACCCTAGTTACTCTTCAACCTTAATATATTTAGGGAACAATACCTGTGATCCCTGAGTCAGGAACAATCAGTGACCACAGGAACACATACTGAGAAAAGTACCAGAAGTCCCATGTGATGGCTTAAGGTGATAAATGAAATAATTGAACACATTAGAAGAAAGGGTAGAAAGAGACCAGATCATATGCTAAATATTTTATATGCATTATCACATTTAATATCCCAACAGCCCACTTTTTTTTTTTAAGATTTTATTTATTTATTCATTAGAGAAAGAGAGTGAGAGAGAATATGAGAAGGGAGAAGGTCAGAGTGAGAAGCGGACTCCCCGTGAAGTTGGGAGCCCAATGTGGGACTCGATCTCGGGTCTCCGGGATCATGACCTGAGCCGAAGGCAGTTGCTCAACCAACTGAGCCACCCAGGTGCCCCATCAACAGCCCACTTCTTTAGGAAACTGGAGATTCAGAAACATCACACAAAATTATACAGGAATTGACCTAAGCCAGGAACTGAATCTAGGTCTCTCAGTTTCAAAAGGCCACGCTCTATTATTGTAAGAAATTTAGAATTTTTTCTGAGATGGCAAAAGTTTGACATTAACAAAGCCAGAATCAAGGAAGACTACTCCAGGAGCAAAGGCAGATTTCTCATACAGCCAATGAAGTTTAGACAAGCATTCTGGGTATGGAGGGAAAGCCAAAAATCAGGAAGTACTTATATGTAAATGTGTCTGAAAATTGTCTCGGGAGATGTCAAAGGAAAAGGGTTTGAATCTTCATGACTTCTGTTTTCAAAAATTTTTTGTGTATGGGATCTTTTCTAATTAGAAATAAATATTCATCCTTCTACTTTTTTGCTCACAATTTTGTATTACTTTTAATTAAGGTCACAACTATAACTTACAGGGACAAATATTAGTTCTGTCCCTGCCTAGAAATAGAGGGTAGAGAGGGAGTGTAAGATGAAAATAGAGAGATGAGTTAGGATTCTATAAGAGTATAGGTATGAGTGTGAAGGGCTAAAACTAAAATGGTAGCCAATAAAAGTCGAAGTTACTGGACTGATTCAGGAATTGCAGCAAAGAAAGACTAAATAGAATTCAGTGAGTGGTAGGATGCAGGCCGTAAGTGTAAGGAACAGTCCAGTCTCATTCCAGGTTGATGGGCACTGCTATAAATGACAATTAGTGGCACTATTGTCAAGAGGCAAGTCAAGAGGAATTTACTGGTGATTTGGTAGATGAGGTGAAAGACCAGTGGAGAGGATGAATGATGGAGAATACAAAAGTTCCTTGCAGATAGAACAATGCATTTGTCCAGCATCTGGCTGACCTTTGGAATGAAATACAAAAGCACTACATATGACTAGGATTCTACTTTGAGAGTTGCTTACACAGAACAGACCTCTACAGCTGCAGATAGGGGAAGATGCTGTACATGGCCAAGCCCAGGATCTTAGCAAGTAGCTCAAAAGCAAGAAAAGGTAAATAAGGAGGGAGAGCAACAAAAGCCTCAAGAAAATGAGGGCGACTTCGTTGAGGATGCAATGTTTGGGTCTGGTACAAAGGCAGTCATGTTATTTTTTAAAGAACCAATTGTGAGAGGGTTTGTGAGAACCAGAGTCTGTGTGTGAGGGACCACTGGGGAGTTGGTGGAGATCTGTAAGTATGAAATAATCTTTCAGGAAACCTCACAAAGAAGTATAGTCTCACAGACGAGGAAAATTCTCTTCTTGGAGACGGGGGCCTTTTTTTTTTTTTTTTAAAGTCAGAAGTTTCCCTCTCTCAGTGAAAAGGGAAAACAGGAAACGTGAGCATTGGGATGGTTGATAAAGCAACATCCTGAAGGAGGCCGAATGATGTGAATGATGGGAGAACAGAGGCTTCAGGGTCATCCAGGGGCAAATACATTGAGGGCATTTCTTCTGCAAAGACAGTGACAGATACTTGAAAAGTTTTAGATGACTGTCAAAGTTTTTAATATTGCTTCTACACATTCTTTGATAACTAAGACTAAGGTACATTTGTGTTAACAATGGCCAAAGCGAAACAGAGATGTAGATCTTGAAACTGAGAAAGTAAAAGAATTGTGAATTCAAAAGGTCAGAGAGCAAAATTATTAAGGGCGAATATAAGTATGTAATTAAAAAGAAATACTACGAATAAAGAACTCAGAAGATGGCATGAAAGCATCCCAGGGGATGGTAGATGATATTTATAAAAAAGAGACCAAAAGTTGGTACAAGTAGCAGATGGGGAATTCAAACAAAATGTGTTTGCTAATTAGCATCAATTAAGTTAATTGGTCACAAAGACAGAAACCTACATAGTTGTGCGAATAATAATGTGAATAATGGCTGTACAGGTTATTATAGAGTTTTTAATCATGACCTTGTATGAAGGGGTGGGTATATCTCTAATCAAAGTTTTAGTTTAAAGAAGCACTGTGATTCATTTTTTATAATATCTCTATTTGTTAAAGAATGAATAGCAAGGGTCACTGTAGCTTTTGCAATGCTCTTATCAGGGAAATTTTAAATTGAAAACAAATTCCAATCTCTCTACTTCCATCTGCATTAGACAACTACAGGCAAATGATATAATTAATGAAATTCCCTAAAAAAAATGTACTATTTCCTAAACATCACTTCTTTTCTGATGAAAGAGTCATAAGCTCAGAAGACAGGACATCAAAATAGCTGAGGAGGGTACTGTAGGATATAATTAAAAAGAAATACTATAATAAAGAACTTCTATTAGGTATTAAAATATAGTGTTTCCATAATTAGACTTATTAATTTTAAGTTATATCTCATTTTCCCCCTAAAATAGATATCAAAGCCACCAAAGAAATATATACTCTATGATCAGTTAAAAAGATAACTAGGACTTCAGATCAACTTTGGCTCTGAACTTGCTGGCAGGAGGCACAAAAGTAAATTTAACTGCATTATCCTAGGAAAGAGAAAACAAAAGCATACTCTTTCCATAGGAGAAGCCCCCTTTTTTTTGATGACATTCCAAAAATGTTTCTGAAATAAGGTAATTTACTATGGATAGTTAGCAGCCTCATGAACAACATCCTTAGCAAAATATTACAAAAATATCATACGCTTATTTCTTCACACACAGTTAATATATTTAAAAAGTAAGTAAACAGGTAATTTTCAAGATGCTGAATTTACTGAATTCAAATATCTGGGCTACCTGATCTATCTTGGTAGAGTGGCACAATTTGAGATACACTAGGAATTATGTGCTTCAAGTGTCTTACAATTGCTCCCCTAAATAATCCTTGGAGTTTTACAAAAAAATACATGCAAATATATGCAGCATGGTGACACAGTCTCTAACAATATAAGCTCAGAACACAAAAAGAGAAATCACACCACATAACACAGTATACTTAGGTATGGACCAAGTATACTTAGGTATAGGACCTAAGTTATGGACCAATTTCCCCTTGTTCATAAAGTTTTGCTTTTATTATCTCATCTGTTATGTGTGCTCTTTAATTTAAGATCAGGACATCTTGAAGAAATACTTTCTTTTTTTCCTAGAACAATCAACAGATGTTCTTTAGAAAACTAGTTAAGTAATTTGAGAGTCAAAACTGCACAAATATATCAATAACAATTGGATGTATTTGTTAAAGGATTAATTTAATGGCTGCTTAACTCATTCAATGAGTTCCAAAAATCTAGTGAAAACGAAAACAGTTCTGAATGAAACTTATGAGATTTTTCACAAAATATGCCCTTTGATATTCAATACTGAGGATTTTATGATTTGAAAGGATTGGTAACAGTGAGTTGGTGCAAGTGTATAGAACAGAATAATACAGAATAGTTATAGTTAATAATTATAGTGATATAATTACTGTACTTAGCTCATTACAGAGACTATTTGGAGTGATGGAATGAAATTCTGGCTACTTAGTCAATCAAGATCTATGGGGTCTTGATAATTCTAGTGAAATAAAAATGCTTAAAAACCTACTCTAATATTTGTATGTATTCAGTGAAATCAAGTAAAAATATTTATGTTGACATGTAAATTCTTAAGGGGTGATTATCATTATTCACCACGCATAGATTTTGTAAATGACAGTGGGATATTACTAAAAGTGAATGCCAACGTTCTCAACTAATGTATGTTGTGATAAAACACTTCTATGGGATTACCTCTGAATTTTTTTTTTAATTTCTTAAAGTCAACACAAAACGTAATTCAGTATTTTGTGTTTCACGCTATTTAAGGAGTCTTCTGGCTTAGACACCCCCTGGAATAACTGGAAGAGATAAGCTTGTTGAGTGCCACTTTCATTTTATAAGATGTAATCTCCTACCAAATAATTCTACACTTATGCCAATCTATAATGGGGCACCTGGGTGGCTCAATCAGTTAAGCATCTGCTTTTGGTTTGGGTCATAATCCCAGGGTCCTGGTGTGGAGTCCCACATTTGGCTCCTTGCTCAGTGGAGAGCCTCCTTCTCTTTCCGCCCCCCTCTCCTCTTGCTTATGCTGTCAAATAAATAAATAAAAACAAAAATAAAACAATCCTGCCCTTAACAATTTCCTTTCATGAATATGTAAAAAAAAATCTTGACTTGTGGACTAAAGTATTGCAGAGTAATTTGTATGTAAAAACAACTACATGCGGAGAATGAGGCTTTTTTCCATGTCTACCTACACAAAACACAGTAGAAGATTTTTTATTTAATGCTATTTCAATTTAAAAAACCACAGATATTATATCAAATTTTAAAAAGTGAGGGCAAAAATATTCACACACAATATTTAGTTGTAATTACTATCTGCCCTAGTAATACATTTTCCTATCTGTTCTAGGGAAGTATTCAAAATGACACATAATCCTCCCCAGGCCCCATGGCAATGAAGTAATATATTAAAAAAAAAAAAAAAAATCAAGATTCCAAGTGCCAACTGAATGGTAGATTTCTTATTTACAGAGTATTCCTGAGTAAATGTATAAAAAAAACTTATGATAGAAATTTTCATTCATGTTGGGGTTCACTTAACACTTAATTATACTAGGCCTTGTATTACTACACAAGTATTTCACTTCCCACAACTTGTCACCTCAATAAATCATAATATCAGGGAACATGTTATATTTTCCTAAATAACTGGTTAGAAAAAGAAAAGTATATATTGTACATTGTATTCTGAATGAGACATATTTAGGTTCGATTGCAATTTTACAGCACATTACAAAATTACATTACAGATGCCAACAGTCTAGATGCCCTTTCTGTCTAGATACCCCTTCTAGATATACCTGTCTAGATACCCTTTCTCTTGGTCATCTCTCTTCTATTGAGTAGTAATTATAATTTTAAAATAATTCAGTAATGGGAGAAATAGCTTTATTTTCTTCAAGCAAACTCTCCTCTCTTGTACTTTTACTGTCATCGTTTTGTTTGATCAGGCATAGCGATGCCATTTGATTTTAAAATGACTTGTGGACTACAAACTCTGACTTCAATATAGTTATTATTCTGAGAAGTAAACAAGTACTTAAATGGAGTATTCTGTGATTGTTTAATACAAACACTTTGGGAAACTTTTATCAGATGATAGATTAAATGATACTTGAAAATATTTTCACGGTGAAGATTTATTGAGTGGTTACTATGTGTCAGAAATGGTTTGCAGGGCTTTACAAGGGACAACTTACATAATTATCACAACTTTACGAATTAGGAGTTAACACCTTTAGAAGAGGTGTCTGAGTATAGGCCGCTGAAGTAACTCGCCAGTCACACAGCTATAGGGTAGTGGATTCAGAACTCCCAACCAGGCTCTCTGGGGACTGAACCTTGTGCTTGGTACTACCTAGGTAGACTGCCTCTCTATAAAGTCATACTGTTTTAAAGAATATCAAAGGTGACACCTAGGTGGCTCAGTCGGCTAAGCATCAGACTCCTGATTTAGGCTCAGGTCATGATCTCAGGGTCATGAGATCGAGCCCTGTGCTGGATTCCGCACTGTGTGTGGAGCCTGTTTAAGATTCTCTCTCTCCTTCTCCCTCTGCCCCTTCCCGCCTTGCTCACGCTCTCTCTTTCTCTCAAAAAGAAAAAAAAAATATTGAGGTATTTTTAGAAGTCAGTGAAGAATTGATAGTAGATAGCGGATGTATTGCTTTTGTTATTTCATTTAGATCTAAGAACCTATTTCTCCTATACAACATCTCTGAAACCTTTCCAGCTTCACTGACACTACCCCTTTACAACTAACACATGACAGGCACTGATCACAAACACCAGCAGCCTTGGCTTTGATGGAGCCAAGAAAGGGGGAAAAATGTCTTCAGAAAATTTCTAATATGTTTCTGCTCCCATACATAAAACACAAAAATAAAAAAAAATACATCGCAAACATATACACTATTTCTAGGAATAGTAATTAGAGCAAGGTGAAATAGAATCAAGTTAAAAAAACCACTGATATCTGATCTCCACCCATTAATAACCTGATGTCAACAGAATCTCATCCATCTGTAAAGCCCAGATGAATAGAAAAGCTCATGTTACCATCCACAAGCACACAAATACTCTGAGTACAACAAAGCCTTCTTTTTCACGTGAGGATTTTCACTCCCTGATCTTTACTCTCAAGGCTTGCTCCGTATTAACCACTGGTATGAAAACAGTATTATTTGGTTGCTTCCATCCATTTCCTTTGGTTCCAGAGAAAGCCATTCTCACATGCCATCTAAAGCAACAACCTGTGCTTCAATCGAAGACTTGGTTACCCTTATATCCACTTCAGTAGTGACAGAAAACAAACACGAATGAGATGCTGGTTCTCATTGGTTTTTAACTCAGATCCCCCTCATTTTCGGTGACATGGTACCCCGTGCGCCTGTGAGCACCGGTCTCACCAGATATTCCTTATTGAATAACAAAGGGGGTAAATACTTCAGGAAGATGAAGAGGAGAAGGGGAAAAAAAAAACAAACAGGCAAACAAAAACCCCTTGGACCTGACGTTATGGAAAAAATAAAAAAGACACTAAGATGAAAAAAAAAATAGTGTCATGGTTTACATGTGGGATTTTGATGGAATCTAGGGCTGTGTTTTGATTCAAAACTCACCATCTCAAAACCACTTCTTTTCATCCGCCTGCAGGACTTGAGGTAAGTACGTATACGTTTTCTGGCACGCTCTTGATACTCAGGGAATTGTCGCCTGCATGAGTCAATGATAGCCTGGATCTTTTCTTTGGGCTGCTTAGAGATTGGGACCATTCGGTCCAAGTTTTCATCTACAAACAGCCTGACAAACATCTGTTGGCAAGAGGGAGACAGAGGAGAAGGGTTTGGAGGACTGCTCTCTGCTGTTCCTAGCTTCCTGTCTTGATTACCGATAGGAAAATACTCTTTTCTGCTTTATGCACTGGAGAACTTTGCAATGGAAAGCCAGAAATTTTAAGCAAACACCCTTTAACGGCTTTCTAAATGGCTGGATAAAAAAATAGAGAGAAAAAAAGAGAGAGAGGCAGACAGACAGACAGACAGACAGAAAAGTATAGACTATCATGTAGGAAAAAAATCAGGAAATAACAGTAGACTGTGACAATTAGGCACCCCATAAAATTCTCCATTAATGATAAATGCGACTACTACATTGCTAGGCTGCACAGTACGCTAATCTCTGAAAACAACGGACTGTTTTGTCATGCATAATTAGCTAAGCCGGGAAGGCGAGAGAAATAACTGATGACAGGTATACTCTTCCGAGGAATAAGCCGAGGCCCCCTCATCCACTAGGTAAACATGCATACTCACACAACACAAATCCAGTTTTCAGCTCACATTTGGCTTTAAAATTCTAAACAAAACACAGCAATTCTGGTGTCTGGTTGGCAAAGAGTGTTTCATGTACTTTTTAAATCCTTCTGTAAATTAAACAGACACGTCTCTAGAATATCCACATTTACCACCAAGCAACAACATGAAAGTGAAGTGGTAAAAAGTAAGCCACACGGGGAGGGTGGCCGGACTCACATTAAAGGCTTTCAGCCGCTCGGCCTCAACGCCATCCGTCTCGTTCACTTTTTCAGAATCGTCGTGGTCGTCGTGGTCATCTTCGTCCTCCTCTCCCCTGTTTAGAGACAGGTCCTCAGCACCTCGGTCTACACTCTCATTTTTGCCAGAGTCGTAGCTTGAGTAGCTGTGTGCAGGAGACTGAAAAGAAAGGGGTAAATTGCTGCTTTTAAATTCATCACAGAGCATATGAATTCCGTTCTTAATTTCAACGGTTTCTCAAGAATATGGCTGAAAGAAGTTAATCCCAGAGTTGTGGCTATTTTAATTTGAATCAAAATTAATGAAGATTAGATGAAAAATCCATCTCCGCAGTCAGGCCAGTTACATTGCTAGTGCTCGATAGCTGCATGGAGCGTTTCTATCACTGCAGAAAGTTCTATCGGATTTAGCTTTTCAAGAGCAAAGATAGTTTCCACCCAATACACATACTTCCAAAAAGAAAGGAAAAAACTAACCTGTGAGCGCCTTCGCGAGAGAATCACTGAATCACGTATTCTTAGAAACAGAAATGACCTCAGAGCTTAGTCAAGCTAACCATATCAGTACTTTCTTAAACAGATAAGGAAACTGAGGTGGCTCTGTTTAACTGATTGGCCCAACAAGGGCTACACAAAGTATTGATACTAGGGGTGCTAATTATAAGACTTATAAGTCTTGAAAATCAGTTTTTAAATTGTCTGTGAGTCTTAAGATGGAATGGAATTTTGGTCTAGAGAAAAGGAACCAGGTTTC
The DNA here is from genome assembly GCA_028533885.1 of Nasua narica. Classification (NCBI taxonomy): domain Eukaryota; kingdom Metazoa; phylum Chordata; class Mammalia; order Carnivora; family Procyonidae; genus Nasua; species Nasua narica. The sequence goes on from CM052808.1 coordinate 45,540,991, forward strand.
CTCTGAATCATGTTAAGCTTAATGCTTCCTAATGCTTAATGGAAGGCGAATGCCAACCAATATGGTTCTCACAAACTTCAATAATTGTGTTCAAGACCAGCCATGAGTCCTGCTGTGCTATCTCCTGCTTCTTTGTCCATATAGCACCTTTTCCCATCAGAAATAGTCTCTGCTCCCCCAGGTGAGAATGCTAATCCCAGGTCAGTAATCTTCTCTACCCCAGTTGTGCCCCAGCTTTACCTCTGGATAACTGAAATCAAGTTGAATCCAGCAAGGCTAAGTAGAAGAGACTCCTAATAACATCATCTGAGATTCTAGATTCAACTGTGCCTGAAATTAACCTATCAGCTCTGTGATACTGTACATCTTCGACACCCCATCCCTCTCGGTTTTCTCCTTTGCTTAAACATGAGTTTTAGTCCTTGGCAATTCAATCTAGAGTGGTACAGAAACAAATCCTGGTAAGGCCAGATTAACAACCCAAATTTCACATATGGGAACTTAGATACATAGGTGACCTCAGTGAAACAGATAATACCTTTAAACAGCAGCAGCATCTTCAAATCAAAAAAGTAAAATGCTTTTGAATGAAACTCACAATGGGAAATTTTAAATCGGCAGTATTCAAAAATGCCTGTGTGCAATAACATATGTGTAATATGTTGTAAGGATCGTGCTAATATATTATTACTGCATAATCAGAGGAAGAATAATAATAGAATAGATCCCTGACATAAAAAATAAAGTTAAAATTAAAAAAACATATTTCATAATACAGTATTGTAATATTATAATATTTCAAAATATTAACAAGGTATATTTACCTAATAAAATATAAGGTAAATATTCCATAGGTTTGAAAAATAGACCATGTATTTTTAATGCCAATGTGCAACATTTAAAAAATGTTACAATACACTTATCTGAATGCAAATATGCTGAGATAATATATTCTTTCTACATACTATGAGAAATATGTAACCCAGCCGTCTGCTATAAACAGAACCATTTGGAACGATGTCAGATTTATACCGCTAGTCCCTCTAGGTAAGAAGACCCAGTCTTACAGACCTGAAAATATTCAGAATCTAAATCTAAAACAATTCATTTTTCCTTCTATAATATAAACTGAAATTTTCTCAGCTGGAGTGTCATTTCCTGTCTCTCTCACTGTTCAAGATACAACTAGCTTTCAAGGCCAATCTCAGTAAATTCAATTTCCACCAAAATCCCCTCTTCTATCTCAGTCTACTTTAATGTTTCACTAAACTGTGAACTCTTAATACACTATGGCATTTGACACAGAATTAAACACTATCATTGCTCTCTACTTCTCATATTAATTTGCATTTTCTTTCAAGCTAGACTGAGATAGAAATCAACATATGACCTCTACATCTTCTCCTACAGCAACAAAGAAATGTTCTCTACAGAAATAGCATTTAAGACTGTTAGCAGTATCGCATTTTCTACAAAACTATTTGGTCTTAAAAAATGGGGGAATGAAGCCAAGTCACAGATTGGGAGAAAATATTTACAAAAGGCACATCTGATAAAGGATTGTTGGCCAAAATACACAAAGAACACTAAAAACTAAATAAGAAAGCAAACAACCTGATTAAAATACAAGCCCCAAACCTTACGAAATACCTCACCAAAGGAGACAAACAGATGGTAAACAGACATATCAAAAGAAGCTCCACATCATATGTTATCAGGGAAATGCAAATTAAAACAACAATGAGAACCATCACGATACACCTATTAGGATGGCCAAAATCTGGAACATCAACATCAATGTCAAATGCTGGTGAGGATTTGGAGCAGCAGGAACTCATTCACTGATGAAGGGAATGCAAAATGGTACAACCACTTTAGAAGACAGGCTTTTTCTTACAAAACTAAACACTATCATATGAACCAACAGTCATGCTCCTTGATATTTACCCAAGGAGTTAAAAACTTATGTCTACAAAAATAAACTGCACAGGGATGTTTATAACAGCTTTATTTAGAATTGCTAAAACAAAAGCAATCAAGATGCGTTTTGATAAGTGAATGGATGCATAAACTGTGGTACCTCCATAATGGAATATTATTCAATACTAAAAAGATATGAGCTAATTGAGACATGAAGGGACACCAAATACCTTTTACTCAGTGAAAAAAGGCAACCTGAAAAGTCTACTTTTGGTATGATTTGAGCTATACAACATTCTGGAAAAAGCAGAAGCATGAACAGTTAAAAGATCAGGGGTTGTGGGGCGTGAGGGATAAACAGGTGGAGCAGAGAATTTCTAGGGCCCCGAGAATACTCTGTATGATACTGTAATGGTAGTACTACATGTCACTAGGTATTTGTACAAACCCATAGAATGTACAACACATCATGACTCCTAATATAAACCATGGACTTTGGGTATTTATAGCACGTAAATGTAGGTTCATCAATTAGAACAAATGTACCACTCTGGTAAGTGATCTTGATAATGAGGGAGGCTATACCTGCATAGGAGCAGCTTGTGTATGGAAATCTCTGCATCTTCTTAATTTTGTTGTGAACTTAGAACTGCTCTAAAAAATAAAGTCCTTTCTAAATGATGGGGAATATGGGTATTGGGATAATATAGAATCAAGCCATAAAAATTACTACAGCCTCTTAACAACCCAAATAAAATATTACAGTCACTACACCATAACTCTACCTTACTTTATTAAGAACTTTGGATGACCATACTCGAAGAACCTTTATTCTGGGAGCAATTATTTTCTTATTCCAGGTATAAATCGAAAAAATCCAAATTAAATCTTTTTTTTTAAGATTTTATTTGTTTGACAGAGAGAGAGAGAGAGAGAGTGAATAAGCTGGTGGAGAGGCAGAGGGAGAGGGAGACGCTCCCCATCAAGCAGGGAGACTGATGTGGGGCTCCACCTCAGGACCCCAAGATCATGACCTGAGCTGAAGGCAGATGCTTAAGTAAGTCACCCAGGTGCCCCCAAATCAAATCTTAAAAAGACAAAATGTTGGGGTGCTTGGGTGGCTCAGTCGGTTAAGCATCTGTTTTATGCTCGGGTCATGATCCCAGAGTCCTGGGATCAAGTCCTGCATTGGGCTCCCTGCTCAGCAGGGAGTCAGTTTCTCCGTCTCCTTCTGTCTGCTGCTCCCTAGGCTTAAGCGCTTTCTCTGTCAAATAAACGAACAAAATCTTTTTAAAAAATGTTAAAGAATCACCCCTCGGGCCCTACAGAAGATGCAAACTTGCTTATCCTCATAGCACAGCTGTTAGTTCATGGGGCCAAAGGTACATTTTTGCCTTAATTACATATTCCATTTTTTCCTCTTGAGGTAACCTGTGGCTCTCCTTAGCAAAGGCCTCTTGAAAAAGACGTTTGTGCTTCTCTTTTCTCACATTTTTACCACCCTAATAGAACTGCCAGCTCTGGACCTAGGAAACCTCCCCACCACCTAGAAAAAGGAAGCTTCATCTGTTTGCTTACTCGGTGGTCAGAGCACAGAATGGCTCAGATAGCAAGGCCATAGTGCTTGATAGGAGACAGAGCCAAGGCTAAAGGGGAAATATGGGATAAACACAGCCAAGGGAAATAAAGACAAACATTTCTTCATCATGCCCTAAATAAGGGAATGAATCTAATGGCAGGAATCCATGCTGTCATAGAAGCCTGTACATAGATCTGTCACAGCCCTGATCACGAAATACTACACAAGTTAGCTTATATCGTCCATCTTCTACAAAGCCTAAGAGTTATTTAATGTTGGGGTTAGAGACCATGCCTTCTTTCATCCTTAAAACCTTGCACAATGTCAAGCACATGGTGGGAATAAGATAATAAATGTTTTCCGAATAAGTGATTGCTTACATGTTAGAGTAGTACGGAAGATAAACTGAATTAACTTTTAAATTGCAATTTAAAAACTCATCTTGCCCACTACTTCTTTTTTAATTGAGTTATAATTGATAAACAACATTGTATTGGTTTCAGGTATATAATAATGCTTTTCATTTTCTTTAGACAAATACCCAGAAGTAGCATTGGTGGATCATATGAAACTTTTTAAATTTCGGGATTTTTTTTTAAAGATTTTATTTATCTGTTTGTTTATGAGAAAGAGAATCAGAGAGAGTGAGAGAAATGTACATGGGTGGGGGAGAGACAGAGGGGGAGGGAAAGAAAGAAGGGAAGAATCCCAAGCTGACTCTTTGTCATCATGACGTGGAGCTCAATCTCAGGACCCAGAGATCATGACCTGAGCCCAAACCAAGAGTCGATGCTTAACCAACTAAGCCACGCAGGTGTTCCCATAGCGAAACTTTTTAATTTTTTGAAGAACATCCATACTGTTTTCCATAATGGCTACACCAATTTAATTTCTACCAACAGTGCACAAGTGTTCCCTTTTCTCCACATCCTAGCCAACACTTGTTATACCTTCTCTTTTCGATGGTAGCCATTCTAACAGGTATGAGGTGATACCTCATTGCAGTTTTGATTTGCATTTTCCTGATAATTAGTGATATTGAGCATCTTTGCAGGTATCTATTGGCCATATGTGTATCTTCTTTGGAAAAATCTTTGTTCAGATCCCTTGCCCATTTTTAAACTGGATTGGTTGGTTTTTTGGTGTTGAGTTATAGGAGTCCTTATATATTTTGGATCTTAACCTCTGACTGAATATAACATTTACGAGTATGTTCTCCTGTTTGATTTCCTTCACTGTGCAAAAGATTTTTAGTTTGATGTAGTCCCATTTGTTTACTGTTGCTTTTGTTTTCAATGTCATCCAAAAATCATCACCAACATGGACAACAAGGAAATTATAGCCTATATTTTCTTTCAGAATTTCCTGGTTTCAGGTCTTACATTAAAGTTTCTTACCTATCTAAGTTTGATTAGGTACATGTTGTTAGGTACTGGTTTAGTTTTAGTGTTCTACATGCAGCTGTCCAATCTTCCCAATATTGTATATTGTCTTTCCCCATGGTCTATTCTTGGTTTTGTCATAAATTAATTGGTCATATGCATGGGTTTATATCTGTTCTATTCTGTTCCACTGATTTCTGTGTCTGTTTTTTTGTTTGTTTTAATGTGAAAGGATTTTCTGAATCCTTTTTTTTTAATATAATGTATTGTTTGCTTCAGGGGTACACGTCTGTAAATCAGTCTTACATAATTCACAACACTCACCACAGCATATACCCTGTCCAGTGTCCATAAACCAGCCACCCTATCTCTCCCCCCACCACCCCCCTACAACACTCTGTTTCCTGAGATGAAGAGTCTTTTACGGTTTGTTTCCCTCCCTGGTCCCATCTCCATTTTTTTATGCCAATACTATATAGTTTTAATTACTATAGTTTTGTAATACATACCGAAATCAGGAAGCATGATGCCTCTAGTTTTTTCTTTGTCAAAATTGCATTGGCTATTTGGGTCTTCTGTGGTTCTATACAAGTTTTAAGATTATCTGTCCTACTTCTGTGAAAAATGCCATTTTCATGTGTCTAAATAAATTTAATTTGATAAGACTGCATTGAATATCTAGATTACTTTGAGTAGTAATATTATTTCTTCCAATCAATCAGCATGGAATATCTTTCCATTTGTTTGTGTTGGTTTTAATTTCTTTCATCAATGTCTTATACTTTTCAGCGCATAGGTCCTTTACTTCCTTGCTTAAGCTTCTTAGGTATTTTATTCTTTTTTAATTTTTTAATTTTTTTATTTTTTATTATTTTAATTAAATTTTCAAGGAGATATTTTTCTTAATTTCTCTTTCTGATAGTTGTTATTAGTGTGTAGAAACACAACAGTTTTTTTTAACTGAAGTATAGTTGAAGCACAACAGATTTCTGTATATTGATTTGGTATTTTTTAACTGTACTGAATTCATTAAGCTTTTAAAGATATATTAGTTATACATAACTGAATATATTGGACAATCTTAGAATCATTAAAAATATGAGCAGTCTAGAAGCAATAGTTTTCAAAGAGTCCCTGCTATATCAGCAGTAACTGCATCTCCTGAGAACTTATTATAAACACAAATTATTGGCCCCCATCCAAGACCACCTGAATCAGACACCTTGGGCCTAGACCCAGCAATTTATGTTTTCATATGCCCTCCGGGGTATTCTAATGCTCTCTTGAGTTTGAAAAACATTAGCCCAGAGCTAAATTCCATTTATAAGAAATAAGGCAGATAGAATAACAAGTTAAATGACACCAGCAAAACCAAAGAGACAAATTCAAAATATGAGACATCATATAAAACAACTGACTTTGGTTCTGCAATAAGTGACACCAGAAAAACGAAGAACACATTAGAAGAGATTTAGAGGTATACAAGCATACCTGGTTTTATGGAACTTTATAGAAATTGTGGGGTTGTTTTATGGGGGGAGGGTTCAAACTGAAGGTTTGTGTTAACCCTGTGTCAAGCAAATCTATCAGCACCATTTTTCCAACAGCAGTAAGTTCACTTTGTGTCTCTGTGTCAGACTTGGTAATGCTTCAACTATTTCAGCCTTTTTCTTCATTATTAGAATTGTTATGGTGACTTGTGATTAGTGATCTCTGATGTTACCATTGTAATGGTTTGGGGGCATCACAAACTATGCCCATAAAAGACAGTGAACTTAATTGAGAAAGTGTGTTCTGGGATGCCTGGGTGGCTCAGTGGGTTAAAGCCTCTGACTTCAGCTCAGGTCATGATCTCAGGGTCCTGGGATCGAGCCCCGCATTGGGCTCTCTGCTCAGCGGGGAGCCTGCTTCTCCCTCTCTCTCTCTCTCTCTGCCTGCCTGTGATCTCTCTCTGTCAAGTAAATAAAATATTAAAAAAAAGAGAGGGAGAGAGAGAGAGAGAGAGAGAGAAAGTGTGTTCTGATTGCTCCACTGACCAGCAGTTCCCCCATCTCTGTCCCTCTCTTTAGGCCTTTCTATTACTTTAGATAACAACAAAATTGAAATCAGGCCAATTAATAATCTTATAATGGCTTCTGAGTGTCAAGTGAAAGAGTTACATGTCTCTCATGTTAAATAGAAAGCTAGAAATGATTAAGCTTAGGGAGCCTGGGTGGCGCAGTTGGTTGAGCGACTGCCTTCGGCTCAGGTCATGATCCCGGAGTCCCGAGATCGAGTCCCACATTGGGCTCCCAGCTCCATGGGGAGTCCGCGTCTCACTCAGACCTTCTCCCTTATGCTCTCTCTCACTCTCTTTCCTAATAAATAAATAAATAAAATCTTAAAAAAAAAAAAAAAAGAAATGATTAAGCTTAGTGAGGAAAGGATATCAAAAGTGGAAACAAGCCAAAAGTGAGGCCTCTTGTACCACCAGATTGTGAATGCAAAGACAAAGTTCTTGAAGGAAATTAAGAGTGTTATTCCAGTGAACAAATAAGAGTGAAACAATCATATTGCTGATATAGAGTTTTAGTGGTCTGTAGAGAAGATCAAACCAGCCACAACATTCTCTTAAGCCAAAGCCTAATCCACAGCAAGGCCCTGACTCTAAATAAAACTTATTTAGACACATGAAAATTCCAATGGCATTGAAACTAGCAGAGAATCATTCATGATGTTTAAGAAAAGAAACTGTCTCCCTAACATCAAAGTACAAGGTGAAGCAGCAAGTGTGGATGTAGAAGCTGCAGAAAATTATGCAGAAGATCTAGCTAAGATAATAAATGTGGCTACAGTAAATAAAACATTTTTAATATAATAAATAACAGCCTTATATTGGAAGATGATGCTATCTAGGATTTTCATAGTTAGAGAGAAGTCAATGCCTGGCTTCAAAACTTCAAAGGACAGGCTGACTCTCTTGTTAGGAGTTAATGCAGCTGGTGGCTTTAAGTTGAAGCTAATGCTCATTGACCATTAGGAAAATTCTAGGTTCCTTAAGAATTATGCCAAATCCATTCTACCTTTGCTTTGTAAATGGAAAAACAGAACCTTGATGACAGCACATTTGTTTATAACATGATTGACTGAACATTTTAAGGCCAATGTTGAGACCTACTGCTCAGAAAAAACAAAAGTTTCCTTTCAAAATATTACTGTACATTGACAATGCACCTAGTCACTCCATCTCTTATGGAGATGTACAATGAGATCAATGGTTTTATGCCTGCTAACACAACATCCATCCTAGAGCCCACAAATCAAGGAGTCATTTTGAATTTCAAGTCTTATTTAAGAAATATTTCGTAAAGTTACAATTTCCATATATATACCAATTCTGATGGATCTGAGCACGGTAAATTGAAAAATTTCTGGAAAGGATTCACCATTCTAGATGCCATTCAGAACATTTGTGATTGATAGGAGAAAGTTAAAATATCAACATTAACAGGAGTTTATAAGAAGTTGATCACAGGGGTGCCTGGGTGGCTCATCTGGTTAAATGTCCAACACTTGATTTTAGCTCACGTCATGATCTCAGGGTTGGGAGATCAAGCCCCACATTGGGCTCCATGTTCCCTGCAGAGTCCTGCTTGAGAGTCCTCTCCCTCTGCCCCTGCCCACCCCCCCCACCCTACTTGCATGCTCTCTCTCTCTCAAATAAATACTATCTATTAAAAAAAAAAGTTGATTCCAGTCCTCATAAAGGACTTTGAGGAGTTCAAGACTTCAGTGGAGGAAGTAACTCCAGATGTGGTAGAAATAACAAGAGAACTAGAATTAGAAATGGAAACTGAAGATGTGACTGAATTGCTGTAATCTCAAAATTTGAATGGATGAGGAGTTGCTTCTTAGGGATGAGCAAAGAAAGTAGTTTCTTGAGATGGACTCTACTCCCGGTGAAGACACTGTGAACATTGTTGACATGACAACAAAGGATTTAGATTGTTACAAAAACCCAGTTGATGAAGCACTGCTGAGTTTGAGGATGGACTCCAATTTTGAAAGAAGTTCTGTGGGTCAAATGCTATCAAACAGCACTGAATGTGAGATAAATTGTTTGTAAAAGGAAGAGTCCATCAACTTGCAAACTTCACTGTTGTTTTATTTAAGAAATTGCTACAACCACCCCAACCTTCAGCATCCACTACCCTGATCTATCAGCAGCCACCAACATCAAGGTACTTTCAGCAAAAAAAAAATTATGACTCACAAAGAGCTCAGATGATGCTTAGCATCTGTTAGCAATGAAATGTTCTTTCATTAAAATATGCACACTATTTTTTAGATGTAATGCTATTGCACACTTAAGAGACTATGGTATATTGTAAATATAACTTTTATATATATTAGGAAACCAAAAAATTCATTTGACCAGTTTTATTGTGATATTCATTTTATTGTGATTTTCTGGAACTGAACCCACAATGTGTCTGAGGTTGTGCCTATAATAAAATTAAATGTATTGACCTTGCTTATATCATGATTCATATAAACTCAATAAAAACTGTCAATTTTGAAAAAACATCGGGAATATTTAACTATAGATGTGGGTATTACATGGTAACATCAAATTCTTAATTTTGCTAGACGTAAGACCTAACATTTGGTTAAGTATTTATGTAGACAAATGTTCACATTTGTTAAAGACACAAACTGAGGTGTAAGAGATGAAATGATGTGGATATTTGGGATTTGCTTTAAAATACTACAGAAAAAAGGAAAAACGTGAAAGAGTATGGAAAGTCTTAATCACTGTTGAGTTTGGCTGATAGTTATTAGTAGCTCTGTGTATTATTTTCTCTATTTTTCAATACATATTGAACTTACAAAATAAATTTTAAAATTTATAAGATTTGTGATTAGCTTGGTGAGTTTCCTCCATTTCAGATATTTTACATAACAATAATTTATTTAACATTTAAAGAATCATTAATACATGTTTAGAGCAGCATTCTAGGCTCATAGGATAGATTTGATCCAAGTCTTTTGAGGCCTTAAAGTTATAAAATTTGGAGATGGGGCTCACATGAAAAATTAGATACAAAACAGATTTAATAAAAGAAAGATCACAAATTATAAATTTTAAAAAGCTTATAAATGCTACAATCATCACAAAATACAGAAAAATAGTATTTTAAAAATTACATAACTCCCTGGCTCATCTTTATAATACTGTTGGGTTTTTTTCACATTTCTTGGCTGCATGCTCTTTGATTGCTTCTTCATATGACAATTATTTTGTATTATCATCTATTGAGAAAAAAATGATTCAGTCTTTAGCCTGTCTGATGGAAAATGTGTCTTTTACTGTTGATAGTTTAGAAATTTTCCTTTGCTCTTCAAATTAATTATTGTTAATATCATGCAAATTGTTACATTGTTTTCTGTTGAGGAAACCCTTAATCAAGTTCTTTTCATGTCTAACACATGAGTTTTTAGGGCATTTCAAGTTTTCCTGGGAAGTGACTGATTGTCTTCATTAAAGTGGCATTTTATGAGATTATGTTTTCTTAATATTGGTATGTTCTGCCAAATTCAATATGAAACTTAAATCTTCTCCCAGTGTGTTAATATAATTCATTTCTCATCATTAATTGTATTTTTCTTACTCCCAAATAGTGCCTTTAGTAAGATCTGAAAATTTTTATTACAAGTCAGTTACTTCTCAGTGTCAGAACATCTGTTGATGTTCCTTCTCTTTTATTTTCATATTTCATTAATATTTTATGAGTTTTCTTTCAATCATTTATTAAATATAAAGCCAACAAATGATATAGTCTTCATATAATTCAAATTAGGCATTTGTAATTTCTCACTTGTTTTGTCAAAAAGATATTTCTACATGATAGTTGAAATGTCCTATTTCACAAAATATCTTTATATTCTTACTTATAACTGCATGCACTTCTGCAATTATCCATTCATATAACTATGGATTGGTATTTGTTATTTGGTTTACTGATTTACCATTGTGTAAATGCTTTCCAATGATTGAGGTTAATCTTAAGCAGTTTTTGAATAAATAAGTCACAGTTGACATTTCACCTCGACATTATCCAATAAAGAACCAAACTTAAAAATTACTTTGTAAATTCTCATGAAATTTTAGTTATTTCAATATCATTCCTTTTCATCACAACCTCTGAAAGATAAGGTCACTTAATAATTTTAAAACTAAAACTACTTTTTTGGCACTTCAAAATAATACCAGTTTTTCAAACCTGTTCAAGATGTTGGTTACCACAGTGGTTCTCTCAATTGGCATGCACTACTATCACAAGAACAGCTTAGCCAGGAGGATTATCACAGACAAGAGGTCCCCCTGGAGGAGTAAGGGAATTAATCCCTATATTGGTCATCCCTAGCACTGGGGATCTCACCAAGATAACAAACCCCTGTAATGTCTGGTTTTGAAAATCAGTGGGGCTAAACTCTGGAAGCTTTAAAAATCAGATGTGCTTAACTCCAGGAGAACTGGAGAACCATAAGAAACTAAGACTCTGCTGCTCTGTTATAAAGGTTTGGCAAGCTATTTCACTCATTCCTAGACACAGGACAGTGGCAGCAGTTTGAAAAATGCCTGGATTGTACATGAAGATTTATTGACTAACTTTAGGAACTTTCTTCAGGAATGGAAGTGTTGGCAGATACCATTTTCCTTGCCTTTTTTAGCCTGACTGGCAGATGCTAGTAGAAGGTAGTTTTAACACTCTCCATCTACTTGGCTAGTCCTGCTTGCCCTGTGTTCTGTGAACCCACCCCACCCGACATGTCCACCTGGCAAGTACCCCTCCAAAGCAGCTCCTGCCCCACCATACCTGGCAGGCAGCCTCAGTGGGGACCAGAATCCTCCCAAAGCCACTGCCATCATGCCACACCAAGCAGGTAGTCCTGGTCAGGACTGAAGCACCTCCAAAGTAACTCCTGTCCCAGAGATGGGGAGAGGGGGGTCAGCAGTTCTGACCATTAGCACACTCACACAGTTGTGGCTTTGTTTCTCACCTGCCGCACTAGGGGCTAACTCCACCCACCAACATGCCCACATCAGCTATACCTGGGCTTCTCAACCAGCCACACTGGGACCAGCCCTGTCAAGCAGTGTGCCCACAGTAGTTGTGGCTGGTCATTACAACCAGCCACACTGGAAGGGAGCCCTGCTCATCAGCACAGCCATAACAGGATGGTGCACACAGCCCACTTTATGTGGGACACACCTGGAGCACCTGGTTCTGGTAACCAGATGAGATTGCATTGTGGGCCCCATAGGAGCCCTTCTACATAAGTCCACTCCTTTAAAGACCAGGAGATATAAATATAGATGACCTACTCAATACATAAAAACAAATACAGAAAGATGAAATTAGGAGACAGAACACATGTTCCAAATAAACAAAACCAAGATAAACCTTAGAAAAAATAACTAACTGAAATGGAGATAAGCAGTCTGACTCATAACTAGTCTAAAGTAATGGTCATAAGGATGCTCACCAAACTTAAGAATGGATGAACTCAGTGAAAACATCGGCAAAAAGATAGAAAATATAAAAACCAATCAGAGCTGAAGATTACAACAAATGAAATGAAAATACAGTAGAGGAAGTCAACAGCAGATTCAAGAAAGCAGAAGAATGGATCAGCAATCTGGAAGATAGGGTAGTGTAAATCATCCAAACTGAACAGAAAAAAGAATTAAAAATGAGGACAGCGTAAGAGGCTTCTAGGACAATATCAAGCATACTAGCATTCACAGTATAGGGGTTGCAGAAGGAGAAGAGAGAAAGGAGCAAAAAACTTCTTGAAGAAATAATAACTGAAAACTTTCCTAACCTGGGAAAGGAAAGAGATGTTCTGGTTCAGGAAGCATGGGGAGCCCCAAAAAAGATGAACACAAAGAGGTCCACACCAAGGCACATGATAACTAAAATGTCAAAAACTAAGAACAAAGAATCTCAAAAGCAGTAAAAGAAAAGCAAATAGTTACATAACAAGGAAAACTTTATAAACCTATTACTGCTGATTTTTCAGCAGAAATTTTACAGGCCAGACAGGAATGGCAGAATAAACTCAAAATGCTAAAGGAAAAAAAAAAAAACAAACAAAAGATAAAATCAAGAATATTTTACCTAGTAGTTATCATTAAGAATCGAAAGACGGATAAAGAGATTTCCAGACCCCCCCCAAAAAAAATCATTAAAGCAGCTCATCACCACTAACCATGCCTTAAAAGAAAGGTTAAAGAGAGTTCTTTCATTGGAAAAAGCCATATGTACAAGTTAAAAAAAATATGAAAGGAAAATATTTCACTGGTAAAAGCAAACATAGTAAAGGTAGTAGATTAATCACTTATAAAGCTACTATAAGGGTTAAAAAGACAAAAGTAGTTAAATCAATTTTGTCTACAAAAATTAGTTAAGGGATACACAAAATAAAAAGATGTAAAATATGACATCATATATATTGAATGTAGGAGGGGGAGAAAGTAAGAATATAGTGTATTTAGAATGTATTTGAACTTAAATGACCATCAACATAATATAGACTGCTATATACATATATTGTTATATATGAAACCTACTGTTATATACATATGTTGTTATATATGAACCTAACAGTAATCACAAACCAAAAAAACTGTAATAGAAACACACACACACAAAAGAAAGTAATCCAAGCATAAGATTTAGGAGAGTTATCAAATCACATGGGAAGAAAGCAAGAGAAGAAAGGAACAGAGAAGAGTTACAAAAACAACCAGGAAACAACTAAGAATATGACAATAAGTATTTTTTAAAGATTTCATTTATTTTACAGAGAGAGATATCAAGTAGGCAGAGAGGTAGGAAGAGAGAGAGGGAGAAGCAGGCTCCCCGCTGAACAGAGAGTCTGACATGGGGCTCGATCCCGGGACCCTGATCCTGACCTGAGCCGAAGGCAGAGACTTTAACCCACTGAACCACCCAGGGGCCCCAACAATAAGTATTTTAAACATAGACTGAATGTGTCAATCAAAAACATAGGGTGACTGAATAGACAGATAAATAAATATATAAATAAGATAGTGTAGCAATACTTATGTTAGGAAAAATGGACTTTTAAAACAAAGATTGTAATAAGAGGCAAGAAGGGCATTACATAATCACAAAGGGATTGATCCAAAAGGAGGACATTTTAAGTATCTCTGCACCCATGTAGGAGCACCTACATGTATAAAGCAAATATTAGAGACATAAAGGGAGAAACTCACAGTAATACAGTAATAGTAGGGACTTTAACAGCCCACTTACATCAATGGATAGATCATCCCAACAGAAAATCAATAAGGCAACAGTTATTTTGAATGACCCATTAGACCAGATGGACTTAAAAGATTACAGATTTTATCCAAAATGAACTGAACATATATTCATCTCAACTGCACATGAAACATTCTCCAGGAAAGATCATGTTAGGCCACAAAACAAGTCTTACTAAATTTTAAAATACTGAAATCAAATCAAGCATTTTTTTTGCCCAAATGGCATGAAACTAGAAATCAATCACAAGGAAAAGAAGATGGAAAAAATAAAAATACATGGAGACTTAACAACCTGCTACTAAATAACCCTTAAGTCAATGGAGAAATCAAAGAATAAATATCAAAAAAAAGATCTTGATACAAAAGCAAATGGAAACATAACACAACAAAATTTGGGGGATGCACCAAAAACAGTTCTAAGAAGTTTTGTTTCTTAAAGCCCACCTCAAGAAACAACAACAACAACAATCTCAATTTAACCTTGCACCTAAAGGAGAAAGAACAAAACCCAAAGTTAGGAGAAGGAAAAAAATAAGAATGAAGCAGAATTAAATGAAATAGAGATTAAAAGAACAGAAATGATCAATGGTTCTTTGGAAAAGATAAAATGCACAAACCTTTAACCAGATTTATTAAGAAAAAAGACTCAAAATCACAAATGAAAGCGAAGTTACAACCAACACCACAGAAATGTAAAGAATTACATAAAACTATTTCAAAAAACTATATGCCAACAAATTATACAACGTAGAAGAAATAGATAAATTCCTAAAAACATTCAATCTTCCTAGACTGTATCAGAAAGAAATAAAAATCTAAACAGACTGATTACTGATTCACTTTTGTTACTAGTAACAGGAAACTCCCAACAACTTAAAACCAAGATGCCTTTATAGGGGAATTCTACCAAACATTTAAGGAAGAGTTAATAATGACCTCCCTTAGGTGCAAGGAGCTAAGATGGTATAGTAGCAGGACCCTAGCCTTGCTGCATCCCTCAAACACAGCTAGATAAATATTAAATCATTCTGAATACCCAAGTAATCAATCTGAGGACAGAATAAACTGCACAACAAGAGGAGGAGAGGAGGCCACACTGTGGAAGGTATGTGGTGCGGAGACATGGTTTGGGGGAGAAATGGATCAATCACAGGTAGAGGGGAGAGAGCCCTGGTTAGAGAAAGGGGGGCAAAAGAGAGAGAGAGAGAGAGAAAGAGAGAGAGGAAGGAAGAGAGGGAGGGAGAGAGGAAGGGGGGGGAGAGAGAGAGAAGAGCACACAGGAAATCACCCAAGGAAAACACTGGAAAAATGAGAGGGGCTGACTTTCATGAGTTTTTGCAACCAGTGGGGCTCAAAGACTATAGTTTTAGAGGTTTGGAGCATGGCTGGTATAGAGCTCTGAGGAGAGTACAGTGAACTGAGGATCACCCAAGACACACTGGGAGAGATGGTTCCCCCTTTGTAGAGAGCATCTGAGAGAGATGACATTGCCACTCCAGGGAAAAAGGAGCTGGCATGTGGGATGTCCCTCCCCCACCCCTTCACATAGGTGCAGAGACACCTGCTGAGGGTGGCTAACATGGACACTGGCTCTTCACTGCACTTTACGCAAAACCCATGATGATCATGCACTCTTGTGTGAGCGTACTTCTGGGTCAAACTTGTATCAGTTCCAGTGTGGTAAGACTGTCCTCCAGAAGATCAGCACAGGTCTCCCCACACCAGGTCCTTAAAGTTTGAAGTTTTAAAACTCAGCAGGCCTGGCTGGGATAGAGACCAAAGTGCACTTCATTGCTGCAGGCAGGCAAGCAACCTGGACAGACGGTGTGAAGGCAGCGATCTGAAGGATGTCTGAGACATGAGGGCGAATTGTTCACCCTTATGGAAGGGCCTCCCTGATAATGGCAACTGCCAACTCCCCTCTTAGGGATGAAGAAGCTGGCTGGTGCCATTTCCCTCCTTTGCCCCTCAGCATGAACTAACTTGTTAGCAGCGAAGCACCAACAGTAGCAGCCTCAACCATTGACACTGAGCCCTACTGCCCTACACTCTGCAGTTGCTGCTTTTCTCAGGCAAATGTGCCTGAGAACCAGAGCATTGGGCCCCTTCCCCAGAATATGAGCACAATCCTTTACAGGTATCACCACAGAGTGCTGCAAAGCTTCAGATCTAGTTGAGATAGCACTGAGAATCTTTTAACAAGCAGACCAGAGCACACTTCATTAAAACTTTCCACACTCTGGCCAAGGTCCAAACACTCCCCACTACAGGCAAGGAGAAACTCTGCAGGGGACAGACCTGAAGGACAGAACAGCCAAAACACGGCAGCAGAATACATGCAACACCAGAAACACTTCCTGAAGTAGCCGACCCAGGACAATATGTCAACGCTTATTCATAAAACCATTACTTTCAGGAGCAGCAAACCTAACAGGCTTTTCTAACACAAAGTAGACAAACCTAGACAAAATGCCAAGATGGAGGAATTCATCCCCCACTCCCCCTACCCAAAAGTAAAGGTCACATCCAGGAATCTAATTGAAACATATTTAAGTAGTATTCCTGATCCAGAATTTAAAGCAATAATCATAAGGATACTAGCTGGGTTGAGAAAAGCAGAGAAAACATGAGGGAGTTCTTTACCATAGAGATGAGAGAATTAAAAACTAACTAGGCTGAAAAGAAAAATTCAGTAACTGAGACTCAAAACTGACTGATATAATGATCACAAGAATGGAAGAAATAGAGAATGAATAAGTGATATAGAAGACAGAATTTTAGGGAAAAATGAGGGTTTTTTCCCCAAAAGAGGGAAAGAAAAATCTTGGAATATGAATGTAGACTTAGGGAATTAACTAACTCCCTAAAACATAATAACATTCATATCATAGGAGTCCCAGAAGAAGAAGAGAGGAGAAAAGGGGACAGAAGGTCTATTTGAGAAAATTATAGCTGAAAACTTTCCTAATGCGGGGAAGGAAACAGACATCCAAATCCAGGAGGCACAGAGAACTCCCATCAAAATCAAGAAAGCAGGCCAATACAAAGACATAATATAAATTTGCAAGACATAGAAATAAAATCCTAAAAGCTACAAAAGAAGTCCTTAACTTATAAGGGAAGACAAATAAAGGCTAGCAGTAGATCTCCCCACAGAAAATTGGCATGCCAGCAGAGAGTGGCATGATATATTGACAACATGCTGAATGAAGAAAATACACAGCCAACATACTCTATCCGGCAAGGCTATCATCCAGAATAAAAAGAAAGATAAAGAGTTTTCCAGACTTTAACTAAAGGAGTTCATGACCACTAAACTAACCCTGCAGGAAATATTAAAGCAGACTCTTGGAGTGAGAAAAAAAGACCAAAAGCAATAAAGACTAGAAAGGAACAGAGAAAATCTCCAAAAACAATTACAGAACAAGCAACAAAATGGCACTAAATACATTTCTATCAATAATTACTCTGAATATAAATGGACTAAATGATCCAATCAAGACACAGGGTATCAGAATGGATAGAAAACAAAAAACCGAGATCCATCTATATGCTGCCTCCAAGAGCCTAATTCTAGATCAAAAGACACTTGCAGGTTGAAAGTGAGGGGATGGAGAAATATTTGTCATGCAAATGGACATTAAAAGAAAGCTAGAGCCGCAATACTTATATTAGACCAAACAGATTTTAAACCAAACACTGTAAGAAGAGATGAAAAGGTAATGGAGGGGTCTATCAAACAAGATCAATTATAAATATTTATGTCTCCAACTTGGGAGTACCCAAATTACAAAACAATAACAAACATAAAAGAACTCATTGATAATAATAAAATAAAGTGGGGCTTTAACACCCCACTTACATCAGTAGTCAGTCATCTAAGCAGAAAATCAGTCAGGAAACAGTGGCTTTGTATGATACACTGGACCAGATGAACTTAACAGATATGTTCAGAACATTTCATCCTAAAGCAGAATACACATTCTTTGCAAGTACACATGGAACATTTTCCAGAACAGATTACATACAGGTCACAAATCAGGCCTCAACAAGTTCAGAAAGATTGAGATCATACCACACCATACATATATTCTGACCATAGTGCTATGAAACCTGAAGTCAGCCACAAGAAAAAATTTGGGAAGACCACAAATACATGGAGATTAAAGAACATCCTACTAAAAAATGAATGGGTCACAACCAAGAAATTAAATTAAAAAAATAAAAATACATGGAAACAAATGAAACCGGAAACATGATGGTTCCAAACCTTTGGGAGACAGCCAAAAGTGGTAAGAGGGAATCATAAAGCAATACAGGCCTACCTCAAGAAGAAAGAAAAATATCAATACATAATCTAACCTTATACTTAAAGGAGCTAGAAAAAGAACAACAAATGAAGATGAAAGCCAAAATAAGGAAATAATAAAGATTAGAGCAGAAATAAATTATATAGAAACAAACAAGAAAAACCCAGTAGAACAGATCCATAAAACAAGGAGCTGGTTCTTTGAAAAAATTAATAAAATTGATAAATCCCTATACAGACTTACCAACCAGATAAAAGAAAGGACTCAAATACATAAAATCACAGATGAAAGAGGAGAAATGACAACCAACAGAAATATAATCATAAGAGATTATAAAATTATAATTTTTAATAAATAATAAATCTTAATAATTTTTAATTCAATATAAAAATATTATAAAAATTATATGCCAACACATTGGGCCATCTGGAAGAAATGGATAAATTCCTAGAAACATAAAATACCAAAACTAAAACAGGAAGAAACAGAAAACTTGAACAGATTCATAACCAGCAAAGAAATTGAAGGACTAATAAAAAAAATCTCCCAACAGCCCCGTGGCTTCTGCAGTTCAGCTCCCCCACCCTAGAGCCAAGTGCCACTGCTTCCATGTCTTCTAGGACCGGGATGAATGCCATGCAGCATGTGGTGGAGCAGCTCAAGCTGGAGGTCAAGAAGGAGAAGATCAAGGTCTTTTAGGCAGCTGCAGAGCTTGGAGTATTGGATGCAGAATGCCTGCAGGGATACCCTGCTGGAAGGTATTCCAGCTAGAAGCAACCATTTCCAGGAAGCCCAGATTCTGTGCTTTATCCTAAAGGCTGTAGGGGAAGAAGCTCACTGAGGAATGTTTTAAGTATAAAGTGAAGAATAATTGCCTCCAAATCTCAAGAAAACACTTTTCTCCAGCCCAGTGACTTAGATATTTCAGGCCTTTCCTGTGGTCTGCTCGTACAGCCAAAATTCTATAGAAATTGTTACGTTTCTACTTAGCTAAGAAACTGGGTGAAGGAGTAGATTTTAAATAATAATGGCCTGTCTCTGGGTAAAGTAATTTTTTATTTAAGGCAAACAAAAATGTTATCCCCAAATATACCTCTTTCATAAGCAAATTACTGGAGTTACTAATACCTGGATTTTTTTTTTTTATTGGCTGTTTACATTTTGGGAACAAAAACATTTTTGCTTATTAAGAAACTGAGTATTTGTAATTTGTTGTTCCAAAGGTTGTCTTAACATAATAAAATTTGTTCTTTTCTCATGAATTTAGTTTCTAAATGAAGATAAGTATAAAGCTGGGGGATGAATAGACTTTATTAATCAAAAGATGTCTACATTTTTCTAAATGAGAAGATTGTTTTATTTGTAACTAAAAACATGGGAGCTCTTTCTTAGCAAACTTGCTTGGAAAGACTGATGCTGTGTTGTGTAGTCTATCGCCCCTTCATGTGTATGAAGCAGGTTTGGTCTTGGTCTTCTTAAGTTCCTCTACTTAATAGTTGTGGCTGTACTTAAAACAACAACAACAAAACTACATTACATTACTCCAGGTCTTTAAAAATAAAAATATTTACTTATTTTAGAGAGCAAGCAAGCATGCATGCAAGTGGAGGTGGGGGAAGCGGGAGAGAGAATCTTAAGCAGATTCTGAGCTGAGCACCGAGCCTGATGCAGGGTTCTTTCACACAGCTCGGATATCACGGTCTGAGCTGAAATCAAGAGTTTGACACCTGACTGAGTCACCCAGACACCCCTATTTCATGTCTTTAAAAAATGTTTAAATGTGATCTTCAGAACATTGCAAATGATTAAAAACAAAATAATGTGGATATACTACAACCTAAATTCTTAATGTACAAGTGTTTTACTTTGATGTGCCTTTGATTTAATTTTGGACGCTCTAATTTTTTTTTTTCTTAAGAGTGAGTGAGAACTTGTGAGAGCAGGGTGGGGAAGAGCAGAGGGAGAGGGAGAAAGAGAATCTTAAGCAGCCTCCATGCTCAGCATGGAGTCCAACCTGGGCTTAATCTCATGATCCTGAGATCCTGAGATCCTGGCCAAATTCAAGAGTCAGATGCTTAACTGACTGAGCCACCCAGGCACCCCTAATTTGGGACATTTTTAAAAGGATATTTTATTTGTGTTTATAATATTTTTTGATAAGATTGGGAATAAAATTTCTCCTTAAAGACAAAACAAACAAACAAAAGTCCCAATAAACAAAAGTCCACGGCCAGCCAGATGGTTTCACAGGCAATTACACCAAACATTTAAAGAAAAGTTAGTACCAATCCAACAAATAGAAATGGAAGGAAAACTTCCAAATTCATTGTACAAGGCCAGAATTACCCTGATTGTAAAATCAGACAAAGATGTCACTAAAAAAGAGAACTATGGGCCATTATCTGTGGTGAACATGGATATAAAAATTCCCAAGAAAACACTAAGAAACCAAAACCAACAGCATAATTAAAGAACCATTCACCATGATTAAGTGGAATTTATCCCTGGGTTGCAGGGGTATTCAATATTCACAAATCAATCAATGTGGAATACCACATTAAAAAAAAAGAATAAGAATCTTATGATCCTCTCAATAGATGCAGAAAAAGCTTTTGATAAAATACAGCACCAATTCTTGATAAAAACCCTCAACAAAGTAGAGATAAAGAGAACATACCTCAACATCATAAAGGCCATTTACAAAAAAACCTCATAGCTAATATAATCGTTAATGGGGAAAAACTGAGAGCTTTTCCTCTATGGTCAGGAACAAGACAGGCATGTCCACTCTCGCCACTGTTATTTAACATAGTACTGGAAGTCCTAGTCTCACCAATCACAAAACAAAACAAAACAAAATAATAATTAAAATAAAATAAAAGGCATCCAAATCAGCAAAGAGGAAGTTAAACATTCACTATTTGAACATGACATGACACTGTATGTAGAAAACCTGAAAGATTCCACCAAAAAATTGCTAGAATTGATACATAATTTCAACAAAGGTGAAGGATACAAAATCAATATACAGAATCTGTTGTGTTTCTATACATCAAAAATGAAGCAGCAGAAAGTGATATAAGGATTTGATTACAACTGCACCCCAAACCATAACATATTTAGGAGTAAACCTAAAGAGGTAAAATTGCTCTGAAAACTATAGAACGCTTATGAAAGAAATTAAAGATGACACAAAGAAATGAAAAAAAAAAAACATTCCATGCTCATGGACTGGAAAAACAAATATTGTTAAAATGTCTATTCTACCAAAAGCATTCTACACATTTAATGCAATCCCTATCAAAATCCCACCAGCATTCTTCACAGAGCTAGAACAAACAATACTAATATATATATGACACTATAAAAGACCCTGAATCCAAAGCAATCTTGAAAAAGATAAGTAAAGCTGGAAGCATCACAATTTTGGATTTCAAGTTACATTACAAAGCTGTTGTGATCAAGACAGTACCATACTGTCAGTATGATCAAGACAGCTGAAATCAAGACAGTACTGTCTTGATCATACTGACAGTATGGTACTGTCTTGATCACTAAATAAACATGTGGATCAATAGAACATAATAGAAAACCCAGAAATGGCCCCACAACTATATGGTAAACTAATCTTCAAGGAAGAAGGAATCTTCAGGATCTTCAGGATCTTCAGGAAGGAATATCCAAAGGAAAAAAAGAAAAGTCCCTTCAACAAATGGTGCTGGGAAAACTGGACAGGAGCAAGCAAAAGAATGAAACTGGACCATTTTCTTACACCATGTACAAAAATAAATTCAAAATAGATGAAAGACCTAAATGTGAGACAGGAAACCATCAAAATTCTAGAGAACACAAGCAGTAACCTCTTTAACATCAGCCATAGTAACTTTTTACTAGATTCATCTCTGGAGGCAAGGGAATTAAAAGTAAAATAAATGATTGGGATTTGGTCAAGATGAAAGCTTCTTCACAACAAGGGAAACAATCAACACAACTAAATGCAACATTTGGAATGGGAGGAGATAATTGAAAATTATGTACCTGATAAAGGGTTAGTATCCAAAATCTATAAAGAACTTATCAAACACTCCAAATCCAGTTGAAAAATAGGCAGAAGACATGAATAGACTTTTTTTTTCCAAAGAAGACAGTCAGATGGCTAACAGAAACATGAAAAGATACTTGACATCACTCACATTAGGGAAATACAAATCAAACATACAATGAAATTATGAAACATACAATGAGATATAACTTCACACCTGTCAGAATGGCTAAAATTAACAATAGGAAACAACAGAGGTTGGTGAGGATGAAGAGAAAGGGAATCCTCTTATACTCTTGATGGGAATGCAAACTGGCTCAGCCACTCTGGAAAACACTATAGAGTTCCTCAAAAGTTAAACATATAACTACCCTATGGCCCAGAAATTACATTAGTAGATATTTACCCAAAGGATACAAAAATACTGATTTGAAGGGATACCTGCACCCTGATGTTTACAGCAGCATTAACTACAATGGCCAAATTATGGAAAGAGGCCAAACATCGATCAAATGTTGAATGGATAAAGAGAGAAAAAGAGAAAAAGAGAGAGAAAGAGAGAAAGAATGAGAGAGATGGAATATTACTTGGCTGTCAAAAAGAATGAAATCTTGCTATTTGCAATGACGTGGATAGAGTTAGAGTGTATTATGCTAAGTGAAAGAAGTCAGTCAGAGAAAGACAAATACATGTGATTTTATCATATGTGGAATTTAAGAGGGAAAAAAAGAGAAACCACAAAACAGACTCTTAACTATAACAAAATGAGGGTTGCCAGAGGGGACGTAGGTGGGTGTATGGTTTAAATGGGTGGTGAGTATTGAGGAGGGCACTTGTGATGAGCACTGAGTATCACATGTAAGTGAAAAATCACTAAATTTTACTTGCAAAACTAATATTACACTGTATGTCAACTAATTGGAATTTAAATAAAAATTTGAAACTACAACCCAAAAAAAGCCTATGGAAAGAGCAAAAAATAAATAACACTGATCTTTCTTAAATTATTTCACAGAAATACAAGAGGAAGTAATGCTTCCAAATTCTTTCTAACCAGCATTGACCTGATATCAAAACCTGATAGACTCTATGAAAAAATAATTACAGGTCAATACCCCTGATGGACATACGTAGAAAAATCCTCTAAAAATATTAGCAAATTGAATTCTATAATACATTAAAAGCATTGCTCACAATGATCAAGTTATTTTATTCCAAGGATGAAAGAATGGTTCAATATCTGCAAATCAATCAACGTGATACACCACATTAGTAAAGGATAAAAATCGTGAGGTCATCTGAATAGATGCAGAAAAAGCATGCGACAAAATTCAGCATCCATTCATGCTAAAAAACTCTCAACAAAGTACATTTGGAGGAAACATGTATCAACATAATAAAGGCCATATATGAAAAACTCACAGCCAATATCCTACTCAATGGTGAAAAGCTAAAAGCTTTTCCTCTAAGATCAGGATCTTAGATCCTCTAAGATCTTTTAAACTCAGTAGTGGAAGCCCTAGCTATAGTACTGTAGCTACATCTATTCAAATAAGTGAAATCACTAAATTTGCAGGATACAAAATTAATATACAGCAATCTGTCACATTTCCACAAACTAATAATGAACTATCAGAAAGAGAAATTATGAAAACAATCCCATTTATGATTATATCAAAAAATGAAACACTTTGGAACAAATTTAACCAAGGAGATAAAAAAAATCTGGTGTAAGAAAATGGTTAAGCTTCATTTTTTTTAACATAGCTGTGCAGTTTTCCCAACACCATATACTGAAGAGACTGTCTCATCCTTGTCATCTACTTTTTATTCCTTTGTCATAATTTGCCATAAAAGAATGTACTTTTATTGTCTAAGTGACTATGTGTCTATTTTGTGCCTGTACTGTTTTGTTTACTACAGCTTCCTAGTATGATTTTAAATCTGGGACTGTGTTATTTCCAGCTTTGTTCTTTCTCAAGATTTATTTGGCTATTTCATGTTCTTTAGTGGATCCATACAATTTGAGGATTATATGTTCTAGTTCTGTGAAAAATGCCACTGCTATCTTATAGGGATTGCATTTAACCTTTAGATTGCTTTGGGTGATATGCTTATTTTAACAATATTCTCCTGGTCCATGAACACAGTATATCTTTCCATCTATTTATGTCAGCTTCAAATTCTTTCATCAGTGTCTCATTTTTCTTTGCACAGGTCTTTCATGTAATACCAAAAACCTTAAAACTCCTAAAGAAAACATAGGCAGTAAACTCTTAGACATTGGTCTTAGCAATATTTTCTGCATGCCTCCGCAGGCAAGGGAAACAAAAGCAAAAATAAACAATTTAGATTATGAAACTAAAAAGCTTTTTCACTGTGAAAGAAACCATCAACAAAAAGGCAGTCTACTGAAAAGAAGAACATATCTGCAAATGATATATCCAACAGAGTTAATATCTAAAACATATAAAGAACTTATGGAACTCAATACCAAACAATTCTATTAAAAAATGGGCAGAGGACCTGAATAGATGTTTTCCTAAAGATGACACACGGATGGCCAAGAGGTACATAAAAAGATGCTCAACATCACTAATCATCAGGGAAATGTAAATTAAAACCAAAATGAGATACCACCTCACAGACGTTAGAATGGCTAATCTCAAAAAGTCAAGAAATAAGGTTGGTGAGAACACTCATGTGCAGTTTGTGGGAGATAAATTGGTGTAACCACTAGGGAAAACTGTATGGAGGTTCCTCAAAAAATTAATAGAAACACCATATGATTCAGTAATTTCAATTCTGGGTATTTGGAAAAAATGAAGACACTAATTCAAAAAGATATATACACCCTGTATTTATTGCAGCATTATTTATAATAGCCAAAATATGGAAGCAACCTGAATATCCATTAATAGGTAATAGAATAAAAAGGGTTTAGGTTGTGTGTGTGTGTGTGGGGGGGTGTGTGTGTACGGACACACACACACACTTGGGATTTCTTTCTGGATTCACTAATATTTTGTACCCATGATCTTACATCACCATATGAAATGTAAACTTATAGTAGATTAAGAAATATTAATGAAGTATTTTGACATCATTGGATAATTTTATCTCTGTTATACTTTAGTAAGTATCTGAAATAGAAAAGGTAGGTTTTTCCCTGTGCTTACTGTCAGTGTGTATATATGTATGTGTATGTGTCTGTTGTTTTTATAATTGCATGTGTTTTGGTTTACCATCTTTGTGTATAAGTGTGTGTAAAGAACAATGACTATTTTTTTCTAACATAGAGATATAAGAAAACCCCCAGACACACGTACAACATCACGTACGTACACACACGCACACATACAACCAATGGAAGATTACTCCTCCATAATAAAAAATAGAATCTTACCATTTGTTATGGCACAGATGCATCTAGAAGGTATTATGCTAAGTGAAATAGGACTGAGAAAGACAAATACAATTTCACTTATATATGTAATCTAAAAAGAATAAATGAGCATACAAACAAAAAAAAACAGACTCAAATTCAAAGAATTTGTGGTTGTCAAAAGGTGGCGGGTGGAGAGATGAGCAAAATAGATAAAAGGGATAAGAGGCACAAACTTACAGTCATAAAATGAAAAAGTCGGGGATAGAAAGTACAGCATAAGGAGAATAATCAATAGTATTGTAATAACATGGTAACATATGATAACTACACATTTTGTGGTGAGAATTTCATAACGTATAGAATTGTCAAATCATTGTGTTGTACACTTGAAAATAGTATTTTATATCAATTATGCTTCAAGTTGAAGAAAAAAAAAAAGGAATCAGCCCAGAAGACTGTTAAATCAGATTGTTGTACCTTATACAGTAGGTCTGGAGTGGGGCCCCAAATTAGAATTTCTAATACGTACCCAGGTAATGCAGATACAGCTAGTATTAGTCTATTTGGGCTGCTCTAACAAAAATAGTACATATGGCCGACTTAAACATTAATTTTTCACAGTGCTGGACATAGGGAAGTCCAAGATCAAGGTGCCAGCAGATTTGATGTCTGATGAGACCTGCTTCCTGGTTCATCGACAGTAACCTTTTCCCTAGGTTCTCACATAGCAGAAGGAGCAAAAGCACTCTTGGTTTTTTTGGGGTTTTTTGTTTTTTTTTTTTTTTTTAAGAAGGGTACTAGTCCCATTCAGAGAGTTCCTCACTCATGACCTAATCACCTCTCCAAAGCCCTACCTCTTAGTATCACCATAAAGGTTGGGATTTCAACACAGGAATTTCAGGACACAAGCATTCACTTCAGAACACTTCAAGTCTGGGGAACATACTTTGAGAAGCTAGTGCATTTTTATTTTCTTCACATGTAATCCAAATAACCATGACCATCATGAGCGCCATGAAATCTTCATAACATTTAAGATTGAAAAAAAATTTAAAGATATTTATCCATTTTATAAATCCCAGACCCCAAACACAATGGCTTTCTTGTTCTAACAATTTACAAGCAAAATAGTATATGTGACCTTTGGTTTGTAAATAAACTGGGCAGCATCTCTTATCACTTTGACATTTTTAATTTTTCCCCTAAAATGTTTGTAAAGAATTTATTTTTGTCAAAGTACTGTTGAATTTCTCTAAATATTTGATTAATATTTGAGAAAAAAAAACCTTTTTAAAATTAAACTGGATTGAATGGAATCAATTCATCCTAAAATGCCATAATGAAATATCACAGTATTTATCAAAGTCAACATGAAACTGCTGCTGACATTTATGTGTTGTTACCCTAATTGTGTTATTATAATCTTTCTTTGTTATGTCATTTTCCTATTAGAAAGGGTCTTGAATCTCATTATCTTTATCTGTTATTTTCATCTCTATTTTTTGTCATGCTTTCTGATTTTTATAATTTTGACCAGCAAACTTTTTAAACAATAGTTCTTGACATGTTGACATTTTGGAGATCCTGCCAATATTTCTCTTTTGGATTTTTTAATAGAAGACTTCCTTTCCTTTATATATGAATTATGGAATGATGAAGAATTCTGTATAAAAATTAATCTACAATTAAAACATCTGCATTTTAAGTAGTTTCCATGTTATTTTGAGTACATAACTGTTTTATCACACTGTGCTACAATATATATTGAAACTCTTGATTAATATAGAGTTTTTTATTGGAAAACTTATTTCTTCAAGTTATTTCAGCTTGCCAATGACAAATTTTATGTTTTCTTTCATGCCATTTCTTCTGGAACTTCAGGTCTCACCTGGACAGACCCTATGCTTGATGCAGTATGCTAAGGTCCAAGTTGGTAAGTGAGATGCATCCAAATACCTTCCTATAGATACATTAGCTCTTCTCCAATCTGCTATAGGTTTATGTCATACAAAAGAATTCTAATGGGAGTCCCATAAAAAAGAAAAAATATATAGTAGGCTTATTGAGTATGTTCTTCAAAAGGACAGACCCTTAATTTTGACTAATTCTCAGTAAGAAGCAAATCTTTTGTTTTATATATGTGATGATTAGAAGAATGCCCAACTATTTAAACTGCGGTTGCGAACAATTCAATCTTTGTTTCTCCTGTCTCCATTTCTCATAGAGTTCTGGTACCAAGAACAACAGTACGTGTCCAAATCAGGATCTGTGGTTGTGAACACCTTGTGGATTAACGTCAGAACAGTTGGTGTTAGGGTCATTCCTGGAAGTTCTCCCTGTGCTGGCATAGCTGCAGTAACTCAAGTGCACCCAGAGGTGAAGGTCAATCTCTTCTTTTCCTCCATCATTTTATAGAATGTGTTTCAGGTGTAGTAACTTCATAGTGTTCAAATCAAAAATAAGTAAGAGAGCAGGCCTGAAAATTCTGAGCGGACAAAACCAGGTCAGTCATACAAGCAAAGCTTAACTTATTTCGCAAGATTAACTTGACCTGGATCATTTTTTCCTTTTTTTTTTTTTAAAGATTTTATTTATTTGACAGAGGGAGAGAGATCACAAGTAGGCAGAGAGGCAGGCAGAGAGAGAGGAGGAAGCAGGCTCTCTGCTGAGCAGAGAGCCCGATGTGGGGCTCGATCCCAGGACCCTGGGATCATGACCTGAGCCGAAGGCAGAGGCTTTAACCCACTGAGCCACCCAGGTGCCCCTCATTTTTTCCTTTTGTTTCTGAATATCATTGGTGAACCTTAAACTGGCCCTCAAAGTTTTTCTCATTTAAGAAAATTCTAATAGTATAACTAATCACTGTGAACAAACAGTCACTGCTTCCTCACCACATAAGCTGCTTTGTAACAATAAACCCCTGAGCCTCATTCCAGGTTTTGTTTGGGTACTCCCAGTTTACAAACTGTCTTTTTGGTATGTACAACACAGTAAACTTTTACTAATTACTACTTCAGTGACTCAAGATTATTTCTCAACTGTTGGCAGTAGTTTAAACTACCTGTTACAAGACGGGACCATGATGAAATAAAATGGAGAAAAAAATCAATGAACATATCTTAGAGATCCTAGATTTGAAACCCATTATGGTAACAATGAAACCTTTGGTGATTTCAAGTTTTTATTTAAATTCAAGTTAATTAACATATAGGGTAATGTTAGTTCCAGGAGAATTTAGTGATTCATCACTTACATATGATACCCAGTGCTCATAAGTGGCATCCATAATACCCATCAAGCATTTAGCCCACCCCTCACCCACATCTCCTCCAGCAACATTCAGTTTTTTTCTCTATATTTAAGAGTCTTTTATGGCTTGCTTCTCTTTCTCCTTTTTCCCCTTCCCCTATATTCATCCGTTTTGTTTCTTAAACTCCACATATGAGTGAAATCATAAGGTATTTGTCTTTCTCAGACTTATTTCGCTTATCATAATACACTGTAGCTCGATCCATGCCATTGCAAATGGCAAGATTTCATTCTTTTTAATGGCCAAGTAACATACCATTGTGTATATACCACATTTTCTTTATCCATTCATCAGTTGATGGATATTCAATCTCTTCCCATAATTTGGTCATTGTTGATAATGCTGCTGTAAACACCGGGCTGCATGTATCCTTTCAAATCAGTAATTTTGTATCCTTTGGGTAAATACCTAGTAGTATAGTTTCTGGGTTGTAGGGCGGTTCTATTTTTAACTTTCTGAGGAACCTCCACAGTGTTTTCCAGAGGGGTTGAACCAGTTTGCATTCCCATCAACAGTGTTAAGGGAGTTCCCCTTTTGCCGTATCCTCACCAAAATCTGTTGTTTCCTGTGTTGTTAATTCTAGCCATTCTGACAGATAAGATATCTCATTGTAGTTTTGATTTGTATTTCCCTGATGATGAAGGATTTTGAGCATCTTTTCATATGTCTGTAAGCCATCTATATGTCTTCTTGGAAAAAATGTCTATTCATGTCTTCTGCCCATTTCTTCACTGGATTATTTGTTTTTGGATGCTGAGTTTGATAAGTTCTAACCCTTTATCAGATACATAATTTGCAAATATCTTTTCCCATGATGAAGGTTGCCTTTTAGTTTTGTTGATTGTTTCCTTGACAACAACAATGAAATTTTCAGTGCACTTCTATTTTGTAGAAGAGGACCTATTTTCCATTTAGTAATAACTCTTGCTTTTAGGATGTGGGAAAACAATTTCTTAGAAGGGTAAGTTTGCAATATTGGGTGAAAAAGGAAAATAAGCATTATTTGACACTTTTTCCTGTTTATAAGGAACCCTCCCTTATAAAAACTGAGCCCAACTCCCAACACAGAGGCTTAAAAATGCCTTTGTTGGGGGTACTCTCAATCCAGACTCCATCTATTGAATGTACTCACCACAAACTTTAAATACAAGGCAGTATGTAAAGAAAAAAAAAAAAAACAGTTCTGGCCAGATGGTAGCCAGATGTCAACTGTATGTTCAGTTCCCAGGGAAGCAGTATCCATTGTTCTAGGGGGCAACTGCCTATGCTCAGTCTTGAAGTATTTCCAGTAGGTGATTTGTGCAAAGCAATGCAAATAGCAAAATTGTTCCTGGCTATGAAGATTCCAAGCCTGATTATTCATCCCTCCCAGAGAAGGCATTATGTAAACATTTTCTTTCTGCTGCAATTAGTCACCTTTGCTAAAATCCCTGAGTACTACAAATGCCAAACTCTTTCATGAGAAAATGAATATTTGGTTTGAAAAAGATTTTTTAGCCCAAAGATTAAATCACTCATGATATACTTTAAGTTTTAAAAATACACTATGAATATATTAAGAACGCCTACAACTCAAAAGCACCTGGGTGGATCAGCTGGATAAGTATCCAACTCTTGATTTGGTCTCAGGTCAAGATCTCAGGTTTATGAAATTAAGCCCCACATTGGGCTCTCTGCTGGGCATAGAGTTTGTTTAAGATGCTCTCTCTCTCCCTGTTCCTCTTCACCTCCACCCTCTCTTGTATGCTCTCTCTCTCTCAAGAAAAAGAAAAAACAAAAAACTTTAAAAAATTAAATAACCTAATTCAAAAATGGGTCAAGGACTTGAGTAGACATTTGTCCCAAACTGACATATAAATGGCCAACAAGCATATGCAACGATGTTCAGCATCCCTAATCATCAGAGAAATGCACATCAAAACAATAAAATGTCACCTCATAACCATTTAGGATGGCTACTATCAAAAGCCCCCAAAATGACTAGTTGTTGGTGGTTATATGTAAAATTATGAACCCTGGTACAGTGATGGTGTGATTGTAAAATAGTGTGACAGCTATGAAAACTATGCTGGTTCCTTAAAAAATTGAAAGATACAACTACCATATAATCCTCAAATCCCACTTGTTGGTATGTATTCAAAAGAACTGAAAGCAGGGCATCAAAGAGATTTGCGCTATTCATAGCAGCACAATTTACAATAGCCAAAGGATGGAAGCAACCTACGTATCTATCCAATGGATAGATGGATAAAGAAAGCACAGTATATGCATACAATCAAATATTACTCGGCCTTAAGAAGGAAGGAAATACTGTCACATGCTACAACATGGATGAACTTGAAGACATTATGTTAAGTGAAATAGACCACTCACAAAAGGACAAATACTGTAGAATTCCACTTATATATGTACTTAGAGCAATAAAAATCATGCCTGCCTGAGATAGGAAAATTACATTCCTGGTTCTGTATGAGGAGAAGGGTGTATAAAACGACAAGAAACATTATCCCTCATTTTGTTTTAAATTACATACTAATGTTAATTGTTCTCAGAACTGGATTTTCTTCCTCAAAATTAAAAGTTTTTTTTCTTTTGGATTTAATGAAGTATTGCTAGCTGAAGCCAGTTTGACATGGTGAGAGAGATGTCAGACTGATGAAAGGTGTGCAGCCTGATTGAAAACCAAACCC
>CM052808.1:45573448-45597132 GCA_028533885.1 Nasua narica
AAAAAAAAAAAATAGAGAGCAAATAAGCAAATGAAAAGATGTTCAAACCCATGTTATTAGGGAATTAAAAATTAAAACAAAAACGAGATACCACTAAACCTCTATTAGAATGGTGAAAGTCCAAAACACTGACAACACCAAACACTAGCAAGGATGTGGATCAAGAAAAACTCTCATTCATCATTGGTGGAAATATAGAATGCTCTATCTGCTTTGGAAGACAGTTTGCAGCTTCTTACAAAAGCAAACATACTCTTGCCAAATAACCCGCAATCATACTCCTTGGTACTTACCCAAATGGGGTGAAAACAAGTCCACACAAAAACCTTTATTATTATAGCAGCTGTATTCATAACTGCCAAAATTGGAGGCAACCATTATGTGCTTCCGTAGGTAAAAGGGGAAACTGTAGCACACCCAGACAGCGGGATATTATTCAGTGCAAAAAAAAAAAAAAAAAATGAGCTACCAAGCCACTAAAACTCATGAAGGAACCTGAAATGCATACTACTAAATGAAGCACGACAGTCTGAAAAGGCTATGTTCTTTACTTCAACTATAGGACTTTCTGAAAAAGGCAAAACTATGAAGACAGTAAAAGGCATAGTTTGTTAGGATTCCTAGGGGCAGCAGAAATGAATAGGTAGAGGTACACAGGATTTTTAAGGTAATGAAACTATTCTTTTTTATACTTTAATAGTGGATACATGCCATCATACATTTGATGGCATGTATCCACATATCCACAACCCATAAATCTTGGTGTATGACACCAAGATTTATCCCCAATGTACACTACGGATTTGGGGATGATAATGATGTAGTTTCATCAGTTGTAACAAATTACTGCTCTGGTAAGGGATATTTGGAGTCGGGGGAGATCTACAGGGGACCTACAGGAACTTTCAGTGAACCTAAAATTCCTCTAAAAATAAGGTATATTTTAAAAACAGACAACAAAATTGACTGTTTTTGATATAAGCCATTGTTGCTTCCAAATTATTCACAGAATCTTTGGTTTTCTTTTTTTCCTTCCTTTCTTCAATTTTTTTTTTAACACTCAGCTAAGCCAACAGTTTCCTATTCTCATTTATATTAGATTAAATCATATGAATTTGCCATTTCTTACGAGTAAAAGGCAAACATTAATAATTTCAACAGTTAAAATAATTAACTATAGAATAGAAGCTAGTGCTTAACTTATAAAAAATAAAGATTTCTTTCTTACTTACACATGATTTAAGTCAGAATAAAATCATCTTGACATTAACCAATATATTGCCTATGGAAAAAATAGGTTCTCAGTTCATAGGAAACCGAAAGCTCACACCTTACATAGAAGACAGACAAAAAAAATTTTTTTCTTGCCATAGGACTATATTTGTTCAACAATAGGGAAACAAAGAATATATTGTTTTCTCCAACAAGTCACAGTAAATTTATATGACACAATGGATTATGATGAAATGTAATGCAAGCTCAATCTTGATCCAATTTTCACTTTTATCCTCCCCTACGTCCAAATATGCAGGAAAATATACCTCCAAATAGACACCACATGACACTTACATAGGAATATCTTCCTGGGTTGGCGCATGTGAATTTGCAAGCTTCCCAATATTGGTCAATTTTGCAATTAAAAAAATACAACATAAAACCTAGTGATTTTTATTGCTTTATCAACTCTGGAGAAATGTAATGTATCCAAATGTTTTACCAATTGTCAGCATTTGTCCAAGCGCTATCTTTAATTTAACCAACTCAATTCTCCCTCCCCCATTTGCTATCTATGTGACCTTGGAGGATTTATTTCATCTCTCTCAATCTCAGGTTGCTCATTAAAAACAGGAAATTACTAGTACCTACACCTCACAGAATTGAAATGAGAAATAAATGTGGTGGCGTTTAAGAACAAAAACTGATTGAAAATTATTTCCCAAAGAGAAAAATGCTGTAATGCCAACTAGTGACTAAAGTATAGGCTATAATATGATTAAATAGTTTGAAGGCTGTTTAATCTTTAAGAGAAATTTTTAAACTAATTAACCCTAAATGGTTACACCAGTTGTAAAACCTCACATGAGCTCATTTTTGAGAGCTATTTTTGACAGCTGGGAAATTCAGGCATTTGAAAGTGTTTACTGAAACAGCACGAACTCTCTGACAGATGGGGAAAATAAAACCTTCACAGGCACTTAATTATGAGTGCCTAAATATTGTACCTTCCAACATTTGATTACTTGAGTTTTAGTATTTTGGTTTTGTATTTCAAAATGCTATAAAAATTTATGTCTTCTATTGAGAAAAAAAGCTTTCATGGCCATCACTACAGTTTCTGAATGGTTTACTTCTCAGTCATGCCCAATCCTCAAAAATCTCCTTTTAGGCACTTTAATTTGTTTTTCCTCCAAAACAGTATTTTAAAACCCTCATGTCTTAGTCTTCCTATTTTTTTTTATTATAGAGAAACACACTGAATAACACAATATTGAGTGAAATAAAATGCAATCAACCATTTTAGTTTTGCAGTAAAGGCTGTACATTCAATAGATTTTTAAGTAAAATTCTAACCATAATCCATCTTTGGTGTGTGTTGGGGAAGGTATGAAATATATAGGAAGATTTTAAATAATGTCCTGGCTTCCTTAATCTCTCTTAATTATCTGCTCAAGTCTAGGGTGATGTAGCAAACAGCCTAAAGTTATACCCACTTGGATTTTACAGATAAAGAAATTGGGATATAGGTATGTAGATAAATAAATAACCTCTGAAATTGGTTACCAACCTTTGATCAAATCAACCTCTTTTTACTGCTTTATTCTTAAGACAAAATAAAAGAAACCAATGAAGAAAAACAGGTATGCTTGATATAAAACATCTTTCTACTTATGTTGTACTGTAAGCACTTTATAGCATAAACTATGCTATATTCCCTTATGTTTATCAGCTTAGAAGAGATTTGTTAATAACAGTAATTGTAGCCATTTGATATACTGATTTAAAGTCTATTAATGTTCTTCCAATAACTCTGGGATAAGACCAAATAATACAACCAGGAGGAGCTGTAAACCACTGTATAATGTGATAGTGTTAATTTACATGAAACAGGGTAGTCCAAACAATATTCTGCTAAATAAAAAACTAAGTCGTGAACTTAATTTTTTATGAAAACAACTTTTTCTTTAGAAAGAGAAAAAAATTCATTAGCCAGAAATTGGGGGGGGAGGGAGAGGGGAGGAGGGAGAGAGGGAGAGTGAGCCCCAAGCAGGCTCCATGCCCAATGGGGGGGGGCGGGGGGGGGGCAAAGTAAATTTCATGTTTTAGAAAATCATTATAATGGACTCATTATTTATTAGTTAATATACTTGCTACATATATCACTGCTCTGAGTTCAGAAGAGAGAGAAAGACACAGAGTAAATGCTACCCTAGATATTAGAGAGGCAGATATTAGAGAGGTAAAAACTAGGAACTCAGCTTACCTGAGCAGACGCCACAAGGAGAAACGCTGCAGGAACTGGTGCTAGATTAGGAAAACTTGAAGCGTAACTGATAAATTGCTGGAGTCTCAGTGCTAAATCTCAGAGTTAAAAACTCTAGGGGGACTTGGTTATAAGATAGAACCCAACAATACTGTGAATATTATATCCAAAAGCTTGCCCAAGATTCCCACAATATTGGAGAAAAATCCGCTCCTACTTCTGGCAGACGGAGAAGGAAAAGGAACCATTTTGAAATAAGCCGGAACACTCTGTTCTTAAATAGGCCTGCCATCAGGAGAAACTAATTAACCACAGCTTAATTTGCTGGAGTTTAATCAGAGCCTAACTGACATGGGGAAGGGAAACAGTGAACTCTAGCACACTTACAACAGTCTGTCCCCTGTCTCACCTGAGTGGGGAGGGAAAAACTAAAAAACACTTGTGAAGTTCACAATCCAAGGTACAGGATCACTAAAAGCCAGATACCTAATTATAGGACTACAGAACGTGCCCCTCCCCCTCCCCTTCCCCCTCCCAACACATCACTACAGGCCTGTTGACAGCAATACCTTTTACCAAGTACACCGAATATGGCTATTCAGTAAAAATTATAGCTCATACCAAAAAGCCAAAAATACAATTTGAAGATACAGAGCAGTACCAGAATCAGACATGACAGAGATGTTGGGATTAAACATATATATATATAATATGCTTATGTATGTGTCTATTTAAGTATAATAAATGACAGCAATAATACAAAGGATGGGAGGAATGAATTAGGATATTTTATTATTATAAGGTATTCACACTACTTGTGAAGTGGTATAGTGTTACTTAAAAGTGGACTTGAATTAGTTGGAATGTATATTGCAAACTCCAGGGCAAGTACTGAAAAAAGGTTTTAAAAAAGTATAATAGACATACTAAGAGAGAAACTGGAATCATCTAAAAAGATTTCTGCTTTTCTCAGTAAATCAGAGTGCAGTTACGGTGCTTTTCCCACTCCAGTCAAGAAACAAGAAAAAACTTATTTTCTTGCCCCTTCTTGGAGGAGGACAGGCAATACAATGCTCACTTA
Organism: Nasua narica; assembly: GCA_028533885.1. Classification (NCBI taxonomy): domain Eukaryota; kingdom Metazoa; phylum Chordata; class Mammalia; order Carnivora; family Procyonidae; genus Nasua; species Nasua narica. Next base: position 45,578,011 of record CM052808.1, read on the forward strand.
AGTATCAAGACTTAGGTTTCCAGATCAAAAAATAAGATCCAAATGTTGTTAATGAAATATAAAATTCTCATGTAGACCAGAAGGTGGACTTGGAAGAATAAGACCTTGGAGCATGGTAAGATTCCCTTTATATTTCCGAGGAAAATAAAACCTTAGCTAGAGTAGCAAAATGGATACTATCAATATTATTCTTCCCACCTTCCCTATACTACACAGGCTATCTATCACTAGACCTGTCTCCTCTCCTCCTTCGAAATTCTCCCCTTTTTGGAAGCACCCAAGAAACTAGATAGAGGTGAAGAGTTTCAGATACCAGAGGTATGAAATGCTTAAGCATAAGAAAGTACTTGAATCTTGATCATTTCTTTAGGGAAAGATGACTAATCCCAGGAAATGGCCCATGCAGAGAAGCCCTGTTCACTTAAGAAAAGTCAAAATAGAAGAATTTGAGAAGCAGGGCAGGGGGTCATGGGAGGTGGGGAAGAGAAATGAAACAAGATGGGATGGGGAAGGAGACAAACTATAAGAGACTCTTAAACTCACGAAACAAACTAAGGGTTGCTGGGAGGTAGGTGGGGGCTAGGGTTAAGGACATTGGGAAGGGTATGTGCTATGGCAAATGCTGTGAAATGTGTAAGCCTGATGATTCACAGACATGTACCCTGGGGCAAATAATACATTTTATGTTAATAAAAAATTTAAAAAAATAATGAAAAAAATAAAGCTATTTTCATGGCTTAAAAAAAAACGTCAAAATAGGTGCTACTGGGAAGTGGTAGCAGAAGTCTTCTTTCATGGTCACTGTGACAGTGTACATCACATTCACTGTGGACTAATGAAATACAAGAAGCATCCACCCAAAGATAACTACAGATTTGGGGCCATGAGGAACCACCAGTAATGATGATGTAGCTTATGACCCAGCTGAAGAGTGAGTAAGATTGATTATTCAGATTTACATACTTATTTCCAACTAAGGTAGCTACACATGCATCCTATGGGAAAAGAAAACGCCTATACCAATGATACATACATTTTATTTATTGGAATTCTGTCAAAGGCTAAAGAATGAAAAGTACTCTGAAAATCCCTATACTATATATACTGTCTTCCCTTTTTGTGGACAATGGCACCAAGTACAATTTGAAAATTCCATCAGACTTATTTGAAATAGAGGTATAAAGTCAATGGCAAAAGTCATCCTGCATCAAAGCCTAATATACAGACTGATTAGTGTAAAGGGATTTGCTGCAATTCAACGCGGCATCTTAGCGAGATGAATGTTAACATCTGTTAATAATTATGAACCAGCTGGGTGGGAGAAATAATAGAAATCTATAACACATAATATCTTTAAGCAACACAATGAAGATAGTTTGCTAGATATTGAATCAATAGATAAATAACTTTTAATGCAGGATCAATTAATAGGACTTTAAATGGTTATTGTATGGCATCAGACAAAAAGAATGTGTTTTCGTGAATAGTACCAAGCCCAGCAATGAGCTAAGAAGGATATTCACCTAACCTGATTATAATGTTTATTTTCTGTACAGACACAGATGGTAGATGACATTCTTATGCTCAGTATATTTCAGTGGTTAAAGTCAAATGTTTATAAAACCCAAAGCAAATTCCTTAGGAAACCATTTAGGTAGTATAACAATTCATTAATAATAATTAATGAATTAATATTAGTAAAAGTAATTTGAAAAATTTCTGACCTATGGAAACAAAATAAAAATAACTATGTTAGGGGTACTTCTATACTGTCACCCCACTATAACTGTAGCATAATTATGATGTATGATATATCACATACAATGTCTAAAAAGTTAGGTATAATCTTTTTAGTCTTTTTTCTCCCATTTATAGTAACATAGCAGAATGTAACTGAGTTAATTATTTTGTTTAACAAATATTTATTGAGCACTTATTATATACCAGGCATCGTTGTGAGGACTAGAGATGTAGTAAGAAGATTAAACACAAGATCCTACTCCTCTAGGGAAGGAATCTTCAACTAGGGAAGGAATATAATCAGGAGACAATTAACCAGGATAATTTCAGACATTGATAAGTATCATGAAAAAAATCAAATAAGGTATTATAATAGTAATAGGATGTTGAAGCTATCGATTTACGAACATCACGACAAATTTATAAAATAATTTCTTTTGGAAAATAGAAGCCAGATAGTTTTTCATACTTCTAATCACTCTTGGTCACCGTACAAAATAAACTTCATCCATTCTCTTGAACATCCTACCATACTCTACACCTTTCACATAGTTTACACTCCCCCATCTCTGAAACTGCCCATATCCTGGCAAGCATACCCTGTCACTTTAACCTTAGCAGAAGAGAACATGCTTCCTTCCTTCCTTTGCCATATGTTAAATATAGCTGCCGCTGAGACCATTGCTTTGTCTGAGTAAGGAAGAAACTGTTTCTTCCCAGCCTAGTCAGTTCTTAGTGAGAGCACAGAGCTTAGCCTGAATCATGCCTTTGATCAGCAAACTAGGTAACCCAGAGCCATAGCTCCTCTATCTGGCTCACGTACTCCAGGAGGCAATATTCTGCCTTAGTCATCTCAGAGACCGGTGCCAGGCAACTGAGGACTACTAGGATAGCTTAGAGTCTGCTGAAATTATTCAAATTAACCAGTCGTAAATTGTCTACTCTGCCCTGCCTCGATTTTCTTGTAGAAACTCCACCTAAGGCCATGGAGTAGGCCCCTTGCTGTTGCCCCTTCCTCCTCCTGATCAACATTGATGCTTCCTCATGTGGCCCTGTCTGGGGACACATGTCTCCAGTTTCTAGGACTTGTTAGTATAATACACTTTGCTCTTTTGAGCCTCTTCTGTGTCTCCTCCGGTGGCTGCACATGACTGACCATCACCTAGAGAGACACAGAACAGCTACTCAACTCCTAGACCCACATTGCCCTTTCCTAAAATTTAGATTTCCACTATTACGTAAAAACAACTTTCTCCGAAGTCTATCTTGTCCAGTTTTACAGCCCGATGCCTCCTCATTTATTATTTTACTTACAGTTCAGTTCCCTGTATTTAAAGATTTATTTATCACCTGGCCCACAGTCTTCCTTTATACCCCAAATGACACCATTTTCCTGAATGACTTCAATGTCCTTAAAGATGATGTATTCATCATCCCAGCCTCATAAGGCTGTGTACTCCTCAATTCAAATGACATTCATTTCATTTCAAATGACATGCCATTTCAGGCACATACAAATAAGATCATATTCTAGACCTCATTATCACAAGAAATGATTGTTCTTTTTTTTTTTTAAAGAACTTATTTATTTGAGAGAGTGAGAAAGCATGAGAGAGGGGAGGGTCAGAGGGAGAAGCAGACTCCCCACTGAGCGGGGAGCCCGATGTGGGACTCGATCCCGGGACTCTGGGATCACGACCTGAGCCGAAGGCAGTAGCTTAACCACTGAGCCACCCAGGTTCCCTGATTGTTCTTTTGAAATACAAAATTTCAATTTTCAATTCCCTGCTTCTAAGTTACTATCTTCACAACTTTGTCACTATCTCCTACCCACTGTCTTTTAGGTGTCTTCATGAAGTTTTCCAAATCTTTGACTAAAATTTCTTCCAATTTACCATTCCCTACCCATTTTCATTACCTTCTCATTCAACCTAAAAAGATTATCATATTAAGTATCCCTTTTCCCATGTCCACAGCTAATTTATCCCTTGATCTTTAGCTGAATTCAATAGAGAAAACACCTACCTTACATCACTAATTGAGCCTGCCACACAATCTAGGAAAGCTACACAACTGTGAGAGATGATCTCTCTCAATACAGTGGTTGCCGACCCTACTGAGGTCTCATGTTGCCCTGATATGCCTGTATATGTCCCTACTTGTGTAACTGTTCCAATTCCTTTATCATTAGAGTCTAAACTTCCCCACCTCTTTACGTTCTCAAGCCTACTACCTACTTCCATTCCCCCCATCCTTCACAGCTAAAATCCCTCAACACCCTGCCTCCCTATCTACAAAGAGAACTTATTTCCTCTGCATCCTTCTTCCTCTTATCCTTGTTCAGGGTTTCCTATTGACTTCTCAATCTCACTAATCTCACTTCTCTCCCTAGTTTTGCTCAACTTCAATCCAGTTTCTATATATCTGCAAGGCTATGCCTACATGCCCCACTATATAAAAGAGATACCCCTGTTTTGAATCCTTCAGTTACTCGCTACCTTCAGGTTAAAGTCCAATAGCCTTACAATGATGAACCCTCCCTCCTTTCAAGCCTCATTTTTTTTTAAGATTTTTATTTGACAGAGAGAGAGAGAGAGATCACAAGGAGGCAGAGAGGCAGGCAGAGAGAGAGGGGGAAGCAGGCTCCCTGCTGAGCAGAGAGCTCGATTCAATGAGGGGCTCCATTCCAGGACCCTGAGATTATGACCTGAGCCGAAGGCGGAGGCTTTCACCCACTGAGCCACCCAGGTGCCCTCAAGCCTCATTTTTTGGCTCTATAATCACTTTCCCCCACCTTGTTCTAAGAAGCCTGGTCCAGCTGTCCTGGCATGGTTGCATTATCCTCTTCCTATCATGTCCTCTTAATTGTCTCTTCTTCATACACACCACTCCCTCAGCTTTGTCAACCGGCAAACTCCTATTCATCTTTCAAGATTCTCCACAAGGATGTCTTAACTGATCCCCATCTGCCCTTTACAAATGGGTGAGGCATCTTTTTTTGTGTATTTCACATCACAGACATTAACCCGTTTTCTCTTAATAATCTCTACTTGTGGGACGCCTGGGTGGCGCAGTTGGTTGGGCAACTGCCTTTGGCTCAGGTCATGATCCCTGCGTCTTGGGATCGAGTCCCGCATCGGGCTCCTTGCTCCGCAGGGAGCCTGCTCCTCTCTCTGCTTCTGCCTGCCTCTCTGCCTGCTTGTGTTCTCTCTCTGTTGAATGAATAAATAAAATCTTTAAAAAATAAATAAATAAATAATCTCTACTTGTCTTCCTTCCCTCTACATGAAGTGCCTTTTGAGGAAAATCCATTTCATCAAAGTCTCCACGACCTACCATGAGTCTCCACGACCTACTACAGTGAGAAAGAGAATGGTTATTTAACAACCAATCTGGCGATTTTCCTATGAGCAAAACTTTTTCACTTGTTTATTTAGATAGACTGTGTGATCTTATTATTTTATATTGCTCCACATTTTTTGGACCTTTCATGTTAAAACCCACCTGAGGGAAACTTTATTTAGAAGTTAATGCATATTTTCATTTCAAATTTCACTTTGCTTTAAAAGATAATGGTGAAAATAACAAATAATCTAGTGGACTTATCTCTATTCTTTAATAACCACTGTCTGTCAGTCATTAAATATCTTGTGTCCGTGGCTTCTCTAGAGTACAACTACTAATCCTATCTTATTCTTTTTAAGTTGAAATAATAACATGCCTTTTTTTTTTTTTCTACAATTGTGGGTGGCAGTCAGTGTTAATCTGTGTATTGGAGAGGCAGCAAGGTAAATGGGGACAGGATAAGTGAATCAATACAGCAGAACTACTGTTAACTGATGATTTTAACTCTGTGATGTTCCATACAAGAGCTTGTAGCCACATGAGTCTACTTAATTTTAAATTAACTAAAATTAAAAATCCAGTTCTTTAGTCCTACTAGCCATATTTCCCAGGCTCAATTACCACAGGTGGCCAGTGGTTACCATCCTGGACTGTGCAGATCATTGCTGTCATCACAGAAATTTCTACTGGACAGTGCTGCTTCAGCTAAACTCAACTCTACATCATACATGGACAGTTATCTATGGAGACCTAAAATGAGACAAAATTAAATCATAGGTTTTTGCCACTTAATATATCTGCAAGTAAAATTAATAAAATCATTTTTGTAAGGTTAGTAGTGTCATCTCTAATTGTAAACAGTCAAATTCTTCAAGCAGATATCTGTAAGCTTTTAACGGAAAACACTTGACATTACAGATTCAGAGGTTAATTCTCCCACCAGTGCATGCATAAATCTTCTATAAATGTGAATAGGAGGATGTTAATGAAAAACCTCTAAAATTGACATGAGAATAGTTTCGTTACTATTAGAATCTACTTTCCATTTGGACCTACTTAACTTGAAATTGTACTTAGCATTTGCATAGTTTTAAGTTCTTATTTATAATTAAATAAATATCTTTTTAATGTCTTAACCCCATGTCAATTTTTATTTCGTACTTCCAAATTTGGGATGATGTATGATAAGTTGAGAATATTGCCCTAAAAATTCATTTAACAGTTTAATAATTCCACTTAACCTCATATTTGTTTAGTTTTCTGGTTTTCTTTTTTTCATAACTGATTAGCCATACAAAATATTCCTGATGAAAGCAATGCTCTTTCTCTACAAAATGTGATCCACAGAGGTAAAGAGGAAAAACGCTGACTTTCTGCGAAGTTCAGTTTTGACCTCGCTCTTCTACCCTAATCTGTACTGCATCTTGGTCATATACACACTTAACATAAAACATATGATGAGAGCACATAGGAAGTAAAGTAATTTATTTCAAAATGAATAATACGTCGAGATAAAGCACACGCGTTCACATACATAGTTCAAAGCTCTGACGGTGTGATGCCGAGATACCGAATGCAGGTCCCAGGAAAGGAGCTTGGTAATTCGCTCTTGCTACTCAGGGTGTGTGCTCCCTCTTTCACAGCTTGCTGTAAACAAATGCTGAATGCTATTTTCATTTTTTACATTTTTATACAAAAGAGAAAATTCTCCTCAGATTTCTTTCAGTCAGTGGAAACAGATACTAATGTAGGTCTTTCATAAAAAGGATGTGGTGTAATGCAATCTTTCAGAAAGGAGGGAATACCTGTAATAACACAGAGGAGATGGATGGGAGCAAAGCTCTACTAGGCTAAGGAAAATGACACCAGGCTTGACACCAGACTTGAGTCCAGAAGAACAAAAGAAAAGAGCCAGAAATGATAAATAAAGTAAATATAGAAAAATATATATATACTAGTTCTCCTTTCCTTACTCATATCTTTAAAAGTGGTAAGATTATGTAAGGTAATAATTATAACAATGTGTTGTCATATGTATACACATAATGTAACAATAATATTATAAAAAAGAGGAAAAGAGAATAGAGCTATATAGAAGCACTATTTCTATTTCTCACTGGAATAAGATACATGACGGGACCTGAAACAACCACTAAGGAAATAATTTTAAAAAGAATGAAAAAAAATCGTTAAAGAATTTAAAATGCTACCTTAAAAATACTTATTCAATGCAAAATAAAAGAGTAAAGAAGAAATAGCAGAACAAAAATGACATGAGACATGTAGAAAACAAAAAGCAAAATGGCAGATACAGAACCAACAATATCAATAACATCAAATGTGAACGCATTATATAACCCAATTTTTTTTAAGATTTTATTTATTTTTTGACAGAGTGAGGTCACAAGCAGTCTGAGAGGCAGGCAGAGAGAGAGGGGGAAGCAGGCTCCCCACTGAGCAGAGAGCCAGATGTGGGGCTCGATTCCAGGGTCCTGGGATCATGACCTGAGCCAAAGGCAGAAGCTTAACCACTGAGCCACCCAGGTGCCTCAATATATAACCCAACTAAAAGACAGATTATCGGACTGGATAAAAACAAAAAGCAAAATAAGATACAATTATATGCTATTTAAAAGACACATTTAATTTTAATTTTTGTTAAAAGAGACACATTTTAAATTCAAAAATAGAAAGAGATTGCAAGAATGGAAAATGGCATGCCATAAAAAAGCTGGAGTGAGTAAACTAACATCAGACAAAATAGATTTTAAAACAAAAATGCTGCCAGTGTAAATGAGAGGCATTTTATAATGATAAAAGGGTCAATCCATCAGGAAGATGTAACAATCATAAAATATGTGAGCCTACTAACAGAGCACCAATGTACATGAAGGAAAAAGTGACAACAATGAAGAGAGATAAAGGCAATTCCACAATAATAGCTGGATAATAGTTGGAAATTTCAATACCTCACTTCCAATAAAATAGGTAGAACAACTAAACAGAAGATCAACAAGGAAATAGGAGAATTGAACCATACTATAAACCAACTAGATCTAATAGATATCAATAGAATACTTCACCAAACTACAGCAGTATATATTCTCCTCAAGGGCAAGTGGCTCATTTTCCAAGAGACCCTATACTAGTCCATAAAACAAATATCCGTAAATGTAAAAAGACTGAAATAGTAAAAACATGTGTTCTCTGACCTTAATGGAATGAAATAAGAAATCAATAAAAGAAAGAAATTTGGTAAACTCACAAATATATCAAAATTAAACAATATGCTTCTAAATAACCAACTGGTAAAAGTAGTAATCAAAGAGAAATTAGAAAATATTTTTAGGTGAATTAAAATGAAGATACAACATACCCAAACTTATGGTATGCAGCTAAAGCAGCAGTGTTTAGAAATTTACAGCTGTAAACACTTATATTTTTAAAAAGAATAAAGATCTCTAATCAGTAACCTAATCTTTCACCTTAAGACACTGGAAAAAAAGACAAAACCTAATGCAAGGAAAAGGAAGTAAATAACAAAAATTAGAGTGGAGACTGATGAAATAGAGAATAGTCAAACAATAGACAAAATGAATGAAACCAAAAGGTTCTTTGAAAAAGAACATAATTGACCACACATTACCTAGATTGATAAAGAAAGAAGGAGAGAATACTCAAATGACAGACAAAAATGCAGCAGGCGTCACCACTACGGACCTTACAGAAATAAAAAAGATTAAAACGAATACTCTAAATAATTACATGCCTACAAATTACATAGGTGAAATGGACAAATTCCTAGAAATACACAAACTACTTAAGTTGACTCAAAGATAAGCAATCTGAATAGACCTATAAAAGGTAAAGATTTTGAATTAGCAATCAAAACTACCATAAAAGAAAGTCTGTGCTCATATGGCTTCACTTCCCAACTCTTTCTATGAAGCCAGTATTACTCTGGTCTGAATGCCAGGCCATGATATCACAAGAAATGAAAATTATAGCTGATATCTTATGAATATGAATACAAACATCCTCAACAAAATACCAGTGAACCAAATCCAGCAACATGTAAGTAAAAGTATACACCATGATCTACTGGAATTTATCTCAGAAATTCAAAGTTGGCTTAACATCTGAAAAGCAATTAATCATATCAATAACATAAGAAGCAAAAACCATATAATCAACTCAATAGGCACTCATAAAAATATTTGACAAAGTCCATACTCTTTCATGAGAAAAATTTAACAAGCTAGGGAAGGGAACTTCACTAACCTCAGAAGAGACATCTACAAAACCCCACAGTTAACACCTAACTTAATGGCAAAAGACTGGATGCTGGAGCACCTGGGTGGCTCAGTGTGTTAAGTCTCTGCCTTAGGCTCAGTTCATGATCTCATGGTCCTGGGATTGAGCCCCCTCATCAAGCTTTCTGCTCAGCGGGAAGCCTGCTTCTCCCTCTCCCTCTGCCTGTCTCTCTGCCTACTTGTGATCTCTTTCTCTCTGTCAAATGAACAAATAAATCTAAAAAAAAAAAAAAAAGACTGGATGCTTTCATCAGAGATAAGGACCAAAACAAAGATCTACACTCTTGTCATTTCTATTCAAAATTGTAATGGTGATTCTAGCTAAGCAATTTTATAAGAAAAAAAAATTATGGCACCTAGGATTAGAAAGGAAGAGGTAAAACTATCCCTATTTGCAACTGAAATGCTTTGGTATGTAGAAATTCCTAAGCAATCACTTAAAACTATTAGAACTAAAAAATGCGTTCAGCAACATTGGCGGATATAAGATACATAAACAAAAATTAATAGTATTCTGTACAGTTGCAATGAACAAACCAAATATGAAATTTTCTTAAAAATTCATTTTACAAAAGCATCTTAAAGAATACAGCACTTTGGAATACATTTAACAAAAAAGTACAAACCTTATATTCTGAAATCTACAAACTACTTTTTGAAAGAAATTGAAGATACAGATATAAGAAAAAATATCCTGTTCGTAAATTAGAAGGCCTAAAATTATTAGGATGGCAACACTCCCCATATTGATCTCCAGATTCAAGCAAATCAGAGAATCCAAGCCGACTTTTTAAAAAATAATATGCTGATTCCAAAATTTATATAAAACTGCAAGGAACCCAGAATACCCAATAAATTCTGAAAAAGAAGAAAAAAATAGGGCGACTCATTCCTCCCTTTCAAAACTTGCTACAAAGCAATGATAATCAGGAGAGTGCAGTAATGGCATAAGACAGAGATGAATGGAATAGAATTGAGAATCTAGAAATAAACCCATCTGTATTATGAACTCACTGTGAAAAAGGGTGCCCAACCCACTCAATGAAACAAGAACAGTCTTTTCAACAAATGGTGCTAAGACATCTGGAGAAAAGAGCTAAAAGTATAAAACTCAGAATAAAACATAGTGGTAAATCTTTCATGCCCTTGTATTTGGCAATGGAGTCAGAGATATGACAGGAAAAATATGAACAATGTGAGAAACATAGATAAATTAGATTTCATCAAAATTGTTTATGATTCAAAGAACGCTATCAAGAAAATGAAAAGACCACCCACAGAATGGAAGGAAGTATTTGTGAATCATATATATGATGAGAGACTTGTATTTAGAACATACAAAAAAACATACACGACTTTTTAATAAAAAGACAATACCCCAATTTTTTAAAAGGACAAAGTCTCTGAATAGACATTTCTCCAAAACAGATATACAAATAACCAAAGAAAAGATGCTTGGCACCAACAGTCATCAAGGAAATGCACATCAAAAACATAATGAGATAACATTTCCCACCTACTAAATGGCTAGAATCAAAAAGTCAGATAATATGTGTTGGTGAGGATATGGAGAAAACAGAACCCTCCTATCCTGCTGTTCGAAATGTAAAATGGTACACACAGCTTAGAAAATGGTCTGACAATACTTCATGGGTTAATCATGGAGTTACCATATGACCCAGCAATTCTTCTTCCAAGTGTATATCTAGAGAAATGAAAGCATGTGTCCATACAAAAACTGTACACATATGCTTATGAGTAGCATTTTTCATAACAGAAAAAAGAAAAAAGAAGAAAACTCTAATGTCCATCAATTGATAATTTGTTAGGCAAAATGTAGTCCTGTATATCCATGCAATGGAATTTTGTTTGCTCATAAGAAGGAATGAAGTACTAATACATTTGAGAACAAGGATGTACGTTTAAAGTATTATAATAAATGAAAGAAGCCAATCACAAAAAGATGGAGGTATTAACTAACTCTACTTTGGCAATCATATTGCAGTATATAAGGGTAACAAATCATAACATTATACATCTTATACATATACAATGTTATATGTTAATTATGTCAATATAGCAGGAAAAAGAGAGAAACTCCATCCCCTTTAACTATGACTCTATCTCTCCATTCCTCTCAGCTCCTTCAGCAACCACTAAACTACATTTACAGCTCAGTTGATTTCCCTATTCTGGACTTTTCATATAAATGGAATCACGTACATTCCTACCAATAGTGCAGAAGGGTTTCTTTCCTTTTATGCACATCTTTACCAACACTTACCTTTTGTCCTTTTGATAATGTCCATTCTGATAGATGTGAGTTAGTATCTCACTGTAGTTTTGATTTGCATTTCCCTAATGATTAGTGATGTTGAACTTTTCATGTACTCATTGGCCATTCATTTATTTTCTTTGGGAAAATGTCTATTCAGTTTTTCTGCTCATTTATTAGTCATATTTTTTGTTTTGTTTTTTACTATTGAGTTATATGAGTTATTATATTTTGGATATTAAAACCCTATCAGATATATGATTGGCAAATGGTTTCGCCTATTTTATATGTTTTATACGTTTATAAGAAATATTTTAGATTGATTTTTGCTTTTGTTATTGTGCTTTTTGTGTCATATCCAAAAAATTGTTGTGAAGACCAATGTCAAGTAGCTTTTCCCCATGTTTTCATTTAGGAGTTTTATACTTTCAGATCTTATGTTTAAGACTTTAATCATTTGCAGTTATTTGTGAGCTGTGTTAATTAGGAATCCAATTTTATTCTTCTGCGTGTGGTTGTCCAGTTTTCCCAGCATCATCTATTAAAGAGGCTATCATTTTCCCACCGAGTATTAGCTTTCTTGTAAAATATTAGTTGACCACATATATATAAGTTTATTTTTGGCCCTTTTGATTCTGTTCAATTGATCCTAGATCTGTTTTTACTCTAGTACCATACTGTTTTATTACTATAACTTTGTAGTATAGTTTGAAATAAGCAAGTATGATGCATCCAGCTTTGTTCTTTCTCAGGATTGTTTTAGCTATTCATTCTTCTGTATTCCATACACATTTTAAGATAAGTTTTTTTTCTGTTTCTGTGAAAAATGAAATTGGAATTTTGATAGGGATTGTATTGGATCTATATATGGCTTTAGGTGGTTTGGTCACTTTAACAATATTGATTTTTCTCTTCTGTGAACACTAAATATATTTCCATTTATTTTGTGTCTTCTTCAGTTTCTTTTGTCAGTGTCTTAGAGTTTTTGGTGTATAGATATTTTACCTAGATACTTAAATATATTTGTGTCTTATTGTTTTTGATGCTATTGTAATGTGACTTTTAAATTATTTTTAATTCTTTTGTTGTTGGTGTATAGAAATGCACTAATTTCTCTATGTAGATTTTGTGTCTTCATCTTTACTGAATTCACTGACTACCTCTAACAGTTTTCGGTGGAGTGTATAGCATTCCTATATCTAAGATCACATCATCTGTAAACAAAGACAAGTTTACTTCTTCCTTTCTTATTTGGATGCCACTACTCTCCTAACCCATGTTCAGGACACACCTTATAATTCATCATTTTTAGCCACAGCAAAATGTATCTCTAAAACAAGCACAGTCACTACCAAGCGACTGAAACAAGAACTGAAATCTAATTTCCATTTCTAGGATAAAGATCATTCAATTGTCATATTGACTGGAACATCTCTCAGTCAAGATAGAAATGTAAATTAGGTAGAAATTAGACAGATAATTCATTTTGAAGACATGACCAGGCATGGTCAATGAATAATACAATTTATTTAATTAATCTGTCAATGAATAATACAATTTTAAAAATATAACATGGCCCCTACAGCCAACCTGCTCAATAGTTGGCCAATTGCTGAAAGAGCAAGAAACCAGGCAGAAGTACCTATAAAATACAATCAGCTCTTTGGTAATTACTGTAGATTAATTCAATTCCAGAATTTGTCTAAAGAGCGTATTTTACCTTGATCCCAACCCTGTGTTGGGTCAACTATGAACAAAACATTATACATACTTGCCCAATAGATATTTATACTACAGCTACCATGGAGTAAAGACATTAAAGATAGTGGTTTCTATACTCGTCCTTTTTTTCCCATTACTATTTCTTTATTTTTCCATTAATCTCTGGAAAACTTTTGTTGAATATTTCAGTCTGTCTCTGTCTTGATAAGAGAAAATAGGGAGAGATTTGTTACCATAATTGGATCAAAATCTGAAAGTCCCCAGAACACTCCTGATCTGGCATGATATCCAAATTAAATCATAGAATCCCAAGGGGTTAAGATTCAAGACAGTGTGAGCACCTAACAATGTGTGCTCCTTTTGGGGGGAAAGATAATATCCAAATCATTCTCAGTGCCCAGAAACTCTGCTGCAGACATGACAGAATGCTAAATTCTATTTTCTCTACTCAGAAATAGTGACATTGCTGTCATAACAAAGAAGTTCTTAAAATTCAACAATGACTTTGAGAGAGAAAGTGATTTGATACTGAATTTATTTCCTAAAAGTAAAGAACTATAAACCTGAAATAAAAAAATGTAGCTGAAATATAGCTGAATATATTCTGAAATGTGAGGTCCTCACCGAAAAAATAGTAAACTAAATTTTAAGGACAAAGATATATTTTTAGATTTTATAAATTAGGACAAGAATATAGGTAGGTCAGGAATCTCAGCACAAATAAGAATTATTTTTATTCAGTTATTCCTAGTGATTATAAAGAAGACAGTTCAGAAAGCTTAATTATTTTTAGTGTAGTAGGGTACACTTCAATACAATTTTTTTAACTTGAATTCTTCCTAAATATACCTGAGAGAATTAGCGTTTCTAAGCTTCATTAGCACTGCAGATGACAATACCTAAATTCTTTAATCTCTGACTATAAATAATTTCTACCAGGGAATCCCAAACTACTTAATTGTCCTCATCCTTTTTTTCCTTCTCATACATACAATATTAGCTAAGAACAACATATACTTTACCATCTTCCAGCCAATCTGATTCAATAAATACTTGTTAGAAATTGCACTAAATGTTAATGCCTCAGAGATGGTTGATATGTATTTCTTCTTTGGAAGATTCTTCTTTGGGTGGAATTGGTAGAATGAGGAAAGCAGACAAAGTAAATATTCTGGCTAAAGGAAGTGCATGTCAAACACAGTATTTCTAAAAGGGTAGAACTCAGGTTTCATCATAGGGAGTGTTAACCACTAATGTTGAAATTTAAGCATAATATTTAGGTACTGGAGTAGGAGGAGCAGAGAATGTTATGGGATTATTGACTAGGAGAGGCAAGTATCCCCAAAATCAGTGTCAAAATAGCCTTGTGGGGGACAGTGATATCTACATAGAGACCTATACTTAAGTGATGTGCATGCACTACTACCCATCCAGGTCCCCATGCTAGACACTAGGTCACAAAAATCTTGTGTAGATTATTTCAAAGGCATTTGAGATTATCTTGATTCTTTCCACCTTGGTTCATCCATTTCAAGACTGAATAGTCTAAGATACCCTCAAAATACAAATCTTGGCCCAGTTAATGACTTCTTTAGAGATAGTGTCCAAATTCATACACATAATTTACAAAGACTTTTGAGATGTGGCGCTGTTTACTTTTCCAGACTCGTTTTTGACACTAGGTCCCTCAGACTCAAAAATCCTGCCATACTGAAGTTCTTCTAATTCCTCAAACATTCCATGCACTGTCTTTCTCCAAGTTTTGTCTCTGCCTGGAACCAGTCCTTCACCACAGAACACAGGGCTTTTCCCTTGTGTAGCTCCTGCTTATTCTTCAGTTTCCTACTTAGATGTTATTTCTTCTGCAAAAGAGGTCCTGACTACCCAAATCCCAATCAATGCCTCTCCCTCAGCATGTCCTCCTAGAAGGACCCAACCAGCCACTGAGAAACAGAGGCCACCTCTGTCTTCTTTACCCTAGTATTTCTAGCTGCCAACGTGATATTTGGCTCATAGGAAGGGCTCAATAAATGTTGAATGATGGGTAAAATGTAAAACAGCATAAAATATGTAATATTAAATATAAGCTCCAACATAAGTGTTAAATAAGAACTCCCAATACAAACATTAAATAGTAAATTAAATCTCCATTTACTTTCTCATCCATTAAGAACTATGTGACCTGGGAACATAGATTAATGAAAATTTCCCAAGAAGTTACTGCCACTTTACCAAAGTTATTGTCAAAAATGGTCATGCTTTATAGTTAAGGTCAAAACCTGGGATCAGTCCTTCCTAATATAGATATCCTTTAATTATATTGATCAAACTTGAAATATTATGGGAATAAACATTATCTCTATTTTTCAAAAAGAGGAGTGCCAAGAAAACTCAGTCCTACTTATTCTCTGAGTTCCCTGCATAGTAATATTTTTGCAGGAGATGCAGAAATAATTTTATTTTACATTCTGCTTTCGGCATTTTTAAAATCTACCCAATCTGTGAATTTCTTATCTTATTCAAGATAAAGTGAATGATTATCTTGTGGCTTTTATTGTTGTTTTCCAATGTCCCAAAACTTTCATGCAAGTACGCTTCCCAGTGCATATCTTTATTACTGCGTGCGTTTTATTATAGGCCTTTACCTATTTATGTAGCTGCCTCACTCACTGTACTGGGTTTTTTAGAACAGACTGCATTTTATTCATCCCCACATCCTCAGAGTCCAGCATGATATCTCGCAAATACAAGATCCTCAGTACATTCTTGTTCAACAGATGATGTTTACTTTACCAACTTTGCAAATCTTTGATCATATTAAACACCTTAGTGAATTAGACGAACATATTTTGATCATATTAAAGACCTTAGTGAATTAGAAGAGCATACTATTTGGCCTTCTAAAATACAAGTGGAATCACCTTTTCCCCCTGCTGGAAAATCCTTTTCTTACTCCCTTTTCTCTGTAAGATAAAGTCCAAACCCTTCGGCCTGCCTATGAGATCCTTCACAATCTCGCTCCCTCCTCCTCTCCTCTCTCCTGCCCCTCCTCTGGTCCTGAGCACAGGCGACCATTCTAGACACACTACACACTCATCCTAGTCTTTGGTACAACTGGCTGCTTATCTCCTTAACTTACCACATTGTTTCATTCATTTACATTCGTAACACAAAAAATGAGAGATCCTTTTCATTTTGCACTGAGTCCACATTAAACCTTTTACAGTTTTTTTTTTTTTCCATTTGTTTCTTATTGCATTTACCAAGTGCCTAGCATTTAACTCAGGGCTTGGCACATAGTAAATAGCAAATATACGTTGATGACTAAATGAAGAATCCTTAGCAATAAAAATTATTCCCTCACTTCACGGGTAAGTAAATTGATTTAAAGAGAGATAAAGTAATTTGTCTGAGCCCATACAGTTTAGTCAATTCCAGAGATTTGAGTCATCTTTCTTCCCTTTTCTGGCTGGAAACTATTTTTCTTCAAGACCCACTTAAGGTGGGATATTTTCAGGAAAAAAAAAATCTTTTCTGATTCCCCCAAACTTTCATTCCCAACACTCCTCTCAGGAAAATGAGTTGTTCTCTTACACACGTGGCTTATTTACTATCCTTAGGGACTGCATTTACCAGACTGTTACATTGTAACATGTTTAATGCCCCCCATCTTTTCTTGATGCCCCTGGAGCACCAGCCTCTGTCTTTTTCATTTCTTCATTCCCAGGGCTCAGTATGTAATTGGTACCCAAAGATATTTGCTGAATTCAGTTGAAAAGTCAGTGTTAAGACATTGCTTTAAAATATTAATTTAAACTTATATTTCATTTTCATAACACTATTACTCTAGCCATATATAATTTTTAAAAGCATACGAATCCAACAAACCCTTTTACTATTCTGCCTTTCTCTGAGGAAACAGTATATTGACTCATGCCTCAGTTCTTTCAGATCTGCCTTTGTTCTCACCACTCAACTGAAACTGCCTTCTGGATGGTCTCCAGGGACATCCAGGTCAAAGGTTCCTTTCACTTTTCCTTCTCCTCCACTCCCCAAATGATCCATTGCCTCCCTTTCTTTTACTCTGGGCCTGTACCTTCCAGGCTGTTTCCTGGCTCTTTGTCAGTTTCATCTCTATCCCTCCCCACTGTTTCCTCTTCTTTCATCCACTGAGAAAGGCTCAGGTTTGTTGGCTGGCCACTTCCTGTCCAGCTTCCGGTTGACACATGACTCCTACTTCTTTCCTCCCAGTCTTTCTGCTCTCTGTTGGCCTCCCATTTCCACCTGTCATCAGCCACGCCTAACCGACCCTCTAGCACCTGAAGCTCCATAAGCTCAAAACAAACTGACACCGCTCCTTGTACCAGCAAGGGCCCCTGTACCCCTCCCCTGGAAAGGTTCTCTGTCCCTCCTACCTCTAGCATCCTCAAACCATCCTATGAAGTGCCGACCCATCCATCCTCCTGCCCATGATCATGCTCACTGCATCATCCTAGTGCTCACATCTTTCTGTAGTTCCCCATACTCAGAGACATAAACCATTTTCCTTGGCCCAGGAAAATATGCCCCCTTGACTTGTTTTTAGGCACCTTTGAGTCCATCCAAACTCATGGTTATTTGCTTCCAGGCCACTTTGGTGCCTTCCTGCCTTTGTGACTTAACTCTCCTCTTCTTGCCTCCTCGATCTTCTCTCGTCACCACTATCCTTATTGAGTTCATACACACAGTCTTTTATCTACGAACCCTTCAATTGTCTGCTTTGTGTTTCCCCAGAACATTTTTCCATGTAATGATTGACATTTATATATTTTTACCTTTTGTTTTTGTTATGTAGTAGCTCTTTCAGAAGCAATTCAATAGCACCCACAATCTCTGGAATGGTACCCTGCCTATACAGGAACAGAGGAATACACAGAAACCCATATAATACATCCAAACCCATATAACGTACAACACTAAGAGTGGATGCTAAGGTCAATTACGGACTGTGGGTGATTATGATGTATCAATACAGGTTCATCAATTTCTACAAATGTTCAACTCCAGCAGGGGATGTTAACGGGAGAGGCTATGCATGTGTGAGAGCAAGGGGGATATGGGGAGTCTCTGTACCTTCCTCTTAATTTTTCTGTGGACCTAAACTACTCTAAAAAGATTAAGTCTTAAGAATTTTTGTCTGAAATACCAAAGTAGAACCAATTAAAAAGCCAACCAATTCTCTTTGTATTTAGTGTGCATGTTTGAAAATCACAACATAAGACCTTATAAATTCCCCAATATCTCCTTTACCAGCCTGCAATGACACTATGCTCTTCAATCACCATATTAGAAATTCAATTCATATGAATCACTGTTTTTTTATTAATTGAAATATATTTGACATATAACATTGTGTAAATTTAAGGTATATTACATGTTAATTTGATACTTTCATATATAGTTATGTGATTGGCATTATAGCAATAATTAACACCTTTATAATACCACATAATTATCATTTCTTTTTAGTGACGGCAATAATTAAGATTGAATCTCCAGCAAGTTTAATTATTATAATATGAAATTGTTATCAATATTCCCTACACTGTGCATTAGATCTCCAAGACTTATTTACTATTTCTTGTAAATTTGTATCCTGAAACAACATCTGTCCTATTTTCCCACCCCCCACTGCCCACTGGTAAACATTATCTTACTCTCTGTTTTCCAAATTGGGCTTTTTTTTTT
>CM052808.1:45597632-45640385 GCA_028533885.1 Nasua narica
GTTTGTGCTCTCTTGCTCACTCTCTCTCTCTCTCATATAATAGTCTTTAAAAAAATAATAAAACCAAATCTATACTAGCATAAAACAAACCCAATATCTATTATAGTTAAAAATTAAAAACACTGCATCTCTGTCTTTAGCCTGAAATCATCATACATATTTCGTAATTAGTGTACCATTTATTCACATTTTAAATAAGATAAACATTATTATCTATCAGGAGAATATTTAATAAAAGTCCTGTATTTATAGTTTTGGTATAAAGTATAAACAATAAAGGAGAAAATATTTTTAGACGGAGTAGTTCACTCCAGATGTTACCAAGGTAACTAAATTCTACAGCTTTCCATATTTCATTCGTGAGTAAATCAGTATGTTTTATGAAGAACAAATGAATGATTTACTTATTTGTATAAAATATATATTCACACATTTTATCATTTAAATGGTAAAAGAAACAGTAATGTCACACGCCACTATTTTATAAATCAAAATTTAAAACAAAGTTTTTGATGTCTATATTAGAAAAACACAATATCAAGAGTGAGCAGACATTAAACTGAAGCTAAATGAACCGTTTTTTATTGTCGGGTTTCTTCAACCATGTTAACCATTTTTATTTTTCTCTTCCCTAAAGATACTTCCTCAGAATTTGAAACCACACATCTCAAACTCCTATTTATCATAACCAACTCATATCAGCTTATTGCTTTAAAGGGGAAATCTGCTTCCTTACCCAAGATAATTTGCTCCATCCTAAGTGGCTGCTGGCGTGTGGGTAGCGAGCTGCTATACAAAGGGTATAGTGTTGAGATCTGTAGGTATGGCCTTTAGGTTCACACGCCCAGAGCGCTGGTGCTTCTCTCAAGTTTCAGCCTGGATACCATAGCACTGGCACTAAAAACTCTGTGTTTGAGGACCAAGGAGAAAACGGCACCTGGAGCTCTGGAAATTAAGAGTGCCCAGGGTACCTAGCAACAGAAGAGAATGTGGAATGTGATGACAGAAAACGTGGCATCCAGTGACATCAGGAGGGCCGTTGGATGTTTGGGTTGCATTGCTCTGAGGTTGATTTTGCTGAGATGGATTGAGGGCTGTGCAGAGGGCCATCCAAATGAGCTCAGCTGTGGCTCTTACCTGTAAGTTGCTGTAACATTAACCATAGCTATTCATTTTCTTCTTTCTCCTTCCTTACTCCCCATCCCCTCCACCAATTAGCGAGACCCTAGAAATACTATTTGTTTAAATTATGTCTAATGTCATCACAAGAGTCAATGATTAGCTCTCTCTATATAAAGAGAATTAACCTATAACAGCAAGTATGATGTGTATGTATTTAAGTATATAAATATGCATATATGTGTTCTCTCTATATATAAACATGATGTGATGTATATATATTTGAAATCTCTCAAAGCACCTGACCTATATTCTCATTCAGCTACTTTCAGTAGTTCTTCATTATGGCCTTTAGGCCAAGTGCCTTGGGCAAAACGAATAGGAAATATGAAATATATATATATATATATATATAAAATCCTCATTTTAAGATTAGTACTTGGAAATTTAGTCCAAAAATCCAGGTCAGACGCTTATAGGGTCCAAAAAACTTTTTATGGTTTTTCCCCAAATGCACCACAGTCCTCTGCCCCTAGTCCTTTGGTGCCTTCTTAGAAAACTACCCTTTAATATCTGACCATAAAGCTAACTTTTAAATCCAAAATAAAGATGTAAATAACCCTGTATCAAAAGATTGGTTTCTTAATACCCCAAAAAACAAAAAAAAATTTTAAAAAATCCTTCAAAATCTATTTGCAAAATGGAGCTCAGGGGCCAGTCCCTTCATCACTTTGTTACTCCTAACCTCTGCTCTAAGTCTTCTTCCAGCCTAGGGTCCCCTGTAAAAAATAGAAGTATATCCATTGCTAGACTATACCCTACATTTTTTCTCTCCTTTCAAGCTTTTATTTAAATTCTAGTCAGTTAACATACATTGTAATATTAGGCTCAGGTGTAGGAATTAGTGATTCATCACTTACATATAATACCCAGTGACCAGCATAAGTGCCCTCCTTAATACCCATCATCCATTTAACCCATCCCCTCCCCCACTCACCTCCCCTCCAGCAGCCCTCAGTTTGTTCTCTATAGTTAAGAGTCTGTTTGTGGTTTGCTTCTCTTATTCCCCTATGTTCGGCTATTTTGTTTCTTAAATTCCATATATGAGTGAGATTATACATATGTCCATACTCTACATCTTACACCATAACTCCCTCTACTCTGCAACATGAAGCAGGCAATCCAGTCTAAATAAATCTTTTGTGAGAACACAAGCAGCAACCTCTTTGACATCCTCCATAGCAACTTCTTACTAGACATATCTCCAAAGGCAAGGAAAACAAAAGCAAAAATGAACTACTGGGACTTTGTCAAGATAAAAAGCTTCCACACAGTGAAGGAAACGATCAATAAAACTAAAAGACAACCTACACATAGGAGAAGATATTTTCAAATGACATATCGGGTAAAGAGTTAGTATCCAAAATCTATAAAGAACTTACCAAACTCGACATCCAAAAACCAAATAATCCAGTTAAGAAATGGGCAGAAGACATGAAGAGACATTTTTCCAAATAAGATACACAAATAGCTAACAGACACATGAAACGACACTCAACGTCACTCATCATCAGAGAAATACAAACCAAAACTATCATGAGATTCTACCTCACACATGTCAGAATGGTTAAAATTAACAACACAGGAAACAACAGGTGTTGGCAAGGACACAGAGAAAGGGGAACCTTCTACCACTGTTGGTGGAAATGCAAACTAGTGCAGCCACTCTGGAAAACAGTATGGAGATTCCTCAAAAAGTTAAAAATAGAACAATCCTATGATCTAGCAATTTCACTCATAGGTATTTACCCAAAGGATACAAAAATACTGATTCCAAGGGGCACATGCACCCAATGTTTAGAGCAGCACTGTCAGCAATAGCCAAAGTATGGAAAGAGCCCAAATGTCCATCAACTAATGAATGCATAAAGAAGAAGTGGAATGTATGTCTATATACACAGGGGAATATTACTCAGCCATCAAAAAGAATGAAATCTTGCCATTTGCAATGACATGGTTGGAGCTAGACTATATTATGCTAAGGGAAATAAGTTGGTCAGAGAAGGACAAATACTGTATGCTCATATGTGGAATTTAAGAAATAAAACAGATGACATTGGGGAAGGAAGAAAAAAAAGAGAAGGGGAGGCAAACCATAAAAGACTATTAACTACAGAGAAAACACTGAGGGTTGCTGGAGAAGGTGAGCAGCAGATGGGCAAAAAGGGTCATGAATAAGAAAAAGAGCACCTGTGATAAGCACTGGGTGTTATATGTAAGTGACGAATCACTGAATTCTACTCCTGAAACTGATATTACACTATATGTTAACAAACTAGAATTTAAATAAAAACTTGAAACAAAGACAGATTAGATAGATACAGTTAGATGATAGATAGATAGATAGATAGATAGATAGAGATAATAGATAGATTGCTCCTTTGCTGAGCAGCCTCATTCCTTCCCCAGTCCGAGACCCTGACACATTCCTGCCTTTGTCCATTTGCAGTTGTCCCCTACAAATTTCTTCCTCATTTTTTATATTTCCTTTCTTCAGATCTTTCTGATGACTTTTCCATTCTTTGATTTCTATTTTACTCATCTTTTATAATACTGTTATTAAGTAAACAGCACTGTTCTGTTTTATGTTTTACTAATATGCAGAAATTTTAATTGCCGATTACAAGTCTTGTTCTTTGAAGTCCTTAATACCACAAAAATCTTTGAAAAGATAAGTAATCAACATATTTTTAAACTATAATCCAGATTATATACTATTTAATAATGCTATCTTAAACATGTACAAAAGAATGATGCTACATTTTGAACTAAAACATTCACATCAAGGAGTTTACAAATATAAAGATATAAATATATTTATTTATTTCCCCCCTCCAAAGTGAAGGATAAGTTCTTAAAACTTGACCTCTTTATTGCTAAAAAGAAGGAACTAGAGAGTATTATGCTAAGCGAAGTAAGTCAATCAGAGAAAGACAATTATCATATAATCTCACTGATTTGAGGAATGTGAGAAAGACAGAGGAGCACTGGGCAAGAGAGGGAAAAATGAAACAAGATGAAACCAGAGAGGAAGACAAAATATAAGAGACTCTTAATCTCAGGAAACAAACTGAGGGTTGCTGGAGGGCTGATGGGTGGGAGGGATGGGGCGGCTAGGTGATGGACACTGAGGAGAATATGCGCTATGGCAAGGGAAAAAAAAAAAAGGCACATCACTGAGTAGGTTTCATCTGGTTTTGTTTGCAATGAAAGTGGCTTTTCTACTTGACCTTGGTGAAGACAAACTAGATCAGATGGCTCTTGAGGCATCTGTAACAGCTCAGGATTGGGCATGGAGCCTGGGGTAATCTCCAAATAGAGAAATTCTGTCAGTAAAAAACAAGATTTAGTGCAGGGGCCTGTATTCTTCCTGGGGTAACTTTGCTTTTTGATAACAGGTCCTGATTCTTTATCCAGTTGGACATCAAGAACTGAGCACCACCTGGTTCACTGAATGTCAAATTCACGTACGCTTCAGAGCCTTCCTTCTTTGAGTGGAAGTACAATATAGAATGGAGTCTATTCATGCCCTAGTGTTATATGAGTACTATATACCATATAAGAGTTCCTTCTTCAATCTATGTCTACTGTCTTAAATGAAATTCTTTGTGAAAATTTGAGAATAAAAAATGTCAGCCAGGTTTCCATGATTCTGTGAAACTGTGATGGTACAGTTGCTTTCATGGATAGGCCCAACTGAACAATAAAATCCATTTAGTGAACCTTGAGGAGTAGGTCTAGTTGTATATTCTCTTTAGAACAGAGATAGCCAGAGGTTATTTTTTATAATATTTCTTTGGAAGCAGCCAAATGGTGTAGAGACTTGAAAAGGAAAAGTTTGGAGGACTTTTTAATAGAAGTTAAAGGAAGGATGATATTGATAGATCTTTCATAATAGGCCAGGGCAGAATAATTGTATTATATGCCTCTAATTAGAGAGGGTAATTACTTGTCCTTAGCAGAATGGACACTTATTTTTGACTTGGTCCTGCATTTTACTCACCCATTCTTCCTCCACCACCACCACCACCTAAGGACCCTCAGAATGTTTTATATACTACCCTTTTCCTCCCACACATTAATTTTAATCAAGTAAATCACATCATACTAAAATAAATGAAATAATCAGAGGATTTCCCATGGAGCTATTATTCTTATTCTCTATCATTGACAAACTGTGGACCTTCTAAAATAATGGAATAAACTATTAAAAAGTCAGCTACGATGCCACTGAAAGATACAATCTGAGCCTGAGGGGCTGCTTTTCAGGATGTGACATATGTTCTAAACCAGCTACTGATTCTTGGGGCTGCCTCTCTCTTAGACCCAATATCAGCCTAGGAAACAAGGGTCTTCTGAGATAGCAGTGATACTTCTCACAATTCTCTTCAGCTATAGGTTCCACTGGCCTGTAAGAAGGACACTTCCATAAAAAGGGATAGGCAATTGTCCATTTCACACCATGCAGGTCACTATGGGAACAGATAAAAAGACCTGCGTGTTGGCCATGACAACTGATCCAGAACACCAAGAGAATGAAAGATGTCCAAAAAACAGAATGGACTGGGACATAGGCCCATAAGAGCACCTGAAACATTTCTCCTTTCACTCTGCCAAAGGAAGAGGATTGTCAAGGCAATCCTTAGAGGCAGAGATAAAAATCTCATTCCCTAACATGATATGCCATCTGGAAAATATATAGTTTAACTGCTAGCTAAAGGGAAGAAAATGTAGAATGAGTAGTGGAACTGGTTAGTCATAATATCCATGGCTTTGGAACCAGATACAGAAAGGAGTACAATATTCATCTGGATTTCTTTGTTTGCTGCCAGGTGCTTGAAGATTAAAACACATTCCTTATTTCTTGAAGTTTTATTTCCACTGTTGTATATATGGTGGGGTGGTAGTAGATAAATATACTAAGTAGTCCATTAATCACATAATTTCAATTGTTATAGAACTAAAGAAGAAATGAACATCACTTGGTGATCTGGTCTCAGAAATTGGGGCTCCTCAATACCATCTCTGAATGACTTTAATTTCTTCCCATTTGGGAAAGAATGAGGTTGGTTGAGGTTTATGTGAAATTGGTGGTAACTATTTAATAGGATTACCTTTGGCAATATGAAAAAGTTATGTGATTTGTGATAGGCAATGGTGTGGTGTGTGTGTATGTGTGCCTTTTAGCAGCCAAATGATGGTAGCATCCATTGGGTTGAAAACGAAGTGCATACGATCCCTTCCTAGAGTATTTTCCAGATGGCATATTATATTAGGGAATGAGAAAAATTTGGAGTTGTGAGAAAGAAAAAGGGAGTCATTGGAACTAGGTCTTTTTATCTTAACCTCTAGAAAACAAGTACAAAAATTACTATCACTGAAGGTACCATGATTTTGTAAAACTGGGGCTGTCTTTTGTTCCTAAATTTTTCAGATTAGTGGGTGACCAAGTCTTCTACAAATTTTGTCAGAAACTCCAGTACCTCTCCATTAGATTCCCATTCTTTGTGTTGTTTTCACTTACTTTAGCCAAAGATAATCTTTTAACCTAAAAAAAGAAACCTTAACTAATGCATATTTGTTTTATTTTTGAAAAAACGGAGGAACAGAAATGTTAAGTCACTTGATCATGTCTTACTCAAAGTATAATTTATACTTTGAAGAGCTTGGAATCACAAAAAAATATAGTCAAAGAACTAGAGGGCTCTAAACCCAGAAAGAACATTGTCAGAGATTATGAGGAGAAATACAGTCGAATTAAATTTTTTTTTAAATTTTTAAAGATTTTATTTATTTATTTGACAGAGAGAGAGATCACAAGTAGGCAGAAAGGCAGGCAGAGAGAAAGGGAAGCAAGCTCCCTGCTGAGCAGAGAGCCCGACACGGGGCTCGATCCCAAGACCCTGAGACCCTGAGACCCTGAGACCAGGACCTGAGCCGAAGGCAGAGGCTTTAACCCGCTGAGCCACCCAGGCGCCCCTATAGTCGAATTAAATTTAAAGGTGTTACCTGTCAGAAGATCAAAGATTAGATGTTATACAGAATCGGTACTTTTGTACAATATGTGGGAAATCTTTTTGACAAAATTATCAAAATATCAAAGGAGTTTCTCTGCCTCTAGAGGAATTTGCTTATGAAATGTAAGCTATTGTAGGGAAATTTCCAGTTCTTATTCCTTTATCAATTTATGATTGTCACATAGTAAATATCCAATAACTACTTGTTGAACTGGATAATCTCAAGAGGTGATAGTCACATATCTATTCAATGTCTGCTTAAAAAATAGACTGTGAGTCTTTTTACATCCTTTTATATGTCCTTGAAATGCTTATTGAAAGCATTACTGCAGTAGACACCATGGTTTGAAGAATCTAAAAAGTGCCTTTCCCCTCAAGATTCTATAGCCTGATTCCCAAAACCCATAAACATGGTGAGATATCATTTCTGTTATTACAGAATGTCATGTGACACAGTGGATCTTAATAGGGAGTTTAGCTGGGTGGGCCTGATTTAATCATATGATCATTTAATAGCACAGAGCTTTCTCTGGTTAGTGGCAGAAGTCAGGGACACTCAGAGTATGAAAATTGTTTCAGTGTGCCATTGATGGCTTGATGATGAAGGAGCTCACATAAGGAGGAATGCAAGCCATTGTAAGATCCGACAAAGACTTCTGCCACAGCCAGTAAGGAAACAGGGAGCTCAGTTCTATAGTCACGAGAGGCTGTCTACATCTCTGACCTATTGAACTGTGAGATATGGATGCTGTTTTGAGCTGCTAAGTGTGTGGTAATTTGTTTGTGAAATGAATACAGCAACAAACATAAAGGATTTTCTGCGGTGTCTTGGGATAAGTATCACCACTCAAAATTATTCAAGCGTATTCATATAAGTGCATATCAATGGTTCTCAAACTTTGCTTCAGAATTTTCTAGAGAAACTATTAAAAATGCAGATCGACTTGAACAGTAAAAACCTCTACCCCAACAAAAACCTGAAATCTTGGTTTAATTCATCTTAAGGGGAAGGTAATCTAGAAGCATTTCTCAAAGAAGAGTTTTGGGGCCACATGTGAGAAATTAATGTGGATAATATCCAATAACTTACTGGTTGAATATGTGATTGTGGGAAGCAACTCTTGATACCAAGAGAACTCAAAACAACTGACAGACATCAAATCTGAGCTTAAGAAGACTGAATCTGAGGATATTTTAATCCCATTTAATCAATCTTTAGGAAATTTTCAGAAAAAGATGCCAGCAAGCCAAATATTCTCTCTAACCAAAACTAATAAACAAGAGCTCTTGTTGCCAGGGTGGCCCACTTTGAAATGACTCATGAAAGAAGGATTTTTTCCCACAGAGTGAATGCAAATGTGTGACTAAAGAATAAAGGCATTATTTCAGGCAAGAAGAATACCTTAATTAGCCAAACTCTTGGGGAAGAAAATCTTTACCAAGGTCAAGTATATGTTTGCAAAAGCAAGAATCTTCACTCAGCCCATAAAGCAGAACTGCACATCACCTATGTGCTCACATTTGCTGAAATCACTGTTGGTTTTGCTCATTTGGTAGGTAAAGAGGAAAAATTGTCAAAACCTTCAAAGTTTGGCTTTGGGCCCCCCACGTTCTTTTACCCATCTTAATGGCCAACCCTCCCGCTCTTTGTGTGCACACTGGCTCAGATATAAGTCATTGTACAAAGAAGAGACTGACTGATTGATTGAGTCATTGACTGGTTGACTTTTGACTGAAATTACCCACAGAAAAAATGTTACTTCAGCTTTGCACTTGTAATTTAAACATCTTCTCTCTAATTGTGGACTGAAAGGCTTTTACTCTTGGTATTTCCAGCCATTAGCAAGTAGGTGAAGTGTGTTGTATTTTGGGGGTGTGTGCAGAGGGCGAAATCTTAAAGTCATACTAGACCTATTTAATGCCCATGTTTTTAGAGTAATTTAGAGGCTAATGATTACAGTGCATGCTCTATGATGTTTTCTTCTAAGCCCTCCCACCCCCAGAAGTTCCTCTCCCTACTGCGGTGAGTGAGCCAGAACTACTCAACAAGGAAGCTGAAGATCTCATCTCCAACATTATGAGATGGCAAGAAACCTGAGCCACTAAGAATTTCTTAGACTTAAAAGAAAACAAACAAATCCTAAAATAGGATTATGAAAGGCTTCCACACACATTCCATCTTACACTTTGGTCACTTGCTGGTTTGATCTTTCTTCTCCATTTCTTTGCAAACCATTTCCCAGGTTTCTTTGACTATTGCCTGTGGTTACCCACAGGCCAGAGTTAAAATCTATTCAAACTACAAAGAAGCCAGGGGTCCTGTGGTCATCCCAAGAGGATAAAGCTCTAACACCACTTTCATTCTCACACCCTCCTCTCCCATCACACCATATCACCAGAGCCTAGGTGAGAGGTAGATAAGGACCAACTCCCACATTCATGGAAGAGGATGTGAAATCTGAATGACTGGTGGATGGCTTCATCTCTACGTGTGAGTATTCAGTAAGTACACAAGGTGGGTATACACTTCTAGCTGCCAGGTTGAAAGGACTTAAGTAAATACAAAAGAAATGGGCAGAAGGAGAGAAAGAACTATTTGCCCAAATTTAAAATAAAGTGCTCTGTAAAACATAGCAAGCCCTGTGCTTGCAATATAAAGAGGTACTTTCATAATAAAATGTCTTAATAATAGCAGATTCCTAAATAAGGGGGGCGGGGAGAATCCTAGACTACACATCATGAGTCATAGCATTCAGATATTTGTTATTGCCTGAGATAAAAGGGTGAAACATTTTTAATAACAGAAATAGTACTTGCTTTTGTTGTATTAATTGCAAACATAAATATAGATGAGTTGTTTCCACATTTTGCATTTCTCAAATTCAGTATACGTGAGTCAATTTAAATATTTAATTTTGTTAATCCCATATTAAATGACCAATAGTTAGTTCTAGCACTGATTTGGGGGGAAAGGAGGATTACGGTTCAAGAGAACCATGAAAGTTCTCAATGTCATCTTCTAGTTTGAAACCAAGCAAACTTTCAAATTATGGATGGCTGAGGAATTAGGAAGACTCTAACTGAGTAGCCTGGGCAACATCAGGGCAGCCATCTTGTCCCAAATTCTTCTAGAGCACAGGCTCTCACAGATCCATCTCCACTAACATCCAAGGAACGCTACTTATATTGATCTTATTTTCTAAAGTCTTGGTTTTCACAGTTCAAATTTTTTTTTATATTATACACTAACTTTTCACACATTTGTCATATTTTTCCAAATATTCATAGAGATATGGACCTTGCTTTAGTACTCCTTTGTATGAAGTAGTGTATTTAACAAGTCACAAATAGAAATATAATGTTTCTTAAAAAGTCAATGGAAAAAAAACATTTTGTTTTTTTTTTAAGATTTTATTCATTTATTTGACAGAGAGAGAGATCACAAGTAGGCAGAGAGGTATGCAGAGAGAGAGGGGGAAGCAGGCTCCCTACTGAGCAGAGAGCCCGATGTGGGACTCGATCCCAGGACCCTGAGATCATGACCTGAGCCAAAGGCAGAGAGGCTTTAACCCACTGAGCCACCCAGGCGCCCCAACATTTTGGTTTCTGTTGATGTTTTACTTTTTGTAGTAAAAGGATTGCCAAGAGGCAATGTCACCATGAGTTAAAAACAAAAACAAAACAAAACAAAACAAAAAGCTTAAGAATTGAAAGGATTCCCAGGTAACAAAGGGCGCCTGGGTGGCTTAGTTGGTTGAGCACCTGACTCTTGATTTTGGCTCAGATCGTGTTCTCAGGGTCATGAGACGGACTCCTGCGGCAGGTTCTGTGCTCAGTAGGGAATCTGCTTGACATTCGCTCTCCCTCCGTCTCCCTGCCCTTCTGTCCCCTACCCCAACTCATGCTCTCATTCTTTCAAATAAATGTATAAAATCTTTAGACAAAAAAAGAAAGGATTCCCAGGTAATGAATATTCTTTTCATATTAGTGATATATATGCTCATTTTCATTAATACTGTTTCCATCATAACAAATTACTGAATTGCTCTCAAATCAAAATTATAAAATCTGTCTTGGTTGACCATTTAAAAACTAATTTCTCCAAGTTTCTGTACTGACTATATCAATTTAAACTCTCTGAATAACACCAAGATAAGAACTCTTACAGTATGATATTTCTAATTAGCCAAGAGCTCCTTACAATACCCTCCCTGCTATACTAATGTTCCACAACCATGGCCATCCATAAAACCTTTGGATAACGTGCAGTAGATTCTGGTTTGAAAGCTATTGTTGATTGGCTTTAGCAAAGAGGAAACATTTACTGAGATGTGACTGGCCTGGTTTAGAGGGGTGTCCAGAGCCGATGGCACCTTGTCAAGCTCCCTCCTCAGTGGCTCTCCATGGAAAGAAACAGGAAAACTAATTTACACTGAACATATAATTTTCGTGTATGGATCTCCTCTCTGTACTCCCTTGTAGGACAAATTAACCTGCCTACTGCCTTGGTATAGCCATATAACCTCCCTAGGCCCACACTGCCAAGGTAGGCACCTGCCTAAAGAACCATCAAACCGTAAGAAGTCAAAGCCACAATCACTGTGGACAAACCAGAAAGGCAAATTAGCTCAAAAAGATTCTATCTCTTGGAATTTAAACTAACACCTTTCTCTTCAACATGTGGGCTAATGATGAGCAGCATCAAAACCACCTGTGAACTTGTTAAAACTATCAAAGCTCAGGCCTTACCACAGACCAACTGAATCAGAACTTGCACTTTAACATGACTTCCAGATAATTGTATGATAGGTGGGGGTGGGGGAGGGAAGGGGACAGCAGAAGACAGGAGGAAAGTGGTTGAGGAGAAGCACTTATTGCAGTCTGAATAACATAATCACATACACATCACCTCAGCTATTTTATTATTTAGTGTAATAAAAATATGAGAAGCCCAAACTCTTACCTTGGTTAGTAACTGCAGCTAAAATAAGAACCATTGGACAGAAGGAGTTACAGGGGCCATGAACAAGTGAAATTCATCAGAAAAAAGGTATACAACAGAGGGTATATATGTGGAAGGTTGGCTTCACACAGTCTTGGTGACAGCCTAATTAATAACTACGCTCCCTAACTCCAAATAAGTTTGGTTTGGACAGTAAATTGTGTGATGACCCTGTGTATAATTCAGTGAGACTAAGGCTAATTCATAGCCTGGCCCTTCTATACTTCCTATTCTTGGGTTTCCCAAATCACTGTCCCCTTTATTATGACATCATTCTTACAAACACTGACACCCCCCTTCTGCTCTCATTATTTGAAGTAACTGATGCAAAAAAGTATACTGCTTAATTAATGCTGTTTGCCATTAAAAATAATTTAATATATGCTAGGTACTTATTTCATTATATCTAATCCCCAAAGCCGACCCAGCTAATCTAAAATCATATTCTGGAATCTCGATCGAATGACTTCCATTAAAACACCACACATACCAAGGCCCAATTCACAATCAGGGCAGCAGACTCCAGAGATCCTGTCCTTTTCCCTCACCCACATATCTCATGTCATCCAATACTTTGGGGGATGCTGCAAGCACCAGTCATGAAAAAACAAAACAAAACATGGTATGTATTGTCTCTGGAGGCATACAAGCACTTTTTGTAAGATACTATCCTCTATTTTTCTGACAAAATGCTTAGATGCCTGGATGCTTTGCAGATATGGACTGAACATTGTTTTCTAGACTATACTGAAGCAAGACATGGAAAATTTTTATCATATTCTATTTAAATGTATTCTTACCCAAAATGTGTCTTTTTCCTATAACCCTAATACCTTGGTATGCTAACCAATTTGCTGTAGTAAATAGTGACAAAATAACTGAAAATAAGTTAATGGATGAAACCAGGCAGGACAGAGTTTCACATTTATTCACATATAAATCACCTCAGCTATTATTTACAACTGTTATTAAGTAGTGTGAGTGATTTAATGTCTCAGAAAAAAAAAACATTTTCTCCTTCTAATGCTAAGAATCCTATCTTAAAGGCAAAGGAAAGCAATGGTTTAAGTGAGATTCTAGTTTGCCTACATATTCTGGCATTTGGAAAGGAATCATTCCAGTTGTATTTATATTCTTTTTGTTTAAAGATTTATTTATTTATTTGAGAGAGGGAGAGAGAGAGCATGCGTGTGCACACACATGGGGGAGGGGCAGAGGGAGAGAATCTTTAAGCAGATTCCCCCTTTTCCCCCCAAGTAGGGAGCCCAAATCAGCGCTCGAAGATCTCAGGACCCACAAGATCATGACCTGAGCTGAAACCAAGAGTCAGAGGCTTAAACAACTGAGCCACCCAAGTGCCCCTTTATATGCTTAATAATAAAAGCTTTGAATTTCAACTTCCATATGCTTCGTCTTAATATTATCTCTCTTTTTTAAAGGGTACATGCAAGAATGCATCCTAAGACTGCACATGTTCAGGTTAAATATTTACAAATTCCTAATTCCAGTTCTAATTACTTTTGCTTATTTTTCAGCTTAGGGATAGGAACAGGGAATGGGAAGCAGGGATATATGGGGAGCAAAGCAAGAGGCTTGCCATGTATGAGAGGCTTAACAAATTCTAAATAAATCTAAATAATCTTAATAAATAGAAATGAAAAGGAAGGAAGAAAAGGAGAGAGGAAGAAACACAGAGGGATGGAGACACATACTCATTAGCAATCAAAGAAAATCTATATACCCCCCTTGAAGTGGAATGTCTGAGGAGCTCTGTTTGGTGACCATGATTAAAATCAAGGTAATTATTTATGTTATTGTGTAGGTTGATAAAATTTCTCAGACAAATAAGGCAGAGTAGGTGAAAACAAATGAAAGATTAAGGGGAACAGGAGGAAGAGGAAGTCACAGCAGGAGAAGGGAGAGGGGGACGGGACGAGGGGTGAATGGGTGAAGTGGGGGAAGACAGGAGAGGGGAAGGAAAGAAGGGGGAGGGGAAAAACAGGAGTGAAGAGGAAAGTGGTTGAGAAGAAGCACTTATTTCACCTTGACTGACATAATCACTTAGATATGGTTACTTGATTAATATCTGGGTCTCTCCCAGGACCTCAAGCTCGGAGAGAATAGGGATGAGGTCAATTTTTGCTCTTTGATTAATCCAGCACAGCTCCAATTCCCAAGGACAGTATCTGTGATGAAGAATCGATCTTTTTATTTCCACTCTGTCATGGATAAATACTTTATGAAAACAAATACTGCTGGAAACAGAACATACAAAATACAAGCCCATTTATTTATTGTTAAATTCTACAGACATAAAATTGCTGTTATTGTGCACTTAGCTTATCATGGACCAGTAACCATTGTGCCATCCACTAACCACTCCTTGAAAAGCCTGACCTACTAGAAACTCATTAAAAATTTGCAGCCTGTCTTAACAATCCAGCCATCAGAACATTAGCAGTTCAGCAATAAATCAAAGTTGGATCATGGTTTTTCTGGAAATTGATCTCTTTGGCTTTTTCCCATTTTATTGCCAATTCTGAGAAGTTCACAGGGTGGTGAATCTGACCCCTATTTTTAAATGGCTACACCGAGGACAAAGGACAGGCTTATTGGAGGATGGTCCCTTACTGAGTAGCAGAATAGAAAGGGACTCAGTTCTCTCAACTCCCAGGCCACTGCTTTTTCCCATAGGCCTCGGTGGCTCTTTTTATCCTGCAATCAAATTGGACATGCAGCATTAATTAGCGAGCTGTAAGCACTTTCATTTTCACTTTTGGCTAGCAGATTCCAGTGAATCTCTAATTTACACATTTCAGCTCTGCAGACATTTACAGACCAATATTCTAAGAGCAAGTTTTTAATTTGGCTTAGCATCCATTTCTGTATTTATAATGTTAAGATGTGTATTTAATTGTCATTCCAGAAGAGATCTTGCCACAAATAATGGTTCCCAAAAGATAAGTGTGTGGTCAATCCCATTATACTTTTCTTTTAGTCTATAAATTATTATGCCTTTTGTAGTATTGGCTAGTAGAAAACAACTAGTTAAAAAAACCAACATAATAACTATGACAACCTCAGCAAATCATTGGCAAAATGTCCTTTCCAACAACTGGCTCAGAATGCTAAAAATGAAACCTATATTCAAGATCTTGGTGACCATTTTTTAAAGGATATCTGTTGAATAAGCTATCATTTCCCTCTCTTTCTGGAAAAAAGTACAAAACAAACTATTACCAGTAATGATCTATTGGGAGTACAGCAGACTGGCAGTAGGAAAGAGGGGACCCTTCCTTCTTTGTACATTTCTGTACTTTAAAAATTTTTTCTCATGAATATGTATTTAAATGAATATGTAATACTTTATTAATAATATATTGGTGATAGAAGTGATTCTAGCAAGTCTAAATGTTTTAAACATGAATATATATTTAAAACAAATGTGTAATATTTTATTAATACATTTTATTATTTTATTCACTGAACTTTGAATAAAGCAATACGCAAGGCAGGTTCTTAGCCCTTTAGTAGATAGATGAGGGAACTACAGTGGAGGTACAGGGCTGAGATTCCAAGGGAAATACATATTATGCCAAATTTGTGAGCTTTCCACTTTCTTATGCTGCAGGGCAAAGACAAATGAGCACATTGTATCAGTTAATGGAATCTCCTTGTATTTCTAACTTAGGTCTCCTGGGGCAGATAAACAACAAACAGGACCGATATGAAACCAACACTGTGACAGTGACACAACCCAGAATTTGAGGTAGTTCTGAGCCAAACTTGTTCAGGTGCATTTGGTTAGAAGTATTATATTTTAATTACCCTACCAAACTTTCCCCCTGGTCTGGTAAAACCAGTAAGAGATTCATTTAGTCTCTAGAAGGTTAGTGATGAGTGCAAAGAACATGTTAAGTTGGCAAAGGTCACATACCACACTGAAGATAATTTTATCTGATAACCAAAGATATTCTAGTAGGGAAAAAAACAGGTCCAATAACACATAATTTGCTTGCAATGGATTATGTCTTAAAAAAAGAATATTTAAGGTATTTAAAATGAGAAGGTTACTAACAATATCATGTTAGTCCCAGTACTGCTCTTCCTCTTGACCAGTTAAAAACTATGATACTTGTTTTAAGAGAAGATGGGCCACTGAGAAAACCAAGTCTTGGTGTTGAGAAGAAACAATGCTAAATTAACAGGTCACAATTTTAAGCTCTAAAGAAATCTTAAGAGAACTTGAGAAAAATGCTGTGAAAATTTGTAACAAAAAATGAGCAAAAAAGAAAAATCACATTCTTGGGGCTTTTCTTGCCCCTCACTCCTCACTGTGTAGAATGGCAACCAGAGGAAAGAACTAAAGGTTAAGAAGATCTCTGATATTCTCTATTTGGCAAGAGTTACGAGAAGCACATGTCTCCTTCCTGACATGGGTGGAGTCATCCCTTGGGACCTTATTAGCTATGGAAAAAAAAAAAACCAACTTGGTTATCATCCTTAAATTCCCTACTTGCTTAAAGCAGTTTCTAAAGAGAAGACACACATGTGTAATATTCTCTAATAAAGTCATGGCTTCTGGGATTTTCTAAATTTCTAAGCTTCTTTCCAAGCATTAGAAAAGTGTTATATGTGAAAGAAAAGAGTGATTTTTCTTTCTTTCTATCTTTTTTATTTTTTTACTAATTGGGGTGACCATTATTAGACAAGGTTGGAAGGTACAGGCAGTGTCAAATTTAATTTCTCATTTTCTTTTTAAAATCAATCTCAGCTTTGTTCCACAAAACATTGTATTTGCCATATTGTTATGTGAATTGCTGTTCTTAATATTTATTATACAGCGCCAAACTTTATAATCATATTGCTAGTTTTTACAAAAAGGTATGAGATAGAAGCAATTCTGTCATAGATAAAGTAATAGCCTTCAGAGAGTTTTCCGTTGTGTGAATTTCTGCATTCAGGACCCATGTGTGAAAACCTCTTCTCTATAGGTTACAAAGTTGGAATGTCCTTTAGTATATTTTGATGCTTCGACTCAGATATTGAGTATCGACTCCTCTGAAGACCTAGTTATAAACACTGCCCTTTCCTTTCCCTGGCACTCATTTTCTTATCCTTCTCTACTACACATTCAGTAAAACTTATGAATGAAGGCTGCCTGCAGAAAGAGGCAAGCTCCCGAGCCAGTAATGGCATCCTTACTTGCAAACATGAAAACCTCTTAAAACATTCCTCACACGAAGCCCCTTTCTCTAAACAAACAAAAAAACAAACAAAACACAAACAACAACAACCAACAACAACAACAAAAGAAAACATTCGGACAGAAAACATGATGGTGTTTAGAGGAATAGGTCCACCATGGCCTATCCCAACTGTTATGAACCCTAATGGATACACGTGGGAGGTCAAATGCTGGGAAAGTTTTCTGTGAACCTTTAATCACCTCCCAGACTGTTAGGCAAACTGAAGGAGAGGTAGCATCTATATTCGCAGATTGTCTATGAAACAAACAAAGACATAAGAAAGAAAAAGAGAAAGGGAGAAGTCTGAGCAGTAATTGAGACTTAATCAGCTGACAGCTGAGTGACAGTAAGTGGCTGCTAACACCTATTAGCACCTGGTGCCCTGTAAATTTTTTCTGGTTACCTCCCTTAATTCCCAAAACAATTCCATGAAATAGTTCTTGTATAGAGAAACTGTATCTGCTAAAGGAAAATTGTAACTGCTGAGGCTTTCCCACGTAACCACCCCCACCCTGTCACCACTTTCCTTTGTGACAGCTCTGTACCCCATACTAACCTTCATAGCACTTTCACACATGTGCATCAGGAGGAATAACACTGCGGTTAAGAGAATGGGTGCTGTGGCTAGAGAAACATGGATTCAAACCCAGGTCTGTCACTTACAAGTCAGGGGGTCTGGACACTCTCTCGGAACCTTAGCTTCCCCCTAGAAACAACAGGGGCAGGGATACCACTTACATCACAGGATAACTGATATGATTAAATGAGTTAATGGTTGAGTATTTAACTCCATACCTGGTCCATAACAAGGAAGAGTTTAGCATTATCTTTGAAGGGAGGGGTAGCTTCTGGTTTTCTTCATTATCCTACAATGTGTCTATGCAGAAGGAGGCCCAGGGTAAGGGTTTATTATTTATTTTATTTTATTTTATTTTTATTTTATTTTATTATTTTACCTTAGCTTATCTTATTAATTCAATTAATTAACATGTAGTTTATTATTGGTTTCAGAGGTAGAGTTCAGGGATTCATCAGTTGCATGTAACACTTGTTGCTCATTACATCACGTGCCCTCCTTAATGCCCATCATCCAGGAACCCCATCCCCCCAACCCCCTTCCCTCCATCAACCCTCAGTTTGTTCCCTAGAGTCCTCTTATGGTTTGTCTCCCTCTCTGATTTCATCTAAGAGTTTTAAATGCTTGTTGAATGAATGATGAATGAAGAAATGAATGGACGAATGGCTGAATAATTTTCTGAATATCAGGACAGCATTCTTTTTACTAAAGTTCCAATTGCAGGGGCTCCTGGGTGGCTCGGTTGTTTCAGTACTCGACTCTTGATTTCAGCTCAGGTCATGATCTCAGAGTCATGAGACTGAACCACACATCAGGCTCCCTACTCAGTGGGGAGTTTGCTTCTCCCTCTCTGTCTGTTCCTCTCCCTCCTCAATCTGTCTCTCTCTTGCTCTCACTCTTGCTCTCTCTTAAATAAATAAATAAAATCTTAAAAAAATAAAAAATATATAAAACTCCAATTGCCTTCATTATTTTCCTCTTCCTGGAGTGGAATAAGTTTCTGTGACTGTTCTCAGTTATTAAGCACCTACTACAGTGCAAGTTTCTTTACATTACTTATCTCTTTTAATTCCCCAATTTTGTGAAATGGTTATTACACAAAAAAATTGGACCAAAAAAAAAAAAAAAAGAAAAGAAAAATTGGGCCAGACTGTATCCAATGGCCTGCATATTTATAATATGGGGTATAAGTGTTCTTACATACCTAAGGCAAGAACACTAAAAATGATTGTTTCCTTAACATAACCTCTCCATGTAACATCCAAAAATGAGTTTCTCCAATGCCTCATTTAAGAAATGAGAATGTGAGATGAAGAGTGAGCTGGATAATCTCCTACTGTTAGTTCTATGACTTTAAAAATATTCCCTGACCTTTCTAAGCATCAGTTTCCTTATTCATAAAACTATGACACAATGGTAATTATATGTGTCTGACAGTATTGTGATAATTAAATGAGATAATGTGTAGAAAAAGGTGCATCGTTGTAAGAATAAGTGGATGGATTTTTCTTTGAGGGGACAGGCAGCTGCTTCCCTACCATCCCTTTTATGTGTCTTCTCGAAAATATTCAGGTATAGCAGGACCAACCTTTTGATTTTCGAGAAGGAGGACTTCTGATCCTTCAAACGGCAAATGCGAGCCTCCAGAATTAGTTCAGAATTAGCTTTGCCTCACAAGAGAAATAGGAGACAATCAGGTGCATCTATTTATCTCTCAAGAAGATAGAGAAGTTGTCACTGTTCCTTATTCTACTTTACTGTATAAATATTGTGACATATATAAATATATGTGTCTGTATAGACCTTGTAGTCACTTTGATATCACCATACATCCTTACATTATGATGAGTTGTGTTTTCTCTTTTTCTTCTATACAGGTACAGAGGGGTCTTTTTTGGGGCAGGGTCGTTTTTATTTCCCCAACAATTATAAACTGTAAAGTGCCAAAAATTCTTAATTGTTGAGGTTGCTCTTATAATCACTATAATTATTATCACTTCGCAACTATGGTGATGGGAAATTATGCCATTATCCGGATAAAAAAAGATGATAAAATACTTCTGACCCTAGCTCATTGGTAAGTTCTACCAAAAGTGGTTTCCTCAAAGTTCAGCTAAATATATTTTTTTTCCTTTGTATTAAAATTATTTTTTATCTTATTTTAAAGCCAAGAGCAGACTGTAAAGATAAAAATTATTAGACTGTCAGACCCCAGTAATGAAATATAAAATTCTTTTGGGTCACACTAAATGGTTGAACTTCAAAATGAAAACACATACCAGGTTTATGTGTACTCTAATTGCTATATACAAATATTAAAGAAGAAACAAAGTAGAGTAGTAAAACAAATGTAAAAGATGCTATGAAATTCTGACCTTATAAAATAAAATACATCATGGGATGCCTGGG
The DNA here is from genome assembly GCA_028533885.1 of Nasua narica. Classification (NCBI taxonomy): domain Eukaryota; kingdom Metazoa; phylum Chordata; class Mammalia; order Carnivora; family Procyonidae; genus Nasua; species Nasua narica. The sequence goes on from CM052808.1 coordinate 45,618,066, forward strand.
TGGCTCTGTCAGTTAAGGGTCCAACTCTTGATTTAGACTCAGGTCATAATCTCAGGGTCATGAGATCAAGCCCTACATCAGACTTCGTTGTACTGGGTGTGGAGCCTGCTTAAGATTCTCTCTTTCCTTCTCCCTCTGCTCCCGCCCCTGTTCTCTCTCTCTTTCAAACAAACAAACTATGGGTAACTTAACTCTTATAATTAAATGCAATACTTGTTTTTTAAGGCTTAAAGATCAAACAGGATGCCCAAAATCAAATTCACTGCTGTCCCCATTACTGTCAGTTCTCTCCTCACATCTCCTCACATCTCCTCACAAACCCCCTCTTCCTATTGATTTTCCTTGTGTCTAGTAATGGCACCCACGGGCTTCCAGTTTGAAAGTTCTTTAACACTATGCAGTCATTGGCCAAGTCTATCCCCTGTGCTTGTTTTACCACACTTCTTACCACAAAATATTTTGATTTTCTATCTCTCAGCCATTCCCACAAAACCAAGTATTTTTATGAATGCCTGAACATATGCATTTTGCTTTGCAATTCTTAGCATCCATCTTGGCATTGGCCAAATAAAACCCCTGGTTGAATAAATTAACACATGAAATTCCTTAGAGTATTTGGCTATGATTGCTTTCTCATCTATTCCCTACTTTTAATTCTGAGTTTTTTTCTATGTTAGTTTAGGTTCTCAGTCCTAATAGCCTCCTCTTAACACTTACCCATACCATTTATTTATCCTCTTCACATTTGTAGGATACATTTTCACAAAGCCCTGCTCCTATGTCTCACTCCTGGCTCAGAAATGCCCACTGACCCCTATCTGCCTTTGAAAGTGTCTCTCACCAAAAGTACACAGCCCCAACTAACATTCTGGTCTTTCTACATATAACCCAATTTCAACAACTGTTCCAGCCATCTTCCCATACACGATGCTATACATTTGCTTACATATAATCCTAAGAAGACAGATAGACTTAGCATCTTACATGTTTTTCCTGAAACATATAAAGTCAAACTTAAAGAATATAAGGAGGTTTCAACATGAGCATAAGTCCCAAAATCTAAAAAAGAGAGGAGGAATCCTTGCAATACTATTGTTCTCTAAAGTGGCCTCTCTAACCCAACAACGTGTCATAGGATTGAATCTTATATAGTCAAAACTGAATCTTAATTTGATTTTTAAAAGCAAAAAGCTTTCATATCACAGTATTATCTCTTGTGCTAAATGTTTTTATTTTCAATATATACTCTAATATATATGTCAACCATCAACCATACTGGGTAGTTTTTAGAAGCAATCCTTAGTACACATGATAACTCACTATTATAAAATCATGCATTAACGCCTCCCATGTGTGTGTTTGTTGAGTATTCCTAGCAGAAGCTTCTATTGTGATCTTCTTGTGCCACTACTTCCTCCTTCTCTTTTCTGTACTCTGGTTTCCCTCGTAAAAGCTCAGACCATTTCCCGATCACTTACTAACCTCAAGACCTTGGCATCCCAAAGATTTTTATTGTTAAACAGACTTCTGGACTTTCTAAAAGATATTCCAAAATTCTGAGGCCACTTCAAGAAGAGAACAGCTTGCCCCTTCGAAGGTTCCTGAAGCAATGCCTTTCAAGGGATAATTAGGCTTTGGAGTATGGCCTGTTCCTCACCAAGCAAGACCCTGACATAGTGGGAGCCCAAACCAAAGTGCCTCAGGGACATAATAAATCCGCACAAGTCTTCAGCTCACAGCATTTGGCTCCAGTTCAGTCATTACTGTTTTACAAAAGAAAAGAGTCCAGAAGACAGGAAATGGAAAACTCTTAGTAATATGATATGATTTTTTTTTTTTACTGGTTAGGACCACCTCTTGAAAAACTTCGGTTAAGGTAGTGAATGGGCTAAATCCTTTCTGCATTAGCTTTCAATTATTATTCAGTTATCTATGTATATATTTTATTCTGTGATCTCAATCAGTGCGGCTCATTTTTACCTAGCCATCCTTCTCCTTCCCCAGTTCTGTTGTGTTAATTTTGAGCCTGGCATCATATAGTGAACTCGAAGTTTCTCTCCTTTTAGAACAGGGTCATTGGCTTCCTCATTTTTGCCCAAAGTCGATAAATGAAGAGAAATAAGTTACTCCAGTTTGTTTTCCGGGGTGGAGGAGAGAAGGCTGAGGAGAAACAGCAGATTTGCCTCTTTCTCTTTGTGATTTCTAAGGGCTCTACCCTGAACTACTGATAGAAAAGAGGTTGTTGTAATAATTTGCAATCATTTGCTGAAAGGGGCTCCGGACTTCCTGCTTTGTCTCCATTTTCTTAAGAGCATCAGGCTTCTGCATAGTTATAACTTGAGTGCTATTCAGCTAGTTGTGACCCTTATGGTTTTATGTATATTTCGTGACATATAAAGAGAATAATTTTATGTAGCCATTTAATACAACCGCTCCTTCAGGTCTAAGACCTACGGTTTCTTCTAGCATTAAGTTTCAGAGAAAAGGAGTCTATGTGTAATCTGCATTCTTCTTTTACAGCAACACCCAAATCTCTTTCATTTTGGTAAATTAAAGCAGTATACTTCAAATAACAACTATTTTTTATGATATTGGCTATATTTAGCATAGACTGCAATGTTCATTGTAGTGTGGTAGTATATTAGTTGCCTGAGATTTTGTACATAGGAACTAAAACCCAGTTTTTAAATATAGATTGTAAATACATGGCCATGATCAAAGCAATTGAAAAACATGATGAATGTAGCATGAAACAATTTTCACCAGTAATACTTTAAATACACACACACACACGCACACACGCACACACACACACTCTTTCAGGGTAATACACACTGATCCTCAAAACCACAGTTTACATGTTAGTAATATAGTACATAAAATCTACATATTCTTGAAATATTCCTTTTATTTTTGGATGTGGATTAAAGTGTACTTTGAAGTAATTAAGTTTTTCAATGAGTAGATACCTCTACAATAGATATCAATATCAAACATTTCAAACCCATAACAAGGTTTCCCAGTTCTTAAGCTAAAATCCATGTACTACTTAGTAAATATAGAAAGAATTATGCCCATACAAACCAAGGGGGAAAAATAAAATAAACCCACATAGCCCCCCAGATTAAAATCCATTTTAGCAAGCAAAAGAAAATCCTCAAAGACTTACACATTGAACATAATTTATGCTGACAAGTTGAAGCAACAGCACCAAAGAGAAGACCTAATAAATTAATCTTCCCTAAAGAATACCTTTTTTTATCATTTTCTAACTACCTTAAAAGAACTATACCACTTGTATGCTTCTAAAAGGATTTTCAAAAACCATATACATAATTGAAAACAAACATTTGTAATCCTAAAATGAAATCATATTACTTTTGGTGTTAAAGAAACACACTTGCTTAGAAATAATAGATTTTTTCAAGAGTTTTTTCTTTTCTTTCTCTCTATGGAATTTTCAATTTAAGTGCACAAATATCTAGGTAAATAAATGCCAAAAACATAGAATACATTGGTTTTTTTGTTTTTTGGTTTTTTTGCTTCTCTAATTTTGACAGGCTTCCAGGATTTTAGATAGATGTTTCAAAAGTACCTAACATTTTTCCTCAAGTTTCTGATGTGGTCAACCCTTTAAATGCCACCTAAACTAGGAAAACATTGGCAGTCTTATCAGAGTCTCCTGCGGTCATTCCACTGCTGCCTGGGACAGTCTTCAACAAGACTTAGACAAACCTCATTCATCAATATTCTACTCTGGAGAAGCTGACACTTACTGTGAATTCTGCTCTTCAACTTAAATACCAGTGTCTGTGGCAGCCAATTCTATCATTGCAGAGACAGCATCCCTCAGGCGAGGTCCAACCTTTCTCTCCAAGTGCACCCAGGGATTAGTCTGACTTCCCCTAAATTCTCTCCTCTGCACAGTAAGAGCTAATCTTTCCTGTATGAAGCAGGAGATGGTGTTGCTATGACAACAGAGCACATTCTAGCAGTGGGACTACCGAGATGAGCCTTCAAAGACTCAGGGAAATGTGTACTCAGTTTTCCTCCAGGGCTATGGGCTCCTTCCTTCAGGATTTAATCCGCCAACAAGTTTACTGACAGACTGAGTTGTTGATTATCTATGCATTTGGCTACAGGGAGATCCCTGATTAAGAACATGGCTGGAAGATCACAGAGTTATTTAATAAAAGTGCCATTCTCAGTTATATTAAATTTCCAGTTGTAACTGCTTTGTATAGCTGTTTTAAAACACTAGCCTCACTTAAATTTAAAGCATTCTGCTTACTGTGAAGTTTTTCGAAAATGATACTGATGTATCGAGAAGGGCATTATCAAGGGGAAAGCTTTGTCTTTTTTCATTTGTTTGTATATCATCACCAATGTATCAACTTGAAGGTTAGATACAGACACACACACACACACACACACACACACACACACAGACACACATGCACACACACATCCATTTTCTCTCTTCAGCATCAATGTCTGGAGCCTTGAGGTTTCAGGGTGGGGGAGGGGATATGCTAACAAAAGCAAATCCCTGCAGCTACATTTTGCATACATATATTAGCTGGAGAATAATCACAATAAGTGTTCATCATTTAGAAAAATAATCACCAGGAGAATTGAAGTGCCTTTGCAACCACAGAAGAAAGCTAGCATTGGGTCATATTGTATAAGGGCAGATTTCTCATATTATTTTCAAACACGGCAGTTTTATTTTTTGGAAAATAATTAACATGTACGTTATCACGTATTTTTAAAAGTTGATCACGCATTTTAATAGTCCTCACTTTGTACCATTTGGGATATTCATTTTTCTTCAGGAGGCATTCTTGTGAATTCAAACATGTCCATCTCATCCATTAGAAGGGAAAGACACAGAGCAGGGAAAGTTTTCCCTCCTCAGCAGCAGACGAGATGTTCAGTTTCTTACCCCATCATGAGTGAGACTTTTGCCCATGGACTTATCCAAATTGTCCTTTCTGCTCCTCTTGATTTCCCCAATACCTCTTCCATTTATCAATCTTTTCCATCAGGAGCAGCTCTCACCACAGCACCCTTCCCCCATCCTACGCTGCAATTGCTGTCCTTTGTGGCTGAACCAATTATTATCTGCATCTCCAATTGTGGAGGGAGAACATGACTTCCTGGGTGGTGGTGTGGCTCAGAGCCAAGGGGGTCCCTATGTCAGAGGGACTCAGTATCCTACTGGCCTTCTAGGAGAATCATCAGGCTTTCTGGAGTTACTACTTGTTTCTCACTCAAATGTGTGTGAAAAGCTTTAAGATATTAACTAGAATGTCAAGATCGCAAATAATACATGCATTTACATTGAAAGACTCACATAAAATGAGCAGGGTATTTTAAAACTCTTTTTGATCTGTGTCTTTTTATTTCTATCATAGTAAAAACTAGCAGTTAAATGTGTTTAATGTATGCTTTGGTCTATACCTCCAGACACACATGTGCTCACATCACAGGCATATACAGAACATTTTTCCTTCATAATCCTATTCCCAGAGCATGTTCTGAAGATACATTCTCATAATTCAGAAAGTTATGGTACCTGTTTTCATTATGTTCATTATTATCTAATTAGTAAAAGGCTTTTTTTTTTTTCCATTTTCACTTTCATCTTCAGGGAAACTGGATAAATGCCAAAACATGTAAACAACATATGGTTTACTTTCAAAATCAACCAACCAGAATTACTCATTTTCAAAGAATCTCTTAGCTAAAAAAAATATATTGAAGAAATAATTTCCTGCTCTAATATCTAATGTTTACCATCTGCTATTCCTTTAGACTAACTACCTGGAGATCAGTCATATTATATATTTTCTACTTCCTCTCCCCTCTAAAAAACTAATATTATTAGTATATTAGTATTTAAAAAAAAAGCATTTAAGTAGGTCATGCTAGAGCACCACAACTTAAATTTAATTTTGCAAGCAAGTTATAACCAACTAAAATAATATGAATGCCAGAAATCCCTCCTGTTAGAAATTTATGAACTTTATGATTATCTCCTATGTATTACTTTTGAGTTTCTATTTTTCAACATTCAGTACTTCTGTTAAACCACAATAATAAGTTTGTCTTAGGGAAACAAAGATAGGGAAAGTAGAGGAAAGAGCGTTTTTCTCAAAACCAGCTTTGAAGATGAACCCCAAAGCAATTCTGAGGAAAGAGACTGAGATACTGGAGTTCTTGGCAAGGGCAGCAAAGTGTGAGTCAAGAACCATTTTTTCTAAGAGGCTACCTTTGGTAAAAAGGCTCAGGTATGGTCTTTAGACTTTAGTTGGACACTGAGCACAGATTCTAATGACAAACTGCATTGCTAATCTGTCTGTACCTCAGTTTCTTACTTTGAAAATGGGGAAAATAATAGTACTTCTATCATGGAACTCTCACAAGAATTCAAGGAATAAATATATATAAAGTTCTCAAAACAGTGTCTGCCATACATAAAATATGATGTAAATGTTAGGTATTATTTAGGATTTTGAAGGACTAAATATTATTCATTTTCTTCCTCCTATGTCTAACACCATATCTGCTATATGTACTCAGCGAATGTACAAAAGTATTTTTCATGTCATCTATATGATTTCAATATCTTATAAGGCAAAACGAATATATCATATCTAAGGATTTTAAAAAATAACAGAAGAGAAGTAAGAAATCTGTATATATAATTATTACAAGTTTATAAATTTCAATAGGTAAATAAATACATATTCAAGGAATAGAGTAGGTTTTCAACATGTAGCCCTCTTGCATACTAATTCTATGAACTATTTGCTGAACAATAGCTACGGATTACAGTAAGTAGAATTATCTGAACACAAGCACCATAATCCCTTTAGTTTTACAAGAGAATGAGTTATCACTTATTACAAAAGTATTTAACACCTGCTTTAGTAAATATTATGCTAGACGCCAGGGTACTAAGACTTAGATCACGGTCTCCGTTCTCAGTGAGTTCACAATTCAACACATACTCTATGTCCAAGGCACTGTTATAGTGCCAGAGACACAGCAGTAAACCAAACAGAGAAATATCTACTCTCAAGAAAGTTACTTACGCTGTGTGTGTGTGTGTGTGTGTGTGTGTGTGTGTGTGTTAGGGGTAGAAAATGTGAGTATATAAATAGATTATAATTGGTTGAGAGGAAAACGACAGTAGCTTAGGAAATAGGAAGGTTGATAGAAACAGGGTCGAAATTCTAATGTTAAACAGATACATAAAATATAAATTGGTAACAGCATTACAGAACAACAAAGGACCGTAGGCAGCTACAAAAGGGATTGACTAACTCTTCCCTAACTAATCTGGGAAGACTTCATAGATGGAGCAGTCAAATTCCAAATAAGAAATTTAAAAATAAATACAGAAAAGTTCTTATTTGTGTGTTCGATAGTATTTTTCACATCATCTGTTTGATTTTAATACCTACCACAACAAAGTGAATAAATAACATCTAACAATACTAAAATATGTCAAAAGAGATCTATTAGCTAATTATTATGCATTTACAAGGTTCAAAAATTTCACAGTCAATTAAAAATGTTATTCTAGCAACTGAAATAATATATGGTTGATCTACAAAAGTAATTTCCCCTTACTTTGAAAAAGTAATTTTCTTCTTACTTATTTTCCTAAGGTAAAACATAACTGAAGAAACATAATTATAGGGGCTCCTGTGTGGCTCATTTGGGTGAGCACCTGCCTTCTGCACAGGTCATGATCCCAGGGTTCTGAGATCGAGCCCCACATCGGGCCCCCCTGTTCATCTGGGAGCCTGCTTCTCCCTCTCCCTCTGTCTGCAGCTCCCCTGCTTGTGCTCTCTCTGTCAAAAAAATAAATAAAATATTTAAAATGTATATATATGGGAGGGGAAATTCTGAAATATGCTGTCTGATAATTGACATCCTGATCAGTCCAGAAATCTACAGATGTATACCCATACCCACTTTTAAATTATTTATTAAACAATCATTTATTCAGTGCAATGATACACCAGATATTAGGAATTCAAAGAAAAGTGAGACATTCTGCCTTCTACACGTTTATGGTCCAGCAGTAGAGACAGACAAATACACAAGTCTTTACCACAACAGAGTGATAATTATTATAAAATCATGCACAGGATGCTATGAGAGGATCTAGGAGAGAATTCTGTCCTGGTACAGGCATATGAAATCATCAAAGGAGCATGTAGCTGCAGCCAGAAAAGAGGAGATTTGAGCGGGCCAATGCTATCACTGAGAATAGCCAGAAAAGCTAATTTTAAAATATATATGCCTGAAATCCGTTTGAAGACATCAGGCAGCTAGCAGGCAACCAGGATTGAGAGCCCAAGATCCCTGAGAGAAGGAAATCAGAGAACTGTGAACCAACAACGTTCTCTAAGCAGCTTTTTTTACTCCAGGCAAATGCTGGTGTTATGTGAAGAGACAGACCAAGACTATGAGCATACATTGTTACGACACAGAGACAGGAGTAGAGCTTTTGGAAATCTCATAATGCTGTAGAGGAAATAAAATGGATTTCACACCAAAAAAGGTAGCCGGATTGTGGGTAGTCAATATTCCAGAGAAAGGGTAGCAGCATGGAAGTGAGACCACAATTTGTCTCGCTTCTCTCACAAGAAGGTAAGCAGAAAACCTCTAAACAAACAAACAAACAAACAAATGCAACAGTGTTTGCTTTGGTCCTGCCCTGGACTGAAAGGCCAAGGACCCCCAGGGGGCAGGGTTTTCGTAAACAACCCAGGCTATCCTTAGGACCTCTGGAAGGTGACAGCCTTCAGCTGAGGAAAAGCAGATGGGGTTAAGGAAGCTCATTATAAGATCCGAGACCTAGAATCAAATCAATTCAATCCTTGATTTGATTGAAATGATCTGTGTCTCCTTATCTGTTTACAAGGAGATAAGGGAAACTCTCCCTGAGACAGACAACATTCCCAAGACCATCCATTATTTTTCAGAGAATATATCTGTAATAATAATAAAAAAAATATAAGGCCTACCAAGAAACAGGATTGAGAGGAAAAACATTTTACAGAAAAACAGACAATAAAAAGAGACAACCAGTTACTGGAGTTATCAGAAGTAAATTTTAGAATTACGGAGATTATTACATTAAGTGGAAAAAGAGGGGGGAATTTCACCAGAGCTGGAATTTACAGAAGAGAATCAAAAGGAAATTCAAGAATTTTAAATATGAGAACACTAAAATTAGGCATTTAAGAAAGCCTTTATTATTGATACTAATTGGAGAGAAAAGCAGAGAGGATTAGTGAATTGGAATATAAATGAGTAGAAAATACCCAGATGGAAACACTGAGTTAAGTGCATGAAATGAAGAGTGTTCAGAACATATAGGAAATGGGAAAATGATTTAATACTTTTGATGTGCTGGTAAATGTTTAACAACCAGTTCTCCAAAAAAGTGAGCATATATTATAAGTTTCACTGATATAAATGATGGCTGGCACACAATTTATAAATAATAATAATGATGAAATGTACGATATTGCCTACTGTAAATTGCACACAGCAAAATGATTCTTCCAGAATACTGGGCTTCCCAACGTTGAGCTTCAGGGTGAATTTCAAACTCTCATCATGGCAAAACAAGTTGTTATACACAAACAATGAGTCGTGGAACACTACATCAAAAACTAATGATATACTGTATGGTGACTAATATGATACAATAAAAAAAATAATAAGTCTTTAAAAAGGTGTTAGAAGTTATCTAGTATATTGACAACATACATATATATATAATAGATAATTGAAATAATTTATTCTTCACAGCAACTTTCTGAGATACGGTGCTGTCCTCATTTATGAATACCCCTGGGTCAAAGCTGTCTTACTCTTTTGCTGTCTCTCTCACTATTTACCAAAAAAGGCTGTACTCTATTCTCATACTGAATAACTGGAAGTTCTCAGAATGCATCATCCTCTTGTATAATGCCTCATGCTCTCTCTCTTGTTTACTTTCACACACACACACACGCACACTCTCTCTCTCTCTCTCTCTGGCTAGCATATCCTGTTCCTCATTCACTGGCTGATTCAGATTTTTCCTGTAAGATCCAGCTCAGCATTCTCTTGTTCTTGGAGGCCTTTCTTGAGTGCCTCTAGATGGGCAGATGCCCTTCGTCAGTGTTTCCACAGTACCCTCCACATATCGTAAGCACTGTCTCCCGAAATTGTTTGTCTCCAAAGACAGCCCCAGATGATCTGGGAATCGCACAGTTTCCCCCTTGTGAAAGACTCTCCCTGAATCTGAGTTGGCCCATGGCTCACTGGAACCACTAGAATGCAGAGAAAGGATCCCTGTATAAGTTCTGGACTCAACACTGAAGAAGGTCTGTCAGCTGAGAAGAAGTCTCATTACTGCTGGAAGAACCATGTGGAGAAATCCTGTGCAGAACTCTTTGAGAGGTGAAGATGCCCTGACACATGGGGTAAGAGAAGCAGGGCCAGCTGTCCAAGTGACCCCATGTCCTACCTGAAATGAGCCTTCGAGGCTCCCCCCCACCCCACGGCATCGACCATGGGAATGAACCCTTCTGATGCTCCAGGCCAGTCAGGCCCTTGGACCATTGCACTCCTAGCCAACATCAGGAGAAGCAGAAGCATAATCAGCTAAGCTGTCAACCCAATAAATGGCGAGATAAGAAAATGTTTACTGCTTTAAACAGTTACACTCTGAGGTGGTATTTTTACACAGAGACAGATAACCAGCATATCTTGTCCTTCAAACTCTGAGCAGCTTGAGCGCAGAATTCGCACTAGATCAACCCTTGTACTCAAAACCACTAGAACAGTACTTTGTACAGAATGGCTTTAATAAATGTTTACGAAATTGAATTAATAAATTCAAGCCTCCTCAATGTAAATGTGCAAAAACCTCCCAAACAATCTTGCTTTTAATTTTCAGTTCTGAACCAATTTTTATTGACATTATTTTACATAGCTGGGAATTTAAATTATTTCTGCAACAATTGTATTAACCTATTTATATGTTCCTAACTCGCTGTCATTTTCCTACTTTATTTTGCCTTTGATTTTTCCTCTCATCATGATGTTTATTGTTTGTATCCCCCATTCTCTCTCCTTCCTCCCATTAAAATATAAGTGCCAGGAGGACAAGAGAAGGTCTTTTCTTTTTTCTGTTTGGTTTGCTGATTTATCTCAAGTACCGAGAATAATACCTAGCAACAGCAGATGCACAATATTTGCTGGTTGGCCTAGTTCATTATTTTAGGAGGAAACTAGGAATACTCATGAGTCACACTGCAGAGACAACCAGGACATAGAGAAAGTATATAATCAGTGGCTAAGGAAGAGGACTACATGACCCAAGACAAGAAATTTTATTTCTCTGTGTTGTAGCAATTAGTGCAGAAAGAAAATCTGGGTGGAAATGAGATAAATGTGTATGAAACACCTTGACCTCTTCAGAATAAAGGTACTATGTAGATGGAAAGACATCACATTCTGCTTGGCCATGCGACTATTCCAACTTGCAAAAGTATTTATTTCTCAGACATTCAGTACTTTTTCTTCAGGAAACAGAACTTCAAGTTAACGTAAAGGAATATACAAGGTTGACATGTTTAAGTGGTCTGAATTTCATACAGGAAGAAATCCTATGGTGTGTAATTAAGCAAAAAGTTTTATATTATCATGCAGCAGTCAACTATAAGATATAAAAATTTCAGAGAGAATAAAATTAAGAACTAGGAATAAACACATGTGTTTACATTAGTCAGTAGCCCATAACAAATATTTGAAAGATGTTTTGTTGAATTAGTGTTGAATAAATAAACATTAATCTTACCTGCAACAATTTTAGTAATAACATTTATTATTAAGATAAGAAATTATCGTAATGGTGCTCTTCAAGATATGGTGGATAAGAAAAATTCAATGGGGTGTTATCACTAACATTCTAATCCTACAGACATAGCTGTATGGGGAAAGAAGAGCATATTGGTCTCTTATACTGTTTATTACAGTGATTTTAAGCAGAGAGGGCTCAAGAGCTCTTTGGAAAAATACCATATGCACCAGGTGACCTTATGGGACGGGGATCAGGACATTAAAACGTTCCCACAACAAGGCCAACCAGTGGTCTGGCTAAACATATTCTTTCAAGGCACATATCCTTGGTCTGCCGGAGTCACACTATTGGGTTGGTTGAGGGAAGATAAATTCGTTGTTTTTATCAGTTCTACATTAATGGAATAGTAACTCATAACAACTATGCATAAATGAAGGAAAAGAAAGTATAGTCAGTTTGTTTTAACATCAACAGTTTGTTTTATTTATATATAATGTGCTATTCTTAACCAGCAATACTATAAATTCATTAGGTAAAGGGACAAGGTCTTAAATAACTGTTGTATCTGACAGTATTTAGAAAGAGTGAATAATTAGTGGAGAGTTAATATTGCGTATCATAGTTGCTACAACTTCTCTAAATACATTATTAGAAATTAACTCTAGCTACAATTACCAAAGGAACAAATTATGTATTATTTAGAATGATGTATACCCAGAAAAGATATTCAGTTTATCAGAATAGGATAAAAAATAAAGCAGGGACACGGAAAATGAGAAGTAAGGAAAATGGTCAAAAGAGGAAAAGGAAGAATTAAAATAAGAAATAGCATTATCAAAGCCTAGAATGCTAATGAGTAACGTAAAGATTCATTTGAAGCGACAAAAGAAGATAAACAGCTGTAGAAACCTCCTAAAAGAGATACAATGAAAGATAATAGCTAAATCCTTTAGAGAGGCATAAAAATATAGCACTGAGTGATGGACCTTAACTTCCAGTTAAATACATGAGCCTCACCTGAGGGGCAAGAAGACATCGCAGAACCTCAACAAGCATGAATTCTTTCCTAAAGAAGCCTTCTAGTAAACTTCTGCTAGAATATTATAAATTAACTAGAGATATAAACATTCTCCTCTCTTCAGATATATGTAAGGTGCTATTTCCATTCCAGTCCTCATTTGAAATGCTCAAAATGTCTGAAACAAGTTCAATCAAGTTTGAGAATGTGTCAAAGGGGGAATCTAATGTTTAAAAAGGGGTAATGATATATTCAAATATTCATTTTTATATATCCATGCAGTATATATGTACACATATTCTTATATATCAAAATTAAAAGAGGCAGGTACACGGAAAATATATCAACATAATATCATAGAAAGAAGCCATTTTGACTTGGTTTGCAGCAAGTAGAAAACAACAGTGCATATTCATATGAAAAATTAACTGTATCCAGAATGAAATGTTTGGATTATGTGAAGTGAATGTAAATCACAAGCCAAAAAGACTGCCAATTTACAAAACTGGTTAGTCATCACAAAATCTGTTATGCAAAACACCATTCATCATTCAATCAACCACATCATAAAATTACAAAGAGAAGTTACTTGTTGATGCTATATTGTCTTTTATATCAGTAATCGATCCCTACTCCTGAAGAGGTCATTCACCTTTGGTAATTTTTACCTTCTCACTCATTTCTCAAACACTGTATTACTAGGTGAGACATAGGCAAAAGATGGATAATTGAACCCAAATAAAATGAACAGAGAAGAAAAGAAAAGCCATAGTTGTATCTTGATTTGACCCAACAGAGATGATCGACTTTAGGGACATCAATCTGAAAAGACAGCAATCTTGACGTTATCAGCAGTGTAAAACCATCAGCCAAAGTTTCAGTGCAATGCCTTACAGGGGTGAGCACTGAGCAAATAGTTTGCTTTACCAAAATAAGTTAAATGGCATTTTCGATATTTATCATCCTATTACTCAGTGTCCTCAACTTTACCCATTAACCACCTTACATTTTTTTCTCCCATTGGCAGTCTACCTTACCTCCAAATTATGTTTTATGATACCATATGTAGCACTATTTATATCAAAATTTGGCAATCTCTCATTGAAAACAGAAATTGTGCTGTAGGGGCACCTCGGTGGCTCAGTTGGTTAACTTTCTGCCTTTGGCTCTGGTCATGATCCCAGGGGCCTGGGATTGAGCCCCACGCTGGGGCTGAGTCAGGAACCTTCTCCTTCTCCCTCTGCCACTTCCCTTGCTTGTGCTTGAATGCGCTCTCTCGCGCTCTCTCTCTCTATCTCTCTGTCAAACAAACAAATAAATAAATAAATAAAATCTTTTTAAAAATTGTGCTTTAAAAGAAAAAAACGATTAGCTATTAAAATAAAGAACTAAATGGAGATCTTTGTTCTTGCACGTGTAGTGTTACTGGTCACTGGAAAAGTCATCTCTTCAAGTCTGAGCTTTCACATCTTTTAAGTGAGCCATGTGAGAAAATCAATCCTATAAACCAAGGCAACAAAAATGTAAACAAATATTATTGTTTCCAGACATTAGGTACTGCCTTATTATTATGTGTTATAAGTAATTAATATATAGTTATATCAATAGTATATCACTGAATGTTACGCTAAAGCTCAGTTATTTTCACTCAAAGTGAGATTGTCTTGCTACTTAAAAGCAATACATCGTAGCAATTCTACAAAAGAGCTTTTATTATGATTGACGTATAAATTTATTGTAAATTTAAATAAATTAAATTTAAATATTAAATGTATTTAAATAATTAATAAATGTATTTAATTTAATACATTTAATACATTAAATGTATTTCGTGTATTTAATAAATGTATTACATATTTAAATAAATGTATTTAAATATTAAATGTAAATAAATAAAACAATAAATTCTATTTATGTAGTTGGAAACTGCTATTTTTTTTTCTTCCTTGCCATATACTGACTGGTATGGCTGAATGGTTCTTGTGTTTATAAAGAATTAATTATTATGATATAAAGACCATCATATGAAGTACAACTTACAGAGTACAATCAGCAACGTATTTACTCTTTTGTTGGTGCAAGATGAACATCAGTAAAGGATCAAATGAGTCCAAGAGAAATAAAGCAGGACCACTGAACTAAAGAGTCTCCTTCACCAATTTCTCATATTCATTGAAATTTTAATGAGGAAGGTCAAGGAATAAAGAGAAACAAAGGCTACAACATAGAACTGTCATCAATACCTTATATAAATATTACTATGGTTATACTCAGTTTATTGTAGAGACTGTATATAGCCCCATGGCACATGTCCTTTTCCTCTTCCCACTTACACTACAATATCATAAAAAGCCTTATACCCTCCATTCATAAGTTCATCTGAAGTAATGTCACTGAAATTACAGTCTGACATCTAAACATTCATAGGGAAGAACTGTTTTTGAGGATCACATGCTAGAGTATATTTTATTCTGGTATATAAGTATGCATTCCAAATTATGAACTATATATATTCCTAGATTATTATGAAAATTGGTCTTTGAAATTTTAAAATGCAAAACAAATAGGTGTTATTATTAATAATAAATGCAATATAAATACTTGTGAAATATGAAATATAATTCAATAGTATCACCAATCATGATATAATGTATCATATATAAATTTCTGTAGTTTGTCACTATGTATCATTGATTTCCCTAGAACTGATTATAAATCTTCTGACCATATTCAGATGGCTTATCCAAAGCATCCTCCTATGATCATCCTAATGCATAAAAGTTTCTACAATCATAACTTTTATTCCACATGACATTTTTAGTATATATGTAATTTATAAACATCTTGTTTTATGCTAAAAAAATTAAAATATATAATATTTACTCATGTACTAGATAACACAATCTAGGTAGAAAGTTATTTGGTTTTATTAAACCAACTCAATAAAATAGGTAATTAACTTGAATAATATGAGTTATTCAAATAAGTATATCACTACATTCTCAAGAAGAGAAAGGAGTACAATCTTATCAGAAATTAGCTCAGAAATCTAGTTTAGTGCAGTTGTAAGAAGTGTTAGAAGGGAGATCAGGTGCTTGAAAGAGAACACATAATTTATTTTCTCAAATATCACCAATCATCTCATAATTCCATTTGACTGTGTATCTTTGACACTTGGTATTTATTAATTTCATTTGAAAGTTAAATCATCAACTAAAAGCCAATAGCAGTTTATTAATCTTCATACAAACTGGCTTCTATTACTCTTTCAGTTAAATGCATTTTCCCTACATTCCACTGAAGTTAAACTGATGTTCCAATGCATTCTAAAATCCAGAGCTCAAATTTTAAATATCAAACATTCTAAAATTGAATACCCAATAGTTTCATCAAAAGAAATGACTTTTCTCTTTTTTTAAAGACTGAAATGCAAAAAATTATAATAAATAAATAAAGACTAAAATGCATGACTTTTCTTATTTGTAATACTAACAAGGATTTCAGCACACAAATGAGTTTTCCCCTTAAAAAAATATTCTGCAATGGATTGGTATACTATTATACTATAAAATGCATTAAAATCATGATTCTTCATTTTATATTTTAATTAGAAGATGCACACACATCTATGTTTCCTGACTACTATATAGTACAATAACTATTTTATAACCTTAAATAATCTGTTAATTAAATAGTCTGATGATAGGGATTAAGGGCTAAGAAATTCTGACAGGCAATATAAAAAATTAGGAGATATAAAAAATGCTAAGTACTTAATTTGTAGGAATTGTTAGAACATTGATTTTTTTTGCTTTAATTGAGGACTCTGCTTGAGTGTTTGAGGAAATTTCCAAGCAAAAAGTTCAATTTTTTTGCCACTAAATGATATATAACATTTTGAGTGGTTTTAAGTATCTAAACAACTTTCAAAACACAACTCTAAAGAGTTTGACTTGGGGATATCAATCTCTAAAAATTATAAACAACCTCTTAGGATAAACTGATTTCAAGCATAAAATCCAACAAAAATATAACAATTTGAAATTTGCTTGGGATATTTACCCAGAGATTCAAAGTAGTGTCTGTATTAGTGTACATGAATAATTAATCTAAAAAAGATCTTAAATTTGGGTTATACTTTTTAGTCACTGCAAAATTGTAACGGTAGACTACCTCTTAGTTTTGGTTGGTCCATTCACTCTTGAGAATTATCAAAATAGCTCTCAAGAGATTTTATCATTTCATTACATTAAAATACAAAGTTCTTTCATTCTATTCTTTTTTTAAATTAAGTTTTATTTTAATTCCAGTATAGTTAACATTCAGTGTTATATTAGTTTCAGGTGTACAATATGGTGATTAAACAATTCTGTACATTACTCAGTGCTCATCATCGTAAATGTACTCAAATTCCCTTCACCTATTTTGTCCATCCCCCATGAACCACCTCCACTGTTTAATTCCATTCTTAAACATGAACAGCTACTCTTAATTTTCTGTTGTTTTCAACTATTTAAGAGTCTTTGTACCTGATTAAAATATGGTACATGGGCACAGATAGGTATTGCTATGAATTTAAATAGCCTTCAATACACTATAAAGGGAAAGGTATTTTGGAACTGTTATAAAAATATTAAATTATTTACATGGAATTTGAATATTCAAACTTTACTTACACTGTAATATTTAAAAGCAGCGTGTAGTTTTAGTAGAGACCTTGCATGTCAAATCAGTACTAAATTATTCCAAAGCTGTCTACTATGCAAAATATCTTAATTTCTTATATTTGAGAAGTGTTTTAATATTTACAAAGCAGTATTTGAAAGAGTACAAATATATGTTCCTTTCTCTAATATGACATTTAACCTTTGTCCAAGAAATCTGTGTTTGCTTTTTCTATTTTGACTTTAAAAGTAATCCCAAAACTCTAACATAATCAGTATAACAATATATAAAAGGAGCCAGGTGTCACTGTAAAACAACAAAACCTCCTCACCTTTAGATTGTCATAATGTAAAGGACACAAAGTGGCAATATGAACCAATAGGAACAAACCAAAGGGACAAAAGCACAGCTGCTGATATATAGAAACATTACTGAAATAGCTTCTATGTATCAGGAATTATTCTATGGATACAGCATGAACAAAATAGGAAAAAAGCCTCTTTTGCCCCACTTATATTCCCACTGGGAAGGGGGAGAAAATAAAATACTAAAGTCAGTTACAGAGACAGTTGAAGAAAATAGTGTTATAGGGCAAAATAAGGTGGGGGAAGTGTAGAGTTCACAATTTAAATAAACTGGGCACTTAAGAACGCACTGAGAAGATATTTGAGCAAACCCTTGAAGGAGGAAATGGGGCAAGAAATATAGTAGATAAGAAAGTTTCAGGCACAATTTACAATAAGCACAAAGAACCCAGAGGCCAGTGCATACTTGGCATGTTTGCAGAGCACAAGAAGCTCACCGTAGCCGGCCCATATGAACAACTTCAAACTCTACACCAAGAGATGGGGAAGCGTGTGACCAGTTTTGATCAAAAGAGTAACATGATCTGACTCAGGCTTCGGAAGGATCACCGAGTTGAGAATAGACCGTAAGACAGAAGAGGAGACAAGAGTGGAAGCAGGAAGACTAGATATGAGTTTACTTGAATAAGCCAGGTAAACGATGTTGGTGGTTTGGACTAGAATAGGTTTGGAAGTGGAAATAAGTATCCAGATTCTGGAAACACTCTTTAGATAAAAGAAGCAAAAAATTATCTGATTGAGAGAATGCTGAGCATTAGAAAGAAGGAAGTCACAGATAACTCCAGGTGTTTTGGTCTGAGCAACTAAGAGGATGGAGTTGCCCTTGAAGTGGACAAAAAAACACATGGAGCCAGATTGACTGACTGGTTATTTTGTAGAGTTAAATTTTGAATGTATCAAGATGTTTATGGGGAGCCTGGGTGGTACAATCAGTTAAGCATCTGACTCTTGGTTTCTGCTCAGGTCATGGTCTCAAGGTCCTGGGATCGAGCCCCATGTTGTGCTCTGTGCTCAGCATGGCGTCTACTTGAGAGTCTCTCGCTCCATCTCCCCCTGCCTCTCCCACTTGTGCGGTCTCTCTCTCTCCTTCTCTTTCTAAAATACATAAATAAAATCTTTTTAAAGATTTTAAAATGATGTCTGTGCCCAAATGCAAATGTCAAATAGGCAGTTGGGAATACTAGTCTGGGGTTAATAGTAGAAGTCTAGTTTGGAGATACAACTATGAGTCATCATTGCATAGATGAGATGTAAATACACAAGTCTGATATCACCAAAGGAGAGGTTGCACATAGAAAACAGAAAGCATTTGAAGACTGAGCCACAAGGCGCTGCAAAGTTAAGAGATACGACAAATGATGAAAAATTAAGAAACAACATGAGAAGGAAAAGCCAGTGAGATAAGAGGAAATAGGAGGTGAGCTAAGTGGTGCTGCAGCTCCCACACCTGGTAGGGCATGATGGTGTACGGACAATGGAGGCACAGACTCGCGATGGCAGGAGAGGCTTCAAAGGGAGGAGGAAAAGTCAGGCAAGACTAGATGACAGTTCAGTCTTGCAGAATGGTTTACAAACTGAAAACAGCCCCAAATGTAAAAACTAGTATCTTAGTTTTCTTCCTCCTCTCCTCAAATGTTAACAGGAAGCAGCCGTGGAGGAGAAACAATGCAAAGAGAAATTGCTTATTCCTAAGCATTCTTTCAACATAGAAAGTACTAGTCTATAAACAATATCTACAAGTTGAGATTAAGGTTTAAGAAATATATGTTAAAATTTACAATTTTAATAAACTGAGTAATAATCAAACAAGAACGATTAACTATAAATGTTCCCTTCCAAGCATAAAAGTTGTCCTTGGTAAGTAAAAACACACTGACAATTCACTTAGCTGTTATGTTATTATTTTAAACCTTCTTTTTGGATTTTTAAAAAATAGTAATCATAAACTAACTGATGGTTGCCAGAGGGGAGGTGGGTGGAAGGACGCGTGAAATAGGTGAAGGGAACTAAGAGAACACTTATCACGATGAGCGCTGAGTAATGTACGGAATTGTTGAATCACTGTATTGTACACCTGCAACTATTATAACACCATGTGTTAATTATACTTGAATTAAAATAAATAAAATACAAATAAAAAGCCATCATTAAAAAAATATAGTAATAATAACAAAGTAAAAGACAGCAAGACAAATCCCCTGGAAAATTAGCTTATTCCTAAGCATTCTTACAGTAAGTGTATTTCAAAACACTTTCCAATTTGAATTCGTGAATAAACATACTTAAAACTGCAATTCAACACTCTCTCTATCCAAATACAAATACCATGAAAAAAAGCGTGGTAGCCTGACAACCCAAACATTAACTCAATATAACTAAAACTGTGGCCCAGCTATAAGAGGAATTTAGAATGATTAGCTCCTTACTCCAACACCCAGACAAGTGAAAGGGCTTTATTACCTGGGAAAGAAGTCAAAACAATAACTATACTTCAACCATTCTTTTATAACAATGTTGAGAAAAAAGTAAAACTTTAGAAGATACATGAAGGAATATATTACCCATAATAAAGAGAAAGCAAAGTAAATAGAAGATTCATAGATAATTCAATTATTGAAATTAGCATGCCTGGGCTTTACAATAATCATTAATAGGTTAAACAATTTTTAGCAAAAGATTAATATATTGGGTGAAGTGATATCCATTTCAGCAGAAACTCAGGAGAAATAAAAAAAGTACCAGATGGAAATTAGGGAGTTAGAGAATTTATTCCCTGAAATTAAAGTTTATTAGATGAGTTTAACAGAAGACTTGACATAGGTAAAGAAAGGATAGATGAATTTGAAGTCAAGTGAAAAGAAATTACCTAAACTAAAAGCATAGAAAGAAAAAGATTGTTTAAAAAATGACAGTAAAAATGTTAGTAATCTGTGACATAATATCAATAGACATGTAATTATGCAACTGAGTAAAAGGAGGTAAGAGGGAAAATGAGACTGAAAATGTTTTTGGAAAAGCCTGAAAAATTGAAAAAACTGATGAGAAATCTCAACCTACAGATTTAAAAAGCTCAACAAACCCTAATCAGAATTTACACACACACACACACACACACACACACACACACACATCCCTGAGCATTTCATAGGCAAACTGCTATAAACCAAAAATAAAAGAAAATCTTAAGAGAAGACAGAGACAAAATACATAGAGCTGAAAGAATGAATATACAGATGGATAGCGGCCAAACCACGTACAAAAATAGAGCCGTGACCGACAGTCTTCAGCAACCATCCCAAGAAATCAACCCATTTTCTATAGTAACTAACCCAGGAATTCAGACTACTTATTCTAAGTCAGATGTATAGGAAGTCAGGTGACTATCTCTGGCAACCAGCCTAAAAAGACAAACAAAAACCCCTATACATTTGGTCCAAAACAGCCAAGACCTGATTAATAACTGACAATTTCTCTAATTTTTGTCCCACATCCAACTTACGACCAACCAAAGCAAGCCGTATGCACCCCTAACTAACTGCATAGAATGTATCACTTCTAATTAGGCCACTTCCAGCTTCCCCAGGCCAACAGCTTCCAATCTGGACATTCTTGAAGCCTTTCCCTTTCCTTTTCTTCATTACAGATTTCCTACTCCTCTGCCAGTCTTTGAATTTCTGCCAAACGTAAGTAATGGTGGCTGGCTCTTGCTATAGCAAGCTCTGAATAAATAGCCTTTGCCTGTTCTCAATTGGTTGGTCTTCATTTATTTCCACATAATGTTCAGAACAAGAATGATTGCTGACTACACATAATAAACAATTCAGCCCAGAATATAAAACACACAATCTTTAAAGTGTTATATAACCTAGAATTCCAAAATCAGTGAAAAAGTCCTTGAGAAATGAATGCAAAATAAAGATATATCCACTAAGCAACAGCTGAGTGAAAGAATCTGTCACTAGCAGAATCTATACAACAAAAATGGTAAATACTTCAGTACAAAAGTAAATAATTCCAGATGGAAACTCAGATTAAAAGTGAAAGAAATTATAAATATATAGAAAATATAAACATCTATTTCTTTCTTTAAAAGGTTGTTAAAAGCAAAAATGGTATTATAAACATGGAGTTCATAAATTTTGAAATGAAACATGAAAACAAAAGTACAAAAAAGGGAGCAATTGGAAATATATGCTAGGATTCTTACATTAAAGATAGAATGGTAGTAAAATATTAATTCAAAGTGAAGAACACATGAGTGACTTAGAACAGAAATTTTCCACCTATAGAAACAAGGACTTCACAAGCAACATGATGTCAATAAACACATATCTTTCAATAATCACTCTCAACGTGAACGGCCTAAATGCTCCCATAAAACGGCACAGGGT
>CM052808.1:45640885-45689201 GCA_028533885.1 Nasua narica
TGGACTCTGAGCAACAAACTGAGGGTTTTGGAGGGGAGGGGGTGGGTGGGGTGGGTGAGTCTGGTGGTGGGTATCGAGAGGGACACGTACTGCGTACAGCACTGGGTGTGATGCATGAACAATCAATCTTGTAACACTGAAAGATTAAAATAAACAAATTTGGGGAGAAAAAATATATTAATTCAAAGTGTACTATAAGGGCACCTGGGTGACTCAGTCGGTTAAGCGTCTGCCTTCAGCTCATGATTCCAGGATCCTGGGATCGAGCCCCACTTTGGGCTCTCTGCTTGGTGGGGAGCCTGCTTCTCCCTCTCCCTCTGCTGCTACCTCTGCTTGTGCTCTCTCTCTGTCAAATAAATAAAATCTTTAAAAAAAAAAAGTGTGTTATAATAAGTTAGATACATACTGAAGTTCTTAGATAACCATGAAAAAAGTGAGAACTAAAAATATTCCAATTTGAGTTTGTCAGACTGGAGATACATACCTAGATCTAGATCTAGATCTATCTACCTACCTAACTTACGTACCTACGTATCTATCTGTCAGTCTAGAAAGAGAGAGGTCGTGAAGGGCACCCAACTCTCTATGTCATACAGAGCTGTATTTTAAATGTAAAGAAATAGGTAGGTGAAAAGAAAAATAACAGAAAAGGGCACACCATTTGTATGAAATCTGGTGAGGCTATATTAGCATTAGACAGAATAGATTTTAAGATAAAACTGTATTACCAGAGATATAAAAGTACATTTTATAAGGACAAAGGGTCAATTTGTCAAGAAGACCTATTTTAAATGTGTATATATCTGATAATAGAGCTTGAAAATACATGAAGCAAAAATGGGCAGAATTAAAGGAAGAAACAGAAATGTACAACTATGTTGGAGATTTCAATATATGTTCCTGAGTAGTTAATAAAACAAGTAGATAAAAACCAGTAAGTAACTGGTTTTTGTATCTATTTTATACACACACATACACACACACACACACACACACACACATGTGCAATGATACAAGGGGCAGGAAGGAGAAATTAGGGTGATTTTATTATAAGGTACTCGCACTACCTGCGAGGTGGCACACAATGTTCCTTGAAAGTGGACTTGGATTATCTATAAATGTATGTTCACACCCAAGTGAAACTACTTAAAAAATGTAAAAAAGGAAGTATAACTGACATACTAAGGAAGGAAGGAAAATGAAATCTTAAAATGCTCAATTAATGCTAAAAAGGCAGAAAAAGAGTGGCAGAGAAAAAGAACAAGGGGAACAAATAAACAGTAACAAATGTGGAAATATTAATCCAACCATATCAATAATCACTGTGAATATCAATGATATAAATGCACCAATTAAAAGACAGATTGTCAGAGTAACTCAAAACCATATTCCAACTATATGTTGACTATAAGAAATCTACTTTAAATACGAATACAAAACCACATATAGATTAAAAGTAAATGGATGGAGGAAAACTTACCATGCTAATAATAAACAAAAGTAAGCAGAGTGGCTATATTTTCAGACACAGTAGACTTCAAATCAAGGAAATTTATCAGGAATAAAGAAGGGCATTATATAATGAGAAAGAGCCCAAATCTCCTCCAAGAAGACATGAAAATTCTTAACAAGTATGTGTTTAAGGACAGAGTGTCAAACTATGTGAAACAAAAAGTGATAGAACCACAAAGGACAATAGGTAAATCTACTACCATAGTTGGAGATTTCAGCATCCCTCTCTCAGGAATAGAGAGATCCAGCAGCCAGAAATTCAGTATGGACATAGTTGACCTCAATAATGCCATCAATCAACTGGATTTAATTCACATTTATAGACTACTTGATCCAACGACAGCAGAAGGTACACTCTTCTCAAGCTTCCATGGAACATTCAACAGGTTACACTACATTGTGCATAAATCACACCTTAACACATTTGAAAGAATAGAAATTATACAATGTATGTTCCTTAGCTCACAATGGAATTAAACTAGAAATCAGTAGCAGAAAGATCAATGAAAAAGTTCCCAAATATGTGGTGCTTAAACAATATACTTCTATCCTTTCCACTCAGAGAGTCCCTTCCCAGGCTGGTTTAATGGTCACAAAGTCTTTTGCTTTTGTTTGTCTGGGAAACTATCTTTTCTTCTATTCTGAATGATAGCCCTACTGGATAGAGTATTCTTGGCTGCAGATTTTTCCCATTCAGCACTTTGAATATATCATGCCACTCTCTTCAGGCTTGCCAACATTCTGTTAAGAAATCTGCAGCCAAACTTATGGGTCCTGACTATAGAGAATAAACTGATGGTTACCAGAAGACAGGTGGGTGGGAGGATGAGTTTAATAGTCTAATATGTGATGGGGATTAAGGAGTATGCTTATGATGAGCACCATCATATGGTGTTATATGTAAGTGTTAAATCACTAAATTGTACACCTGAAACTAATATTATACTGTATATTAACTGGAATTTAAATAAAAAGTAAAAAACAAAACAAAACAATACACTTCTAAATAACACATGGGTCAAAGAAGATATTTCGGGAGAAATTTTAAAATATTCTTAACTAGATGAAAATTAAAACACAATTTATCAAAATCTGTGGAATGCAATGAAAGCAGAGCTTAGAGTGAAACTTACAGTATTTATGCATTAGAAAAGATGAAAGGTCTAAAATCAATGTTTCCACTTCATGTAACCAGAAAAAGAAGTGAAAATTCAACCCGTTTTCAACAACAGAATAAAAATTATAGCAGAGATCAATGAAATTGGAAATAGGAAATCAATAAAGAAAATCAAAGAGAACAGAAAATAATTTTTATAAAGATCAATGAATCTCTAAGCAGGCTAACCAAAAAGACAGAGGGGAAGACACATATTACTAATATCAGAAATGAAAAAGGATATTATCACCACAGATCCTTACATTAAAAAGACACTAAAGGAATAATATGAACAACTCTATGCCCACAAATAAGATAATCTAGATGAAATGGACCAATTCCTAGAAGGAGACAAGCTGCCAAACTCATACAAGAAGAA
Source organism: Nasua narica (assembly GCA_028533885.1). NCBI lineage: Eukaryota > Metazoa > Chordata > Mammalia > Carnivora > Procyonidae > Nasua > Nasua narica. The sequence continues at coordinate 45,643,933 of CM052808.1, forward strand.
ATAGACTATCTAAATAGGCCAATGTTTAGCATTGAAAATGAATCAGCAATTAATAACATTCTAAAACAGAAAGCATTAGGACCAGGTGGGTTTACTGGTAAATTCTACCAAACATTTAATGAATAAATTATACCAATCCTCGACAATCTCTCTCAGAAGACAGATATAGAGAGGATATTTCTTAATTTATTCTATGAAGTCAGCATTATCCTTATACCAAAACCAGATAAATGCATTACATGAAAAGAAAACTACCTACCAGTATCTCTCATAAACAGTTGCAACAAAATTATTAGCAAATTGAATCTAAAAAAGTAAATAATATTAACTATACATCATGACCAAGTGGGATTTATCGCTGGCGTGCAAGACCGATATTACATTCCAAAGTGAATCAATGTAATTCATCACATCAAAAGATTTTGAAAAATCACATGATCATATCAATAGAAGCAGAAAAAGCATTTGATAAAATCCAAAAGCTATTCATGATTAAAAAAAAAACTCTCAGTAAACTAGAAATAGAAGGGCACTTTTTCAGCTTGATAAAATCTGTCTGCAAAAAACCCACAGCTAACATACTTAATGGTGTGAAACTCAATGCTCTCCCATAAGATCATGTACAAGGCAAGAATGTCCACTGTTACCTGTTCTTCCTAGCATCATATTGGGAGTTCTAGTTAATGCAATCAGTCAAGAAAGGCAAGTAAATTATATGCATATTGGGAAGGAAAAAATAAACAGTCTCTGTTTACAAATGACATGATTGTGTGTACAAAATCTGAAGAATCACAAAACCCTCCTGAAATTATGTGATTAGAGGAAGGTTGTAGAACAAATTTAATGTACAAAAGTCAACTGCTTTCCTACATATCAATAATGAAAGAGTGAAATTTGAACTTAAAAACATAATATCCATCCCCCAAAATAAAATACTTAGGTATAAATCTGACAAAATATGTAGAATATCTATATGAGGAAAACTGCAAAACTCTGATGAACAAAATCAAAAAGATCTACAAAAATGGAGAGATATCCCATGTTAATAGGTAGAAAGACTCACCGTTGCCAAGATGTTGGTTTTCTAAAATTGATCTATAGATTCAATGTAATGTCAGTCAAAATCCCACCAAGTTATTTCTTGGATATTGAAAAACTATTCTAAGGTTTACATAAAGAGTTAAAAGACCCAGATTAGCCAATACAATATTGAAGAAGAATAAAATTAGAGGATTAACATTGCCCAACTTAAATACTCACTCTAAATCTACAGTAGTCAAGAGAGTATGGTATTGGCCGACAATTAGATACACAGATCAATGGAAGAGAAGAGAAAGTCCAGAAATAGACCCCTGTAAATAGAGTCATCTGATCTTGACAAAGGAGCAAAGGCAATACAATGAAGCAAAGACAGTCTCTTCAACAAATGGTGCTGGAACAACTGACGTCCGCATATAAAAAAATTAATCTAGGCCCAGACCCCTCACAAAAATTAACTCAAAATGGATCATATATCTAAACATAAAACGAAAACTAGAAAATTCCTAGAAGATAACCAAGGAGAAAACCTAGGTGCCCTTGAGCATGGTGATGAGCATTTATTTTAAGATTTATTTATTTTAGAGAGAGAGAGACCTGGGGGAGAGGTAGAGGGGAAGGGAGAGAGAGAATCTCAAGAAGACTCTCTGCTGAGTGTGAAGCCCAATGCAGGGCTTAATCTCACGACCCTGAGATCATGACCTGAGCTGAAACCAAGAGTCAGACACTTAACTCACTGAGCCACCCAGGCACCCTATGGTGATGACTTTTTATATAAATGATCAATAATTGATAACCTGTACTTTTTTAAAATAAAAATCTTCTCTGCAAAAGACAATATCAAGGTAGTGAGAAGACAAGTCACCGACTAGAAGAAAAAATTTCCAAAAGATTCAAATGATAGATGATTGTAATTCAAGATATACAATAAACTCTTAAAACTCAACAACAAGAAAACAACTGTTTTAAAAAATAGGCCAAAGACTTTACTTGATGTCTCAGGAAAGAAGATATACAGATGGCAAATAAGTTTGCCATAAAAAGATGCTCCAAATCGTACATCATTAGGAAAATGCAAATTAAAACAGCAATGATATACAACCACATACCAATTAGAATGGCCAAAATCCAGAATACAAACATCATCAAATGCTAATAAGGATATAGAGCAACAGGAACCCTTATTCATTGGTGGTAGGAATGCAAAATAACATAGCCACTTTGTTTTTTGTTTTTTAAAGATTTTATTTATTTATTTGACAGAAAGAGATCACAAGTAGGCAGAGAGGCAGGGAGACAGAGGCGGGGAAGCAGGCTCCCTGCTGAGCAGAGATCTCAATGCAGGGCTCAATCCCAGGACCCTGAGATCATGACCTGAGCCAAAGGCAGAGGCTTAACCCACTGAGCCACCCAGGCGCCCCAACATAGCACTTTGGAAGACAGTTTGGTGGTTTTTTGAAAGTTAAGCGTACCCTAATGATACAATCCATCAATCACACTCCCTAGCATTTCTATAAAGGAGCTGAAGATTTATGTCCACACAAAACCTGCACATAGATGCTTATAACACCTTTGATCATAATTGTCAAAACTTGAAAGCTAAAAAGATGACCTTCAATGTGTGGATGGTTAAAAAAAAACATTCAGACAGTGAAATATTATTCATTGTCAAGAACAAATGAGCTATCAAGTCAAGAAAAGATATGGAAGAATCAAATGCATTTTACCAAGTGAACGAAGCCAATCTGTAAAGGCTTCATAATGTATTATTCTAACTATAGAACATTCTGGAAAAGGCAAAACTGTGGAGACAATAAAAGATCACTGGGTGTCAGGGATGGGGAGGAAGAGAGATAACAAAGCAGGACACAGAGGATTTTTAGGGCACTGAAAATACTCTATTTTAATAATGATGACATTTTACATTTTCCAAACCCAAAGAATGTATAACACCAAAAATGAAGCCCAAGGACTGTGGGTGGTTATGATGAGTTAAGGTAGGCTCATCCTTGTAAAAAAAAAAAAATGTACCATTGTGGTGAGCAGTTTTGATAATGTGGAGACTATGTATGTGTGGGAGCAAGATATATATGAAAAATCACTGTACCTCCCTCTTAATTTTGTTGTAAAACTAAAACTGCTTCAAAAAACAGCTTTAAAAAATAAACAAAAAATAAAGCTTCATATTTAGCTTTCAGGAAAAACACTGGCAAAACGATTTTATATTTTAATTTTTGCAGCAGGAAAATACCAAGTAGTCATATTCTTTTTGCCGATCACGAGTGTGCGGTGTTTTTCATAGCTTTGAAAATAAAGTAACCTACAAAATCATAAGAAATCCAAACTCTTATATACTTTTACTTACCTCAGCTGATAACATTTTGAATGACCAGCTTTTACAGTGCTCATTCTTTTATTGCTTATCTAATTTTATAAGCAATATTTCATAAATTATGAAACTAACTTAAGAATGAAGTCATTAAGTATATCTTTTTAAAGATTTTTTTTTTAATTTATTCATTTGACAGCGAAAGAGAGGGAGCAAAAGCAAGGGGAATGGCAAGCAGGAGGAGAGGGAGATGCCATGTAGGACTCAATCCTAGGACCCTAGGATCATGACCTGAGCCAAAGGCAGATGCTCAAACAACTGAGCCACCCAGGAGCCCCCATTAAGTGTATTTTATAGAGGAAAATGGGGATTACGAGTTTCAGAGCGCAAGAAAGGTTGTCTTTCCTTAGATATCCTGAAAAGAACAGAGCACATTGTAACAAACAAATACTTTTTTGGACTTTACCCTCTTAGTTATAAAACAGTTTTAATAAAAAATTCTCCTTTCTTAAAAGAGAAACTTATAGTTTCTAACTTTCTTTCTTTAAAAAAAAGGTATTTTGGGGTACCTGGGTGGTACAGTTGGTTAAGTGTCAGACTCTTGGTTTCAGATCAGGTTGTGATCTCAGGGTCATGAGATCGAGCCCTGCATGGCTCCATACTGAGCACTGAGTCTGCTAAAGTCTCTCTCTCCAACTTCTCTGCCCCTCCCTACATCAGGCTTGCTCTCTCTCTCTAAAACAAATAAATAAATCTTTAAAAAAAAAAAAAAACAGCTGTTTTAGTGGTCCATGCTTCCTCATGGAAGTATGATATACAGGATTTATTGCTTTAGTTTATATTATATAATTAGGCCTTTCTTTTATTAGAATATAAATTCCAAGATAACAGATATCTTGTCTGCCTTGTTTATTGCTATGGTCCTAACAGTAAAAACATTTCTTCCTCATAGTAAGGGCTTAATAACTGAAGGATGAATGAATTACTCTTGAACCCAGTATATTAGCCATCACGTCTTTTCAATCATTTTATGAAATGCTTCCAGAATTAGCAAGTGAAACAATTTTTTTTCATTCATCAGAATAGCTGAACCAAAGGAGAGAAAGAATTAATCTCCAAGGGAGTTTCACTATGATCTTGACATGAAGGGCATGGCCGAATTGGAGGCAGAATCCTGAAGTCAAATTCATGTTCTCTTTCAGGGCTCTTCATTCCCCAATCTAAATAGTTTATATGCAAATAATTTTGAAGTTGGGGGATGAGTATATATTATAATAAATACATATGTACTTTATTGTATATAAACATATTTAATACATATATATTTAATACATATATATACATTTAATACATATATAATACTATTATGTGTATATATACATACATATAATATGTATATTATATATACATATAATACATATCTATAATATTATGTGTATAATATATACACATATATACATATAAAGTACATATGTACTTTATTTTTCCTCTATTTGTGTTTATGTTTGAAATTTTTGTATGTATTTTGTAATTATATGTAATATCCATATTCCATAAAATTTTTAAAAACCTTTAAGTTCCTGCTGAGTCTAGCCAGTAGGTAGTTGGTAATTTAAATTCAGGTGTTCACTTATAGCTGCAAAGTTTACATTTTTGAGAAGTGTATATTATTTTAATTATAATAAGGGGGGAAATATGAGAAACTTCCAAATCCAAAAAGATAATGGTAAAATTTTATATATCCTGATAGGTGAATGAGGGTGATACTTTGGTAGGAGGAAGGCAGTAGCACAAACATGGGATGCCTTGAGCAAACTACACAACTGCTAACTACTTGCAAGCGGCGCTTCCTCTCCTCAGATGATTTATGCAATGATGCGCAATCCTGTAGGTGAACGCAGCCTTGCACCTTTGACTTGGCAGAACAGAACATGGCCAATGATCAGCTTTCACTCACCCCATGGCCAATGTGTAGCCCTTGGAGAGTGTACAAACTTCATCACTCCATACCTACACACAGCAGCCAAGGGAAGCCATTTCTGGCATCTTCCAAATCGCAGCCTATTCTGCCTACGCAAGAAAAGGTCATCCTGGATAGCGTCAAATACAACTACCCAGCAACAGAGGGCAAAAACATGATTAGTGCTGGCTAACTGGGCTAAATGAAAGTCATCCCTTTGCTGCATTTATGATCTTGCTCCTGCCTCCATGATAGAATGCTGTCTGAAAATAAATTCAGGGGCAGTTCACTAAATGCGCCAAAAAATAGAGATGGAATGTTTCCTTAAGTTGAGGTTTTCTCTTTACTGCAGATGTATTCGTCATTATTTTGGCTAACAGGAAGGGAATCCCAGAACTTACACATTGCCCTTCATCCTAGACAGCACATATCTAATTTCACTATTCACCTGGGAAAAGAATGGGGCTGGAGCTCAATGTTTTGGATGAGTGAATAATAAAAGTGACATTTTCTTCTGAGTTTCTTAGTTCCTCAGATGTCACTGGTGGTCCATGATGGGAAGACAGACAATCACTTGAACAGTATTTACCAAACTCCGAAGCACCAGGGCTCAAGATGAGCTCCTCAGTTCTTTCACACAGATTTTAATTACTACCTTCCTTTATATAAAAGAATGGGAAGTGGCATAGCATTTGAAGAGCACAATAACTGCAATACTTCCAGGGTTCTTAGGCACAAATTTTCTACAAAATGGTGACTAGTAAAACTTATTTGTTTCTAACAAAATAGAAGTCATCTATTTTTAGCAACATGAGTCCCTGAATGGTGAACTCCACTTACGTTTCATGTATATGCACGCTGCAAACTCCCTGTAGGTGTACTCATAAGTCAATGTGAAAATGTGGAACACCAGTAAATTCTTGCTTTAGAATCAAATGGAATTCATATAACCTACTGAATGAAAGGCAAGCCAGATATTTTTAAGCTAATGTTATCATATCTACACACATGGAATCTATAAACAGATATACACACAAAAGTTAACAGTCATGATATAGTATTTAAATACAACTTGAGAGAAAAACAAACAAAAACCAAAAAATAAATGCCCAAACAAAACAACCCCCTCAAACTGCCAAATACTCTCAATTTTAAGTGGAATTAAAGTCCACAGGAAAATAGTACTTAACAAAAAAGAGGAAATTCATTTTAATTCATATCAAATTCAGTATTTACAGAAATGAAGGATGTTGGCAGAAATTTGATATCAGTAGACCTCTAGTGGTTAATGGAGTAACTAGTGATTTTACTATTTTCCATTACTGCCTCTTTCAGCATAAAACAAAGAGTGTTCAAGTGTTCCAGGATATTACCTTCAATGGCAACAGTGTAAACAGTAGCAAGTATCTGTTCATATCTCCAGAAAAGCAAAATAATAAAAAAAATAAAATAAAACTAACTTCCAAAGTAGGTTGGCCACAAACTATCACATAAAAATATTCTATTTTTCTTTTCACTTGAAAAATCCCTTTATGGGTTTTTAAAGCTAGAGGTTTACCTTTCTGATTGTAAAATAATTTTCATGAAAAGAGGAATTCAATGCATCTGTGTGTTATTTCTTTTCATCTCAGATAATTGAAATATTACCATTTTCTTGAGTCAAGGTATTTTAGTCTACATTTAAATCAGTGAGCTATGAATATATGATTTTACTTACAAGGAAGACAATCAATAACATGATTTTTCTTTATCATAAAATAAAAATCAGTGTCAGGTTTTTGTTTGTTTTTTTTTTATAGATTTTTATTTATTTACTAGAGAGAGAGAGAGACTGAGAATGAGAAGGGAGAAGGTGAGAGGGAGAAGCAGACTTCCCGCAGAGCCGGGAGTCCGATATGGGACTCGATCCCGGGACTCCGGGACCATGACCTGAGCCGAAGGCAGTTGCTCAACCAACTGAGCCACCCAGGCGCCCAAATCAGTGTCAGTTTTGAAGGATGATTGACATAAACCTTTAAGCATTGGTCAGATCACAGAAAATCTCATTAGGTGGATGTAAACTGTATTCTATTTGAAAGTGAAGCCTCAAGTGAAGTTAATTTCCTTCTCTCAAATTTAAGTCATTTTTGTTAATGATTAATGGACAATTGGTAAAATTCAATGGATGTCTTCAAGCAGCAGCCTTCTTTACAACACTAGATGTTGTAACCTTAGAAAGACTCCCAGGAGCCAATGACACACACCCGCAATGACATCACTTTAACAAAAAAATTACTTCCCACAAGAGTATGTTCCTTTGGCCAAGATGCCCTTCAACAGACAAATGGATAAAGAAGATACGATCCATATATACAATGGAATATTATGCCTCCATCAGAAAGGATGGATACTCAAATTTTATATCAACATGGATGGGATTGGAAGAGATTATGCAGAGTGAAATAAGTCAAGCAGAGAGAGTCAATTATCATATGGTTTCACTTACGTGTGGAGCATAAGCAAAAACATGGAGGACACTGTGAGAAGGAAAGGAAGGGTGAATTTGTGGAAATCGGAGGGGTAGACAAAACATGTAAGAGAAGATAAACCATTTAATAAGTCATGATCCAGAAAAATATGCATACATAAATAACAAGCCAATATAAAAGCAATTACATGGGATCAAAATTGATAGCATCTTTTGATCAGGAGGAGGATTTCTGAAATGCCTAGTGATTACTTATAAAAGAACACAGGTACAAAGTGGATCTGCTTTCCAATTTCCTATAAGGCATTAAAAAATGAAGGACATTGCTCAGGATGATAATTTTAAGATAACTGAGTACCTTAGAAATGTTCACTTCTAAGCTCTGCTTCAAATTTAATGATGATTACTGTTGACATCTGTATTCTATGTAGAACTGGTTTAAATCGACATGGTCACCAACTCATATGTACAATAAGGGAGCATTTTCCTTTTTAACTGAATTAACTTTATTTGCTCCATTCCTGATCAGGGAGGGAAATTTATGCCACAGGAAGGACGTTCAGTCATTTTCAGTGAAAACCCAGGCTGGTTTGTGGAACTACTCTGTCTTGTAAATTCGCCAGGATTCTAACCCCCAGAACTCCTTCCCTTCTCCTTAGGGATCTCAATGACATGACATTGAAGAAAACTCAGGAAGTGTGAGAAAGAAAAGGAGACCAATGCATTGTGTCTTCACTGTCCTCCATGGAAGAATAACCTTCTCATCAGTGCCTATCCTTGTGGAATCTGCTGCTGATGACCATGAGTCTGCCAGCTTCCAAATGGTAGATTCGGGACTTTATCCTCTTAACCTCAGAGATTGTTCTGGACCATCAGACCTCTCAGTTGCTTCTTCCTGCCACCTTACCCCATGCTAGCCAGGGTGTCTGTGAGGTTTTCCTTAGCCTACCACCTGAGTACCTCACACTATGGCTACTGTGCTCTCCAGATACCATGTTGGACATGGCATCTCTCTCTGAGGTTTGCAGTCTTCTTAACTATACTTGGGGTACAGAACTCAGTTCTCTTATCCTTCAAGCATATTCCAGTTACGCTGCTGCCCTGGCCATGGCCACTAGACTTTCCCAGAGAACCATGTGGCTCATCTCTCTAAATTGCTCTTTCCCACATAGAGTAGGAAAGTTAACTTCTTTGGGGGGAAAAAAAAGTTCTTATTATGCATTCTTCTCCCTTCTATAATTTATTCATCCAGATCTCTAAGCTTTTGCTCCTATTTAAAACCAATTTCTCAGAATTCTATGAAATTTCTTAGAATTTCACTCACCAGTGAAAGCCATGGTTTTAAAGATGCATATCTATGCTATTAATTTTAAAGTATCTCCTTAAGTGCTCAGAAGCCAAACAATTGATTCTTTATTCTTTCCATAACATGCTTAGCCTAAGGGCAGTTCATTTAAAAAGCCCTGGACTTTGCTTGAAAGGAGATGTGGTGAGCAGAAGTAAAGGGATTTGAAAAACCAAGTGCGTGTAGTTTAACATCAAAATATACCTAACAGTTCATAAAGCACGTGGCTTTTGTACATGCAAGTGCTTCTGCCTGAGGTGCCCTTGGGCTTTTCTTCACCTGGGAACTGTTTTTCACCTCCTAGATCTACGTCACTCTTTCTCAGAGACATTCCTAGCTCTCCCATGGCCAGTTTAAATAATTGCCATTGCTATCCTCTCAAGAACGTCCTTCCATTCATAGTGTTTGTCACAATTTGTAATCACAAATTTAGTCTTCTGTACTCACCCTACTAGACTATATGTCAATGTTAATCGTGTAGACCTTTTTTATGTTTTGCACACTGCTAAACGCCAAGCACTTTATATAGTTCTGGCATATAGTAGGTAGTCAATAAATATTCATTGTAAAAGGCCATATTATCTTTTTGGTTCCTGTCATTGATTCTGTGAGGTTAATAAGGCAAATATTACCTTTAAATGGAGGGTCCTTAGGTTAACATATATGAAATGGAAAGCATTCAGACACATTATGTCATAGAACTGGGATCTACACTTTGGTCCTGTGAACCTTGGCCCACCGCTGTCCATGGTACCATTCCCCTGTCCACCTGCAACTGTCTTAATGGCTTGGAATCTGCTTTATAAAGAATTTCTGGTGGGGCACCTGGGTGGCTCAGTGGGTTAAGCCTCTGCCTTTGGCTCAGGTCATGATCCCGGTGTCTTGGGATCGAGCCCAGTATCAGGCTCTTTGCTCAGCAGGGAGCCTGCTTCCCCCCTCTCCCTCTGCCTGCCTCTCTGCCTACTTGTGATCTCTCTCTCTCTGTCAAATAAATAAATAAAATCTTAAAAAAAAAAATTCCTGGAAAACACTTGCTTAACAAGGTAGAACACTGTTTTTAGTAACAAAAAAGCAGCACTGTTTAATGGAAAGAAAACAAAAGACAGAGCTCAATTTTGAAATGAGAATGATATATGACCTAAGAGACTATTGTGATTATTAAACTGAATGACATTATTATAATATCACCATGGTGGGGTAAGAAACATTTTCAAAAGAAAGTCAAAATGCCAAGTGTATCTGGAGCTTATTTATAAGTTTCATTTCCAGAATAACATTTTATAGTCTCCCTTTTAAGAAAATACGAAGTGGTCCTTAACTACAGATACAAATGCAAAGCTGGACCATTTACAGATTGGCCAGCTGACAAGCCCTATGAACATGTAGAGACATTTACAATCACTAGACAAAAAATACCCCCAAGTGGTTAACTGGGTCTATTATAACCTTCAGTTCACTCAGTATAAGTTCTTGAAGCCACAATATTTCACGAGAATTTAGTAACTTTTATGGGTCTAGTTGTGTTATTTTCACAAATGCAAGTGATTTCAATTTATAATATTAAAAGCCTTCTTTTGCAGTTTGATGTTTTATTTTTAAAGTTTATTCACATTTGGGCATGGTTGAATATACTATTATTACATAAATTTACCTAACTGAATCTGGATTATTTCCGCATTTCGTATCCTGTGACATTCTTCCAAAAATGTATTCGGGGTGTATGGGTAGCTTAATCGTTGGGAGTCTGCCTTCAGCTCGGGTCATGATCCCAGGTTCCTGTGATTGAGCCCTGCATCGGGCTCCCTGCTCTGCGGGAAGCCTGTTTCTCCCTCGCCCACTTCCCCTGCTTGTGTTCCCTCTCACAGTCTCTCTCTGTCAAATAAATAAATAAAATCCTTTTAAAAAAAGTCTTTATTAGATTAACATGAGTATTATTGCTATAAAGTGTGTTATTTTAAGACATGTGCCTTGTATGATTGAGATTTCAAAATAGCCTATTCATCTGGATGCTTTATGTAGGAAAATGGTACTTCATCAAAAAGTGTACACTTTATTGTTACTCACACAAAGCAAAACTGAAATGTTACCCAAAAGGCTTATAAGATAAATCATTATTGGCATAAGTGGATGGTCATGAAAGAATAGCGTTTTTCTCCCCTTCCGCCAAAGCTTGGTTTTATTATTTAGAATAAAGAACAGGAAAGTACAATGAGAAGATCTGAAACAATGAATGCAGTAGAGGGGGTCAATCATAATTTCTTATTGTACTTTCCAACAAGGGAAGAATATAGGGAAATGATAGAAATTGTCAAAAGTCAGTTACATATTTAATGGATAAAAAGAAATATGAATTTTAAACACTTGATTATTGTCAAGAGGTGTTATTAAAATAAACAGATTTTAAGTTTGCTACTCCTCTTTCAGAAAGCTAGATGAAACAGGAGATTTCAATGGCTAGAAATAATATTTTAATTTCTTTAATACAATGCAGAAACAAGACACATGTATGAAAATAGTAAAGTATGGGGGAAAATATCTACAAGTAGCTATTATGGGCCATTTAAAAAGCATAGGCAAGACTAAAATATGAACCAGAATATTAATAATCCCCTGTCAGAAAATAAGAACATGATGGGATAATTGAGTATGCATGGCATAAAATCATGTGTGTAAGCAAGCATAATAAATGTAATGGTTACAGAAGTGGGCTTGTGGCTACTTAGAAACTCATCTTTAAAGACATAGGCTCCAGGTCTAGAACGTCTGTGTTCCAATCCTGTTTCTAACACTCTGTAGTCAGAGGAGGATGCACTAGTTATTTAGCCTCAATGTTCTCATCTATACCACAAGAAGAGTAACCATTTGTACCTCAGAGGACTATTGTGAAAATCTATAAAGTTAATTCTTGGGGCAGCGCCTACCATTTGGTAAGCAATCAAGACAGTTCTTGTTTTCACCTACCCTCACTTTCTGTTGGAAATACCTTACAACAATTTGATTTTAGATGGTTAAATTCAGATGAGAGTCTAGATGTTTTTCATCAATTTAAAAATAGAATTATGCACATCACATTTTAGATAAACAAACTGCTGATGTTGTTGACATGCATTAAGTAAGTACGTTCTCACTGAGCCCTATTTAGAACCATGGCATCACTGTTCAGTGCACTAACCTCCCCTGCACCTATAATGCTAATCTGATTTTTCTTGATTGCTTTATCATAGATTTGAATAAAGACAGAGCTAAGCAGTGATGAGTTGTATTTTTTATTCTGTATGATGCTAGAATGTATTCTCCAAGATGTTATTATACAGTAGCAATAATGATATGTTAGTGAAATAAATCCCCAGACTGAGGGATGTGCTGATTGATACTTGACTGCCAAAAATCTCAAAGTTTCTGAAATGCATATAGACATTTAAGGTTGTCAAAGCTTCAATGATCTTGTTGTTAAAGAAAATCCTAAGAAACCCTCCAGTACCTGAGGAGCTCAGGATACATTTTATGAAAAGTGCTTGAAGGAAGATAATAATCATAAGTTTTGAAAGTACTAAAACTAACTCCTTTTCCCTCCCTCCATCTCTCTCTCTCTCTTATCCTTTCCACACACACACAGCCATCCCCCCCACCCTGTTCTCTCTCTCTCTACATACACTGCCACTCATACATACATACGTACATACTATATACATGTATTCAGGAAGAAATAAAGGATAAGAGTTCTTAAGCATGATGTTCATAAAGAAGAGGGGGAAAATAGGGGAGAATTAATTTCACATATTGGTAATACCTACCAGCTTTTGTGCTGACTGCTATTTCTTACCAAAAGCATGGAAGACTGGTAGCAAAAACAACACAGAAAATGACTCTGGAAGATTTTTGCAGTCAAGATTGGAGGGAAGTGGGAAGTCTGTTCCTTCAGTAATCACCTTGGTTTCCTAAGTACTCCATATACATACATGCACACACCTTGGAATTAAAATGGCTGAAACTAATATTACACTATACGTTAACTAACTGGAATTTAAATAAAAACTAAAAAATAATAAATGAAATGGCTCTTTAAAGATGGGAAGAGCCAGCTGGGAGAAGGATGGGGGTGTCTCCACCATTCTTTAATCCCTTCCTCTAGCCTGAGAAAACACTTAAAACAGTTTAAGGACATATAGAAAATGGTAGAGGGACACCTGGGTGGCTCAGTCAGTTAAGCATCCAACTCGATTTTGGTTCAGATAATGATCTCAGGGTGGTGAGATTGAGCTCCAAGTCAGGTTCTGTGTTCAATGGGAAGAGTCTTCTTGAGATTCTCTCTCTCCCTCTCCCTCTGTCCCTCCCCGCACTCACACTCACTCACTCTGTCTCTAAAAAAAATAAATCTTAAAAAAAAAAAAAGAAAATGGTAGAGTCCCATTTATTTTTTTAAAGGAAGTGTTTTTTCAGGACGAAAACAACAGAAAATGTTATACATGAGAAAGAGAATCCTAAATGGGTGAACACTCAGAGTGTTCTAGAGCTAGAATAAATCTTAGAGGTTATCTGAGGTTCCCATTTACAGGTATAGAAATGGCTGCCCAAAGGTTTTAATAATTTTTCAATAAGGCTACAAAAGTAGTTACTGGAAGAGCTGGGATAAGAAAGGTGTCAAGATTTAAACTTAAGAGTTTCTTCCTGCTGCCTCCTTAATGAATTCACTTTAGGATCTCAAAGCTACTTTATTGTTCCATTGCTCTTCAGTGAGTTGAGAGGTAGATAACAGAGACACTTATAGGTCTCAGAAACCCCAAAGTGAGATGTGAAAAGGACAGAATATTCATTCACAGGCAAGGAAATCAACTGCCATCTGTTTGGCAAGAAAGACAGTCCAAGAGTTGAGGGCACTTCCCCCTCAGAAGCAAACAGATGGGGAAGAAACTTCAAACACAACTTTAATTCAGAAACTACATTCTGTGCTATGTCAAACACCGTTCTTGACTCCAAAGTTAGGGTGCAAGGAAACAGATGATACACTGTTTCCTGCCTGCAGGCATCCCCAGTCAAATAAAGAAGGGAGAGTGGTAAGAAAACAATTATACTATAAATATATAATGAATATAATGAAATATCCTTTCAACTGTTTTCTTCAATATCCTCCGATTATTCTTTCCTTTTATGAACCTATCATCTAATTATAATTTTTGTAAACCTAGTAAATAAAGATTTTTTATGGTCAATTTAGCACCATTTTGTAACTGCTTTCTCTCTCAGTACAACTCTTATGCAACACCAGCTTCAAAGCCCTGAAATTACTCAACCCTGAAATTATTTTAACCAAAGGCTAAAGCTGTTTTGTTTTGTTTTGTTTTTTTAAGTAATAGCTGGCTGACCCACACTAGCCACAAGAAAGTTGCAAAGAGGGGTGCCTGAGTGGCTCAGTAGGTTGAAGCCTCTGCCTTCGGCTCAGGTCATGATCTCAGAGTCCTGGTATCCAGCCCCGCATCAGGCTCTCTGTTCAGCGGGGAGAACCGCTGCTTCCCCCTCTCTCTCTGCCTACTTGCGATCTCTCTCTCTCTATCAGGTAAATAAATAAAATCTTAAAAAAAAAAAAAGAAAGTTGCAAAGAAATACAGCATGTTGTTGACTTTACAGTGATAGTTTATAAGGGTTAACCAGGTGGCAGTCAAAACAAAAACTTAGGAAAAAAACCTACTTAGACTTTCAAATTGGTAAAATTCAAGTGGTTCCGATTCTATAATCAGAATTCTATAATTTATGGATACATAAATTTTACAGGTTCAAAGCTGATTTGAATAACTGCTCAAAAGATATATATTTTCTAACATCTCTTTTGCGTCATGTGTATTCTTACCTTATTTATCATTCATTATCAGATAGACAAAACTCAGTATTTAAGGACCAAAGGGTCTAGTCTTTGCTACTTCGTTCTAACAGAATTTTGGCATCTCCTGGAAGTACTACAAAATTGAGTGTTGGATCCATGAAATCATTCATGGACCAGTGAACACTGTAATAAAGATTGTGACAAAGCACAAGTACAAAGAACTAACCCAGGACTAAAATTCCAAATTAATTTGACATCCTTCACCAAAGAGATTAGACTCTCCAAGTCAAGACTGGAACCTAGCTGATTTCCCTTAGTTTTCCAGAGGTCCAGGAACTAGCTAAGATTGGATTGGTCTCTGGATTGTGCAAGCTTTAGGCTGAAATTAGTAAGCTAAATTTCTAAATGAGCACTCATTTATATGAAAAGCCATTTATATGAGTAAAATATCAAGAAGCAGAATTTTAATTCAAGAGAAAAATAAACTTTCAGATATTATCACCCTAAATATAAGAAAATATTCCCTACAAAAGCATTTAAAGTAAATACATAACTAAGCATCTTTTTGCCATCCTTATGTTTTACATGTAAGCCAAAGTGCTATTTCCTCTGCTTTTGGAAATAGAGTAACTGCCTAAAAGCAATTTCAAATGATTAAATACACACACGAAGCATATATAATATTAGAAAAGAATCTAGCAATCAAAATTTACTCCAACTCATAGAAACAGTCCATCTAATTATCTATCTTCTTTTCAGTACTTATATATGCTTTATATTTCAGACAATTATGATATAATTACTTATAGAGGAATTGCCATGAAGAGGAAACTTTCTAACAACTTTATTAGTGTAACTATCTCAACCCAGAATAATTAATTACATAAGTTTATCATGTAAATTGTTTTTAAATTTGGCATTAAAACAACCTGAATTAAGAAAAAGTAGCATTATTATATCATTCTTAGATATTTTAAGTCCAGAAGTGTATGCAACTTAAAAATTGGGAATTAACAACAGATTCAATTTGGGAAGTCAAATATTTTATTACATCTATGTAAAAAAAATCCTTTTAACTATTTTTTGCTCTATGCAAAATTTCCTAAACAATTAGAAGCCATTAAAGGAAAACAAAGTTTTGGAACAAAGAAAGTGACTTACATAAGACAACATAATGTCAATAGGGAATTTGGTGTTCCATCTAAAAAAATTTTAATACATTTTCTAATTAAAACTCACCATCATAAAAAATTAACCACTAAATTTAATTTCATATTAAGTATACTGTTTTATATCATTTTTATTAAAAACATGTTTTATTAGGTTTTCCAACTAAATTAAATGGTGGATAGTAATTGCTTTTATTATTGGTTTATATGTTTTAATAATTACTTGAAACTATCCCATTTGGCGAGATCAGATGCAATTTTAGTCACAAACCTACTTCTAATAAAATTTTATTCACATATACACAGCAGTTAAAAGAGTGTTATGTGGGTCTGTGTGTGTGTTCTAAAATAATTCCAAATGTGGATTTCAGATAAAAAAGACTGAAAACAGGTTGTAAAATTTAGTAGACAAGGAGCATTTTCAGAAGTATTAAAAAACTGAAGTATACAACTGCAGTACACAAACTGTCATAACTAAGAAAACAGTGTTAATTGAAATCCATGCATATCAATCCTTACTCAGAAGAGAACACTGGCCAAAACCACTGTTGGAGCAGGACTATACCCACAGGACTCAATGCTCTCTAGACTGTTGCCATCTTGACACTGAGGAGTATAAAAGTATGGCTACTTTTCCCACATGATGGTCTTAGTCATCCCATTTGAGGTGGTCCCATGAATCTGTTGTGGGTTTTTTTGTTTTGTTTTTTGGTTTTGGGGGTGGTTTTTTTTTTTAGGTAAGTTCCCCAGGGAGGAATCTGTGCTACCAACTCAGCATACAATCTAAATTAGGACAGAAGAAAAGTAAAACTTCCACTGCCATACTCTTTCCCCACTTATTTATCTCACAGCTAATTTGCTATTTTTAAAAAATTTACTCCCTTCTGTTTTCACTCAAAACAGGGCTATCAATGGTCATTTTACAAATGTTGAAATCAAGATATGCACAACGCACATTGTTCTGAAACAGAAATCTCACTTTCAAAAAGTTTGCTTTTCCTATTCTTCATGTTCTACTGTCAGTTATTTTAGAGCATGAATATTAGGCTGAACCAATATGACAATTTCATATGGTTAACCTTACATGTCTTGTCTATGCCTCTAATGCCACTAGGTAGCTCATTCTTGGGTTCAGGAAGTATTTGTTAAAATAAATAATGAAATACTGAGTCTTTCACCACTTACCCTTGCCTAAGTATGCTCAAGGCTCCAAGTAAGACACTTACTAAAACTCTATGTCTGAATGGTACATATGCCTCCTTTTTGGCTACCTAGTTCCTGAATATGCTTCCTTTTGGGGGTAGGGTAGTGGTGGTTAATGCAATATCATATACCTCAGTAAGAACAAAGAGCCCCATTATAGAAGACAAAGGGGCTCAAAGAATCTTGGAAAAATATTTTACATGGAAATGTTATTTTGATGGGTTTCTTACTAACGCTCTTGGAAATCAGTATACTATGGATTATTACACAGGAAAAGTGTTCCAGACTAATATGTTATCAAACAAAATATTTATGCATGCCTGGAAACAGGAATTTAACCCTAGATTCTAGAGAGGGATATTTGTTCTAGTTATCTGTTCTAATCAAACTAGGCTTTGAAAGACTAAGTGAACATCAGTGGGATTATTTTTTTTTTCTCCAACAAGATTCAAATCAAGATATTTTTCTAACTTTCAGAAACCATCTTCTGACCTTTTGATCCTGAAAGCCCCAACACTTTTAAAGGAAAATTAAGATTTTTACTCAAAGGTATGCAATTCAAATTATTAGAATGCAGAATATTTACCTGTTATTTAATTAATCGATATCTATAACATAAATTATTTTATTTTCACTAAACTGATGTTTATGGCAAACAATTTGCCTCTTTTAGCAGTGAAATAAAACCTAAAATCCTTCAAAGTTTCTTATAATTAAGCATGATTGTGTGTATGTATATGTATATACTATATATAATACACATAATATATATGTTATAGCTTAATATTAGTATGCAGGTTAACCACTGAGTTCCAATTCAATTTTTTTGCTGTTTCTCGAAAATGGTCTGACCAACTGAAGCATATCAAAACATTTCTAGAATACAAATATTATGCAGAAAGGGGGATTTTTTTTTTTTTAAGATCTTATTTACTTGAGAAAGAGTGAGAGCAGGAGCGGGGTGAAAGGCAGAGAGAGAAGCAGACTCTCCACTGAGCAGGAAGCCCGACACAAGACTCCTTTTCAGGACTCCTGGATCATGACCTGAGCTGAAGGCAGACATCCAACCTACTGAGCCACCCAGACGTCCTGGAAAGGGGGAGATTTTTAAATTCTAGTAAATGAACTATGTATTTCTACATGTTAATAGAATTATCAAACACATCTTTAAATGAATTTTTTTTTTCATCCATCATGGGTATACCCTAAAGTATTGGTGAACTCTTTAAGAGAATTCTTAATTCTCAAGTCCTTCTCCCTCTTTTTTGTTTCTAGACATTATCACACTTTGCTTGGCACAAAGGATGCTGGTTGTTAAGGTTTAAAATGCATAAAGAGGGATGTCTGGGTGGCTCAGTCAGTTAAGCAGCTGCCTTTGGCTCAGGTCATGATCCCAGGGTCCTGGGATCGAGTCCCCTTTTCAGGCTCCTCGCTCAGCAGGGAGCCTACCTCTCTCTCTGTCTCTGTCTGCCACTCTGCCTGCTTGTGCTCTCTCTCTCTCTGACAAATAAATAAATAAAATTTTTAAAAAAATCTATCCTCTTTTAAAAAAATAAAAAATAAAATAAAAAAATAAAGAAGTCATTGTTTGATACATGGATGAAGTATCAAATACTGCAACGAAACAAAACAAAACAAAAACTATGATACAAAAATCTCTATTATTACTTCACTGAGTTGAGAGACAATCTGGGGACATGGAAGACACTCTCCTAAGAGCAGTATGTTCTGTGCTGTTATGACCAAAATCATTAAAAAATGAGGGCTTAAGGGAATTGTATATATATTTTTTCTATCGCAATCCCTTAATTTAAAAGCTGATTAAGGTGATATGCAGAGTTAAAAGGGTGTCTCAACTTCCCTTTGTACTCCTATAATCTTAAAAAAGGGCAAAAGGGAAAAATACAACAATTTGTTGTGATTTAAAAAAATAAAAATCCTTTGCTCATTTTCTAATAGTTTTTGAGATCAATAAAGTACAAATATTCCCTCGCAAAACTATCAATAGTATATAATATTAACTCAAAAAAGCAATTAAAATGGTTTTAGAAAAATATATTTCTATCAAATGAAGTCGAATGTTTATTTTGAACTGAAACTTTCAGGTCTGTCTTTAAATCTGACTCTTATTTTGCCAAACATCCTTTAATAAATAACTTCAGAGAACAACAACAACAAAAAAAATCATCTGTTTTTAGAATGTACAAATTTAGAATAAAATAAATAATTAGGAAAAAAGGATGTTTTTTGAGCTATGGCATGTTCCCACAAATTTCTAGAATCAGGATTCAAAGACAGAAGCCTCTATGAGCACATTTCTACTTATAATCCATTTAAGTGAGTGGTAGAACAAGACACCAATTAATCAGCACCTGAATATAGAGCATCTTTAAGCTTTTTAAATTTTTTAAAAAATTTTTAAAGATTTTATGTATTAATTTGAGAGAGAGAGTGAGAGAGAGAATGAGACAGGAAAGGGTCAGAGGGAAAAGCAGACTCTCCACTGAGCAGGGAGCCCGATATGGGACTTGATCCCGTAATTCCGGGATCATGACTGGAGTTGAAGGCAGTCACTTAATCAACAGAGCCACCCAGGCGCCCCATCTTTAAGCTTTTTGATCTGGAATACCTTTTGGAGTTCTGTAAACCACAGCCATTGCATTGCATAGGGGAGCCTCCCACATCGGCTACTTATATTTCATCATAGTTCCAAGGACCTCCTGCTTTTCTGATTAACTCAAGTGATTAGGTAATCTTTAAATGATTTTAGCCCACAGGGATTATTTGAAGTCTGTAAAAAAGTTTTACATAGCTTAATATATTTTACTCAAAATCGGGTGAAGGTAGCCAAAGGATACAAGCTTCCAATTATAAAATAAATAAGCCCTGGGGATATAATGTATGGCATAGTCACTACAGTTAATGATTCTGTATTGCATATTTCCAATTTCTGTATCGTTGCTAAAAGAGGAGATTCTAAATGTTCCCATGACAAGAAAAAAATTTTAAGTATGTATGATGATTGATGCTAACTAGACTTATTGTGGTGACCATTTCATAATAAATACCTATATCAAGCCATTATGTTGTAAACCAGAAACCAACATAATGTTATATGTCAACTATATATCAATATTTTAAAGGTAAAATAGGTTAATTACTTACTATGCTAAGAATCAGGGGTTTTGTGCATTTTTAACCTTTTTTTGTTGTTGTTGACTTAGGGAAGCATTATAAGCTTAAAATAAACAAAAGAGGGATTCCTGGGTGGCTCAGTCATTAAGTATCTGCCTTCGGCTCAGGTCATGATCCCAGGGTCTTGGGATCGAGTCCCACATCAGGCTCCCCGCTCAGCGGAAAGCCTGCTTCTCCCTCTCCCACTCCCCCTGCTGTGTTCCCTCTCTCGCTGCGTCTCTCTCTGTCAAATAAATAAATAAAATCTTAAAGTTAATTAATTAAATAAACAAAAGAAGCCGAATATTATACATCAATTTCCCCTTTTCTAAATTCTTTGTTCTCTTTTATGTCTTCTTGACCTTTACCTAAATATCTAGCCTGGTGGCAAGACATTTTTCTCATTTTCCTCTCTTTCTCCAACACACATAATATACATACATCCCCCAAACGAATTTGTATTATTTCCCTCCGTACTGATTAGATTGCAAATCTTCCATAACCATAGCAGTAAGGGGGAAAAAAAAATAATAAACTTTAAAAAGGGATTTTTAACTCTCCATTTTATATGTTGTCTAATAGACATTGTTATACCTACCTGTGTTATAATTATAGGAAACGATTTCTAAAAATTACAATATTTCAATTTCTTTACAATAATAAATTAGTCACTTGGTATTAAAGAAAACAGAACCTTTTTAATTTAAAATGTTATATTATTCATATTCTACAAATATTAAACTGGGGTTCCAGCTGACTATTCAAATGTGAGTTTCACCTATCATTTCTCTAAATACTTTAGACACATCAAAGCTATGACTACAGAGAAAGGCATTTAACTGCCAAATCAGAGTAAAACAATACTCTAGACCACCCATCTGATACAGTAGCCACCCACCACATCTGACTATTTAAATTTAAGTTAACACTGATTAAAGTTAAATCAAATTAAAATTAGCATTAGCTATATTTCAGTTGCGTTAGCAATATTTCAAGTATTCAGTGGCAGCATGGCTAGTGACTATCTCACGAGCAGCACAAATATAGAACACTTCCTTTATCTCAGAAAGGAGACTGAATGTGATTCCTAAACTCTTCTCCAACCTCCACTTCTCAACTGCTCTTCATTAGGTCTCCTCAATCTCCCCGTCTCACTGGATTCTTACTCAGACCCTCCTTCGCGGCCTCCACCAGTTGTTCTCGACTTAGGGAGCATGCCCCCCATGAGACATTCACAATGTCTGAGACATTTCTGGTTGTCACAATTTGGAAGACAGAATTTAATATTGACGTGTGGCGACTGGAGGCCAGAGACATCGCTGAACATCCTACAATGCACAGGACATCCCCACAACAATGAAGGCTGTGTCAGTTGTGCCCAAGTGGAGAAATTCTGAGCTAGACTACTCTAGATTGAAGCTGCATGTGGACTGCCCACCCAAAACTGGATTTGTTGTATCACAAGTCCCCAGCTTCTGACTACTCAAATATCAATGTACACCATCTACAAAAAAGTAATACACCCTAGATCCAATGTATGTCTAGCCCTCAGAGTCCCCACTAACTTAGGAAAGATAGATATAAACTACAAGTTTTGTTACCATGCATTCTTATTTTTACAGAGGCTGGAATTTCACCACATTGGGTAGATGAACAGTAATCAAATGTGAGTGATGTCCTGTACACTTTTATTCCTTTAGGTTGTGTGTTACATGAAGGTAGGGACCATACCTTGCCCACCATTATATATATGCCTTTCATAACATCACATTCGTATATAGGAAGCTCTAACAGAAAGGTAACATTGGATGAGAAAAACAAAATACAGAATACTGTAAATGATATGAACTTATTTTTATAAAAGAATGGTAAGAAAATATTCTGAGTATGTATATGTTTGTGTGTGTGTGTCTGGGTGTGTTCATGTGTGCGTATGTTTGTAAGTGTGCATACATAGAAAGAAAATGGAATGATAACAGTAGTTGGTCAATGCTGAGTCCCTAGAGAGTGCTACCATTAGGGGAAAGGAGAAAATAAGAAAAGCAAAAAAAAAAAAAAAACAAAAACAAAAACAAAAAACCAAAGGTGAACTTATGCAGCAAATCATGATAATGGTAAAAAGTTATACTTTTATTTTAAATAATGGGGCATTCAAGAACTATCTCAAATGGAGCAACTGAAAGGAAAATCAAAAGCATAAGATCTATTTATTAATGTGGCATTTGTATTTTAGAAGCTAAATAGCTAATAAATAAGAAAAATAATTATCGTTTTATACAATGATAAATCTTCTGAAAATATTAAAATATAGGTGTCTGGGGAGATAGCTCAAAATAGATATCAGGGCTTGAGCAGCAAATTTGGGATTTATCAAGGTGCAGTTGGTATTAAAAGCTACGTGACTCACATGTGATCATCTAGAGAGTGAACGAAGGGGAAGAGAGAGTTAAGGGTTGCACCCTCGGGCTCTCCAATGTGGAGTGGCAAGGATGCAAGTTTACCCGAGATGAGCAGAAAGAGTAGAAGGGAGAAAGCAGAGATGATGGGACAGGTCCTTAAATAAGTTTTGCTGGAAAGAGTATTGTGGGCATAGCTCAAAGGAATGGGGCATGGAATGGAAGGGCACAATGGGATCAGTGGAGGCTTTCTAAAGAGGACATTTATTGCACCAGGCTTGTGTGTAGGAAAAGAAAGGAAGTACTTGCAAGAGAAAACTGAGTGAGAAGTGTGAAGGCACTTATAAAAGGGAAGGGTTAGGCTTAGAGTGGAGAAGGAATGACTAGATATGTCCTTATCCTTGAGGCGTACATTGATATATGATGAGAAAGTACTTTCCTCTCAGACTATGTAATATTTGAAATTATTCCACTGGATTTTGTTAAAATCAATATAGATTTATATCACATCAGCTATTCCCTAGCCAAAGATCTACAACTGACAACTTCAAACAAGAAACCCAAGAATCTGCATGACAGGACACATCCTCTTGTTATTTACATTCTCCAGAATTATAGACTAAAAAAGATGATGGTATAAACAGGTGAAACACATGAACAAATAGCAGTAGAGTGATATATCACTGCTATATGTGTCTGTTATTCTACAATCCCAGTGCTAGACGATTTCCAAAAGTCAAAATCTGAAGACGTCTACTCATATTTTAAAAGAAAAAAGATTGGGACGCCTGGGTAGCTCAGTCAGCTAAGTGTCTGCCTTTGGCTCAGGTCATGATCTCAGGATCCAGGGATCAGGCCCTGCGTCGGGCTCCCTGCTCAGCAGGAAGTCTGCTTCTCCTTCTCGCTCACCCTCTATACTCTCCCTCTCTCTCTCTCAAATAAATAAACAAAAAATAAAAAAAAGAAGAGAAAAAAGATAATTTATATCCAACGAGAAAAACTTTATTCTTACAAATTTCCCAAGAAAATGTCCTTTCTATCACAATAGCTATGCTACTCTGTAGTGGGTGAGATATGATTTTAAAGCCACTGATCAGCACACTCCTCCTTCCTTGTAATTCGTGCCAAGGACACCAACATCTTCTAGACTCATCTGAACTGTGAGAAAGACCTTTGCCATCTTTTTTTTTTTTTTTTAGCTTTTCATATACTTAAAACTAGGGATTTCTTAAACCTTGATGACAAAAGCAGATCACTAATAGCAGCTAGAAATGCAGCAATCTTTTACAACAAGCTTTGAATAGCAAGTATCAGAGAAAGCAAGAAAAATGTTTCATTTCCCTATCTGCAGAGGTAGGCACAAAACTATACAGTCAAAAAAGTTCATGTAAACTTGTTAATTACAGGAATAATAAAATAATGTTGAATAAAATTGGCCACTTGCCTTCTATTTATAACCCTTCATTTTCATTCACAATTACCCTAGTAAGGTACATTTACTATCACACATTATTTTATATTTACGAAGACAAAATCTACAAAGGTAATTTTTAAAAACCTCTGCAAATAGGAGACCTAAAACATTAACTGCCTTGTCTATTTTCTCTACATTCCCAGTTTTCTTCCCATCAAGAACAACTGGATAATTCAGGGCTTGTTGATGGACCCAGGAATAAAAGATCATGATCTTTTTTTCCCTTTACTGCTGAATAAAGTAGATCAAAATCCCAGCAAAAATCTCCTTACCCAGCAAAATCACTTTGGTAAAACTGGCCTTTTACATAAAGTGTTTTTAATCACACTTTTGTCTTTTAGGAAAATTAAAACATCCAAATTATTCTTTTGATCATTTTTAAGCTCTTAATTATTATGGCTCAAGAAACCAAAGCTAGGAAACATGGCAGAAACCAAAACTACACTGATAACAACACATTTTATGTTCAAGGAGCAAAACATGGGCAAGCTTGTATTTCTATAACTAACATCTGTTTATAAATCAGTCTATCACCCTAGTTTTGAATAAAGTACTTGAATCTAAAAAATAATGAAAGGGGATAATGGAACCTGGGTATAGAGACAAAGTCCCTGTAGAAACAGATAAAAAAATTGGCACAAGAGAATGAGATGTTTTCATACATTCAGACTCAGGGTTTTGTTGTGTTTATTCGGTTTGAAAAGCTTACCATCTTGCTGGCCATGAAGAGCCTGAGGACTTTGCATTCTTTCCTCCAGATTGGAGCTAAGATCAGAGTTCACAGCTGACATCCGTGTTGAATCGCTCATATCAAATTCATCACTTTCTATTGAACTTTCATCCTGAAAATGGTTTTAAAATATCATCAAACATCATAAAATATAACATTCAAATAGTGACCATTTTATCTACAGGGTCAATTAGAGTTTGGCCAGTAAGTAAGCTTTTACAGAACTCAGTAAACATGTTACGAATTAATAGGTACTTGAAATAACAAATAATGGAATAATGTCTCCCTTTAAGGAATTTCAGAACTTAGGAAAAATCAAACAATGTATCTACACACAGGCAGATTTCAAAACTAGAACAACTGTGTTTAGGAAGGATGTAGTTGGGGAATTATCCTAAATAATAAGAAAATGGGTTTTTTAAATTAGTGAAAAAAAAGTCCTTGAAGAGTCAAATCACAAAATATAACCTATAGAGAAGTATATGTTTTGAGTCTAAAAATAAATGACAATAAAATAGTATAAGCAAAAATCTTAGGATGCACTAAGAAAACCTTAACCAAAAAACTGCCATTGGCAAGCAGGATTGAAAATCCACATTTACTGACAGCCAGGTTTTAGCACATGCCTTCTTTCCTTATAAGTGAATATACACTGTACTGCAATCCCAAAAAGAAGTTCTAAGTAGAAGTGTGCAAGATCGATTTCCCAAAGCCAGTTCACTAAGTGGCGAAATTATCCAAAGGTCAGTTTTCCAAATGCCCAATTCATCAAAACCTGCCAAAAATTAACTTAAATCAAATCTAAGATATTTTACTGAAGCAAATTCCAGTTGGAGAACTGATTTTTGGCCAATGGTGGGCTTCTGTAGGCAGAGGGGCCTGAGGAACATGTGGTGACATACTCTAAGAATGGAATCGAAATCACCAGGTTTGACTTTAATTTGTAAATGTCTGATCTGGAAGGTTAGCATTAATATAATAATTAACGGTAGCTGTGGTTGTAATGTCATTTAGGTGACAGATAATTGTTCTTTATATTTGTTCACTCACTTCAGCTTCATCACTACCTGTGAGTCAGGTCCCAGGATTCATCCCATTTTATAGACTGAGAAATTGAGGCACAGAACAGTTAAAGAATGTATCCCACTATCATATACCAGAACCGAGGTTTATATGAAGTCACTGAGGCTTGAGAAAATAGCTTCTTTGAATAGGAAGAGTTACCTTGGCTTCATAAATGACATCTTGGTATCAGCAAAGAAGTTGCTATGGTTAGGGGACAGGAACGTTCTAGTAGACTAATAAATTGGCATTCTGATCCATAGGTCAGGTCAAGGTGATTTTGGTGTCCTTCCTTTAGGAAAGGTCTGATCATGTCTGGGTCTACTGAGTAGCACTAGCTCTTCATTAATTCAGCAAGGAAATGCCACCCTGCGAGGCCTCTGGGCAATCAGCCACATAGACTTCTCCCGGCGGCATGCCCTCTCTCTCGGTACATTATGTTTTCTCCAATTCTAAATTCTAAGAAAATCCAAAGCATCTGAAATAAATATATATGTTAAAAAGAGAAAAAAAATAACAGAATTCAATGTGCACATCAATGTTATCAGTGTGTACCACATACATATACATACATATATATGCACACATAAGTGATATTTATTATATACACTATATATAGTGTCTACAATATGATAGTATTTTAGAGCACATTCTCTAGAACCAGACAGAACTGATTTAGATCCATGCTCTCTGCCACTAAGATGTGTTACCTTAAGCAAGTTACCTAACCTTTCTGTGCCTCATTTTCCTCATCTATAAAATGGGAATTATAGCATCAATCTCATAGGGCTATATAAAGGTTAAGGAACTATAATAATATTTAAAGTAGTTAGAACAATGTCAGATATATAATAAGTATTAAACTGTTTAATATTTTTATGTATAATATACAGGAAATTCTACAGCATATAATAGGATTCATATTAATTATATTTTATGAACACATACAAAACATAAATTTAAATATCATAGTAAAGATGACGAACATGTATTTATAAAAATAGCTGTGTATTCTATATAAACATAGTCTTTGGAATCAGCATTTATTATATATACTACAAATAGCTAACTACATATAATCCAGTAAAATATCATTTCCAATATATACCATCTGATATATATTATGTGTGCATGTGCATGTGTGTGTGTAAAACATATGTGTATATGGGAATGTATGTGTTTTTAAAGAAAAGCTAGACACAAAGAGATCACAGTCTCTGATCCACAGAATGATTATGTAAACTGCTATCAGGCATCATGAATAATCAACACACATTTTATCAGCAATAAATAATACTCATATCAGCATGCTTTTTAAGAAATGTGAACAATAAATTAAATGGTTATATAACCAAATGTGCTTGTTATTTTATTTTTTTAAAAATCATCATTCTATTTATCATAAGTAGCTTAATGATTGTGACCCTCTTAAATATTTTCCTCCATGATTTTCTATGAAGTTTACTTTTTACAATCCTACTCCTTATTAGAATATAAATTATCCAATTGCTTAGATTTATAAAGACCTTTAATGAAACTAAGTGCATGAATTCATTCTGTAAGTTCTATTACCATTATTAAATGATTATAATACTATTTTTTATTAAGAGGTAGCAAAAGTGTATAAAATATAATGTGGGGTTTTTTATTATCAACATAGAGGCAATGTTAATCACTCTGGAAGGAAATTACTGAAGATTTCTAAGAGCGAAGAATCAGAAAACTTGATTGATATGATATTAAGTATTTTATTTTATTCATGATCATCTGTAGGCCATTCATCTAAATTTTTCCTTCTGTGGGTATTTTGTTCTGAATGATAACCAGAAAGAATCTTCACATCCCACAGTGTGACCTTATTCCTTATGTTACTAAAATCTTATCATACTGAAAGCCATGCCCAATTACCATAGCATTTGCTTTCCTAAAACTTAATCTTTAAAAATTAGAATAAATATTTTACTGTAATAAAAATTTTATCTCCAGTCTTTTTCCTTCTAAGGCAGTTGCTTGAAATTCAGATCCCTGATCTGTTCCATATCTTGTTTTAGTTTTCAAGTTCCAGATTTTACTTCTAAAGGATCTGTACCGTGTAACTCTTGATTTCCATTGCTACTGTCCTGATCTCATGTTCCCATTTCCTGAATGATTAATAATGGCCTCCTAGTTATCTACCCACCTCCAATTTCTTCCCACCAGTCCTGTTCATTGACTACTGTTAAATTAATCTTTCCACTTCAGAGAGGTCCTCTTCTCTGCTCATAAATTTGTAGCTCTATCCAAGTCAATCTAAATCTACCATGTAATGTGGTAACTGCTCTATCAAACCTTACAGGGTTTCCATAAAATTGCTTGAAAATCACTCTCACCCATCTTATTTTTGTTCTGTTTTTCACTTACCTTATGCTCAAATCAACTTAAAGCCTATGTTATTGATCTTTCCATGAAATGCACCACCTCAGATCTTAGTGTGCATGATGGTAGATACTGTTAAAAATTCAGATCACCAGGTGCCATACACGAAGTCTAGAATTAGAATCTTGGGGTGAGAGGTCCTGCAACATGCAGTTTAATAAGGTCCAGGGGTGCCTCTAATGCTGGTTATTTAGCCAGTAATGTTCAGAAAACCATTCTGTGCTGATGGAATGGCTCTATAATATTCCCTACTCAGATGACTACCAGCCATACTTGGCTATTGAGCACTTGAAACATGGCTAGTGCAACTGAAGAACTGAAAATTCAATTTCAGTTAATTTTAACTAATTTTCAATTAAATTTAAATATCCACATATTGGTGGCTATCATATCAGGCAGTGATGATCTGACAATTCCTCATTGTTGGATCTTGAAAATATTTCCAATTTATGATTAGCAGTGCAACAAACATCCTAATATACAAATTATTTCATTCATCGCATCCCTTAGTACAAATTTCTAGTCAAAGCCTATGAATAACTTTTAAAAGTTTTTAATAATTACTGCAGAACTCTCTCCCTGTAATTTTATTCTGGTTTAAACTCCGTCAACAATTTATAAGAAGGTCAACTGATCTTACATTGGATAAAGTATTTTGTAATCCTAAAGGGATTCCCATTCCTGTCTTTATTTCTCTTAATCACATTTCGTATCTTCTTATAAACATACTTTCAGAGCTTACTTTCTTTCTTTTCTCCCCCTCACTAGAAGTTAAGTTTAATAAAGGCAAGATTTTTGTCAATTTACTCACTGTTTACCTCCATTATCAACAAGAGGGCCAGTTACATAGAAAGTACTCAATAAATATTTGTTGAACTAATTGAATTAACACATTAATATTTAAGTATAACTGAGCACAGAGAAATATCTCACTTGAATTCCTTTTTGATCACTTTGCTATCTTTCAATAATCATAACTTCTCAAAATTTTGCAAATAATCTAGTCACTTATCTGAATATTTTTAAGACAGTGTACATTCAATTGGTGTCTTCAAAATGTAAGGATGAGTTATTTTCCTAATCCAGTTATAAATTAAAGGGATCTACTTCCTTTGTGTGAAATACTTATGATGTTTTAGAAGCCAGAAGGATTCAGCATATGTGGGCTGTATTGTTGGCACAAAGTTGATCTCCTTACTTTTTAGCCTAGAAATAAATGTACCAACATCTAAATGAGCTTCCTACAAATAATTTGACAGCTCAAACTAGTTTATGAGGCTTTAAATTTTTCCAATTATATAATAAATGATGGGAATAATTTTTCCATTCTCCAGGAATGGATAGACACTAATGTTTTTTTAGTTGTCTCTCATGTCTTTAACCCAGTGATTTTATTACTATTTGTTTAATCATTTATATGTAGCCATCTGGTAATAAAAAATCTGAACTACCACTGTACAAATGCAGATCATCTCATAGAGTGTACCCTTGCTTTTTGAGATAAAACAATTTTACAAATAGAATTTTGAGATTAAACCTGTTCAAATACAGAAGAAAACAGAAAAGAATGAGTTTTATTAAATAAAGTAAGTTCAACAAAGTAAAATTGAAAGAGTTTTATAACACTACACCAAATAGTGCTATATTTGAAAGGTATTTAACCGCATTTCCTGTTCTGGAGAAATTTCAAGAGGGAGTATATGTATTAGCCTGAGAAACTTTTCCTGATATTGATAATCTGAATGTGCCCATTGATTAATGGCCACTAACTAGTTTACAAGGATTTCTTAAGCCCCCATTGCTACAGATTTTGGGGATAATATATATAACTTTGTCCCTGCCTTTGAGATACTTCCACCAAACTGATCAGTTAATTAGTATCCTAGAGAATAGTCAACAAATGTGCATTTGTGTCTAATATGTGCCAGCAAGCACATTTCTAGATTCTTACTATATAAATCAAGCAGAATAACTTGAAACATCGAAATATTTCTAATTAGGAAGAATCACCACAACTTACCTCTAGAAAATGCGGAGAAATAGACAAACTAATATATAGAATAATGAAAAAAAGGGCATTAAAACACGTGAAAGATTTAGATGCTGGAAAATGTATTATACTTGGAATACTTATTAAAATGACATCTTTTTGGCTTCCAGGTAAAATCGACTTTGTACCAAAGGCTTGGATATTTTCCTTGGATACTCACTCATTTGGGATACCTTCCCCTGAACTTTCTAGCCCTTTACCGAGGCCGGCTCAACAGCAGTCAATTAAGGAAAAATGAATCTTTCTTGGGAACGAACACATTCCCACAGAACACAAAGGTAGCTGTGTTGAGACAAGAACACTCTCTCAAGGACCAGAAGTTTATGTCCATTTCTCCATCTGTGCGATCCCAGTGACATTCCTTTCATTAAGAAATAAATTACCATCT
Source organism: Nasua narica (assembly GCA_028533885.1). NCBI lineage: Eukaryota > Metazoa > Chordata > Mammalia > Carnivora > Procyonidae > Nasua > Nasua narica. The sequence goes on from CM052808.1 coordinate 45,674,951, forward strand.
TCAAAATCCCGTCATGCTTAATACGATAGTCATGGTTATCAAACTTCATTCTGACATGGAAATAGATATTTCCATTTTACCTCATCTTGCTGTGAGTTTAGCAGCTGTAGTTTCATGTGCTTCATATAGGCCATGGTAATCGGCATGTTGTAGTCAATCATGCTGGTCACCAAAGTGGGAGGTTTTCCATTATCTGTAATAAAACATTTTTAATGGGTATGAAAGTGAAACCGCATTCTACCTGTAATTTCAGAATGATCCAATTTGTTCAAATTGAAATAGGACTCTAGATATTAAGTCTTTAGGAGATTGGTAGCCGTATGAATGGGTTGCAGGAAAAAATTACTATAAAAGGTATACGGGACAAATTAATGTTAAGGATAAATTAGTTATTTCTAACTGCAGGGGAGCTTTTTGATACCCCAATAACAGTGGGTGAAGCCAATATAGTAATTAAACACAATCACCTGTATTGTTTGTATTTTTCTCCTTTGCTGCATAACTACTTTCTCTATGTGCCACTTGAATGAAAAAGGAGATTTCTGCGGTTTTTTCTTTTATCTTTTGTCTTTTTGTCTATTCATCCCCCAACACATGGGAATGGACTAGCCTAAATGTATCTTTGAGATTAATCTAAACTCTGAGAGAAATTGATAGATTAGGAAAGTCATCTAAATAATTTCAATGAGCGCTAAAGACAAATTATAACTTGCACGTAAAAATCCAGTGAAGGAGCTCCATACTACTCATCGCTTTCAGAAATAAGGAATTGATAGGTTTAAAAGGACACTGATGGAACATCAATTTCCTCGCTAAATATATTTAACATACCATGAAATACACACAATATGTGAAAGTTAAAATATTATTATAGGAAAAAAAATTATTTGCCAGAGCCCCAAACGCCTTTCTTCTGAGAAAGGGCACAGACTTCCCCTGTAAGTGGGTATTTAAAATTCACTGCCTTCTACTTTAATAAATGAGATGATGTGACTTGTTGAACTGTTTCAGTCTACCACATTTTTATAAAAATGTGGGCTATAAATTGCCATTATGAATAAAATTACTTTAAATCTCACTATTTGACACTGTGGCTACCTTTGTGATCTGTTCCATCTGGGTTTAAATGCATTCTTTTCTGGCACTCTGAGCAGCTCATTAGAAACCGTGTCACCGCTTCTCTTGGTAGGAAGGCATAGCTCTCTGAAATCTGAAATGATTCACAAAATAGAGGTGTTATTATATAATCTGACGGAGCATGAGTCAGCAGAAATGATCATTGTATTTCCAAATAAGACGCATTGTTCCATAATGGCAGGAAGCACAATGAAAGCATGCACCGCACATCATGCATCATTTCAAGAAATATCTATCCAACTTGACTGCATGTCTCTTAATAATAGCTAATAATGTGATGTGGAGGGAAAAAAAATCAACCACATCTGAGTGGAGATCTGTTTATATTTCTGCATTTCTTTTAGGAAAAGTAATCACAGTGTGAAGAGTCTAGTGAATTTTCCTGATTGAAAATTGTCAACATTGTTTTTAAACTTCCTGCTAGCACCATCTTAGTTTTGTCCAATTTTACATATATTTAATAAAAAATTTAGCCCCAACTAGAAACAAGAAACTTTGGATTTTGAATTAATAAGCATTTCTTCATTATGGTTTCTTTAAAACATTTTAATTGAAAATAACAGGTAATTCTAAGAGAACTCGTGTATATATTTACTGCAGTGAATCATCCCTTCCACAGAAAATGACACACCTGGAAATGCATTTTGGCCACTCCTTCCATTTGTTATCTCATGTCAGTCTTTCATAATTTAGGTCTGCACAGCTCACGCTGATTGTAGAGCAAGCTTTCCCCATACCCTGTACAGAGTTTCTGTTTTCAGAACCATGATCTAGAATCACATTAGAAATCAATACTGATATCGGTAATTTTTAAAATATTAACTTTTCTAAAACCAAGCTATTTCTCTCATCAAAGCAAATAACTTCTGAGGTGAAGCTGATAGATTGTTAAATATCTCTAACTAAAAGCGGACCCAGACCCAGACCCAGTCCACGGTACTAACGCTGGTACATGAAATACGAGATGATGAAGAAGAAGAAACAAGTTGGGAATTAGACATAAATGCTACAGACGATTTCTCAAGTGCATGCATGGCTGTTATGAACACTACTGTATTTTAAGTTTGTAGAAAGTTAAGAAAATATGCACCTTGTGTATAATTAAGTACAAGTGTGCACCAATTCCACTAATAGTGATGAGATCAACTTTTACTTACTCATGCTATAGAAAGAGCACAATACTGAAGAAACCCCACACGCTATAATCTAAAATGTAAAAAACATGGGGCGCCAGGGTGGCTCAGTGGGTTAAAGCCTCTGTCTTCGGCTCAGGTCATGATCTCAGGGGCCTGGGGGCCTGCTTCCCCCCACCCCCTGCCTGCTTCTCTGTCTACTTGTGATCTCTCTGTCAAATAAATAAATAAAATCTTTAAAAATAAAATAAAATGTAAAACATACCTAGCCTTGAATTTAGTAATAAAATCAGTTTGCATCACTCATCCTAGATCAGGGCAAAAAAGCTGTAAGAATACCAAAGAGAAGATGCAAGTCCACAAATAAAATTTCCCATGGATTATCCATACACAGGTACTAAAATTCAACTCTACTAGAGTTTTTTGGCTTTTTTTTAAGATTTTACTTATTTATTTGACAGAGAAAGAGGGAACACAAGCACGGGGAGAGGGAGAGAAAGAAGCAGACTTCCCACAGAGCAGGGAGCCTGATGCAGGGATGCTGGGATCATGACCTGAGCTGAAGGCAGACGCTTATGAATGAGTCACCCAGGCACCCCTTCTAGGGTTTTTAATATAACTATCATTTGTAAATTAAAATTTGTTATCCAGTTTTAAAACATCCTTCTTCATACTGTACAAGGAATCACGAGAGAAAAATAAACAGAACAATTTGAAAGTATTTCATCAAACTATTTTCTATTAGTTATTGAATAAGGAAATACACAAACAATTTAAATTCTCACTTTCTCTTATGTTATTTCCCCTAACACACACACACACACACACACACACACACACACACACATTTGATTCCTATTTTACTGAGGGAACTTACACCTTTGCCTGATTTGTTTATCTAAATAGAGATCTTTTTCTTTTCCTGACTGTCTGAAAACCTATATTAAAACAATTAGGAAGTTAAAAAAAAAATCCATGAGGCATGCCTGGTCCTGATATTTTATCTCACATGGAGTCACAGTCCATTGGAACTATGGAACCGATCAGTAAATTCAACAAATAGGATTTGAGAAGAATGTCCTATTGATTTTCATAGAGGATTTTTATGACATCTTTCTTTCCTTATGTAAAAGAGAAACCTCCCGTTGAAAAAATGATGGGCAAATGGTGGACTTGAAGACACCCTGCATTTGCTTCCAGGGTCCAGATGCTCTCCGCAATCTGCCCTTTGCTGGATGCTGAGAAGGCACTTGTGTAGGAATCCCCTCTAGACAGGTTTATCATGGACCTGACTCAACTGTATTATTTGTCCTAGCATTATGTCACTCCAAATCTATTGTTTAAATCATCATTATTAATCATGTTACATTTCTTTTATAGTTTAACTTTGAAAAACAGAGTACCTGTAATGGTCACAAATATGTTTGTGTTCATGTGTATATGGAAAAAATATAAAGTCCCACTTTGTATCTTAGAAAAAAATTCAGCAAGTATTTTAACACAATATTCTCTCGATGTTATTCCAACACAACACTTGGCATGTCACTATAGGCTATGGAAGTGGAAAAAAAGCACTTCCTTGGGGGAACCTTTCTTGGTGTTCAGAATCCATTTTATAGGAAGACATATGCCAAGGCATCCCACTCTCCTCAAATCCTTTCTTCCCCACCTCATGCTCACGGGGGCCTTCAGACCACGAGTCTTCTTAAGCACAAGGTCGAAAGACCCCAAGAACAGCCTCTTCACATCTCACACTCATTTCTAAAATACTATTTCTCTTGCCAAGCAGGTGAAGACAGAAAATAATTTTTTTTCCTTATCTAGAATTTTTCCCCCCAGGCTTCTTTGAAATTAAGAATCCTAGGCAACCTTCATTGCTGAAGTTCTTAAGAGTATTTTTAAAAATGAAGAAATATCTTAAAAAGTTCTTAAATTATGGTACATTTGAATAAGTACATTTCATAATTAAAGCCCTGTCTTTTGATCCCATCAGTATCCTCCAGTAACCTCATTTAGAGATAACATTGAAAGCCCATACATGAAGCATCTTTAGAAATTGAGGCAGGGGCTAAATGCCCTTATGGTTCCTTCTATAATGAAAGGCCCTGTTTCATTTGCTGGGAGTGAACATTTGAAATGCTAAGTCAACTTTAAATAGATATTCATAAATGGTGATAAAACTCAGGGATGTGCTCTTCTAGGCTATCCATTCATCAAAGTCCTAACATCCTCTATGCAATATGTAATAGCAGTTGCAAATAAAACCTAAAAGTAAAGGACCAAAGTTGAAAAATATTTGGACTCAAGTACTTGAAATCCTATTCCACTAATACTATAATTACTTATAGAAAATGCTCTAATCATTCATAAATGTCTATTTCCTTGACCCACTCCTCAAATCTAATCACTTGTTTGTTTCTGGGCTAGAATCTGAGCTTTGAATACAGAGTACAGAACATTCTTTAGAAAAAGATGAGATTAATACTCCACTTGAAAACGTATTCTTAGAAATATCTTTATAAAAAAAAAATATCTTTGTATTTTGGAAGGATAGAGAGTATTTGCTTAGAATTTATCCATGCAGAAACACTGCATCTTGTTAGTAATAAGAAGCAAAACAAAACACGAATGGCTATTAGTCTTGCTCTCTCTGAGCCAAACACTAAAAAGACAACTGCCTTATGGAAAGCCACATATATTGCTTATAATAGAAACTAACATCTGAAGAAAGGACGAGAACCTAGCCATATTGAAACTTATAAACTCATGACCAAACACTATTTATCATGTAAATAATTATGAAGCATCTCTTTCATAGAAATGCTTTTTTTTTTCTTTTACTATGAATCTGGACTTGTTTTCTTAGATTTATGTAATGCTTTCTATTTTTCATTGACTTTTGGCATTCATTATGTTAGACAGTAGCTAAACAGATTTTACAGTAATTTTCTGATGAGTGGATTGACCGGTATGGAGAGATGAAAGGAACTGCCATTATTACACAACAGAGGGCAAAGCAAAGAGCTGGAACTCAAGCTTGAATCTCCCAAGTACTTGTCTATTTCTACAAATTAAATGGACCATGGTGGGCTTATTCAACAGACAGAGAAATGTGTAGGGTCCAAGGAAAACAGAAATGTCAAAATAGATTTTTGAAAATTGTATATTTCAAAAACACCTGAAGTGTCCAAGTATCCTTGCAGGGCAAAGTCAGCACTTGTGAAACTTGCTGAAACTTGAGTTCTGTCTGAAGATCTGTTGGTGTTGCTTTCAACTTTGAACTAGCTCTGGTTAGGAGGGACAGGATGTTGTGTCACAACATATTTTTTCATTACCTACCACTTCTAAAGACCGTAACTCCTCTGTTTTGGACATCATTAATACTGTTTTCAATTAAAATATTACACCCTAAATCTATTAAAACTGGAGTTCATCAGTAATGCCGAATATCATGAATCAAATTATTATCATAAATTCGAAGTAGAAATTATTTCTCCCATCAAAAAATATGCCAATACTTCTATGTAAAAATAACTGAGCTGCGGCCTCTTTTGATAGATTAAACAATAAAATTGGCCTCGATAGCAAAGACAGCACGACATTAGTAATCTAATATTAAACAGATCCACCCGAGGACAGCCTCGTGATCAAGTCCCACAAGGGGCACTGCTATTGATCTTCCACTTGTCGGTTAAAACAAAAACAACAAACTACTGGGGACACATTTTTGAAAAGTTTGCTGGCACACATTATGATTGAAAAGAGGATGGGCATTTTTACCTTGCCGATATCCCTGCTACGCTGAAGAAAGAAGAAACAATACTTTTCAAGACCTTACAACTATAAAGCCATATTCTGATTTCCTCTCAACACAGTTCAGTTAGGATAAAAACGGCAGAGATCCAAAAGAACCGAAATAAAAGAGCAACTGTGGTTAAATTGATTTGCAAATCTTATCTTGTAAATTCAATAATACTTAATTCCTAAAATTTTCTTACATTTATTTTTGAATTGCAGAACTTTCCCTTCAGAAGTAAATATTTGCTACATGGAGCTGAATACATGAAGTAATACCAAGTTAGAAAAATGTAAGAATTTGGTTAATCAAACAATATAATAATAAACCACTGCTTTGCTGTATTTTCTCAGACTGTGTGTCTCAGTTCTATGATGCAAGTTTATCTCATTAACCCAAGCCCTAAAATTTTCATAGCAACATTGCTAATAGAGAAGAATTTTAAAACAGGGCCATTTGTCCTATGTCTTTCTTTCTCAGTCGCAAGCCTCTTCTCTAATTTTAACTGCTTAATTTCTGAATATTTTTTGCGGAAAGGTGCTCTAATGTATTCAGCTGCCACATATAGCTGCAGTCCTCTGGTTCCTGATGCGGTAGGGATTGGATAGTTCTCAAAACCAAGATTCTCATTCAGTATATGACAACTATTACTCACTGTTGGTGTTTTAGACAAAAGGAAATGCCTCCTAAATAATACACGTGTTAAAGTTTTCCATTAATTGAGTCCTTAATAACTGGATTATACTAAGCAAGGATTTTACCTGGATTTTATCCTTTGATCTCCCCCCAACAATCCCAGAAATAGATTACTAGCATCACCACTGTCATCTCTGTTAGAAGATGAAGAAACTAAGCTTCAGAGAGGTTATATGACTTGTCAAATAAGGAAAGAGAAAGGACTCAGGCGGTAATCTGGTTTCAGAGACTATCACCTTAATCACTATATTTTATAGCCTCTCCTGCTTATCAGCATTAAAAAAGAGAGAAAGAGACTGTCTCATCCATAAAGAGTTGGAATATTAACCTCACAGCATTAGTTAATATCCTGAAATGTTTATAATGTCCCCAGTGTGAGGTTTTTGTAAATTTAAGATGTTTTAACAGGTTGGAATACATTCTGAATACAAGGGGCAAACTCTCTGCATATGGGCTTGCGTTACAAAGTTCAAATAGAAACAACACATCAGACTGCACAGTAACAATGGAGAGTGCCACCTGGAGGAAATTAACAACAGGCTGTTCCTCAGAATTGATGGCTCAAAGTGGTGGGCTTCGCAACAATGTTATAATATTTAACAGCTAGGAACTAAATGCAGAGGACTTCCACTTTGAATAGAAAGTACAAGAAGGGGTGTGAGTAGCCTATTCCTAAAGGAATAAGAATTCCAATTATTGAAGGAAATTCATCAGTAGAGAAGTCATTCTTGGTTTAAGAGGCAAGCCTAGCTGGTTAGCTAGAATACTCACCAGCTAGTACATGACGCTGGTGAGTCATAAGCATTAGCAATCACTTTTAAAGCAAAACAAAATGGCTAAAGTCAAAAGATTTCCCACCAAAAACACACCATTTTGCTCGAAGTTCACTAAGGTTTTTGCAAAAACAAGCAAACAGGAACAAAATCAATGTTATTAAATATCAGTAATTTGGAAAAGTAGGAAGCAGTGATGAATTTCATTATACGTTACATTATTCTTCAGCTTCCTACCTTGATAGAGTGGGCTCCGTTTCAGACACTGAGCCTCAGAGCAGATAAAACTGGTCTAATCGCGCTCTTTTTAAAATTACTCTTGCCTTTACTTTATAAAATGAATTTAGAGATTAGCAATAATACTTGTATTTTACTGGAATAACAACATTAAAAACATGTTTGTTGTTGAACACCATGAAGTACACTTATGGAAGAATTTGCCCTTGGGGCCAAACTTTTGATATTTTCTCTTAAGTATTCTCTTGAGATTCCGAACACAAATAAATTAGAAAAAATCTCCTAGTGAAATCTGTTTATCTTGTTATATTTAGTATTGTGGTATTTAATATTGTGCTATTCTATCACAAACCACCTGCAATGTACATAACTATACAACTCTAGAAAATGTATTTTAAAAACTAATAAAATTTAACTATCAGTGAATAAAGCCTATAAGTCTAAATGTTACTCAACACCTTGTACATCCTGATTCATAAAGAAATAGCAACACCATCGTCCAGAGAAACCTCTATCTGGGGAATTGTAAGTCTTCGTCCAGTGTAACATCTCTTATTCACCAAGGGCTACCCCGCTTTTATCTACTCTAGGCATTGTATATCTTTGAATACATTTGAAAGGAGGGAATTCAGACTACTGAAAAAAAAAAGTTTGCAAAGGTTATAACACTTTGCTCATACATTTTTCCAGGTGTATTACAAATTGAAATGTCTAGCCAATGGTTTGCCCTTAAATTTATATAGGTTCTCTTTTACCCGTTTCATGCATGAGAAAGATGAGCAGTAAGCATCGTTGTACTTCTACAGAGGTAAGTATTAATTTGCAGAGGTGCGTATGGAAACCGTCTTTCAAAGAGGAAGACATTTTCACCTAAATATTTACTTCTTCGACAAATACCTACTGAATGCACAGATAGTATAATTATACCTGAATATGGCTACATATGGTTCTACACCACTAATGTGCATGGATACATCAAATTATTGGAATCACCTATTGGTAAGTGTTTAATTCCAAAGTGAATCTGAAAAATGCTTTCATCAGGACTCAACATAAATACTCTGAGGTAAAAAGTCCGTGCATGGTAATAATCAATTAGATAAAAAGCCAGACATTTGGCCTGCCTATATCAAGTTTGCATTGATATAGGTTGCATTGGATATATGTAGATATCAAGGCTGCATGGAGGTCACTCTGGACCACAACAATTTTTGCTTCAAATCCTAACTACTGTTTCAGAAAGATCTGGTGTTCTACTGTTATCGATCTGACCTCTAAACATCTGTGAAATGACCAACTGAATTCCTGTACCTTAATAATGTCACCAATATCAAAACAAGGATGCTGCTACATTTGCACCTCAACCCCAGAGTCACCACTGCTCCCTGATAGGATTCTCAGATTTGGGGTGAGGGTCTAAGAATCCTGAATTACTGCTTGATCTGCTAGGATTCTGGTACTGTTCTCGTTTGCTATTTTCAGTTCATACCACTGTCCACTTTTCCTTTTCCTCCTTTCTTTTCTGATCATTTTGCTTCTTCTTAGATCATTCATCAGCTCCCCTTCCTTTTTTCACTTAGTTAAGGGGATGACCTGCCCCAGTCAGGAATATCCAGTGCTGAGTTTTATTATTTGTCCCAACTGGAGGAATTTGATTTCTAATTTTTAAAAAAGCAACTGAGTATAACATGGCAAAATTGGATCACTCTTACATTTATTTGGGACTTAGCACAGTATTTATTTTGCATTACAGATGAAGGGAGGCACCACAGTTTTTTCTACCCTGAGGGTCTAGTGCTGATTTTTAAATAGGATTAATGGTAGTAGATAAAACACAGCATGGCCAATTAAATATGAATTCTAGATAAACATGCAATATTGGGACAAACTTATATTAAACATTATTGTTTATCTGAAGTTCAAATATAAATGGGCATCCTGTCTTATTCATTAAATCTAGCAATCTCGCAGGATACATTTATCTAAGATGAATGAAAATATGAGTTAGAAGGGCACCTGGGTGGCTCAGTCATTAAGTGTCTGCCTTTAGAGTCCTGGGATTGAGTCCCACATTAGGATCCCTGATCAGCAGGAAGTCTGCTTCTCCTTCTACTCCCGCTGCTTGTGTTCCCTCTGTTGCTATGTCTCCTTCCGTCAAATAAATAAATAAAATCTTTTAAAAAATCTATATATGAGTTAGAGCCTGAAAATAATTTTATTTTTTTAAAGATTTACTTATTTATGAGCAAGAGAGAGAGAGAGAGAAGAGGCGGGGGGGGGGAGGAGGAGGAGAAGGAGAGAGAAATTTGAGCAGACTCCACGCTGACCATGGAGCCTGAAGAAGGGCTCCCAGCAGGGCTTGATCTCCAGACGTGAGATCATGACCTGAGCCAAAACCAAGAGTGGGACACTTAACAGATTATGTCACCTAGAGGCCCCATAATTTTAAACTTGAAACAAATGGCTTGTCAGGAAAATTCAAGAATGTACCAAGGACTGAAGTGAGAAGTAGGGTAGATGGAAGTGATCACTGGATGAAGGAAATCTGAAATCATGGTCGCCATTTAAAACAGTGTTTTCCAGCTTTTTACCAACAGTACAAGTGTAGATATATTTCCCATTTCCCATAATAAGCTAGCACATACAGACATTTATAAAATAAAACTGATCATTTCTTTTGCCTTCTATTCTTTTTTTTTTTAAGATTTTTATTTATTTGTCAGAAAGAGAGAGAGAGAGAGAGGGCACAGCAGGACCAGCAGCAGGCAGAAGGAGAGGGAAAAGCAAGCTCCCCACTGAGCAAGGAGCCTGATATGGGACTCGATCCCAGGACCGTGGGATCATGACATGAGCAGAAGACAGACTCCTAACTAGCTGAGCACCGAGGCACCTCTCTATTTCATTTTTTACAAGTGTTCACAACCCACTAAATTGACTTGATAACTCACGAATGGGTTGTGATCTGTAATACTAAAAAACACTGGTCTAAAGTAGAAGAATATAGTCTGTAAGTCCAAAGATCTTTGTGTGTTGTTGCGAGAAGATGCTGGGTATATGGTCGAATTTAAAATGAAGGCTGGCAAATCCAAAGAAGGTCTAAAGCATGCAGGGATATTTTTAGACAGTTCGGGTCAATTTGTAGATAGCTCAAAGCAATCTGAAAACGTGAAGCAAAGGCATCAAATGTAGTGTGAGAGGAAAGAATGGTTCCGAAAGCAGCCCAGTGGCATAAGTCAGTGTCCTCCAGGGACAGGGAAATGCTAGAGTGGGAGGCAAAAGGCAAAGACACTCAGCTTGGGCAGAAGCACAGAAATTCACCACGTGCTAAAATTTGAGGAGGTAAGCAGAGAGGTAACAGCATTCCAGGGCAAAGTAGAGGAATGGGGCCCTCTACCATTACACAGGGGTAGATCAAGACATAGGCAAACAAGAAAGAGCACAAGAGTTAATTTAATTATAATTAATTAACTTTTCCTGAAAACAGTTTTGCTCCACTGATTATGGTTCAAACTTAGCTGTATTGCTTTGCAAAAAAGAACTGTATTCTCTTTTGTTTTAATTCTTTTATAATGATGCGCATCTTTAATTTGGAGCTGTATTTTAGAATAATTAAAATAGTCATCAATTGAGCAAATGAGACAACATCAAAGGAGATAATCAAATCAACTGGCAATAGATCTCTAAAGTTGTGAATGCTATTTTTGTCGCTTCTTATGTTAGAATATTTGCCTGCTAAGGAACAGATTGTCATCACAGAGAATTCTTATATTAGATGAAAAAAAAATGAGCAGATGGGCAGTGAAAAGTTTTACTTCATGCATGTTTCCTAATAGTAAAATAAAGAGAATCCCTAAATATTGCATGTAAATAAAATGACTCAGCAAAGCAAGTGCTTATACAATTACTTGCAGCATGACAAGCTACATTAAAATACACAACTACACACATGGGAAGGGTGGGGAATTTACTTCCTCTCTTGGTTTCTTCTGAAGAGTGTGTATAAGATGATATACTAATGTTTTTCCCGGGGCTGAGGGAAGACCAGTTAGAATTCAGCGTTCCTGGTCTAGAATTCATCCGCACGTTCAAGCTCTCCTTGGTTCCGACTCTAATCCCCTCTGTCAAAGCTCACCTTCACTACTCGCTGCTAGTTAGCGGGGGACACAGCCCTCCTTCAGAATTAGGGACCTAAGAATACTGTGGCCGCAGTTACTCAAAGCAGGGAATAATTAGGCATCTGAGGGGAAATGGAAGAAATTGGAGAAGGTTAGAGTTCACTCCGAGGGAGTCCAATAAGTTACACAACCCTCAAATATTTGCACAGGCAAAGAGCAGATTCTGCATTCAAGATGCAGAAATCATTGCTTGAATTCCTGAACTGCTCAACCACTGGTAGATAACGAAAACAATATTCAGAGATACTAAGTAGAAAACTGGCCGCGTGGTTTCCTTTAGAAAATGCCTCTCAACCTGGGGTGTTGACTTTGCTGTGACCTGAGGTAAAGAACAGGGCTGCATTCTGATTTTCACACGAAACGGGGCTGGCCTTTCTGGAACTTCACATTCAGGCGTAATGGATGTTAAATGGCTTGGAGAATTTGAACAAAGCCAACTGCTTGCCCAGAAGCCTACAGTGCCCTGCTGAGAAATATCGCCTTAGGTCACACAAGTAATTATACAACTAATGGATACATAGGACTAAAGATACCATGTTTACATATTCTTTACTAAAGAGAAAAAGCATACTAAAATAGAAATTTCTCGGTGGGAATTCCAAATTCTCAGAAGTAGCAACTAGGTCAGTTTCCTTTGGGATTCACCTCCTCTCCCATTACTGCGGCCAAGGAGCAGAGCTGGGCTCAAACATGGCGGTGCTGTGTGCTGACTGGCGGGGAAAGGGAGGAGGACGTTGCCAGAAAAATGAGGCAGAGGGGAGTGAGAGAAGTAGAACAGATAAACAGATAAGAAGTAGACAAAGGCTGATTCTTGTTACCAATCATGAAATGAAAACTGCTGCTGATAAAGCTAGTGAATAATAATCTCAATTCTGCGAAAGTCAAGAATGAAGACGAGGCTGGATGTTATCCACAGGGCAATGAGGAGCACGGATGACAAAGAAAGACACAGATCTTTCAAAATCTAGTTAATAGGAAGCTGTTTGTAGCATCTGTCACCTCCCACACAACTCCATTTAAAAAAAAAAAAAAACAACACAAGTTTCCATTCACTTTAATCACGTTTGAAGCAAGTACTCTGTTAAAACATTGACATATATTATTCCTGAGCCTCAAAAAAATCCTTCAAATAATACATGTCCAACTCAGACATACAGAAGTTGCTTAATCTGGGATTTAAACCAAGTCAGGCTGACATCAAAACTGGCACCATTTTCTCTCTACAACCTCATACTAATCATTGACATCCTATACCTTTTTCTTGTTATATTTTATCCCAACTAAATACCTACAGGGGTGTTTTTACAGGTATACACGTGCATGTGCTTGAAGAAATTCAGGAGATTTTATTTATTATACGATGACCCATACCCAGGAATACCTAAACCTTTGGATCTGAGTGAGAATCACGTGCTAGGAGGCCTGAATCTTCCCAAGTGGTCAGAAAGCTGCATTGGCTCACTTTCACCACAAGGGTGCACCGAAGTAGCAATTTACTAGGCTGGACATAAAGAGTTAAAGGTTTTTCAAAAGGTTAATTCCCTTTCAAGGAACGTATCTATTCACTGGGACCTTATCATTTAATGCAAAAATTATTAATGACAGGGTTTGTGACATTAGTTGATGATTAACCGGTTTCAGTGAGCTCTTATGTCTTTGGATGATCTCCACTACTGAAAAGACAGTTTCTGAATATAATGGATTTGCACTATTAATCTGCCCACCTGTGATAATTCTAACTACACCTATATGAGAGATAAATCAATTTTGATGAATGGCGGTACACCAGTCTTCTGTTTCTGAATGGTTGCTTAATACCTCTAACTGCCATGCCATTGATTTTTTTTTCCTTCTGAGATGTTTTACACATCAGACTTATTAGGCCTAATATCATTTTTAGTTACCAAAAACAATAGGGCTGCTCTAACATAAAAGTGGATCTAATATGATATAGACCATGTTGAATTTAATGGCTGTTTCCAATATTTAGAAATCGCTTCTGTAAAACCTACGTATGTGGGTATGTGTAGAATATGTAGATATACGTGTGTACCTGATAAAAATAAACCAATCTCTGGAAAAGTAAGTAAAGTGTTTACATCCTGCCTTAAAGATAGCAGAATTGGGGCACCTGGGTGGCTCAGTGGGTGAAAGCCTCTGCCTTTGGCTCAGGTCATGATCTTGGGGTCCTGGGATAGAGCCCCGCATTGGGCTCTCTGCTCAGTGGGGAGTCTGTTTCCCCCCTCTCTGCCTGCCTCTCTGCCTACTTGTGATCTCTCTCTCTGTCAAATAAATAAATGAAAT
>CM052808.1:45689701-45715519 GCA_028533885.1 Nasua narica
CTAGGAAATCCTATTAAGCTCTGTCTCAGACTCTAGGGCCATAAGACAGTCAGGCAATGCTGACGATCACATGATCATTTATGTCTACAACCAAGATGCAGAAGAAAAGCCATAAATAAACAAATGAGATATATAGCGAAGCCATCGGGTTCCAGAAAAGAACAAACACAACTGAGGAACAGTCACCTGTGTTGTGCTGCAGCTTAAAATCATATTATTAACTAAGAAGAAGCCCGTTCATAACATGGTTCAGATTACTGCAAAATTTTTAACAAAAAGGGAGAGCAGTGAAGATCTGCTGACACTTGGTGGTATTTTGTGGGCTTTCTCTTTGGATGGCTCTTTTAAATTCCTGGAGATACAAAGTCCAATGACTACATATCCTTTTCATTATTGTTCTTATCATCATCATTATAATTATTTACAGAAGAATTCTCTAGGTAATAGTGGAGCCAAATGTTCTATTTCTATGCTATGCTTCTCAGCCACTCTGCCTTTATAACAGCAGGGTAACTCCCTATGTTTGCACATTGCTGGTGCCAACTAATTGACTGGCTTTGCTTACTATCTCCATTGTTTCACCAGAACAGTAATGGCCCTATATGCACCATCACTGTTGGTGTTATTCCTCCAGAGTTTTTATTTGTAGTTTTTGGGTTTTTTTTTTTTTTTAAGATTTATTTATTTTAGAGAGGGAGAGCAAGTGAGGGGAAGAGCAGGGGGAGATGAAGAGAGAGAATCTGGAGCAGACTCCCCACTGAGCATGGAGCCTGATGTGGGGCTTGATCTCAGGACCATGAGATCATGACCTGAGCCAAAATCAAGAGTTGGATGCTCAGCCAACTGGGCCACTCAAGGACCCCCCCGCTTTTTTGTTGTTGTTGTTATTGTTGTTCCTTCAGAGTTTAAAAAAAAACCTGAAAGGTAGCCTAGCCAAAAAAAAGTTAAATTAATTGTTTGGAACTCCTGAATTTTAGTGTAGCGTTATTTTTTCACACGACGGTGGTGACAAATTTTGTTCATAAGTCTCATTACAAGTTAACAAGAACTCTAGAAAATTTTACCTAACAAATCAGCAGAAACCAGTGCAAGTTAAAATATCCTATTTAGCAGTGGAAACACTAAGCCAATAAAGCATTTATAAAAAGAAGAGAACAAAAATTATGCTAACTATAGTCTTGAGGTTAAGTATTCTAGATCTGATAGGATAAAGATGTACCTTTTTAAATTTTCAGAGTAGGAATATAGATATTCTACATGATATGTTGTTTTTCTATAGTACATCCCTAGAAAGGGATGTTCAATTCATATTGAAAACACATTCTTTAAAGAGAGTCAGTTTTAAAATTTTTCAAAAAGTTCACATGAAATTAATTTAATAGACTTAAACTTTGGAAAAAGCCAAGTGCCCAGTGAAGCCTCCGATAAAACTTACACTGTGGACCTTGCAGGGATGGTGACATCTAGAGTTTGACATAAAAGAATGCATTAGTCCTCTCTCCCAACACTGAGGCATCAGGGTGGGCAGAGGAAATTATATCCATAATTGTAACTAGGGCGATGGCAGAGCTGTGTTGATTGTCCTACTTGTCCTTCTACGTGGAACGTGAGTGGTGATTGGATAAAAGCAACTTAACACTATTCCAAAGTTTACCATATGCCAAGCACTTACGTATATGAACTCATTTATATCACCACATCATGCATATCATTATCTCCCTCTAAACAGGAGAAAAAAAGTAAATAATTTGCCAAAACTGACACAGATAGGAAGTGCGAGATTTGAAATCTGAAACTGAATTTGTCTGGCTTCTGGCCTATTTTCTTTTAGCCCTAGCATATGTTCTCTACCCTGAATTAAATGAATGTAATTATTGGCAGCGATGTATGTGAATAATACATGTAGGTTTACTGTATCACACTACAAGTTGTGTGTGTGTGTGTGTGTGTGTGTGTGTACATATATACATTTATATGCAGACTGTTCTCTCTATTGAAAACACTGACTTTTCCCCTTAGCTCCTGGATTTCCACCAGTCACTCTAATTTTACATGTAGAAGAAAAAGCTTTGAAACTTAATCCTCTAATCGGATCCTAACTTATGTTACTGGAAAGGCAACTGTGCTTAGCTTGGTATAAAATACACATGATAAAAGACAACTGGAGAAGAGTGATATATTCCCAAAGGTGGAGTTCAGGCAGAAGTTGAGAATTAAGTACTGGAAGACAACATTTCGTAATAATTTCCTACAATAGTACATCATTAATTTTGGAGTAACCTTCCAAATTGCTAAGCCTGCTGACATGCAAGTTTCAGTACAAAGATGTATTTTAAATTCAAATGTAAGTGATATTTGAATGGGCCATATTTCCTCTCTGCTCTGTTAATGTAGATAATCAAAAGTTGACTATAGTCAAATATATTGAAGGAAACACATTCGGTGCAGTAATAACAGCTCATATACACACAAGGACAAGTGCAGAAAAAAAAAGAACCTACAAGACACTAGAATTCCCCAATGACTAAACAATTGTGATAGCCTTTACATATTCCTAAAATGTGTCATTTTATGTGGATTTTTAAAAAGAGCTCATCAGTAGTAAAATACATACCCTCCAATTTTATCTATAGTCAGATCAGATTGCAATAATAGTTAAGTTGTATAATGCCTAGATATTTCAAGGAATGACATACTGCAGAGAGGTAAAAACAAATAGCATTCAAAAGTTAATCCAATATTAAAGAACCACCATTTCCTGCAGAGTGAAAACATAGAAAGATTTGCAAAAAAAGGCAAAGTAAATAAAATGACCACTAAATCTATTGATAATATTATTAAAACAATATGAAACGCTTTAATGATTAGTTGTATAAGTATGGTTTCTTGGCCATGTAGGAAAAGGGAGAAAAAGGTCAATAAACAGAATGATGCATGTGCTATGACTAATGTGTTAGAAGTAGAAAAAAAATCTTAAACTTCATGGAAACCATTATAATTGCAGTTGGTATCAAGCTAACTTTACCAATGATTAGCCAATTCTAGAGTTAGTATTGAGAACTCAACACTGACCCAGTGGTCTAGGGCCCTAATACCACTAATCCATTCCATTTAAATTGCATTTCATCTTATGCCCCATTTACTTGAACATTTACATGAAATGCTAACATTAGACTTACTCTATTGTAGAGTGGTATGTACAGTTTCCCTGGCACTGAGCAGTTCTTTTTTTTTTTCTATGATGTATTATTACTCTATAAAATGGAAATCTTTCCTAATTAGGATTCAATTAAGAGATCCCAGAAGGCAAAAAAAGATCATGCCAAAAAGAACCTTCGTGATATTAGAAAACGGTGAAAAGTACTTTAGATGTGGAAATTGAAAATAAGCTGGGGAAAGGATCTTTAAATAGGATGTTCTCAAGAAGGAATGGAGAATGATTCAGTGCTACTTGTATGGCCACAGTCAGTGTTTCCACCCCAAAATGCAGAAAATGTCTTCATAATGTGAATGTAAAATGATATATGTCAGGAACATGTTTACCAATTTATTGGACGTGTCTAGCATGCATAATGGCAATGGATCACAGTCCCTACATTTCATCTAATAGGGTGAGAGACCTGGGTCTGTGTCACGTTTTGAATTAAAGGTCTCTAATAAATGCGCTCCAAAGATTAAATCATTTTAAATTGCTTTTGGCACCTAAACATATTTGGCTGCCACACTACTAGTGACAATTGTTTATTTCTTTGCTCTCATTTCACAGCTGAACTTACGCATTCCTACCTTACAAAGTTCTATCAAGTTCAGGCAGCTATTTCATGAAAATGCATTATCATCAGAGAACACAGTTAGTGATATTAGTAGATCAATGTATATTTTTTTCCTGTTAATACCCAAAGATACAACCCTAGCTTAGGAGACAAGCAAAATGAGTATGTTCAGTGATATTAGTCTACATAAGAATACCTTAAGAAGCTAGGCCATTGTCATTAGTCATGATAAGAATGTCTCCTAGGATATATGTAAGTCAAAAGAAAGTTTATGTGGCAGAATTATGTAAGGAAACTTACAATAGTGCCTGCCCACAAACCATGCAATTTGGAAACAGCCAAGAAACAAAAACCATAGAGAAGGAAAGATAAATACAACATGTATTAGGGGTTATTATGCAACTACAAAGGTTCGATATGACCCTGGAAATATAGCAAAAAATAGTTATGGAAAAGAAGCTATTTCTTATGCTCAGTAGCTAATTTTCAAACATATGTACCTGTATTTGAAACTTTGAGCATTTCACACATTTTTCTGTATCTGAAAAAAAAATGGATCCAGACTGATATTGTGTATCAATATAGCTGAAAACAGTCAATAAAAAGGTAGCCAAAAGCAAAGTTCAATAAGAATTCTAAAAAAGGATATTATTCTGGTTGCTGATAAAACACTCATGATGTATACTTTGCTCATATTGGAAAAGAATAATTTACTATTCAATTTTCCTAGAAAGAATCAAATATCTATAAGATGATTTCATAAAATGTTTGATTAAATAAAAGCTAGATTAAAGTGTCTAGGTCAAACCGTACATATAATTAGAAACTTTAGAAATAATATATAACTCCATTTGAGAATATATATATATTTCAATATCTAACAATTAAATGTTTTCCACATAATTTATGATAAAAACATTGTATATTTTCATTTTAAAATGTTCAAGGGCATTGGATCTATGAAAATACCATATATATTTTAATTCTCTATTCTGGAAAATTAAGAAATGCATACTCTTCAGGAAAAATGTATTTAATACAAAGTGACACAAGAAAAGTACATCAAATTTTCTTATTCATGGGAACATAAGATTAAATAGGAAATAACCGAACATATTAATATGATTTGAAGGGGAAGGAAGGTTAATATTAGAGTGGTAGTATGAAAGTTCATATATCCCAGTCCATAATTCATATATCATGATTTGAATACATATTAAATATATGACACAAATACATCTTCCCATTTGTGGGCATCTGACTGGGACTACCACATTTTATGTATATTTAAAGAAAACAAAATGATAGTGCTAGAAACAGATTTAAATTATATGCAATAGACTTAGTGAATATATGACCAAAACAGAATCAGTAATAATTAAAGTTTAAATGTTGTGTGTAACCATGATATGGTCTAATTTATATTGAAGATAGAATATTTATAAATATTTAGCCCAAATTTAACATACATAATACCAAATTTGAAAATGCATGCCTTTCGTTTTTTTGTTTTTTGTTTTTTAACTTACTGCTTTGTAAGTTCTCTTTTGTCCAGCATGTTTCCGAATTTGTTCTCCATTTGGCCCTGTTTCCACATGCATCGAATAGATAATGTCAAAGAAATCTTCAACCACAGCTACTCGCCGCAAAGACAGCTTCTCATCTACCCCTACACCATCCTGGAAACAAAACCAGAAAAAAAAAAGAAAGAAAGAAAAAAAGGACAGAAAGTTAACACATAGAGTGAATAAAACAAAAACATTTTGATAAACTGAACCAAACCAAATCATCCAGATAGGAAACTTCCAAAAATTGTGAGTTAATATTGCATCATTTCATACATTGTTTACATACAGAACTTTAAGAAACATGAAAAAAGATATTTGGCATAATGATCATGCTTACCCATAAATAACATCTTTTAAGTTTTATAATGACTCATTTGTAGCCATCAGCATAACTTTCTTAAATTATTCCAAAATATATTTTAAGGCTTAGTAATTTTTATTACAGTAATTTCATTCTAGATATTTATTGATTCATCCAATCAATATTTATTGAGTTGCTGGGTACTGGAAGCTGTTTTTAGAGAAAGAAAAGAAATAATATGGAATCTTTATCCTTAAACATCATATAATCTAGGAAAGAAAATGTATCTACTATGCTATCAGATTAGACAAAGGGACAATAATTGTTCAAGGTTAAAAATGTGAGCTATAGAAGTTATCTAGGTGTGAACTTTGGACTCTCCACTCAGAAATTATATGTCTTGTGCAAATCATTTTAACTTCCCTAAATTTCAGTCTTCTCAAATTTCAGTTTTCTCGACCGGCAGAGATAGTAGAGCCCACTTCACAGAATTGTAAGAATTCGATATGATAACATAGGTAAAGGATGTGTGACCCAATGGTTGGCATATAGTAAACATTTGACAAATGGTGACTCTTGTCATTTTGACGATCATGATAAAAATATAAGCACCATACTATAGGAGTTCAAAGACTAAACCTATCGCCTCTGGCTGAAGTAGCTTCTTGGAAGAAACAGAATTTGACATGGGTGGGGATACACTTTGGGTCTAAGCCATGGTGGGGTGAGGGGAAATGTAGCAAAGAGACAAACACTCCCATAGATGACAGAAAATAAGAAATGTATAAGGAAAGCAATTAGAAATTAGACAAAAAAGAAATTTAATCTTCCATGAACAGGTTTCCTGTTTGAAAACACAGACATTCACACACGTGCATACACACACAATGTTCTTATTTGGACCCTGAGGCATAAGCTGAAGTAATGTGACACAGCCATTAATGTTGGAAGACAGCATAAAAGGTGATTAATCTGAGCAAAATCATTATGCAGTCAATGAGTCAAATGGCAAAAGCCTCTTTGAACGGTAGTCCCAGCAGACTGAGCTCACTGCAAAACTCAAAACAAATCACCTGGTGCTTTGTCTTAGTTTGGCTTTTTTTTTTCTGATTTGTAATAGGTCTCAGAAGTAGCAATGGCCAAGGCTGTATATTCAAATAGCCATATATACATATATATATGTATATATATTTAAATAACTATATATATATTCAGTTAAATATATATAGTCAAATATTTATGAGTTGTATGTAAGGTCAAACTGTATGGTAACTCATCTCTATTAAATTTGAAACACTACCTCACAATTACCTATGATGCATGTGATTCATCATTGGGTTTTAGACCTTTCTCATATCTCTCTTTTAACATTTTGAGGCATCTTTTCTATACTGGGTCCCATGGATAATCCCTTATTACCTCATGATGCAAGACCAGTATGCAGAGAAAGTACAGAAAAGCTTCATAAAGCACAGCTATGACTAGCCCAAAAAACTGTTGTAGCTTACTGTACAGTACCTGGGATACCCCATTTCAGATGCCTACCCCTCCATCACCCTGGCTACCCCTCACTCCTCAGAGAACATCCACTGTTTCTAGGCTAGAAATCCAAATTCTAACTCTACCCACCAGCAAAAACCAACCACAAAATTCTGACTTCTTTTCTCCTACTCATAAAATTTTTACAGTTTCCTCTCAGTTCCTTTGCTGGGTAACCAGAAATATAGTAATATTGTACAGTTAATAAACTATGAGTGATGTAGGAATCACAACCTATCTATTTATGCCTTCAACAAATATCCCAGAATATTTATCCCAAATATCCCAAGCCCTAGTAGACTAGGTACTTAAGTTACCAAGGTCAGCTGACTTCTCAAAAGAAAAAACGGAGGTTAGAAGGCAATAGGACAATATATTCAAAATGCTGAACATTAAAAAAAAAATCCTAAAAAAGAATTATATCCAGAAAAACTACTTTTCCAAAATTAAGGTGAGGTAAAGACATTCCCAGATAAACAAAACAGAGAATTCAATGATTATAGGCAAGAGAAATGTATTCCCTCCCAGTCCTGGAAGCCAGAAGTTGAAATTCCAAAGATGTTGGCAGAGCAGCACTCCTCCTGGAAGCTCTAGGAGAGAATCCATTCTTTGCCTCTTCCAGTTTCTGTGGTTGCTAGCATTCCATAGCTTGAGACCATACCATGCTGTCTTCTCCTCTTTGGTGTATCTCTCCTTTGTGTGTGTGTGTGTGTGTGTGTATGTGTGTGTGTCACTCTTCTAATGACTTATCTTATCTGAAAGCATTTAAAGCCCGACCAGATAATCCAAGCTAATCTCTTAACTCAATACCCTTACCTTAATTACATCTACAAAGACTCTTTCTAAACAAGGTAACATTTACAAATTCCAGGGATTAGGACTTGAAATCCTTTTTTTTTTTTTTGGAGGGGGATAGAGAGGTGCATACAAGTTGGGTGGGGTGTGAGGAAGGGGAGGAGGAGGTGAGAGGAAGAGGTAGAGAGAGAATCTTGGGCTCCTCACCCAGAGTGGAGCCCAACCCAGGGCTCAATCTCACAATCCTGAGATCATGACCTGAGCTGAAATCAAGAGTCAGACTCTTAACCAATTGAGCACCCCGGAACTTGAAATCCATTGTTAGATGGCCATTATTTAACTACATGTAGTTATGAATTATGCACAGAAAGTACAAGTTGTGCTATGAGAACATAATTGGAAATGCTTCACTATTGGTGGTTAACTGTCAATATTCTTTTAAGAAATCATAAGTTCAGTGCTAATCAAGATAATATTGAAACCCCATACATTGGAGAAGGGAAATCATCTATTATTCTTCTGTTATATAGACTTGCCTACTTGCAATTGTAATTAAGCTCAATTCACATCCCACACTCTTATTAAAACTCCAAAATGTCTTCAGGGATTGGATCTACAGTGTAAGTGAGCCAAGTATTTGTGGTAAGAAAATAAGGAGTAATGAAACCCTTCAGACGTGAGAGAAATATATTCAATGAGCTTGAAGCTTAACATACTTCAAATACCATGGGGCGCCTGGGTGGCTCAGTGGGTTAAGCCTCTGCCTTTGGCTCAGGTCATGATCTCAGGGTCCTGAGATCAGCCCACTTGGGTCTCTCTGCTCAGCAGGAGTCTCCTTCTCCTCCTTCTCCCCCTGCCTCTCCCCTTCTGCCTCTCCCCTTCTGTTCATGGGCCTCTCTCTCAAAAACAAAACAAAACAAAACACCATACTTCCAGTACCGTAAAAAGACATTCACAGACGCATTATAGTGAAAATGTTGAATGCCAAAGATGAAATCTCAAAAGCAACAAGAGATAAATAACTTACCAACCTTTGAGGAAACCCCAATAACAATTCCATGCTTATAGACATGCTTTATAATAAAAAGTAAAAGGTAGTTTCCCAGGATGAAAGTAAGTGGCAAGTGACATCAAGCAGTAATCCAAATCCAAATGTAAATACTAAGAACTTCAGTAAAAGTATATAAGGATAAATAAACTAAAAAAATAAAGAAAAGCAAGCTAAATATATTTATTCTTTTTTTAAAGATAATAATTGAGTCATTTTTATTTATTGTTTTATTAATCAACAATCCTTCCTCAGTTACAAAAAATAGTAGACTATGTGTTGCAAGAGGTGGGCCAGAGCCATATTATGAAGACAGAAAATGAATATATAATTAGGTACATTGCATAAGGGAAAATATACACAGTACAACTTACATCTTGTTACTATTACTGATGATAAGATTAATTTAACAGTCTCAAACATGGGATTCTCATTTTGCCCAGCAACACCTTAAGAGATTTTCAAATGTGTTCTTTAAATCTCCACCATCATCTTTTGAGGTGAGAACACTAATACTCAGAGGTTATGTAACCTTCCCAAAGACTCACAGTGATTACTAAAGCTGAGTAACATAGAGCTTTTTTGAAAGAAAGAAAATCCTATTTATCCTAAGAATACACTTGGAATACACTGTGTGAGTTATATCTCACACAGATATAACTGCTGGTTATTTTACCAAGGATTCCAGCAAAGCCTTTTAACCCACAGTGGTGCTGAAATGATCTACATTTGCAATGAAACATAGCAAGATATGTAATTACAATACTAGAGAATGAGAAAGATTAAAGATTATTTAAATGTTCACCTTCAATACTGATTCTTTGGGAATTGACTGATTTAAAAGGCAACTGACTAAAATAATAGCAAATAATTGTATTACTTGTATAATAACATACATAAACGTAATATATTTGTCAATGACAACACAAAAGAGGCAATAACAAAGCTATACTGGAGTTTGATGTAAAGAAATAACAGAATGATAACTTAAATCCACAGTAGAAAGAAACAGAACCAAAAAGGTTAATAAGAAGGATAACATTAAAAACTCTATAAATATATGCTTCCCTACTTTCTTCTCTTACCTCTTTGAAAGACATAACATTATTTAAATAATTATCACACTACACTGTTGTGAGACTATTGATATATCTGGATATGACATGTATAAACTATAGAATTAAAAAGTGAGAAAACTGGGGCGCCTGGGTGGCTCAGTTGGTTAAGTGACTGCCTTCGGCTCAGGTCATGATCCCGGAGTCCCGGGATCGAGTCCCATATCGGACTCCCGGCTCTGCGGGAAGTCTGCTTCTCCCTCTGACCTTCTTCCCTCTCATTCTCAGTCTCTCTCTCTCTAATAAATAAATAAATAAATAAATCTTTTTAAAAAAAAGGTGAGAAAATTGAGCTCTTTAAAAGTTTTATATTGGATTATAACTAAATCAGTATATATCTGAAGTAGATTCTGATATGTTAAAACATATATTGTAATTCCTAAAGTAACCACCCAAATTTAAAAATATATAATTTTAAATCATTAAAGGAATTAAGATTTTATAAGGGAAAATATGTACTTAATAGAAAAAAGCCAATAAAGGAAAACTAAAGGAAAAAAGACACGACATATACAGATAATAAAGCAATATCACCAATATAAATCCAATCACATCAATAATATTAAACATGAATGGACTAAGGAATCCAAACAAAAAGAATTGGTTAAAAATAACATGCTACCGTAAATTATCTAGAGGAACCACAATTTTGGTTCAAGGATGCAGATGGGGGCACCAGGGTGGTTTAGTCAGTTAAGTATCTAATTCTTGGTTTTGGCTCAGGTCATGATATCAGGGTTGTGAGATGGGAGATGAGTCTGCTTGAGATTTTCTTTCTCCCTCTCCCTCTGTCTCTCCCTTACACCCTCCCCCATGGCTCACACTCTTAAATAGATAGATAGATGGATAGATGATAGATAGATAGATAGATAGATAATAGATAAAATCTTTAAAAAAAAGATGAAGATAGGATGAAGGTGAAAAGCTACATTATGCAATTAGGAACAACCACAAAAAGAGCTGGAATAGCTATATCAGTATTAGAGAACAGAGTTTAAACAAACCAACAACAAATGTTACTAACAACAAAGAGGAAAATTTCATGATAATAAAAGGGTCAATTCTCCAGCATGATATAATAATTATATATGCACCAAAAAACAAAATTCCAAGTAGCATATGCACGCACACATATTGTTTAAGCAAAAACTGACAAAATTAACAGGAGAAATCAACAATAATAGTTAGAAATATCAAAACTCTATTTTTTTTTAAGATTTTATTTATTTATCTGACAGAGAGAGAGAGATCACAAGTAGGCAGAGAGCCAGGCGGAGAGAGAGGGGGAAGCAGGCTCCCCGCTGAGCAGATCAAGCCAGATCCAGAGGGCTTGATCCCAGGACCCTGAGATCATGACCTGAGCCGAAGGCAGAGGCTTCTACCCACTGAGCCACCCAGGTGCCCCAAAAACTCTATTTTCAAAAATAGAATAACAAGAAAGAATAAGATCAAGGGAAAGAAGACCGAACAACGCTATAAAAAATAACCCAAACAGACATACATCAGACGACCCACACGACAGAAAGAGAACATTCTCCATGGCAGACCACATCTCAGCATAAAAGAGGTCTCAATAAAATGTAAAGGATTGAAATATGTTTTATATGTTTTCTGAGCAAAATGGAATTAAATTACAAATCAATCACAGAAGGGAAATCTACAAAGATGAAGAAAGTAAACAACGGGCTTCTCAAAACCAATGAGTCAGAGGGGTCAAAAGGAAAATTAAAAGATACTTTGAGATGGATAGAAACAGAAATGCAAAATGCCAAAAACAGTATTTCAAGAGAATTTATAACTGTAACAGTGTATTTAAAAAAAATAAGATAACTATCTTTCTACCTTATATGATTAGGGAAAAAAGTAAACTGAAACCAAGCAAAAGGGGGAACATATTTTTAAAGAGGAGAAATAAATTAAATAGAGAATAGAAAACAATGGGCAAAATTAGCAAAACCAAAGTGCAATTTTTGAAAATATATTTTTAAAAGACCTTTAGCTGTATTGGCCAAGAATAAAAGAGAGAAGACCTAAATTACTAAAACCAGGAATGAAAGACGGAACATCACTACTGATCTTATTAAAAATAAAAAGGGTTATAAGAAATAGTATATGGGACGCCTGGGTGGTTCAGTTGGTTGGGCGGCTGCCTTCAGCTCAGGTCATGATCCTGGCGTCCTGGGATCAAGTCCCGCATCGGGCTCCTTGCTCTGCGGGGAGCCTGCTCCTCTCTCTGCCTCTGCCTGCCTCTCTGCCTGCTTGTGTTCTCTCTCTGTTAAATGAATAAATAAAATCTTAAAAAAAAAAAGAAATAGTATAGACTCTATGATAAATTAGATAACTATATAAAGTGAACAATTTCTAGAAAGACACAAATTATTGAAATTGACTGAAAAAAATGGAAAATTTGAATATGTCTACCACAAGGAAAAGAGACAAAATTAGTAACTTAAATTCTTACAAAGAAAAGCCTGGGCCCAAAGGGTTTTACTGGATGGATATTCAAGAATCAAGGCCAATTTATCATTAACTCTTTGAAAAAAAAAAAGATGACACATTTTTCAAATCATTCTATAAAGTCAGAATTATCCATGTATCAAAACCAAATGTATTACAAGAAAAGAAAACTATGGGCCAATATATTTTATGGATATAGATGTAAAAAACTTCAACAATATACTAGCAAACCAAATCTAATAATAATACATATACATAAATTATTATGTACCATTACCAAGTAAGATAATCCCAGGTATGCAAGGTTGATTTAAAATATAAAAAGTAATTCATGTAATACAGCATATTAAAGAATAATGGAGAAAAGGCATACAATCACCTCAATAGTTGCAGAAAAAACATTTGATAAAAGCCGACATACTTTCCTCAGAAAAACTCTTAGTGAACTAGAAATAGAATTTTCTCAATATAATAAAGGGCATCTACAAAAGCCCCACAACTGATATGTATTTAATGATGAAAGATTGAATACTCTCCTCCTAAGGACAGGAACAAAACAAGAATGTCTGCTCTAGCCCCTTCTATTTAACATTTTACTGGAAGTACTAGTCAGGGGAATCAGGGAGAAAAAAAAGGGAAGAAAAGGCACCTAGATTGAAAAGGAGGAAAAAAAACTATTTCTGTTTGTAGATGACATGACCTTGTATGTAGAAAATTCTATAAAATCCTCCAAACAACTATGAGAACTAGTAAGTGAAGTCGGCAAAGTTAAGGTTCAAAATCAATAATAAAAAACAATTGTATTTCTTTTCATAAGCAATAAAAAAATTCAAAAATGAATTTAGAAAAATAATTTCATTTACAATAATACAAGGGTGCCTGGGTGGGTCAGTCAGCTAAGTGTCTGACTCTTGACTTCGTCTCAGGTCATGATCTCAGGGTCATCTAATTGAACCCCATTTGGGACTCCATGCTGGGCATGAAGCCTGCTTAAGATTCTCTCCTTTTTCCTCTGCCTCTCCTTACCCTGCTCAAGCTCTCTCTCTCTCTTTCTCTCTCTCTCTATATATAATAAATTAGTATACAAGGTATAAATTTAGATATAAAGTTAACAAAAGAAGTACAAGGCTTGTACATGAAAGCTACAAAACATTGTTTAAAACATTTTTAATGATCTAAATAAATGGAAAGATATCCTATGTTCATGGACCAGAGGATTAATATTGTTAAGATAGTAACATTCTAAAAACTTATTTACAAAGTCAGTGTAATCCTGATTTTAAAATTCTAGCTAGCTTTTTTGCAGAAATTGACAAGTTAAAATTCATACGTAAATGCAAGGTGCTCAGAACAGCCAAAATAATCTTTTAAAAGAAGAAGAAATTTAGAGGTCTCAGGCATCTTGATTTCAAAACTTACTATAAATTTTACATAAGAGGCAGCATGGTACTGGGCATGAGCCTAGATAAATAGGTCGATGCCATAGAACTGAGATTCCAGAGATAAACCCTTACACTTATTTTCAATTCATTTTCAACATGAGTATAAGATAATGCAGTGGTGAAAAAATAATCTTTTCAACAAAGGGTACTGGACAACTGGATACGCATATGCAAAAGAATGAAGTAGACTCCTTACCTCTCACCATACATAAAAATTAAGTCAAAATGCATCACAGATCTAAATGTAGAAGTTAAAACTTATAATTAAAAAACACACACATAGGACTAAATGTTTTCAATCTTGGGTAAGGCAAGGTCCTCTCAGTTATAAACCCCAAAGCAAAAGCAACAAAAGAAAAATTAATTGAACTACATTAAAATTAGAATATTTTATGTTGCAAATGATACCATCAAAAAAAATGAAATAACCCACCCACAGAAATGGGAGAAAATATTTGAAAATCATATGTCTGATAAGGGGTTAATATCCAAAATATATAAAGAAACATTCAACTCAATAGCTAAAAAACAATCCAATTAAAAAATGGGTAAGAGATCTGAATCTGCATTTTCCCAAAGGAGACACCCATGAAAAGGTGTTCAACATCACTGTCAGGTAAATGCAAATCAAAACCACAATGAGATATTACTTCATACCTGTTAGAATGGCTATTATCAAAAAGACAAGAAATTACAAGTGTTGGTAAGTATATGGAGAAAAGGAAACACTTCCTTGCACACTGCTGGTAGGAATATAAGCTGGTGTAGAACTACGAAAAACAGTACCGAGATTCCTGAAAAAATTAAAAACAGAACTATCCTATGATCCAGCAATTTCATTCAAAGGAAATAAAAACACTAACTCAAAAAGATACATGCACTGCCATTTTCATTGCAGCTTTATGTACAATAGCTAAAACATGAGAGAAAATTAAGTATCTGTTGACGAATGAGTGAATAAAGAAAATGTGGTCTTACGTATACATGCCACATTTTGTGTTACCACGTAATTGTGTTATTATGTGCATGTGTACACACACACATATATACATACTGGAATATTATACAGCCACAAAAAGGAAGGAAATCCTGCCACTTGCAACAGCATGGATGCACCTTGAGGGCATTATGCTAAGAGAAATAAGACAGAGAAAGACAAATACCATATGTAGTATTTGTCTTATGTGGAAGACACTTATATGTGGAATCTTAAAAAGCAAGCAAACAAATTAAAAAAAAAAAAAAAACTCGCAGACAGAGAAAGAGATTGGTGGTTGCCAGAGTCGGAAGGTCTACCGGGAGAGGATGAAATGGGCAAATGTGGCCAAAAATGTAAAGGTAGAAACTTCTACTTATAAAATAAATAAATTCTTGGGATGTAATATATGGCATGACTACTATAGATAAAAATACTGTATTACACACTTAAAATAGCAAAGATCTTAGAAGGTTTAAGTACAAATCTAAAAAAGATTTGTAACTGTGGTGGTGGATGTTAACTAGACATATTGTGGTGATCATTTATATATATGTATATATCTATATATGTATATATACACACATATATATTATTACATATAATCATTATAATCATAAAATCATTATATATCTACATCATAATCATTATGTTGTATACCTAAAACAAAGAAATTCTAAATATTTTGCATGAACAGTTCTCCGAAGAAGAGGTTCAAATGGCAAATAAGCAAAAGAAAAGATGATCAACATCATTAGTAATCAGGGAAACATAAAGTTAAATATCAATGAGAAATTACTTCACATTGACTAGGATTGCTATAACCAAACATAAGTATAGGCAAAGATATGGAGAAGTTAGAATGCTCCCACATTGCTGGTGGAAATGCAAAATGATGCAAGAGCTTTGGAAAGTTTGGCAGTAACTTGAAATTTTAACATAGACTTACCAGATGACTTAATAAGCCCTAAGTATGTATATAGTCAAGAGAAATTAAAACATACAACCATGCAAAATAAATTACACAAAATCAGCAACATATTCATTACACTCAAAAAATTAAAAATAATTAAAAATGCCTCTGAACTGAATATATAAATAAAATGGTATAGCCATACAAAGGAATATTATTCTGTCATAAAAAGGGATAAAGTATTGATTCATGCTATGCCACGGATGAAACTTCAAGACATAAAGCTAAGTGAAAGAAGCCAAACACATAAAAGATACATATTGTTTCTTTTTATTTGAAATGTTCAGAAAAGGCAAATTTATAGATGTAAAGTACATCACTGGATGCTTTGGACTAGAGAGAGACCTGGATGGGGATTGACTGCTAATGGATGCAAAGTGGCTTTTAGAGGAGACAAAAATTATCTAAACAGATGATGGCAATGGTTTTAAATCCTGTAAATATATTAACACATTAAATTGTACTCTTTATGTGGGATGAATTGCATGGTGTGTGTTATACCTCTAAAAAACCATTAAAATATGTGGTCTCCAATAGTTTGGGATTGTAATTTCTTTTTCATTTTATTTTGTTATTTTTAACTATGCATTTTAAAATTTCCAACCATTTTTTTGAGTACTGTTGACACACAATATTACATTAATTTCAGGTAGACAACATGGTGATTGAACTTCTCCCCATTCGACTGTGCCCATTGCAAGCCCATAATCTGTCACCATATAATGCTATTACAGTATCACTGACTATAGGCCCTATGCTGGACCTTTTACTCCTGTGATTTATTCATTCCATAACTGGAAGTGCATAGCTCCTACTCCCCTTTACCCATTTTGCCCATCTCTCTAACTCCCTTCCTCTCGTCAACCACCAGTTTGTTCTCCTGATTCTGCTCTTTGTTTCTATATTCATCTGTTTTGTTTTATGAATTTCGCATGAGTGAAATTATATGGTATCTGTCCTCAGTCTGACTTATTTCACTTAACCTAATACCATCTATTACCATTTGTGACAACGTAGATTTTAATTTCAAAGATGTAAAAAAAACCCAAAACAAAACAAAAAAAGGAATTCTTACAATACAATTCTAACAGTCCACAAACCCATAAATGTAAAGTGGAAATGGGAGGGGCTCAGACAGCAAGGCTTAGAATGATGTACTGGTGTATGTTTACCAATTGTTTACCCAAAATACATAAGGTTTTTATAAATTTTAATAATATAAAGATGTGTAACATACAACTTATAAACAATAGCAAAATAGGTAATATTTTTATTGTAAATTCCACATAGACAACTAATTCTCACAGAATGCTTTCATTAACTTGTATTGAACTCTTGTTCCGAGAACCCACCTATTATTTTAATTGAACTAGGACAGGTCAAATGGAATTTCATTGCAGACTTCTTCCTAATAAGTTTTCTTGTAATTTAATATGGTACCTATTCTGTTGTGGTACTATTTCTCTCTCATATAATTTCATTGAGCTGAAACTTCTTTCAGCTTCAGCACTATGACAATAAACAAAACAATAAACCCAGCTCTGACCAGTGGTATTTGCTGATTTTTGTGGTATGAGTACTTCCATCAAGGCATACTTCAAGATACCAATGTGAAGCCACTGAGCCCAGAGTTAGAAAGAGATGCACAACAGTGTACCAGTATGTGGTGTTTTCACCATACTGATATCATAGACCAGAAAAACCACCTTGAGAATATGAATAGTAAGAAAATAATCAGGCAGTGATACATTTTGAGTATCTACCACATCTTAATAAATAACTTAAGTCTCTATCATTGAATTTTTCATAATACTTGTTTCACAAATGGCTTATAAAATTCCTGAAAATTTAACAATGAGCTCTCTTAAGCTACTACAAACTAGCTCCAGGATACCAATATTTTTATGTCATTCAGGATGAGTGAATGACATATTTAATGAATTAAGTGAATATTTTATAGTGTAGTTCCTGTAGTCGATCATTGACATAAAAAGCCTTAGATAATAGGAATTCACAAGACTAACTGATCTAACATAACACTTCAGGGTGCTAGAAAACACAGCTACTACTGGAAAATTTTTATATTAAAGCTAATATGATAACAAAACTAATCGAATTTGTAAATTGAATATGGGATGGCAAGTCTGTGCTCCAAAAAATTTGGTTAATTTAATGCCCCTATTGTATTATATTAACACATTAAAACGATATTGAAGGAAGATAATAATTAAGCTCAAAAATGAATCACCCTTACTTCACTTCCTGCTGTCTTACTAATTGCCCATCAGTGAGATGATACATACACACATAAAAATTGAAAGCAAACATGTGAAATTGATAAATGAGAGACACAAAGCTTAGAGATACTAACATTATTATAGTGAAATCAAAATGTCATCATGTTAAAAGACTATCATAAAGTTTTACACGTCTCTTCTTAGCCATACAGGAGCTATATAAAATACACTATTCCTAAGTTTCAAATTTAACTTCTTCAGAAATTCCTCATTTCCAATTATATTATTAAGCTAAATAAGAACTGATGAAAACAGTGATTGGGGGGACAGATCTCTCTCCTGACTCCCATTCTCGACAGGAGATTGTATCTGCTTGTAGCATTACTAAGCTACAGTAAGATACAGATAGACATTGACACTAGAATGCCACTCAAGCATACTCATATAATTTGTGAGAATTTTCCACTCAATTAAAAACTATTTGAAAGTCAAATTTTTGATACATCAAATATAACATCTACTGAAATAATCTTTATTTGAATTATATTACACAAGTCAAACTAAAGCCAATATAACACACTTACTGTCAAGGAATCAATGAGCAAAAACAGTTATCACCTTTCCTTCCTCAGTGTAGTTGTTATCAAGTGGATAACTGGCAAAAAGATCATGATAAACTAGTTGATGTATAGCAATTTCAGTGAAATATCTAGAATTAAAAGCAGTAAGGACTGTCAACTTATAAACAACAAATAAAATAACATAATAAAAAGGGGATAGTGAGGGGCGCCTGGGTGGCTCAGTGGGTTAAAGCCTCTGCCTTCGGCTCAGGTCATGGTCTCAGGGTCCTGGGATCGAGCCCCGCATCGGGCTCTCTGCTCAGTGGGAAGCCTGCTTCCCCCCTCTCTCTGCCTGCCTCTCTGCCTACCTGTGATCTCTCTCTCTGTGTCAAATAAATAAATAAAATCTTTTTAAAAAAAGATAGTGAAATATAAATTTTCAATATTCAATAGTCCTAAACTCAATTTATAGAGACCACCCATAAATAATCAAAATTTTCCCAATACTTTCAATGTGCTACCTAAACTGAAAGGTACTCTTCCTCCTACTCTATTCACTTGACTCTATAAGCTCACTTTCCATTGGCAAGTCTGTTGTTTTATCCTGAGATAAAGCAATGGGGGACAGAAGAGGAGGAGGATTCAGTCTGTGAAGACAGACAGGTACCCCTAACCTAGCTTATCTTACTGTAACTACCTAAGGGTAATGCCTTGGAATATAATTCTGCAAGAGAGATGTAATCAGAAACCCCAGGAGTGGGACAGTATAAAGAAATATAGGGTGTTGGCAAGGCTTAAGAAATTACCTCTACTATGTGCAAGATACGTAATAGTTTACTTTGGCTAATTACAAAGAAAAACACGTTTCCCTTCTTGCAGGAGCTTGTGGTCTATCATGAGTTTAGATGAGTATGTCAAAAGAGACTATAATAAGTAGTGCATGGTAACTTCAATACACTCTAAAACTGGTTCTCAATCTTGGTTGCATATTGAAATCTCGTGGTGAACTTCGAATTTCTGATACTGAGGTCCTTTCTCCAGAGAATGTGATGGGATAGGTCAGGGGTACACCTGGGCATTGGAGTTTTTCCCTCTCCCTCCGTGATACTAAGGCACAGCCAAGGCTGAGGAATCAGGAGACGGGTTAGTTACAGAGAAGAATGAAACAGAACGATGGGGTTGACCAAATGTGGTCATGCGTGTCAGATTCAGTTAATATGTTCTTTAACACATGGTGGGAAACCATTCAATGTTTTTCAACATGAGAATCCAAATGAATGAGACTACACACACACACCCAAAAGAGGAAAAAGTAAAAAGTAAAATGAGAGGGAAAAATCATGGGTAGGTGAAGTAGGAAGTAGGAGCTACAGGGCTGAGGTCGGTGCAGGAGGTGGGCGTGGAATGAGCCACTGCTGCCAATGAAGCTCTCTCTCTGCTCAGGCAGTCCCCCCCCCCCCGCTAATGTGCAAGCACAGTCCTTCACCCTTGTAGCAACTCTTCTCCAGGTCCAGACACTGTTACTACCCCAATTTACATACGGAAACCAGCCCTGGAAACTGTAACTTTCTCCCATCAGTAGGTTGTGATAGGACACAAACCCAGGGCTCCAGAGCTCAAGCAGTTATCCCCTATGAATAAGAAACAGACATAGGAAACATTTCCGCTTTCATTCCAGCAGAATGTGCTAATTTTCATAGTGGCCATCTGCAGCCCTATAAACTCTCTTTTTCACCTCTGGGGAAGATTCTGATATTTAGCCCTCAGTGCTTCAGTTCCCACATATATTTAAAAAC
The DNA here is from genome assembly GCA_028533885.1 of Nasua narica. Classification (NCBI taxonomy): domain Eukaryota; kingdom Metazoa; phylum Chordata; class Mammalia; order Carnivora; family Procyonidae; genus Nasua; species Nasua narica. Next base: position 45,710,282 of record CM052808.1, read on the forward strand.
TAACAACAAACATCTGGCAAAGCAAATAATTTGGAAGAAATCTTCAGCTGAAAAAAAAATCTTCAATCCTTTGTATTTATTATTGAAGGAAAGCACTCTGATTTTCTGTAAAATCTTATACTTGGAAACCAAATTAGGAACTTTAATATGCAGCATTCTTTAACATCTTCTAAAGTGTTTAAGTTACTGACTGTATTTCTCAAAAGGAAAAGAAAACTTGTAGAATTTCAAACAGACAATATTTGTGGGAGAAGAAAAAAACAGCACAAAGTAAAAGTAGCATAATGATAAAGATGTAGTATTTCAACGTAAAGTACTTCACCCGAAAAATATGTTTTTGTGACAGGCAAAGCCATATAAAACTTATTAATTTTGGGCTAGCAATTCATTTGCAAAAACAGAGAAAATGTAATTCCACTTCTTTCCAAAATTGATTTATTCAAGAAAACAGTATTGAAGTCCAAGTTTATGTTTCTTCAATGAGAAGATAATTACAATTATTTATGGAGAATATTCATCCTGTCTCCGGCACAAACAAAAGTCCAAGTTACTAGGAGGCCAATCCCTGCCAGCACACAGAAGTCTGGAAAAACACTGCTTTGCCATATGTTCAGATGCTGGCAAAATGAACTTCCCTTGTCAGATACTGTCTTACAGTAGTGACTTTTCAGCACTTCCTTGACACACTGTTTTGTTGCCCTTGCCATACAAATAACTTTTGATTCTGCTATACTGATGAACCAGTATTATTTAGTATTATTTAGGCTGCATATTTCCCTGCTTTTAATTATTTCACTGCACTAACATCATTAATGGTTTATGCAGTAACCAAGACAATGGTAAAAACTAAATTTCTCCCCTTGAAAACCAATTTTTTCAAATTTAGGGTCCATCTAAAGACTGAATCACTTGTACTATTTTGGTCGTCAATGTGGATAATTCAGGACTTGGTCATGAATGGGAAATGCAATAGCACCTTCTTGCATTTTCCCTTAACTAGCAGGCATAATCTTTACCTAATACTGGTAAATCCCTTTGCTTCCTTTAGTACTAACAACCAGAGCAAGGCAAATAAAAAATGAGTTTTAGAGATGCTAATACTTATTACAAACTTGATAAAAAAATTAATAGATCTAAGATACATGGTGTCCATGGCCAATAGCCTCTAATACAGAGGTAACTTTAAAAGGAGATGCTAACAGGACAAAAAATTAATTTAAAGCCTTTAAGTTGGAGAAGCCAATCCTGTGAGTCATAATCCCAGAAAAAAAGAGAAAGACTTGGGGCGCCTGGGTGGCTCAGTTGGTTAAGCGACTGCCTTCGGCTCGGGTCATGGTCCCCGAGTCCTGGGATGGAGTCCCGCATCAGGTTACCAGCTCCACTGGGAGTCTGCTTCTCCCTCTGATCTTCTCCCTGCTCATGCTCTCAATCTCTCTCTCTCTCTCTAATAAATAAATAAAATTTAAAAAAAAAAGAGAGAAAGACTTCATTTTGGGAAAATTCCAAGAATAGTAACTGAGTTAGGTACATCTGGACAGAAAGTAAGAAGTTTTGACCTAATTGCAAGGAAAGGAATTAGAGCCTAGAAAGATTCTTCCCTTCTAACTTGGTCAGAACTGCTACAAAAGAGTTCCACCGAGACATAAATGTGAAGATTTAGCTAGTGAGATGTGTAAGTGAGATATTAAAACGTTGGTATCACCCTTCCCTGAGAATCCAAACATATTTTATATCCTGCATTATTAGTAGTATTAGGATGACAATGATTTTGCTTACTGCTATTGTTACCTAGATTCACAACCTAAAATTCTGAATCATTCTTTTAATCCAGTAATCAGGTAGGTCTACCTCTGGACTGGCTCTCCAATCCATTCCTTCTCCCCGCCCCCTACTGGACTGGACTCCTGATTTACTAGCCCAGGAAATGACTTCAAGAGCCTAGACCAGGAATTGCAAATAAGTTTCACTACATGTGCTAAATCTATTTTTGCTAGTTAGTGGCTACTACTTTGTAGAGCCTTATTTTGGCTTGATGAGAAAGAGTGCTTTTATGGGTTAGTATTGTCTACTGCAGGCTCAAAAAATCTGATATGGCACATGTCCTGAGTTTCTGCCAACCCTGGCATAAACTCAGAAACAGTATTCTTTTTACCATTTTTTCATTAATTTCTCTCTGTTCCAATCTGTCCTTAAATTGCTTAAATATCTTTCTTTAAAAATTTTAACTACCTCAACTTATGATTTATAAATTTCTACTTGACTCTCATGCTTGTAAGACAAAACTCAAACTCCTTAATTTATTATACACCTAAATTTCTTAATCTGGTCCCAAATGAATTAACACTACTCACCTACTTCCTGTAATTCTAACACATTCTAATCACATTGAACTTCTCAACTTTTCCTGAAAATTCTGTAAAACTCATGACTCATGATTTCTCCATTAGAACCTAAGCTTTCTGTGGGCAAAGTACGCATTTGTCTTTTTACAAAGACCTAAAACTATACCAAGCAGAGAATAATCGGACTACAATTTTGAGCAGAAAAATGAATAAATTAATATTTTCTGCTTTCTCCCTAGAATGTTTTTCTTCAACTGGTAAGTTCCTGTGCACACTTTAAAACCCATCTCACATTTCCTGCTTTTCAGGAAGATTTCCTTGACTCCTCAAAGCTAAGTTATCCGCTTATTCTCCTGTGCTTCTGTATCCCTCTGTTCATTCCTGTTTTTAGCATTTAATATGCTATTTTTTTGTTCATTTTTTATTTTTCATAGTTTATATTCTGTGAAACACTCAGATCTTAAGTATACTGTTCAGCCAGTTTGGGCAAACCTATCAAACAACAAATATTTCCATCACCATAGATAGTTTTTTCATCCTCCTTCTTTGTCAATCCCTTCTAAGAAATGACTGATGATTCCAGACACCCAAGGTTACTATTTGCCTGTTCCAAATGTTTACATAAGTGGGATTACAGATGTATACTTGGGAACTTTTTGTGTCTCATCTCTTTTGTTTAGCATAATACTAGAAATTTATTCATATTTTTGTCTGCAGCAGTAGTCCCTTCTTTTTATTAATGAATAATATTCCATTGCATGGCTAAGCCACAATTTATCCGTTTCAGTTGATGGGGATTTAGGTAGATTCTAGTTTGACACTTTTATGAAGATAGCTACTATGTTGTATTTTTTTAAGGTGTTTTTTTTTTTTTAAAGAGAGGAGAGAGATCACAGGTAGGTAGAGAGGCAGACAGAGAGAGAGGAGGAAGCAGGCTCCCCACTGAGCAGAGAGCCCAATGTGGGGCTTGATCCCAGGACCCCGAGATCAAGACCTGAGCTGAAGGCAGAGGCTTTAACCCACTGAGCCACCCAGGCACCCCTACTATGTTGTATTTGATATGATCTCTTCACTATAAGATCCTTACTTTGCACAATGAACTTATCAAGATGCTTGTGAAGATTATTTTGAAATTGTGTATGTAGAGTAGTCCTTGGTATATATTACTTGATCAGTAATCATCCAATTGGAGTATAATTTGTGTCTCTCTAACCTGGATGTTTGTAGAATCTCTGCCAGTTGGCTCATGATGCAGGTATTGGGAAGTGATAAATCATACCACTTGCGGCAACTATATTCCATTTACTTCCTAAGTTTCCTGGAGCAATTCCCTTACATTTTCACCAAGCCTTGGTTTCCTCATCTTTAACATGAAGATAATTGTAGCATTTATCTGTTTGGCTTGATTCGAGGATGACTTGAACTTTGCATGGAATTTAATAAGCACCCAACAACGGTTAGTTGCTAATTTATTCTAATGTGTATCCTTCAAATATCTGACAAAGCCTCTTACATAAAGAGATTGAATTTGGGGATGGTTCCCTAAGAAATAGGGGAAAAGAGTAAAAGCACCCAGAAGAGCCAATATTAATGAAAAACAAAGTCAAAGGACTGATACTATCCAACTTTAAGACTTAATATAAAGCTACAGTAATCAAGACAGTGTCATAATGGCTAAAGAATGGACAAATAGATCAATGAAACAGAAGATGAAGTATAGAAACAGACTCATATAAATATAGTCAACTGATCTTTGATAAAGATGCAAAGGTAATACAATAAAGAAAAGATAGCCAGGGTATATGGGTGGCTCAGTTGGTCGAGCCTCCGACTCTTGGTTTCAGCTCAAATCATGATCTCAGGCATGTGAGATCCAGCCAATGGTCATGCTCTACGTTCAGGGCAGAGTCTGCTTGAGATTCTCTCTCCCTCAGCCTCTGTACCTCCCCCAGGTCATGCTCACATGTTCTCTCTTTCTCAATAAATAAAATCTTATAAATCTCAGTGAAAAAAAAAGACAGTGTTTTCAACAAATACTACTGGAGCAACTGGACATCCACATGCAAAAAAAAAAAAAAAAAGTAGTCTAGAAAGAGACCATACACTCATTCACAAAAATTAAACTCAATATGGATCATAGACTTAAATGTAAAACTCAAAACTATAAAAACCCTTAGAAGATAATATAGGAAGAAATCTAGATGACCTCAGGCATGATGATGACTTTTTGGTACAAAACCAAAGGTACCATGGGTGAACGAAATAATTGATAGGCTGGACTCCATTAAAATTAAAAACTTCTGCTCTGTGAGAGAGACTGTTGAGAGATTAAGAAGACAAGTCACAGATGGGAAGAAAATATTTGGAAAAGACCTAGTTGATAAAAGATTGTTACCCAAAATATACAAAGAACTCTTAAAGTTCAACAATAAGAAAAGGAACAACCTGATTAAAAAATGGGCAAAAGATATAAACAGATGCCTCATCAAAGAAGATGTACAGATAGAAAGCAAGCATATGAAAAAAATGTTCCATATCATATACAATTAGGAAAATGCAAATTAAAATAAGAAGATACCACTACACACTTATAAGAGTGGCATAAATTCAGTATGCTGACAACACCAAATGCTGGCAAGGATGTGGAACAACAGGACCTCTCATTCTCTGCTGGCAGGAATGCAAAATGGTACAGCTTCTCAGGAAGACAGTTTGGCAGTTCCTTACAAAACTAAACATTTTCTTACCATATGATCCAGCAGTTGTGCTCCTTGGTATTTATCCAAAGGAGTTGAAAACTTATGTCTACACAAAAACCTGCACACGGAAGTTTATAGCAGCTTTATTCAAAATAGCCAAAACTTGGAAGCAACCAAGATATCCTTCAGTAGGTGAA
>CM052808.1:45716019-45890573 GCA_028533885.1 Nasua narica
TCTCTCTGTCAAATAAATAAATAAAATCTTAAAAAAAAATACCCTTAACTTGGATATCTACCTCCAACACACATCGATCTTTGATGTTATGCCTTTGCTTAATTCTATAATGTCATCATGTATATTAAAACTATTATGTGAAAATAAGCTTATATTTGTTGAGTGCTTCATATTGCATCCCAGACTATGCTAAATGCTCCACATATATTACACCTTTTAATCTTCATAAGAGTCATCTATCATTCTTGTTTCACAGGGGGGCATTTGGGGCTCAGATAAATTAATACATTCTCTGAGGTCACATATATAGACCATGGAATGCACTCCAAGGGAATAAATAATGAATATGGTGCAGACTGGAGATGCTTTCGGTAGAAGAATCCTAGGGTCAGGGCATCTCTGGAAAAAGTAGCCTCACTAAACACAGAAGCACATATGAATCACCATGTTTATAAAATATTAAGTGTGCTAAGACAGAGACTATATTCTAATAAAGAGCCCTCAAAATATTGTAATGTCAATAAATATAAACGCACTTCCCTCCCATCTAACAGTCAGTGCGTTGGCCAGGATTCTCTAAATTTCACTAGTTCCCAGCCAGCAGTAAAAGTGAAAGACAAAGTCTAAGAAAGAAGTTGCACTCTTGCAGCATTGGTCCAAAGTTAATCGCAGGACCACACCGACAGGCAAAGAAAGCTAGAAAATGTAGTCAGCAAATTGGTCAAAGGCAGTCAGGTATCCTGCTGAAATTCAGATGGTTCTATTTTTAAGAAGAAAAAAAATGAATATAAAAAATATGGAAGCGTTTGCCTCATTTACTAGTCAGATCTGACAGAAAGAGGACATGTACCAAGATGTAACCAGGAAACAACTGGAAAAGCAGTGGTGTAAAGTCCATTTGGGGGAGGCTTGAATGCCTGTCTGGGGAGAGTGACCTCATGTGGTAGCTAATGAGAAGCCTTTTAAAAAAATAAATATTTTTATTGAACTAGAGCACAGAGTCAAAATGCACATATCATAAATGTACAGCCTGCTAAGTTTGTATAAACGTACCCATGTCAGAATCACTCAGCTCAAGAAATTTAAGTTTCAGCTCTCCCACCAGCATTTTCATGCCCTTCCCAATCATCAACCTTGTTCAACTCCCTGAAGATAACCACTATCTAACTTTTCTATGTAGATTTATGTTACCTATCTTGTCATGCCATTATGTTTGTGGGATTCAAATATGTAGTATGTGGCAGGATTTTTTAATGTTTTACTGCTGCACAGTATTCCATTACAGAACATGCCATAATTTTTAATTTAAATTTAACTAATTAATATGGAGGCTATTATTAGTTTCAGAGGTAGAGTTCAGTGATTCATCAGTCTTACCTAACGGCCAGTGCTCATTACATCTCATGTTCTCCTTAATGGCCATCACCCAGTTACCCCATTCCCACACACACACCCCTCCAGCAACCCTCATTTTGTTTTCCATAGTTGAGAGTCTCTTACGGTTGTCTCCCTCTCTGATTTCAACTTGTTTTATCTTTCTCTCCCTTCCCCTATGCTCCTCTGTTTTGTTTCTTAAATTCGACATATCGTTGAAATCATAGAATTGTCTTTCTCTGATTGACTTATTTCACTTAGCCTAATACCCTCCAGTTCCATCCACATCATTGCAAAAGGCAAGCTTTTATTTTTGATGGCTACATAATATTCCACTGTGTACATATACCACGTCTTCTTTATCCAATTATCTGACAATGGACATCTGGGCTCTTTGCATAGTTTGGCTAATTGTGGACATTGCTGATATAAACATTGGGGTATAGGTACCCCTTCGGATCATTACGTTTGTATCTTTGAAGTAAATACTGATTAGTGCAATTGCTGGGTCATAGGTTAGCTCTATTTTCAACTTCTTGAAGAACCTCCATACAGTTTTCCAGAGTGCCTGGGCCAGCTTGCATTCCTACCAACAGTGTGAGAGGGTTCCCCTTTCTTGGGAACATGCCATAATTTATTTAACCATTGTCTTCAAGATAAACATTAGAGTTGTTCCCAATTTTCAGCTATTAAAAATAATTCTGCTATAACAGTTCCCTTGTGGTTTTTGGTGCATCCATTACTCATTCGTTTGGGTACGTACTGGAAGAGTAGAATTTCTTCATAGAATATACTTATGTTCAACTTTTGGAGCTCATGCTAAATAGTTCTTCCCTAGTAGCTGTATCATTTCTTGTTTCCCTGGCAGTACAGGAGCATTCCAATCAAGCTACATTTTCATGGGAATATCATTCCCAATACATGGGAATATCATTCTTTTTCATTGTAGCCATTCTGGTAGCTGTGATTTTCATGTCTGCTGTTTTATTAAAACTACTATACTAGTAGTTTTAATTTTCATTTGTCTGATGACTCTTGAGGTTGAGGACGCTTTCTTAACTTTATTAGTCATTTGGAGAACTACTGTTGTTGAGTACCTCTCTTAACTGCTTACTATATTTTTATTGGGTGGTCTTTTTAACTTACAGGAGCTCTATAGATAGCCTGAATTGAATCCTTTGCCAGTTTGTGAACAGCTTTTGAATTTTTTGAATGAGAGAGTGGCAAGAATAGTTCCATGTTTTGAGAAAATTCATCTGCCATGAATATGAAAGAGTCAAGCAGAGAAATGTTCAAAGGATAATGTATATATTTTCTGATAATGTATGTATATATACAATGAGAGCCTAGTTTAGACAGAGAGCAACAACAATAAAAAAGGAAAGGAAAAAGGTGAGAGGGATATTTTATAAAGGTCTGATTCATCTGTTCAGTACTGAGAAGACTTGATAACAGATTAAGAAAAATATGGGCTATGGGCCATTTATGAAGGAGAGTGAATACTTGATAAAATGCAGTCAATATTGGCAGATGAGAATTTAGGAAAATGAAAGTTTTGAATTACTGAAGAGTGTTTTCTTTGGAATTCATTTTTACTATAATGATCACACCAAGTAGCAGCAAGGCCTAATTTCTCCCAACTTAGAGGCTTTTTATCATTCTTGCCATGATTTAAAACTCCATATTCATTTTCTTTTCAAATCACTCAAGAAAAAATAAATGACAAAATAGGGGTGCCTGGGTGGCTCAGTCAGTTAAGCATCTGCCTTTGGCTCAGGTCATGATCCCAGAGTCCTGGGATAGAGTCCTGCATTGGGCTCCCTGCTCAGCGGGGAGCCTGCTTCTCCCTCTTTCATTCTCCCTGCTTGTGTTCCCTTTCTTGCTGTCTCTGTGTCAAATAAAGAAATAAAATCTTAAAAAAAAAAGACAAAGCACAGGCTTAAGGAAAGTAATATTAAAAAAAAAAATCAAAAAGGAACAGAAAACTCAAGGAGAATCTTCCCAAGAAGGGATATTTGAGGAGCAGCAACCCTAAGATTGTCCAAACATTCCCCATTTCCTCCTTCCCGCAAGACTAATCATAATGCCCTTCCTTTCTCGGTTCTTAACCCACTTATAAATAAGTTAGAAAGGCTGCAGAACCTCCCTCAAATGATTTCATAAAAATCCTTATTCGAATCAGTTATCAAGACCTCTTTCATTATCATCAGGGCCAACAACATCATCTAACATCTACTGAGCACTTACATACACTATATATTATATGCATTATTTGATCCCTGTAAGTCCTGAAAATAAGTATTACACTATTATCACAGCAGAAAGCTTAAGCAATTTGCTCAAAGTAACAGAGCTAATAAGTCAGGGACCTTAGACATGAACCAGGGCAGCTTGACTCTAGAGCTTCTTTCTTATCTATTGTTCTCTACATTCTCTTTGCCAGCTATCATGTATCATTGACAGTTATGGCCATAAAAGAATAAGAATCGTAACAATTAGGATTTAGTACTGAGTACCTAGATGTGGAAAGTCCCGTACGTCATGGTGCACCCTAAGGATAGAAATGAAATTGAGACCCGATCTGAGTGACAAAGACTATTGAAAATACCTCATGTCAGTTCACTTATCTCCCTCTCCACTTCCACCTAGCCCCCTGTTATCACTAATCTTCCCATCACTAACACTTCTATTGTCTTTAATTTCTTCTCCATTCCTAAACTGTCACCTTCTCTAATTCATCCTCCATCCCACAGCCAGAATGATCTTTTTAAATTATAAAACAGCTCATACCACTCTTCTTAAAAATATTTCATGGGTTCTTGCACACAGGATAAAACTCCTTATTAGGGCCCACCAAATCCTACAAAATCTGACCCCTGCTTCCCTTTCTACCCTAACCCTCCTCCCCACTTTCCTTCTCACCATGCACATTGCTTTTTATGTCAATTCTTTGAATACAAGAAGCCCTTTCTCTACCACAGGATCTTGGTGACTGCTGTTCTCTCTGCCTGACCTGTTCTTTCCCCAGCAACTTCAGTGTTTGGCTTCTTCTCATCCTCAACTCAACACAAGAACTTTTCTTTATCATATAGCAGCTGGGTTGCTTCTGTAGCAGATTTTCTAAAGAGCTCTAATTTGATTACTTAGTCATAAATGTAGTAATCTCTCTTTCCCACTAGAATTAACCTTCATGGCAGTATGCATGGCACATGCTACATACCAATAAGAAATCTGATGAGATGAATGCAAGAATCAATAAATGGCTGCATGTTTCTTATCTTGGGTAACTGGGGGGATAGTAAGGTCACTAACAGAGATGTAAAATACAGTAGGAGAAGCAAGATTTGAAAAGGAACAGAGTTCAATGAGGGAGAGGTTGAATATGAGATGCCTGAAGCAAAGACCAGTGGAAATGTCCAGGAAGTAGGTAGGTCTGGCAAGATAAGAGTCTGGACAAGATAATGTAGATTTGAAAGACAAGAGAGTAACAGGACAGATGAAGCCATGGGTGTGAAAGAGAAGGCCCAAGAAAATAAGCCAAATGGATAAAGCAGAAGACCAACAGGCAATATAAAAGAAGAAAGAGGACTGACAGGGCCCCTGGGTGGCTCAGGTCGTTAAGCCTCTGCTTTCTGTTCAGGTCATGATCTTGGCATCCAAGGATGGAGCCCTGCCTCCATCAGGATCCCTGCTCAGCAGGGGGTTTGCTTCTCCCTCTGACCCTCCCCCTCTCTTCTCTCTTCCTGCGTCCCTCTCCCCCTCTTGTGCTTTAGGTCTCTCTTACTCTCTCTCAAATAAATAAATAAAATCTTAAAAAAAAAAAAAGGAGGACAAATGAAAAGCATGAGGAAGAGATTTCAAATAGATCAGAGAGTGCCAGGAGAAGATGGGGATAGATTTTCTAGAAGATGAGAGATTAAATCAAGAGGGTCAAATTCTTAGGAGAAGTTAATTAGGATGACAAATGAAAGGAGGGATTCAGGGTTGGTGTTTAGGAAATCCTGGTGGCCTCTGGGAGAGGATGCAACCAAGTAGATTAGGATACTGAGGAAAATGTGTTTCAAATTCAAAGCTTTACCTAGGGCTTGGACTATATAACAATCTTTTTTAGTGGCTTTGAAAACCCCATGACACAGAAAGTGTGAAAAAACTAAATTATTAAGTACTTCAACTATCAGCTTTAGGGAAGAAATAGTTATCCTGCATTGTTGGAATTTTCTAAAGAGGTAGTATTAAAGTCATTTGAAAAGGCTAGTCTATTCAAAATTGCAGAACTATGTAAGGAAACTCATGATTATCAGTAGCAAAAGCTACCAGGGTGCTTTCAGAGAATGAAAGCTGTACCATATACACATTAAACAGAAAGGAAATTTGAGAAGCAAGGGGTTGAGACCAACAGCAGTTCACACAGCCTGCCAGGGTATGGTTGGCAATTCAAGATCACAGATGCCTCAAGTTGCTCTAATCAGGGAGAGTCCTTGCTAAGTGCATTCACGTCACTCGTCAGTAGAGACGCATCCATACACTCAATCTTGAACCTGAAGTAAGTGTAAATATTCTAGGGTATTTAATTTACCTCTCACCCCAATTCAAAGGCAGATCCATGCTCAAATAATCACCCCCACCCCCCTCGCAAACCCAAAAACTGATCTCAAACATGGATGGAATGGAGCCCAGAAATGAGACATTTTAGCACTGGAGTGGCATACAGACTGGGAGGAAAAAACACGGAAAGGGCTTCTGAACAGCTCATTCTTTCTCTATTATGTCCCCAGATAGTCCAACACATACTTATTTCACTCATTTGTCAAAAAGTGGTTAATTTCAACAAAAGGATGTTCTTACATTATCCACATACTATAAATGAAAAGTAGGATATATCACATATCTACTGCCATATATCACCTATCTATTGTCATTTTAAAAAATTTTTTAACTCTCTTTCTGTTGATAATTAGATTTTGTCCAGGCCAGTGTTCTGCCTAATAAGCGACTTGACAACAGAACGGGTGTGTGGCAGACGAGTACAAAGGGAGTCACTTTTCATCCTCTGGACCTTTAATAGGGGAAAACACTGAGATACAGAAAATCCTGGGTGGAAAGCCAAGTAAAGAAAGGCGTGGTGGAGGAACCCCGGGAGAATTTCGGAAGTCTGCCCTCTTATTTCGTGTTTGTGGGAGGCAAGCAGAGGCAGGGGCTGGGTTAGAGTTCCTGGAAGAGCGCTGGGGCAAAGGAGGGTTCCGGGAGCTGCTGCTTCCCAGGCGGCGGCGCCTGTGGCGGTCAGTACAGGTGAGGCTGCTGTGGCAGTCTCCATGGCAACACTGGAGGGGTGGAGGTGAGAGAGGCGCGGTCCAGCCGCCCCGCGCCCGCTGCGCCTCCGCCGACCTCGCGCAGGCTCCCGGCTGGTCCTCCAAACACTCACGCTCAAAGCTCCGGCCTCCGCAGCGCCGCAGCAGCACTGTTGCCAGGGCAACGGCCGGGGGCTGGAAGGCCATGGTCCTTCTCCCTCCGGCGTTCCCTGCCCCCGGGGTCGGGTGCGTGAGGGCTGGAGGAGATCTGAGAACTCGTCAAGCGGGGCTGGGCCCAATGGTGCCCTCGGTTGAAGTAGGCGCGCCAGGGGCTGGCAACGCGGCCCGGACCCGACGGCTGCCCGGGAGGAGGCTCAGCCGCCCCGCCCTCCCGGCAGGTTGGAGAGGCATCTGCTTTCTCCTTCAGGGCTGAGATGCTAGGATTTGCGGGCCACCTTCCAAAGGTCCCATACAGCCCGATAGAAGCTTACCCCACCCCGAGCGAGGCTCGAGGTGCCTTCTGGGGAGCTCCCGCTGGCTGCGGGCCGTCGGCCCCCATTCCCTCCGCTTCCCGGCTCCCTCCCGACGCCCGATGCCCGCCCTTCACGCCCACCTAGGCTTATGTCCAAGGACTAGGGACACCGAAGCCTCTTTTTCTCCTGCCCTTCCTTGGCTTTGGAGGAGCGAAGGGTAGGCTCCCTCGGAGCCACTCAGTAGAAGGTGGCTAGTGCAGCCAGGGACCCTAGGGGACCCCAGCCTTCTCCCAGACTCAGTAGCTCGGCTTGCTTGGGCCTCCCGTGGGAGAGAGGTGCCTGGGAGGGGGCGTTGTCAGCAGGCAGAGCGCTACCACCCCAAGCTAGGTTAACTGTCCATTAGAGGGACTTGCGACCGATGATTCAAAATTGCATGCAGAAACTGATTTTTGCCCAGAGCCTAAAAGAACTGAATCATGTATTTATTAACTGGAACAAAGTGATCTCAAGTGGAGAAGGGTGTCTCTTCTGGCAGCTAAATCAATGGGACTGTTGCCTTGATTTCAAAAGGCGCCACGATTTTGAAAGAGAAAAAAAATTATTGCTTAGGTGTAGAAAAAGAAAAAAACATAGAAACTATTTTTATTTCTAGTTGAAATTTTCAGGACAGTTTTCTATAGTTTCCAATATGGACCTATTCTCTTATTGAGCAATAATATTTTATTGCTATAACCAGGGCTTTTCATAATAGAAGCTGTTAGTATTACCTTTTAAATAAGATCTACAAAATTTGAAAATAAATTTGTAAGTAATACATGTGTTGCTGAATATACATTGTATCATTAATTTTTCCAAACACTTATGGAGATGCTTAATGTATCAGTGTATTCATTAATTGTTGGTTACTTAGCACTTAGAGCAAAGATAATCTGCAAATGGAGAAAATTCATAGGAAAATGAACTTCATTTGTCAATTAGATTTAATAGTTTGCTTAAGAAATTTTTAAGTGATATATATGTATACATATTTGGATACTAAATAAGTTTGATCCTAAAACATAGAAGATCTTTCCATTAGAGTTTTGAGATTAGATATAGGTCTTAAAATGCAAACTGAAGTGTTATCTGATTGTTAATTCAGGTATATTCTGGTATATTTGCACTGAAATACTCAATTTTATAAGGTAGTTATTTCCAAAGATTATTTTTATAAAGAAATTCACTTCAAATGTGATATAATGAGTAAGAGATTAATAAAGACAATATATCTTTAATCATGTTCCAAACTGTAAAACTATTTCTATCATGGCAGAAATGTTTCTGTCTCCCTGAGGATTTTATCTATGATCTCAAGTGCCTAATTAGTTTCTTTTTTGTCCATGTTGATTAAAGGCAAATGCATATTTCAATTGGGAGACAGATCTGTATATAAATCATAGAATGTAAATGAACTAATGTTTAATATCTCACTTTATGTCATCAGGATCTCACAGAAGAAGGCTCATGATCAGAGTATCCCATGGTCCAGTGGTAGAGTTTTAAATGAATAGGAAGCAAACAGAAAAGTTTTTGGCCTCGTGGACTGCTTCTTCTGTCATTTGAAAAGACCTAGCTGCTCACTCTATATTATTTTACATGGTATGATTAGCTCTCAGCACGCCTGGTATGCTTTCAGCTAGGTCTCGATCTTTACATATTCAAGTATTGTTCCATTTTCTTGAGGTACAGTATATACTGGGGTATTTAAATATAGAATATAACACAGAGCTGCTAACTAAAGCTTTCAAAATGAATAATTATTTGATCATTTAATATTACTGCACACTAGAATTGAGGAAACTGGAAAAAGAAATATATAAAGAAATGAATTTTAAGAAACACATTTCATATACTATGTAATTTTTGTTAATAGATGTCTCTAGATAATAGAACCAGAGGTTATTTTTTCTTTCTTTTGCTTTACTTTTCAAGTAAAATCAGCAAGTATTATACTTTTCAAGTGTAATAAGCAAGTATTAATTGAATAATAATAAACATTATATATTTTTAAATCGATAAATGTCTACACTTTTAAAAGCAGAAGTTTATTTTAATCTATCAGTTGTGACAAACAATGGTATATTTTTTCAATGTCTAAAATCTTTCTAGGAAAAAATAAAGCCAACTGAATGAAAATTTTCAAAATATGCCTTTCCAAGAATTGGGACTGTTTCAGAAATTCTTAACACAGAATACAGAGCCAGAGAAACTTGCATGTGCATCTCTAGCTCACTCACTGAACAACATTGCATTAGAAGAAATTGATACATTTAAAATATTCATTAACCTTATTATAAGACTGTCAAAATTCCAAAGCTTCCTATGATAGAAAGCTGACAGTTTTTAGCCACTGATCTATCAGAATATAACCACATTATAGCTTACCTGGGCCAGTAGGTGCCAACTAATTCATAAGTTGGAGTTAAAGTTTGACAGAAAGATATTAATAAAACAATTTTTAAAAAAACCCACAAACACAGCATAAAAATAGCCACCCTATAATTCCCCCACAACAGAGCATGCTAGTTGATAAGATTGATTTTGCACCTAGATTTGAAGTAAACAGAGTCTGTCATAGGCAAGCCTGGAGGCATTGAAAGATGTTTGTCTCTTTTTTTTTTTTTTTTAAGATGTTTAACAGAAAGTAGACTACACAAAAATTTGTTTATGTTCATTTCCCCACAGTCCCAATATCGGAGGTACAAGCTAATAATAAAATCTAGAACTATAATAGTATACACTAAATAAGGAGAACAATATTAATAAAGCTTATACATTTGTAACAATCAAGCTGTTCTAGAACAGCTATGGAATAGTTGTATATAAAGTGCTGTTAAACTTTAAGTCATCTTGGATTTCTTACACCTCCCACATATCCAATTACTAGCATAACTATTAAACCATTCTCAAATCTGCTGACACTTGCCTGTATCTCTTGCTTGGATTACTTATTCAATTTACTACTTGTTCTCTTGGTTTCATTTTTTACACCTACAGTTTATTCTTCTCAGAGTATCCTTCTCAGAGTATCCTATTCATTTCTTTATAAAATGAAAATCTGAGCCAACTTATTCTCTCTCCCTCCCTCCTATGTATACACATTTTAAATATATTATTGAGCACATACATAAGAGTATGAGAAGCCTCCAAGGACCCCAAAATTAAAATTTAAAGGAAATGGCAAAACAGAATCAGAGAAGTAAGTTATAACCGAAAAGCAAGCTTAGGCTTATCTGGAGCCAATTGCCTATTACCAGGAACCTACAGCTTCTGGGGACTGAAGGGAGCCAAAGGAAGAAAGTAAACCTTGGATTCTGGCAAAGTAGGGTAAATAAAGCTGATTTGTGAGTGTACGGAATTAAGAGGGAAAGGAATGATAGAGAAAACAACAACAACAACAAAAAAAACTGATTTGGGGGAATATCTTCACATCCAGATTTCAGTTCCCCAACTCTTTTCAATGTTATCAAAATTTCTGTTGAAACCTTTGACTTCCTACTTCCTACGTTCGTTTTTCACTTAAAAAATATTTTCCAGATATGTTCAGTCACTTTTATATCATTTCTTTCCCTCTAATTTAAGGAAATAATAACAGAATTCTCCACAACTGGTAAAATTCATTAATTAAGAAATTCGAGATTATGTGTTAGAATCCCTAATTATTTTTCTTATTTTTTTAAATATTTTATTTACTTATTTTTATGAGAGAGAAAAAGAGAATGAGCAAGCACGAACAGGGGAGGGGCAGAGGGAGAAGCAGGCTTCCCGCTGAGCAGGGAGCCAGATGCTGGACCTGAGCAGAAGGCAGATGCTTAACTGATTGAGCCACCCAGGTGCCCAAGCCTAATTATTTTTAAATCTCCACTTAGATACATTATAGAGAATCTGTACAATACCATCGGAAGAGAAAAAAAAGAGATCATCTACAAAGAAAGAATAATAGGAGTGACAGCACAATTCTCAACAGGATGGTATGATGTAATATGGAAAATAAAAAGACTTTTTAAAAAAGGACTTAAAAAGTTAAAATAACAGGTCTAAATAAAAATATTTTCAACTAGAAAATTAAGAAACTTAACCACCCATAGAAGTTTAAGCGAACTTCTAACGCGCTAATTTCAAGGAAGAAAACATGTCTGCAGAGTAAAAGCCTAACAGACTAGAATAAGAAACATGGAAAGAAACTCGTGAATTTGAAGACGAGTGTAAAAGCAAAACGATCTATGAAATAAAGATAAATATACAGTATATTAATATATAAATTAAAGAAATAACTATATAAAAGAACAATAATATTGTCTACATTCTGGGGTTTGAGAGAAAAAAGATTTGATATCAAACTCTTGATAACAAAAGATTGTAATTCATGCCTAAGATGGTAAGCAGGAAGATCAAGAGGTAGAATTTAATAATTATGCATGGTCAAATGTAAATGGCAGTAACTAAGATAAATCTAGTATATAAATCTGAATCACTAAAGGGGAATGGTGAGTAAAAACAATAATTTAAAATATTAAGGGCAGTAGGGAAGAGAACATTTAAAAAAGAGTGGTAAGGGGCACCTGGGTGGCTCAGTGGGTTAAAGCCTCTGCCTTCAGCTCGGGTCATGATCTCAGGGTCCTGGGATCGAGCCCCGCGTCGGGCTCTCTGCTTGGCAGGGAGCCTGCTTCCCCCTCTCCCTGCCTGCCTCTCTGCCTACTTGTGATCTCTCTCTCTCTCTGTCAAATAAATAAATAAAATTTAAAAAAAAAAAAAAAGAGTGGTAAGAGACTCTTGGTCTCAGGAAACAAACTGAGGGTTGCTGGAGTAGAAGGGGGTGGGAGGGATGGGGTGGAGGGATGATGGACATGGGGGAGGGTATGTGCTATGTTGAGTGCTGTGAATTGTGTAAGACTGATGGATCACAGACCTGTACCCCTAAAACAAATAATACATTTTATGTTAATAAAAAAATAAAAAAATAAATTTTTAAACAGCAAGGTAAAAAAAAAATAAAATAAAACCAGCAAGGTAAATAGAAAACAAAAAAATGAGATTTTGAGGCACCTGGGTGGCTCAGTCAGTTAAGGGTCTGACTCTTAATTGTGGCTACGGTCATGACCTCAGGGTCCTGGCATCCAGCCCTGCATTGGGCTCTGTGCTCAGCAGGGAGACTGCTTGAGATTCTCTCTCCCTCTTGCCCCCCTTCTACTCTTCCCCTTGTTCACGTGCTCTCTCTAAAATACAAAAATAAATCTTTTTTAAAAAATGAGATGTTAAAATCTATAGACCGTATGAATAATCATAATATCTTTTTAAATGAAGCAAAGTATACTGTCTGACATACAAAGCCAAAAGAATTCATTACTAACAGACCTATACTACAAGAAATATTACTATCCTCCAGGCAGAAATGTGTTTCAGGCATAAGAAAATACCAGATGGAATTATGGATCTATGAAAAGGAATAAAGATCACCACAAATGGTAACCACATGGGTAAATATATTAGAATATTTTTCTTCCTATGTAAGTATCTTGACAGATCATTGATATCTGAACCAAATAATAATGTATCATTGGATTTATCATATATCTGTAGGAAAAATATATAAAAATAGCATGAAAGTCAGGAGGGGAAATTGAAAGTATACTATTATAAGCATCTCAAACTATATAAGTGGTATAATTTTTTAAGGTTGGCTTTGATAAGTTAGAGATGTACACTATACACTCTAAAAGCAACTGCTAATATGTAATTCAAAAATGCAGAAAAAGGGTAAAAAGAACAAAGAACAAATTGGACAAATAGAAAATAAACAGCACAATGATAACCCTAACCACATTAAATATAAATGTTCTAGTGAACAGCTAATTTAAAGGCAGATGTGGATTAAAAAAGCAAGACCAAATTAAATGCTACTTATAAGAAAAGTACTTTATATGTGAAGACACAAATAGTTTTCGAGTAAAGGATGGAGAAAGATATACCATGTCAACACTGTGGGAGATGGGAATGCAAGGTTGGTTTAACATTTCAAAATCACATCACCCACGCTATCAACAAACTAAAAAACCATATGTTCAGCCCAATAACACAAAAAGGTACCTGAAAAATCCAACATACATTCCTAATAAAAATTCTCAGAAAAGTAGGAATTAAAGGAAACTTCTCCAACAGGATAAAGGACAACATTTACCTACACTTTATACATAAGACACACCTAACAAAAATACATACTCATTAATACGAACTGCCAAAACATTCATGGTTTAGCCCCAGGAATTCTTTAACATTGTCTTTCACCAGTCTCCTTGTCTTTTTGTACTCTCTAGCCATGCCATTCTTTTTTCAATTTTTTTTTTTAAGATTTTATTTACTTATTTGACAAAGAAGAGAGAGTTCACAAGTAGGCAGAGAGGCAGGCAGAGAGAGAGAGGGAAGCACGCTCCCTGCTTAGCAGAGAGCCCGATGTAGGGCTCGATCCTAGGACCCTGAGATCATGACCTGAGCCGAAGGCAGAGGCTTTAATGCACTGAGCCACCCAGGTACCCCTCTTTTTTCAATTCTTAATCAATTTTCTCCTTTGGTTCTTAGCCTTTGTAGGTGCTGCTTCTTTCACTTCACCCCACCCACAATTTCTTCAGATCCCATCTGGCAGCGCTAAGGGTGAATCATTTCTTCACCTTTTCCAGTTTTTAGAGGCTGCCTTCCTGGGTCATGGCCTCTTCTTCCATCCTCAAAGCGCATCACTCCAACCTCCGCTTCTGTGTTCCCATCTCCTTCTTTACCTCTAGCCCTTCTGTCTCCCTCTTATAAATATGCTTGGGATTAATTGGGCCCACCTGGAAATTCCAGGATAATCTTCCTATCTTGTGATCTTTAATCACATCTTCAAAGTATCTTTTGCCATGGTAACATATTCACAGATTCTGGAGATCTGGATGTGGACACCTTTTGGAGACCATTATTCCACTGCTGTGCTCAAATATTTTTGTTGAATAAAAGAAGACAGGCTTTATATTTTTCTAACATTTCAAGCTATTTTTAAGACTCAGGGATCAAATAACTTCACTAGAAAAATACCAGAGTAAAATTAACTTTTGTCAATTGCAAGCTTCATGAAAAATGTGTAATCTACATACCAAATATTAAAAAAAAATTCCAAAATTATTCATCGATAGCCCATAAGCTGTCAACAACCACTGGAGATAAAGTCTGTCATCTCTGTAGCAATGAAAATGGTTATTATTTTTGCTACATTTTCAGCTAATGCCCTATTCTATTTATCTAGTTTTAGATTTTTTTTAATTTATTTATTTGTCAGACAGACAGCAAGAAAGCATAAGCAGGGGGAGCAGCAGGCCTAGGGAGAAGCAGGCTCCCTGCTGAGCAAGGAGCCCAATGTGGGACTTGATCCTAGGACTCTAGGATCATGACCTGAGCCAGAAGCAGATTCTTAATGGACTGAGCCACCCAGGCGTCCCTCTATTTTTCTAGTTTTAAACATCTAAACAGGTTACTGATGCAGGCACTGAGTAAGCCATTAAGAGGAAATATCAATGCCATGTAGCGAACTAATTATCATAACATATCATATCAAAACCATATAGGTTTTCTCTGTCAGACATTGTGCTGTCAATACAATTTAGGTAGGACTTATAAAAAGAATGGAGTTTCATGGCATTTTACAAGATAGAAAACACTCAAGAGTTATAAGTCATCCAAACTGCATTTTATTATGCTACTCTCAACCCTAACCTTCCTTCCAGAATCAAAAACCTCAATCTGTTGATGGGTTTAAGAACAGAGTATCACCTGTCATTTCTTTAATTAATGCATTACTTTATTATTGTTCTGATGTTAATTCAGGTACACATATTTTGTGTTTCAATCTGGATAAGGCACTTCTTGAGACAAATGTTTTATGTAAAACTCTAGTAATCTCTAACCTAGAATTTTACACTTATGAATACATATTTATGTGTATATGTTTCTATATACGTATATACATACTCTTTATATATGCATATACAGATTTACACAAACATATATACATATATATCAAGATATTACAAAATATACTTTTGAAAACCTAAGTGAGGTTCTGTTACATATCTGAAATTACTAAGACATATCTGTTCTGTGTCACCACCCAGCATTATAACTACAAATGAATGAGCTATTTCTGGATAATGACATCAATATATTAATAAATATTAATCTAATACTAATGTAATTTTGAATTATCCAGTTTTTAAAAGCCAACTAAAATAAAAAATCATACTTCAAAATCAGTTAAAATGTTATTTTAAGAAAATAAAGAAGTAAACATTTTGTAAATGTAGTTTCTGTCCATATCCACCAAACGAATGCTGAAAAATATCTTAAGGCTATCTGTTTAAGGGACACCAAAGTACAAACCTATTCTGGGACTCTATATATCTTTATTTGCCTTTAAAGTATTATATGAATCCTTGAATGGCAAATCTTTGTCATGCCCACAGATGTTTCATATGTATCAAAATCAAATATTAACAGTGCCATGTGTTGTCTAAATGTGCTTTTACTAAGGAAAAGTATCCCCCTCAACATGGATGATATGTTGATATGTAATATCCCAATGTGAATGGTGATATTTGTTTTAACTTCAATCATATACTTGTTCACTATTTCCTTATTTCTGAATTTAATGTCAATTAATGCTTTTTATTAACCAAAGTTTAAAAATCCTCTGAGAAACACATGACCTCACAGAGTGAATATGAGCAACTGAATGGTACAACACCACATAGCAATGAGGAGAATGAGTGATGCTTGGAAAAGACCTTGCATTATTCAGTGAATAGTGTCCTGCCAGCTTGTTTGCCCCTTTAGAGTGATCCTGAACTAAAGTTCCAGCCCAATACCCCAAAATTTTGGCAGGGAGCTTAAACTTTACTATTTAAATTCAGTGTACAGAAGTGGCATCAAAACTGTAATGGCAGAGTAAGAACCTCTGAAAATCTGCCCTTCTCAAAAGTCATGAAAGAACGGGCAAAACTGTCAGAATCTACTTTTCCAAAACATTGAAAACATCAAAGCCTTACAAAACCCAGCAAGTAAAAAAAACAAAAAAAAAAAAACAAAAAAAAAAAAACCCAGAAAGTGTTTATTAAAGAAAAAGGGCTAAATATTGAAAACAATAGGGAAATTCATGGTTTTTAACTTGCTGTAGTTCCATCTCCTACTGTGGTACTCTGCTGTAGCCTAGAAAAGTAACAGCCCACGCTATTAGAGCCGCCTGTTAGTCACCAGAAGTAAGAGAATGGAACCTGGGCTTTTTCAAAGCTTCAGTTCCAAAGAACAGCCACATTATTTTACCCGTCAGGTGGTTCCCTGGAAGACCCCACTTAACAAGCTGTCTGAAGTTGACCTGCCTTGGAACTCACCTACCGTGAAAAACCTTCACCTCAGGAACATTTATGGAAAACAATTACAGAAAAACGTTTTATCTTCACAGCTGCCTAAAACAGTGGATAACTTTTGAGTCAAACAATAGACTAAACAAAAGCCTAAAAGTAAAAACTAGCAAATACGATGTCCATATGGTTTTGAAAGGCTCTAACATATTCCCTAGGAATCCAAAACAACATACTCATGCACAGAGGCATATGCACACATACGCACACTCAAAGAAGGTCGAAGAAGGCCCTTAGGTCTCACCTCTAACTGACCTTGAGACTCTGGACAAGCAGGAAAAAAAACTAGGGAAGAGTTGTCAGCAGACTGACTGAAAGTCAAAGGTTTGCCCTAACACAGAGAGCCCCTTAGCAACTGGTTCTAGGAATTTAAGGGAATCATTGTTTTATCATTAGATTATTAGGCTGAGCAGAGACTTTAGTGGCTGCAGAAGACAAACAATATAGACTTTACAGAATTAATTTTAAAAATCCACTAAACAAAAAACATCTATAACTACAATAAGCATCAACAACAAGCCCTGGAAAGAGAAGAGAATCTCATTTCCAGAATTCTCATACAATGTTATTTTAAATGTTCATTTTTCAGTAAGAAATTGAAATTGACATTCAAAGAAACAAGAAAGTATTGCCCATACACGAGAATTAAGCAGTCAACAGAAACTATCTCAGATTAAACTCAGAAACCTAGAAAACTAGAAAAAAAAATAAAACTTTAAATCAGCTTTTTAAAATATTTACAAAGAGCTAGACAAAAAAAATCATGTATGAAGAACCAAAGAAAAATATTAGAACAATGTCACACCAAGTGGAAATATCAATAATGAGACAGAAAAATTTTTTAAGAAAGTAAAAAAGAAATTTTGGATTAAAAAGTAGAATCACTGAAATGAACAATAAGTGGAGGATTTCAACAGAAGAAAGCAGAAGAAAAGACAGAAGCTATTTGAACAGGCAAAGAAAAAGAATCCATGAACATGAACATAAAGTTGGTGAAATTATCCATTCTGAGGAGCAGATTAAAAAAAATAAGAAAAATAAAAAAACCTTAGAGACCTGTGGGACATCACCAGGCAAACAAAATCATAATGGGAATCCCAGATTGAGAGAAGTGAGAAAAGGGCACAAAGAATATTTGAAGAAATAATGGGGAAAAAAACTGCAAATTTGAAAAAGAAAATGAATATATATATTCAGAGATTTCACTGAACTCCAAACAGGTTAAATTCAGATAGATCCACACCTAGTGGATCTGAACTGTGTCTGCCCCAAATTAATATGCTAAAGCTCTAATACCCATGTGATGATTTTTGGAGATGGGGCCTTTGAAAGACAATTAGAGTAAAACGTGGTCATGAGTGTGGGAACTTTATGAGGAGATTAGTGCTTTCATAAGAAGAGACATCAGAGAGCTTGTGCTCCCTTTTCCCACCATGTAAGAAAGTGTCCATCTACAAACTAGGGAGGGACTGACTATACTAGTACCTTGATCTTAGAAATTTAGCCTCCATAATGCTGAGAAAATAATATTTTTTTTGTTTAAGCTAGAAACTATGGTATTAGTCATGACAGCCCAAGCATACTAAGACACCAAGGTACTTCATCAAACTATTGGCAACAAAGACAAAGGGAGAATATTGAAAACAATAAGAAGCAACTCAACATACACAAGAGATCCTCAGTAAGACAAAGAGTCGATTTCCAATCAGAAACCAGGCAGGCCCAGAAGCAGTGGCTATAAAGCAGGAAGGTCAAAAACCATATTCAAAGTGCTAAAGAATCTATACCCAGCAAAACTATCCTTCGAAAAGTGAAGATGTTAAAACATTCTTAGGTAAGCCAAAACTCAAAAATTTGTACCTAGCATATCTAACCTAAAAGAAAAATTGAAGAGCGTTCTTTAGGATGAAATGAGAGGAAACTAGACAGTAACTCTAATCCACATGAAGAAATAAAGAGCTATGTGTGGTATGAGCAAATCAAATCTGGCAGCATATAAAAAAATTAAATACTATGATCATATGGGCTTTATCACAAGAACATAAACCAGATTCTGTATAAAAATAGGGAAGTACTTATGATCATAGATGCAGGAAAAACATTTGACAGAGGTTCAACACACTTTCATGACAAAAAAATAAAAAATAAAAGAAATGAAAAGCTCAATAAACTGGGGATTGAAGAAAGTTTCCTTAACTGATAAAAGACATCTATGAAAAAACAAGTTGATTATATTTAATTTTCTCTTATGCTCAGGAGGACAAGGGTATATGCTCTTGTCACTCCATTCAATACTGTAGTGGAAGCTCTAGCCAAGGAAATTACGAAAAAAAAAAAAAGAGGTAATAAAAATCATCTCTATTGAGTAAAAAAGAGTTTAGCAAGGTTGCAGGATACAAGATCAATATATGAAAGTCAGTTCAATTTTTACACAATAGCAATGAAAAATCTGAAAATGAAATTAAGAAAAAAATTCCTTTTAATACCATCAAGAAAAATAAAATAATCAGGACTAAACAGAAGAAATTACTGTATACCATGAACTTCAAAACACTGGGTTTGTTTTTTGTTTTTTTAAGATTTGATTTATTTATTTGACAGAGAAAGCACGCACAAGTGGGGGGGGCAGGCAGAGGGAGAGGGAGAAGCAGACACCTGCTGAGCACTGAACCTGACACACGGCTCAATCTGAAGACAGACACTTAGCCAACTGAGCCACCCAAGTGCCCCAAAAATATTGTCAAAATAAAAAAAGACTTAAACTTCTGTCTTACACCATACACAAATATCAACTCAAAATGGATTAAAGACTTTAACATAAGACATGAAACCATAAAACTCCTAAAAGAAAACATAATGGGAAAATCTTTGACATTTATCCCTGCATT
Organism: Nasua narica; assembly: GCA_028533885.1. Classification (NCBI taxonomy): domain Eukaryota; kingdom Metazoa; phylum Chordata; class Mammalia; order Carnivora; family Procyonidae; genus Nasua; species Nasua narica. The sequence goes on from CM052808.1 coordinate 45,735,522, forward strand.
GAACTTCTGGATTTGACACCAAAAGCAAAGGTAAATAAAGCAAAAATAAACAATATGACGATATGAAACTGTAAAGGTTCTGCACACCAAAGGAAACTATCAACAAAATGGAAGGCAATCTACAGAATGGTAGATAACATGTGCAAACCACTCAATACTCAAAAGATAAAAAGAATTCAAAAGGGGTTAATACTCAAAAGATATAAAGAACACATACAACTCAACAGCAAAAACCAAACAATCCAATTTAAAGAGGGCAAAGGATTGGAATAGATATTTTCCCAAAGAAGACTTCCAAATGGCCAAGAGGTACATGGAAAGGTGCTCAACATCACTGATTATCAGGAACATGCAAATCAAAACTAGAGGGAGAAATCACTTCACACATATTAGAATGGCTACCACATAAAAGATAAGAAATAACAAGTGTTGACAAGGATGTGGATAAAATGGAACCCTTGTTCACTATTAGTAGAAATGTAAATTGACGTAGCTACTATCAAAAATAATATAGACATTCCTCAAAAATTAAAAATAGAACTACCATATGATTCAGCAATCCCATTTCTGTGTATGTGAGAGGAATGAAAATAAGATATCTGCATTCCCATGTTTACTGCAGCATGATTCACAATAGCCAAGAAATAGAAACAACCGTTCACCAACAGATGAATGCATAAACACACACACACACACACACACACACACACACACACACACACACACACGAATAGTTTTCACCTATATTATATAGGTATACCTGGAGGGCATTATGCTAAATGAAATAAGCCAAACCGAGAAAGACAAATACTACATGATTTCACTTATATGTGGAATCTTAAAAAAAAAAAAAGTCAAATTCACAGAAACAGTAGAAAAATATAAAGGTGGTTGCCAGACACTGGGATGTAGGGAAAATGAGAAAGTTGGTTAATGGGTACAAATTTCCAGGTATAAGATGAATAAGGTCTGAGGAGTCCATATAAAATATGGTGACAATAGTTGAAAATACTGTGTTATATAATTTGGAATTTGCTAAGAGAATAGGACTTAAATGTTTACACACATACACAAAGATAAATATGTGAGTTGATGCATGTGTTAACTAATTAGATGGGAAGAATCCTATCACAATATACACTATATCAAATTACCAGATGTACATTTTAAATATCTTATAATAGTATATGTCAATTTACCTCAAAAGAGCTAAAATACTTTTTAGAAAAAAAAGAGACAAATAATTGTAAAGACATTCTAGGTTCCTAGACTGGAAGACTTATTATTGTTAAGGTGGTAATACTCCCCAAATGAATCTACATGTTCAACAAAATTTATATAAAAATTCCAACTGCCTTTTTTGTAAGAAATTGGCAAGTTGATCCTAGAATTCATATGGCAACGCAAGGTACTCAGAAAAGCCAAACCAATCTAAAAAAGAAAGTTAAACTAAGACAAGTCACACTTCTCCATGTCAAAACGTATTACGAAGGTAAAATAAGACAGTGTAGCACTAGCTTAGAGATAGACCTACATCAATGGTGTAGAATTGAACATCCATAAGTAAATCATGTATCTACAGACAAATGATTTTTGACAAGAGTGCCAAGCCAGCTCAGTTGGGGAAACAATAGTCGAGTACAAATGGTGCAAGGACAATTGGACATGCATATGCAAAAGAAATGAACTAGATGCTTATCTCATTATGTATCCAAAAATTAACTCAACATACATCAATAACCTAAATGTAGGTACTAAGGCTGTAACACTGTTAGATGAAAACATAGGTGCAAAACTTTACGGCCTTGCCTTAGGCAACAGTGTCTTACCTATGACACCTATAGCACAAGCAACCAAAGAAAAAATAACCAAGTTGAACTATATCAAAACTACAAATATTTACACATCAAAGAACACTTTGAGGGCGCCTGGGTGGCTCAGTTGGTTAAGCGACTGCCTTCGGCTCAGGTCATGATCCCGGAGTCCCGGGATCGAGTCCCATATCGGACTCCTGGCTCTGCGGGCAGTCTGCTTCTCCCTCTGACCTTCTCCCCTCTCATTCTCAATCTCTCTCTCTCTCTCTCTCTCTCGCTAATAAATAAATAAATAAAAATCTTTAAAAAAAAAAAAGAACACTTTGAAAAGAAGTTAAAAGCCAACCCAAAGAGTGAAAGAAAACATTTGCTCGTAATACATCAGATAAGGGTTCCAGAATATATAAAGAAATCTTACATCTCCTCAATGAAAAGACAACCCAATTTAAAAAAATGTGCAAAGAATGTGAATAGATATATACATATGGCCAATAAGCACATGAAATGATGTTCAACAAGATAGTCATTAGCGAAATGCAAGCCATAAGATGTTACTATTCCATATCCATTAGGATGGCTGCAATAAAAAAAATGGAACATAATAAATGTTGGGGGGCACCTGGGTGGCTTGGTCAGTTAAGCATCCCACTCTTGACATCAGCTCAGGTCATGATCTCAGGGTCATGAGATGGAGCCCTACATTGGGCTCCACACCCAGTGTGGAGCCTGCTTAAAGATTCTCTCTCTCTTCCTCTTCCTCTTCCTCTGCCCCTCCCCCTCCCTAAAAACAAAAATTGTTGGTAAGGACATGGAGAATTTGGAACCCTCACACATTGCTGTGGGAATTTAAATGGTAAGCTACTTGAAAACAGTTTGGCAGTTACTAAAAAAGTTAAATAGAGTTGCCATATAACCCAGTAATTCCACTCCTGGGTATATAGCCAAGAGAACTGAATATATATATCCACAAAAAAACAAAAACAAACTGTACATATGAAAATTTTGTCCATAGCAACATTATTCATGATAAATGTAGAAGCTTCTCAAAGTATCCATCAACTAATGATTGGATAAACAAAATTTGTCACATCCATACAATGGAATATTATTCATACATAGAAAGTTTCATCATTACCAATGTGCAAGGGAAAGAGGGCAAATAGATACACAGTCAAAATCCAATTTTCAGATATTCATCATCATATTTTCTATGTAATTTTTCTTCTTGGACTGCTTCATGGAAAAGTTACACTTACAAATCCATTTATCCTGACATATGTACACTTGTATTCTCTATTCTGTCTACTTTATTGTGAATTACACTACTTTTGTATGTCAACAAGTCATTTTATTTCCTGGTCCACTTCTGCGAATTTGGGATATAATTCAATAGAAAAATATGCAAATTTCACAAATACAAACAAAAGCATGAAAGCACTGTATGCAACCTGACCTGCTCCCTGTTAACTGGAAGTTAGCCAAGGCTAGTGACCAGTATCTCCAAACAACCGAGCATGTAATAGTCATGAACCATCACTGAGAATGTATTGAGAATGTGATCTGATGATAATTACATCACATTCCTCTTGAATTTCATATTTAGTAAATAAATTTCAACAATGTTTCATCCCTTTTCCTCTGGAACAGCTAAACTTCTTGTAGACAATTCGATGTTCAGACAGGTTATAAAGTAAGCCAAAGATTTTGCTTTGAGATACACCTACCAGTCTTAGCTCACTGAAGGCAAAGCCGTTCACCCATTGACCATTACCTACCTAGATAATCTAAGAACTAATATATGCCCAGTAAAAGTTCACAGTCTTTAAATATGTATATTTCTCCTTTTCTTTACTCACCTTAATATCCTTTTGCCTCCAAGGAGACAACTTCTAGAAGCATGATTTGCCAACCTAGTTTGGTTTCTCTAAATTTCTCTTATTGCTACCTCCCTGCCAGAAAAGTTTCACTTACGTGGCAAAAATTTTCAAATGTAGTATTTCCAAAACAAACTCATTATTATGTACTACCTAACATCAGACACACATCTGCCTCATATTTCCCCTGTCGCTTGTAGCATTTTTGCCCTAGCAATCCAGGCTCAACCTCCAAGTCTTTTACTTCCTTACCTACTGTCAATATTAAAGCCTCCTTCTTCCTTTTAAAAATATGCTTATTTTCTTTATAGTGACGTTTAAACTACAAATGAATATGGGTTTAAGAACTAATATGATATAAAATTGTTACTACTTCAACCCCAACTTCTATGTCCTGTTCCTTCTGCGAGTGTTTCAAGATTGTTCTATGGCACAATGACTGTGATAGCAAATTGCTTCTTCAAGCTCCAAATCATGCCAAGCCCGCTTTTTCATTTCCACAGCAACTATCCTAACTCAGGTCTTCCCTATCAAAATGATGGTATTTCCCATGTTTGAGTCTCTCTGCTTTGTCCATAATCCATTCTGCTCACTGCTATTCTATTGTTCTTAAGATCATGTCCTATTTTGCCACTCTCCAACATAAAAAAAAAAAAATCACCAATGACCAATTGAATAAAATCTAAACTCCTTATTTTAACATTCAATGCTCTCCTCTAATTACTAAAGCATAAAATAATGAAAATTTGGACTAGGAATTAGAAGAATGAACTTATTACTAACTGTGTGATCGTACCTCTAAACCTTCTTATTTAGCTATAGAATGAGGAAGGAGTACACCAAAACAAACAAACCATTCTGGCTTACTGTAGAATTACACAAGTCTTTCAAATCTTCACTTCCATTGCTCCACTAAGTAGAATATTCCATTCAATGAAACTATGTGTCATTCCACAGAAAGGGCTTTGCAAGTACTACACCTGCAAAGATTTTGCCCTTGCCATTCCTCTCTGCAAGCAATGTTTAACTCTTATTCCTAATAAAATAATATGCATACATAATGGTTGCATCTTTTATAAATTTTTTCTAAACCAGAATAATTATTTTCTATAAATTCCCGAAGCATGCGGATTTTGGGTTGGTTTTTTTTTTTTTTTTTTTTTTTTTGGAACACTGCCAGCCTTTCTTTATAAAATAGCTTTAAAAAAAATCATCATATTTTGGAGCCATTTTAGGTTCACAGCAAAACTGAGTGGAAGTTACAGAGTTATTTGCTTTATACTCCCTGGCCCCATAAATACACAGTTTTTACCCACTATCAATATCCCACACCTGAGTAGTACATTTGTTACAATTGATGAAACTACACTATCACTCAGAGTCCATAGTTTGCATCAGGGTTCACTCTTGGATTGGACATATATATACTCTATAGGTTTTGACAAATACATAATGACATATACCCATCATTGCAGTATCATACAGAATAGTTTTGCTGCCTTAAAACTTCTTTGTGCTTTACCTATTCACCCCTTCCTCCTCTAAAAGCCATAGAAACCACTGATCCTTTACCATCTCCATAACTGTCATTTTCCAGAATGTCAGATTGTCAGAATCACACATTATGTAGCCTTCTCACATTGGCTTCTTGCATTTAAGTAATGGGCATTTAAGGTTCCTCCGGGTCATCTCATAGCTTGATAGGTCATTTCTTTACAGCACTGAATAATATTACATTTTCAGGTGTACAACAGTTTATTTACCCTTTGCCTTCTGAATGACATTTTGGTTGCTTCCAAGTTGTGGCAATTCTGAAAGAACTGCTATAAACAACTGCGTGCAGGTTTTTGTGTGGACATAAATTTTCATTTCCTTTGGGCAAACACAAAGGAGCACAACTGCTGGACCATAAGATAAGAGTATGTTTGATTTTATTTAAAAAAAGCTGCCAGACTGTCTTCCAGAGTAACCGTACCATTTTGCATTCCCACCAACAATGAAACAAAGTTCCTTGGGGCACCTGGGTGGTTCAGTTGATTAAGCTTCTGACTCTCGATTTCGGCCAAGGTCATGATCTCAGGGTCCTGAGATCAAGTTCTGCATCAGACTCTGTGCCTAGCACAGAGAGAGAATCTTAAGATTCTCTCTCTCCTTCTCCCTCTTCCTCTCCCCTGCCCCATTCATGTGCTCTCTCACTCTCTTCTTTAAAAAAAAAAAAAATCAGTGTTTTGGATTTTTGTCATTCTAATAGTGTATAATGATATCTCATTGTTTTAATTAGCAATTTCTGAATAACATGATGTTAAGTATTATTTTGTACACATTACATCTTCATTTTAATTATAGACTTCTTAAAGGTAGCCAGAGTTATTCATCTTTTTGTCATCCACTGAATGTAATATAAAGCCTTGAAATAATTATTGAATAAAATGCTAGGATCAGAGGGAAAATAAAAGAAATGAAAAGCAATTGTCTCAGTTGATTGGAAGATGAATTCAGCCTCAGAGGTGTCTAAGATATAATACCAGAATCAGCCATTGCTGGAATTGTAGTAATTTTGTATATTTGTGAATATTTATTGGTATATTTGTTCACAGATGATAGTCTTTCTTCTAATGAAATAGGTTTGTGAGCCCAGGGTACATGGCCTTACTGTGCTACTATTGATGCTTTGTTTGCTTATATAGCGTGAGAGAGATTAAAGGGAAAATGAACTATATTTCCAATATGCTAACTCCTATCCACAACCTCCCAAAATCTTAAATAATGACAACTTGAGGGGCACCTGGGTGGCTCAGATGGTTAAGCATCTGCCTTCAGCTCAGGTCATGATCCCAGGGTCCTGGGATGGAGCCCCTCTTCCTCTTCCTCTTGTTAAAATCTTATAAAAAAATAGTAATAATGACAATTTGATTTTCAAAGTTAATTTATTCAGCAAATATTTACTGAGTGTTTATATATAGTAGGCACTATTCCAAAACAAGTAATATGCTGGTGAGTAGAATCAGTTATTTAATAATGATAAAGTTCATGATTTTTAATATATACATTTAAGTTTTTCCCCCTACATCTAGTACAATATTTCAGGATCATATGTCATTTGGTAGATTTTAAATTAATGTTATTCTAGTTTAAAAATAAATCAGTCCTGAAAAGATTAAGGCTAAAATCCTTTAAACCAAGTTCAAGATACTTTCTTTCCATTCCTCATATGTAAAATAAATATGTATTTTAATTTTCATATGGCTGTGAGATATTTGAATCCAGAATACTCACACTGACATTTGGACTTAGAGATACATTTTTAAGCATGTCTTTGCTTGTTGCTCTGACCTCATCAGGTTTCCTGTCCTGACTACACACTGGATGATTGTGGAATTTTTTAGTTACAATTTCAGTAATAGAGAAAAATATATATACATATATATGATACACTGCATACAGATAATATCCAAATGAATTTGAATTTCAACATCTCTGTTTTGGCAAGAATTCAGATTTATAAGCAGCAAGCTTCCGTCTGGAATTAGAGTCTATATAAAGAGGCAAAACAGATTGATTGATATTCATTCACCATAATTTACAAGAGCTGAGAATGCTTATCTCTTGATAAGGATGGCTAAAGGCCATCTGTAACAGATCATATGTAAATAAAAGCTTGCCATATAAATTAAAATAGTCTCTTAATATGTAATAAAACTGGACAAATGATTTATATATATGATTTTATATATCTCCCAAATGCTTTTCTATAAATTATTGTCAACTATAAATTCACTAAAATTCTATTATGTTTCTATCTTCAATATTTATATGAATGAATGTGCTGTCCTTTGTAAATGAAGGTAGAATTACCCAGTCACTATGAGTTAAATGTGTGCTTTGAATTGTTGGTAAGATTTTATGTTTTTTAAATATTTTATTTATTTGTCAGAGAGAAAGAGAGTGCACAAGCAGGAGACGCAGCTGGCTCCCCGCTGAGCAAAGAGCCCAATGCAGGGCTCCATCCCAGGACCGTGGGATCATTACCTGAGCCAAAGGCAGAGGCTTAATCTACTGAGCCACCCAGGCATCCCAAATTGTTGGTAATGTTTTAGTATTTATCAGTTTATAATGAATCACAGTCTTTTAATCCTCCTTGTGGAATCGGGTGGAACTATCAAGGAAAGAATCCGAAGTCAGTGTTAATATACAAAAATACTGAACGGAATTTTAGGTTGTGATAGCTTAAAATTTAAAGAATATTTTTATCTAAATACACAAAAAAACTACATTTGACAATGATTTTAAGCTTATTTCATATGGTATTACAGTTGTATACTCCCCACTCAAAAAAAAGTACTCTGGTATCATTCAGATCAGTACATTAATTACTTTGTCTATTAAAGCAATTATAAATGGTATTCTATACCTAGATCTGGTATACAATGCAAAACAGTTTCACATAAAATTACAAAACTATTCTAACCAAGCCAAAGAATCCACTGGGGTCCCCTGAATCATAAGTACCCCATGTTTTAAAAGTTATAAAGATACAAAACTTATAAAGATAATGCTCAAAAATCTCTTCAATTTGAAATCCCAGCACAGAAACAGGAACCCAATTCTGCTGTGTTTTCTTAATGAGATGGCTCTATAATTGTGGCACACAGTTTTAGGCGGCTCTGGACGTACATGATACAGTAGGAAAATCCCATAAAAATGAGTGTATCTCTACCCACTTCTAATAACCTCATTATTTTAGAACATATTGTCACAGTTGAAAAACAGGAGCCAAGTTCACTCTACTTGTTCTGACTTGTCTAAATGATTGGAAAAGTGAATTATGTGAAACTGAAAAAATACACACATATATATACATATATGCACACACACACCATATACATGCACATCGAATATATATATGTATATACATATGAGATAATGGGCCATTTATGTCAGTGAAAATGATTTTGCTAAGATAAATGGAATGGCCACCTTAAAAATACTTATGCATTTTATATTATGTACACAAAAATTTCCAGAAGTAGTGTTGTTTTAGATTTGGTTCTAAGCCAGCAGTATCATCATGACCTAAGTAAGTACTTTCCTTCGGTCTCCTGTCATTCACCCCATGTCCGCTCTCTCTTTCTTGTGATTGCAAGAAGACTTCACAAGCCCCAGGCTTCATGTGTATGCACCACCACATCCAGCAAAGAAGAATGTTTGACTCTTTTCATCTCCCTTATTTATGAAGAATTAACTTTCTTAAAGTCTTACAAAACACTTTCCTTTAGGTTCCGCTGGCCAGAATGAGTTTATATTCCAATGCCCTAGCCACAGGGGAAACTGGGAAAGCAAGTATATAAGCATATTCAACCTTCACATGGGGAAGCAGAGAAGGGATGGAGAGAGACAGGAGTCAGGCAGATTATCTATAAGTGTGCCACATCTCTAAATATGTCTATTTTACCCTACATTGTTCGAAATTCATCTACCTACCAATCTATCCTCTTCTCTTTCTTGCACACTCACACACACACACACACACTACCCCATATGTGTACTTTTCTGCACCAATTACTAGTTTGTGTAAGGAAAACACTGTTTATTTTGATGTGCCAAGAGATCATATGTGCATCTTTCCACTGTACCTAGATTGGATATTAAACCTTTTAATTCTTGGCTACATTTTTACCTAAAAAGATTCAGAAGCCTTTGTTGGCATTTACAAAAACAAAGAGCTGCCACAGGTTTGTAGCTCTTTGAAATTAAATGTTTTTATTAAAAATAAAATAAAATAAGAAAGAAAGAAGAAGAGAAAAAACAGCAAATATATTTCACTGGACTTATGTATTTCTCATATAAGTTAGTTGGTCAAAAAACGTAACCATTTCCAGCATCCCTAAATGCCTTTGTTCAAAATTCAAACATTTAAAACATGTCACACATTTCATTTCACCTTATTTTCCAAGAGCTACTATGTTGGCTCTCTCATCTTCAGCAGGTTTTTAATGATAGGATTGTAGAGCATTTTTGCATGCAATTAATATAGAAACTACTCACCTAAATGCAAATACCTTTAAAGAACTAAGATTTAACAGAGAGATCCTTAATGGACTCCAACCCAATTAATTCAAATTGATGAAAGTTCCAGTGAAAAGGGATTTTCAAATGGCTTACCAGAATCTTATAATTACAGCCTGTGTTAAATCATTTATAAATAAAATTGAAAATGACACTTTATCAGAAATTATTGAAATAGTTTTCATGAAACACTGAAGCATGACCACATCATTTTTCTCAAATGTGCATTTTACAGATTTTATTACTGACAAGTGGCATCACCTATATTTGCTCTTTCTAATCACTTTCTCAAAATTGAAATTAATAAAAGATAATCTAAGGATGAGTCTCAAATAACAAAATGAATATTTCTCAACATAGAAACTCAAATAGCTAAGTTAAACAGAAGTTGCAAATCTTGATGATTCCATTAGTGGAAAATAATGAAAAAGTCAAACTCAGTTTGGTTGACCTTTTAAAATTATTCTGCCATGTTTTCTTTTAAGTCTCAGTGTTTGTAAAACGAATGTTAGTTTTCTCAAAACGAATGCTATTTTACTCTAATAAAGCCCCACACCTCTGTGTACCAGAATAAGCTCCCATCTTGCCATTGCACTGAAGCCAGTTATGCCAGTTTTACAAGTGATTATATGCATTTTGTCTTCACTAGCAGTAGTCAAGATACCTGAGACCTTAGTAAGTGTCATCTTGTCTGGAATTCTTTACTAGCATTGTTTCAATAAAGTGAGAAATATCATGATGTCGGCATCCGACGCACTAGTGGGTCAATCTTTTATTTTTTTAAAAAATCCCTCCCAGTATACAAAGAATTCATTATTCCACTGTCCAGGCTAAACTCAACCCAACTTTCTCATTAAAAAAAAATAGACAACTATAGAAGACCATGCAGGAAACAGATATATTCATGAAGAATAAAGGTAATAAAATATATTAAAAAAAAAGTAAATCTTATTTTCTGACCAAAAATTTTAAAAAGAGAGAGAAAGAGAGAGATCATTATATGCATGTACTTCTCTTTCTGGATATGCTTGAAAAAAATGCATTAGTTTTTAAATAATGGATTCTCTTCAGAAATGTCCATGCTGAAGATATTGGTTCCATCATATCCTTTGAGGACACAAAGAAAGGTATCTGTATTATTGTATCTTGTTTATGAAATTTTAAGCTAGGAGGAGGTGGCTGCTAAAATGTGTGCACACAGTTTCCCTCATGGCAATTCTGAGGATAGTGGACGAGATTACAAAGACTCTATTATCTTATTTTAATCCAAGGATGAAGACATCATCACAACAGCCTACAGAAATTGCTGATCAGAGCCATTTGGGACTGGAGGACCACACGTGTTCACAATATTTCAAGCTGTGCAGCATCACAGTCACAAAGTGGTTTTCTCCCACAATACCATTCCATCAAAAATAACGTAAATAGCCTAGCTGAGAAGGGAAATTGACATCACGGAACACAGTACAGACAGTCCCAAGCTTACGAAGATTCAACTTACAGTTTTTCAGCTTCACAATGGGGCAAAAGCAACAGGCATTCCGTAGAAAGCAGACTAAATTTTGAATTTTGAGCCTTTCCTGGCCTAGCGATCTGCCCGAAGATCTCTCTTGTGAGGCCAGGCAGTGGCAGGGAGCTGTGGTTCCCAGGGAGCCAAGCCATCACCAGGTAAACAACTGACACATCAACGACCCTTCTGTACCCACATAACCATTCTGTTTTTCACTTTCTGTATTCAGTAAATGACGTGAGATATTCAATACCTTTATTGTAAAATGGGTTTTGTGTTAGATGATTCTGCCCAACTGTAGGCTAATGTAAATGTTCCCAGCACATTTAAAGTCGGCTTGGCTAAGCTATAATGTTGGGTAGGTCAGGCGTATTAAACGCATTTTTGACTTATGGTATTTTCAATTTACGATGGGTTTATCAGGATATAAGTTGAAGAAGATCTGTAGACCATGAATTTTGATTAGATGTTCACAGCAGGGATTTGAGGGCCCTCAAGCAAACATTTCGGAGATTTATTCACACTTTGTTAACTGCAAAACGTATGAATTTGCAGCAAATTTTCAGGCAATGGAAAGACTATTTGGCATTACCAGATTCTAACAGAAAGGGACTTTTCCTTTTCAATAGTTTGACTTATTTTCCATTAATTTGCCTTCCTCCATGCAGAGAAGCCATACTTAAAGGTTTAAGAAAGAAAATGATATTTAACAAACGAATATTTCCTCTACACTGAAAGATTGTAGTTTAGTTATATATGGTACAAACATTGTAGATCTCTTTAGATGTTTCTGATAACATTCTTTAAATTGATAGGCAGATATTTTAGCTTTTGGAGATGGATTTCTACTGCTTTGCAGTCTCTCTAATGTCCTCTGAGACTAATAAGGTTTTGAGTTCTGTTGGTTTTTTGAGTGGAGAATGTAATAATGGATTTGTGCAGATCCATTACTCGGAGAGAGAAAACAATACAACAGAGCGTTAACTCATAAAATGACAGTATAAATATGGGAATTGGGCAAGTTTCAGGGATAGGCAACATACTATTTCATTTCACTGTGCCTTAACATTAAGAAAATGAAAAGAAACCTGAAAACTATGATCTTTATCCTTTTTCTCATAATTTTATCCTTTTACCAAGAATAGGTGACAAATGGCATTTCAGAGTTGAACAGATTCACTGGTATATCTCATCCAATCCCCTTGTTTTATAGTTCAGCAAGGTGAGGTCAGAAAGAGGCAAATTAATATTTGAGTTGTCTACAATAAACACATGTATGGGAGCTAATGATACTATAAAAGAGCAAAGCCCTAAGTTTTCACTCAACATTTATTGTGCGCTTGCTTTGTGCCAGGGGCTATGCAGTAGTGGGGGGAAACTTACTTTCTGCCTGTTTCATGAAACTTATCTCATGAGAATAGCAAGCTTTAATTAATCACACTAGCACATGTATTATCATAAAGTGAAATAAGTGCTAGGAAGGCATATGAATGAGACAGAATCCTGAAAGAGGCATTGTTGGAGATGAGACCTGAAGGATGAATAGGTAAGTAGGTGAAAAGTGTTATGGGAGAGTGGTTTGAGTTCCTGGCAGGGGGAACAGCATATACAAAGGCCTTTCTGGAGGAGAGAGTATCAGGATTTTAAGCATAAGAATAAAAATAAAATATTAGGAATCACCTAATCTGGACAGACAGGAAAAATTAGAAAAAAAAAAAAAAAAGAATGAACACAGCTTCAAAGACTCATGGAGAAATATCAAAAATTCTATTATATGGGTAATTAGAGTCTCAGAAGGAAGATAGAGGATTTGAAGAAATCATGGGCAAAAACTTCTCAAATTTGATGAAAGACATAAACTTCCACACAAAAAATAATTTTAAGGGGCGCCTATGAGACTGAGTCAGTTATGTGTCCGATTTTGGCTCAGGTCATGATCTCGGGGTCCTAGGATCAAGCCCCACCCAAGGATCTCTGCTCAGGAGGGATCCTGCTGCCCCCTCTCCCTCTGCTCCTCCCCCCAGCAGTGCTCTCCCACTTTCAAATAAATAAATTAAATTTAAAAAAATTTTTTTAGGCATCAAGAGCCCATCAAACCCCAAAGACAATAACTACCAAGAAAACCCCACGTAGACATAGCATAGTGAAACTGCTAAAAGCAAAGATTAAAAGATCATCTTCAGCGCCTGGGTGGCTCAGTCAGTTAAGCATCTGCCTTCAGCTCGGGTCACGATTCAGAAGTACCAGGGTCAAGTTCCAAAGGGTGTGGCCTGCTCAGCAGGGTGTCTGCTTCTACCTCTGACCTTTCCCCCTCTTTTGCTCTCTCTCCCACTCTCTCAAATAAATAAAATCTTTAAAAAAAAAAAAAAGGTCATCTTCAAAGAAGTTAAATAGAAAACAGCAACAGCATATTCCATACAGCACAGTAACAACTTGGATGATTGTGAATTTCTCATCAGAAAGCATGCAGGCCTGGGGTGCCTGGGTGGCGCAGTACATTAAGCCTCAGACTCCTTGTTAGGGCTCAGGCAGTGATCTCAGGATCCTGAGATTGAGCCCCGTGTGGGGCCTGCACTGAGTGAGGAGTCGGCTCCAGATTCTCTCTCTCCCTCTGGGTCTGCCCCTCTCCCTACCATCTCTTGCAAATAAATAATAATAAACAAATAACTCTTTAAAAAAAAAAGCATGCAGGCCAAAAGTCAGTAGAAAATGATCTTCTAAAACTTCTGAAAAGATTTATTCATTTCTGTTTCTGTTCTTTCATTGCTTTCTTCCCTTAAATCATTTCCCTAACTTCTTAAAATGAACACAATATCTCAATGATTTTTCCACTTTCTGCATTTTATATAAAGAGAAACATTAGAAGGGACAAATACAGGCACCCCAGGCCTGCATGCTTTCCGATGAGAAATTCACAATCATCCAAGTTGTTACTGTGCTGTATGGAATATGCTGTTGCTATTTTCTATTTAATTTCTTCGAAGATGATCTTTTTTTTTAAGATTTTATTTATTTATTTGACAGAGAGAGAAAGAAAGAGATCACAAGTAGGCAGAGAGGCAGGCAGAGAGAGGGGGGGAAGCAGGCTCCCTGCTGAGCAGAGAGCCCTATGCAGGACTCGATCCCAAGACCCTGAGATCATGACCTGAGCCGAAGGCAGAGGCTTTAACCCACTGAGCCACTCAGGCGCCCCTCCACCTTTTTTTAAGATTTTATTTATTTGAGAGAGAGAGCATAAGAGGGGGAAGGGTCACTGATCAGTTTCGGTGCATCACAAAATTTCTGACAAATTTTTTGTCATTTAGTTTAAAATACTTTCTAATTTCAACTTTTTTTCTTTGATGCATGACTTATTTAAAAGGGAATTTTAAAATCTCCAACTGTATTTTATAGTAATTCACTATTAATTTTTAGCTTAATTTTAGTCAACATGACATATATGAATCAGAGTTTTAGAAATTTACTGATACCTCTTCCTACACTATAAGGCATATGCAGTTTTTACAAATTATTTGTATATTCTTGAGAATGATGTGACTGCTATAACTAGGTGAAAGCTGAATATATTTTCATTAGACCAAGTCTGTTTACTGTTGGATTAAATCTTGTATTCTTTAGTGAAGGACAGTCAAATCAGACAAAAATCGAATGAGAGATACATGATAAACTTCCAACTGCTGGCTTTGTCAATTATTCCATGTAATTCTGTTTTGCTTTATATATAAGAAAGATTTCACTATTAGCAGCATACAAGTTTAGAATTATGTTTAATGACTCTTCTTATTCATAGTAACATTGTTATGAATAATGAAATTCTATGTAGTCTGGTATAAATAAATATCCACCTGCTATGTTAATAGTAGTTGCCATCTTTTCTATACCTATAACTATAATTTGATGTACCCTTGTAAAAACGATATTACATGAACATGTTTTTTTAATCTAACATGCCAATTTTTCTTTTTTAGCCAAAAAGTTTAGTTCATTTATTTTACTGTATTTAATGATATATTTGAATTTAATTCTATGAGTTCATTTTGTGCTATTCTTTCTCCTTCACTTTTTCTCCCTTTATATGATTTTTTACAATGCACTAAAATTATTTTTCATATTTCACTTTTGTTTTTCTAACAAATTGAATATTACTTTCTATTCTTGTAGTGATTAAGTTTATAATTTTTAAAATGCATATCTAAGTAAGTCCAAACTTGGTAATATTTCAGCCCTCCCTTTATTCAATACAAACTTAAATTGCTTTAAATCTGCCATCTTTCATTTAAAATGTTATTTTTGTCCAGAATTTTGCTATCATTTTTTCTTTATTTCCCTGTATCACCTATTAATATCATTTCATAATAATATTTACTGTGCCTTCATGTTTTCTCATTTTTATGTTCACCATTTCCTCTGACATTCTGATTATTCTTTTTGAGCTCTCTGTATTGCTTTGTCTTTAAAGATATCATATCAAAATTTCTTGGGTGAGGGTCTATTAATGGCAAAATCTCATATGAAAATGTCTTGTAACACCTTTTTCTTCTCAGTATTTTGAAGTCACTTGGGATTCCACTGATCTTGAGAAGAAAGTTATCTGTTTATCTAATCATTCCTAAATAAATCATTCTTAAATCATTTTTGTTCTATCTGCTTTCAAAGTTTTTTTTCTTGTCTCTGGTTTCATACATCATTGTTATAGGTCTAGCTATGGATTTCTTTTGTATTTATCTTGATATTTCCTATCTTTCCTGAATGTGTGGGTTCATCTCTTTAAAAGACTCTTGGTAATTCTAATCAAATATGTATTTGAAAAGCTGCTTTCCCTTATTTTCTACGCTGTGCTTATGGAATCTACTTGAATGTACTTTTTACCTTCGCATTCTCTTCTGTGTCCTAACCTGCCTTTCCTAAGGGAAAATTAGAATAATATATACATTATATATAGTTTAAAAGATAGTTAGAAAACTAAAAAGGCTCCCATTTCCATTCCCTACTGCTTTGAACTCAAAGCTGTTTTTTCTGTTATTTACAATCATATTTCGAAACAACGTGTACATTTTGAGTTCTTACTTTTGAATGTTGCCTTTCATATTGCTATTGGGGTAGATAACCATTTTAGCTTTCTTATGTTTTACCCCCTTTACCTTCTCATATCCTCTTAATGGTTTTAGCTCAGATTTTTTCTATACGATAAGTAAAAATATACATTATTTTCTTTTTCTTTCCCCCTTTAGACCTCAGGTCCATCCTTGGTCCAAAGATAGTGCTTATATTTGTCCAATAACTGTAATAAATATTGTCAACTCAAAAGAACATTGACAATATTGTATCTTGTATTTAACAGTCATTTTTAATGGCTGCATTTTTAAAGCATATAGTTTACATATAATGTAATCTACATAACTCTTTATAATCTATATAAATTATTGATACAAAAGAAAAAAAACCCAGGAAATAGAAACCGACCCAGTGTCAAAATGACATACTTCACCGACCGTAGGAGGTAGGAGAAACTTACTGAGCATGCACATATGCAGACAGAGCTGTCCTTGGCAGGCACACACTGGGACTCTGTGGGCCAACCCCCTACACTTTACAGTTTGGGCACATTCAGGTACAGCTGAGTTTTCTGAGTCGGAATCCTGGGAAGCCTGAGTTGAAAGTACACCCTTTCAGAGAAAGCTTCTGCCAGTCACCCTCGGTGGAAGCAACCCTGATTCACTTATATTAATTTCTTGGCTTGGGCTCTCCAAAACCACATTGTTGTGGGAGATGTGAAACCACAACATACATGTGGGGTCTATGGTTGTAAATTTTCAGGAGAAACTTTCTTTCCTTTCCAGAGCCACACCTAAGACAGAGAAGTTCCCTTGTTATACCCTTGTACATCCTACACTGAAAATGAAATTCTTCGGTGAGTTTAGTTTTATGAGGGGTCTTTGAGTCCAACTTCCAACCTTACATGGACCCAGGTTCCTATCTTTTGGCCCACAGACAGCTGATAAAGTACTAACCTGTAACTTAACTGTAGCTACTTTTAAGTAGATGAAATCTGGTTAAAATAGGATGAAAACTTCAAAATTTCATTTGAAGGGTAAGAATGTTCTAAAAAGGATATAAAATATAATCAGGTTTACCTCTCCAGGCAAAACAATTGAGCTTACAGGGAAAAAATTCTATACTTATTTATCGCTGTATCCACAACATTAAATGTAGTTTCTACTACTATTCCCTAGGAAACCAAACCATATAAACTACATAAAACTTTTACAGAAGACAAGAAGATGAATCTTCAAAATTCTACAAATTTATACTTGCAGCTATAATGACACAAGTGTAGAAATAAGTGGCATAGGTTAATGATTGGGTTGGAGATTAGACGACTTTAATATTCTGGAAAAGAGAGAGCAAGAGAAAGATTGGAGGGGGAGAGGCAGAGGGTGATAGTCCTCAAGCAGACTGCCTGCTGAGAAAGAAGCTCAATAACGCAGGGATTAATCCCAGAACCCTGAGATCATGACCTGAACCAAAATCAAAGAGTTGGATGCTTAATTGACTGAGCCACCCAGGTGACCCTGGAAAATTCTTTAGTATGGCATAAAGTTAAAAAAAAAAAAAATCAGTGACACCAGTTAACTCTAAGAGGTAAGAAGTTTTCCTACAACCAAAAAGCCAATAAATAAAAATAAACTTTTATTTAACTATGCATTTAAAAATAGTTTCACATCAAATTGGTACAAGTTGGAGAGGGAGGAGGGAGATAGCTGTAAATACAAAAATGTAAATGGTGGCTGGAATCAACCAACGCCTTCCGGCCTATTCACGCAACTGAACACCAATAGTAAGAGCAGCAGCATCTCAAATTAGTGGGGAAAGCTTATATATTTACCTTTTCTTACATAATCTCTGCTTTGTTCTCCAGTTTTTAACAATTTTAGTAATTGTTGTCTTTCTTCCCTTGGCACCATCTAGAATGTCATCACAGCAGTAAGCAAAACAAGAGTTGACAGGAAAATTAATGTGTTACTTTTCATCACAAAAGGAAAAAACACTACTGTGAAGAAGAGCTCTCTAGAAACTTCATTTTGAGTCATGACTTCCACCATTTTATAAATTGGAGCACACAGCCATGCTGATTTGATAGCACTTCGCTGGCATGTCTTTTACAACCAATAGATCCTTAAAAACAAATCAAACAAAATATGTGTCCAGAAGGAGATGGGCTAATCTCAGTTCTGGTGCTAATCTGTGATGTAGTTCCCACTATTCAACGAGAAATAATATAGTAAAAATTGAGTGAGTTTATTTCACTCACTTTCACTCACTCACTTTCACTCACTCATTTCACTCACTTTCACTCACTTAACTATTTCACTAAGTTAAACTTACTCAATTTAATGAGATGTTTTTGGTTCTCAGATTAAATCTTTCCTTGTTTCCTTGTTGTTGTTGTCGTTGTGTTGTTTTTTAGGTTAAAATGTCTATTATTTTATAAAAATGTGGTATAATAGGTGATAGGGGTTTTGTTTTAGTGCTCTTATATTCTTATATGGAAAAACAAAAACTTGGTAAATTTGTCATAATCTCAGGTTTAAAATTTTTTAATTTACTAATCTATAAAAGAAAAAAGTCTCTAGGAACCTCTTTGAAAAAGAAATATATTGATGCATTACACACAATGGACCCTAATCCATTCAGGTCAGAAATAAGACCATGCCACCACAGTACCAAAAGTCAGCTGTCAATAGAAGAGAGCTGATCAGTTGAAGAAAATTAAAAGAAAAAATTGCTAGAATAAATAAACTAGCTAATTCAGTCAAAGTATTCTATATGAGAGTTCTATGCGACAAGAAAAGTTCCATAGGAGAATTTATTCCCCTCAGAACATTCCTAACCAACAATAGAGTTCCTTATGGTGTAGAGAAAATTTCAGAACTGAAGATCAGTTTTTAATAAAAAAAAACAAAAGTTCACTTTTATCTTAAATTAACTTTAATAATACACTTCCCTTCTAAGTTTCAACTTAGAGGGTTAATGTTTTGTATGATTAGAGATTGAGAGACAAAAAGAGACAAAAAAGAGAAACAGAAACAGTCACATATACATAAAGAAAAGAAGTGATACTCTGTCAGCTTTTTCATTATCATTTCTAAACACAAAAGTTTTACTTAGCTGTTATTCGATAACATGCACAAGATATAAGGCATTTCTGTTTTACAAATATTAACTCATTTAATCTTCATAAAGATCTGATGAGGTATTACCTTCAGTTTATAGATGAATAAAGTAAGGCACAGAGACATTAAGTAACAGACCAAAAGTCACACACCTAATTTGTGAAGAGCTGGACATCAGACAAGCAGTCACCTACTTTTAGAGTTCATGCTCTTAACCACTATCAATACGTTCACCCTAAATTAATGATGGGAATTATATATCCCCAAAACCAGAAAAGCAAAATAATCACATCTAAGGATTATAGAGCATTAATACTTTTCCTCAGCATCCTTCATCCATTAGACACAAAATATTGTGCCTTTCTTTCACAGTGGTACCTGTTAGCCCACCCAAGTGAACACTGGGCGACATCCAATAAATTTCTGAATTTAAAAACTCCATCTGGGTTTTTTTTTAATAACAGTCTTTCAGAATTTTTCAAAATTCTTTCAAGGCCAGAATTACCTTATATTTAAAATATACATTTTAAAAATACTTGTAAAAGTTTAATTTAAACCTATAATTTAAATTTATATATATCATAAATGCAAATCTTATATTCAGTGCCATAAGAATATCAACATTTTATATTAATGTCATTCTAGTCAACAAATAAACTGCCTCTGATCTAATTCTCCCTTTAATCCACATGGAAATATTTCTCATTTCCTGGCTTTGTATGAATAACTTTTTATTATCAATAAATGTATTTGCTCATTTTACTTTTTTGGAACATTAAAAAAAGAAAAGTAAACAATATTATAAATTCTATTTGTCCTGAGTCTAATCATCAATTGGAGATTTAGGACTAACAAAGTTGATTTCAACTTGTATTGATCTAAAAAAAGGTCAAAACCCTACCTTTGCCACCATTTTATTCTTCAATTAAATATTTATCATGTAGCCAGTATGAGGTAGACACCACACAGAATTCTAGGGATACTAAGATTAATTAAGTGTTGGTGCTATTAAGATATATTTGAGAGTCAAATTTTGGTAGATCCTACTTAGTCAAATTTCATGGCTCCATAATTTATTATAATATAGATTATTCACTTCAGTATCTTTGTCCTAAAGTTAAAAATTGCATCCTTCTTTCTATTGACTATAAACACTAGCACTAAAATTATTTGCCCCTACAGCTTCCACTTTAGGAAGATAATGGCTGGCTAGGTATTTACACATGTCAATTTCTCTAACCTTGACTATACAGGACAGCACTATTAGGAAACTTTTCAAAGAAAGTGAATTACAGTCTTCTAGGTAATAGATAGTGATGCTCCAGAGGAATAAACTCAGTAAATATCAGTGACTTTTCCAAAATAAAAACTGGCTGAGAAAATATCACAATGACACCTCCTTATAGTTGTATCAGTGACAGTTACTTTCAAACACTAAAGAATTGCTCAAAGAGAAAGTATGACTTTATGTTGTAACTGACATAAGTTATTATTACCAGGGCACCTGGGTGGCTCAGTGGGTTAAAGCTTCTGCCTTCGGCTCAGGTCATGATCTCGGGGTCTTGGGATCGAGTCCTGCATAGGGCTCTCTGCTCAGCAGGGAGCCTGCTTCCCCCTCTCTCTCTGTCTGCCTCTGCCTACTTGTGATCTCTCTCTCTCTGTCAAATAAATAAATAAAATCTTTAAAAAAAATTATTAGCATAACACTAAAAGTTGGATAGGATAGGAAAGTCATACATACATAGCTGGTACAAAAGTAAAATGATACAGACATCCTGGAACATAGGTTGACGGTTTAACAAATCAAACATGCAATTACTCTGAAACATATCAGTTGCACACTTGGATATTTATCCCCAGAGAGATGAAAACCTATATCCACACAAAAACCTGTACACAAATATTTTTAGCAGTTTATGTGTAACAGCTCCAAAGTGAAATATGACCAAACATCCTCCAAGAGATTAACGATTAAACAAATATTAGAACATCTATAACATAGAGTACTACTTAGCAACAAAAAATACAAACTATTGATACAACACTCGAATAAATCTCCAGGGAATTGCATTTAATGGGGAAAAAAAGGGTAGTCCCAAAAGGTTCTATACTGTATAATTTCACTGTGAAATTACAAGTTTTAGAAATTTAGCATAGATCAGTGACTGAAAAAGGTTAAGGTTGGGGTCATAGGGATTAGGAGGCAAGAGGGAGGTGGGTGTAGTCATAACAGGGTAGTCTGAGGGATCCTCCTGTTGTTAAAATGTTCCAGTATCTTGAGTATTGTACTGGATACACAAACCCACACACATAATTTGTATAGAACTGAATACACACAGACACACAAATAAATACAAGGTAAAATTGGGAAAATCTAAATAAGATTGAGGATTGTATCAATATGGTTACCTTGGCTGTGATATTACACTATAATTCAAATGTTAATCATTGGCAGGAAGTGGTGGGTACAAAGGACTGCTTGGTGATATTTCATAAACCATATGTGAATCTACAATTATCTCAATAAAAATTTCAACTCAATAAAAGGGCGATTAGAGAGTTGGAGCAGTCTATCCTCTGTCTCTCTCTCTCTCTCATACATACACGATCCCACACACGTGCCATACTACCTCATCTGAGTTTCCTGTATAGTTCAGACTCATTAAAAGTGCTATTTGCCTTTAAAACAGTTCTCAATAAAACCTGAATATGTGCATACAAAATACACAGCAACAATGCCCTCCTAATCCATGATTACATACATATTCCTCCCATCATCCAATTGTTCTATATAGTTTTTTCAATAAGAGAAGAATCTGTATATTCTGACAGTGAGTTCTAGACCTTTCATCACAAATAATCTCAGCCAGTAATTAGCTTACAAGCAATTTTTTAATTCACCGGTCCCTAAGACAATCTTTATAATAAATCTTTTTACATAAATAAATAAATCTTTTTACTTGTCTTATATCATTCCTTCTTATTTCAATACTCTTAAGTTTTATAATTTTAAATATACTATATTTCAAAGTAATCATTTGGTTTATACGAAGAGACTTTTAAAATGGCCTTTGGTTGAAACCCATGCTGGATAATGGGTAAGAAAATAATGGGTGAAGGAAAATTAAGTCCCTACCCTTCCCTTGGCCAGTTGTGTTCTACTCTAGTACTATGGGCCTGAGCCACTCTCCAAGCATATTATTTTTCTGAGTCGTTTTATAAATAATTGAATAAACTCTAAGATAGCTTCACATCCTTTGTACACATAGAGGATACTTCAGAATTCATACATTTATACAAGTCGTATTTATTGAGGAAAAGGAAGAAATGACTAAAAAAAAAAGGAAAAATTTATCTTTAAATTCTTAGTTGTCTAAAACTGACACATGAATCATATGTATTGACTCATTTAATCATTCCAATCCCCAGGTAAAATAAATATCATTTGTTCACCTCATTTCACATATGTTGGGAGCATTTCTGAAGTGTTAACAGATTTCTTTCATTTATATTTCTATGTGTATTCTGGCCTTGTTCCCTAACCAGGTTGTCAGGGAATTCCATCTCCACTGCCCTAGACAAAGGTTGTTATGATAGCACACATTGTCTGCAAACATTCAAGTCCTGGATTTTAAGTTTCAGAGATTTACTTGGAATTGTAAAAGCTTGAGCTTTGGAGCTTCATGAATCGAAGCCCGGGGAGCTCATTACATAATGTTTATACCACACAAAAACGATCTGAATGAATACTGATGAAGTAATAAACAGTTTTCACACTCCCGATAACAATTCTCTCAGCAGGTCGAAAAAGACATGGAAGGAACAAAATATAATCTATATACTCATGAGCTCCTGAGAAGTAGCCTTGAACATATATTAGTGGGAATTCATGGTATGAATTCCATGACATCACGAAAGACACCCAAATACAAAGCTGTAATCATCAAGACAGTGTGGTACTGGCACAAAAACAGACACATAGATCAATGGAACAGAATAGAAAGCCCAGAAATGGAACCCCAACTCTATGGTAAACTAATCTTCGACAAAGCAGGAAAGAATATTCAATGGAAAACAGTCTCTTCAACAAATGGTGTTGGGAAAACTGGACAGCCACATGCAAAAGAATGAAACTGGACCATTTCCTTACACCACACACAAAAATAGACTCAAAATGGATCAAAGACCTCAATGTAAGACAAGACTCCATCAAAATCCTGGAGGAGAACACAGGCAGGAACCTCTTCAACCTCAGCCACAGCAACTTCTTCCTAGAAACATCGCCAAAGGCAAGGGAAGCAAGGCCAAAAATGAACCATTGGGACTTGATCAAGATCAAAAGCTTTTGCACAGCAAAGGAAACTGTCAACAAAACCAAAAGACAGCTGACAGAATGGGAGAAGATATTCGCAAATGACATATCAGATAAAGGGTTACTATCCAAAATCTATAAAGAACTCAAACTCAACACCCAAAGAACAAATAATCCAATCAAGAAATGGGCAGAAGATATGAACAGACATTTCAGTAAAGAGGACATCCAAATTGCCAACACATGAAAAAATGCTTAACATCACTCGGCATCAGAGAAATACAAATCAAAACCACAATGAGATACCATCTCACACCAGTCAGAATGGCTAAAATTAGCAAGTCAGGGAACGACAGGTGTTAGCAAGGATGTGGAGAAAGGGGAAACCTCCTACACTATTGGTGGGAATGCAGGCTGGTACAGCCACTCTGGAAAAGAGTATGGAGGTTCCTCAAAAAGTTGAAAATAGAGCTACCCTGTGACCCAGCAATCGCACTACTGGGTATTTACCCTCAAGACACAAATGTAGTGATCTGGGGCTCCTGGGTGGCTCAGTGCGTTAAGCCTCTGCCTTCAGCTCAGGTCCTGATCTCAAGGTCCTGGAATCGAGCCCCACATCGGACTCTGCTCATCAGGGAGCCTGCTTCCCCCCCTCTCTCTGCCTGCCTCTCTGTCTACTTGTGATCTCTCTGTGTCAAATAAATAAAATCTTTAAAACAAACAAACAAACAAATGTAGTGATCCAAAGGGTCACATGCACCCAAATGTTTATAGCAGTACTGTCCACAATAGCCAAACTATGGAAAGAACCTAGATGTCCATCAACAGATGAATGGATAAAGAATATGTGGTATATATATATACAATGGAATACTATGCAGCCATCAAGAGAAACGAAATCTTGCCATTTGCAACGACATGGATGGAACTAGAGGGTATTATGCCAAGTGAAATAAGTCAGTCAGAGAAAGAGAAAATCATCACATGATCGCTCTGATATGAAGAATTTGAGAGGCAGGGCAGGGGGTCATGAGGGGGTGGGGAAGAGAAATGAAACAAGATGGGATGGGGAAGGAGACAAACCATAAGAGACTCCTAAACTCACAAAACAAACTAAGGGTGGCTGGGAGGTAGAGGGGTAGGGTTATGGACATTGGGGAGGGTATGTGCTATGGCGAATGCTGTGAAATGTGTAAGCTTGATGAGTCACAGACATGTACCCTGGGCCAAATAATACATTATACGCTAATAAATAAATAAATAAATTATAGATAGACAGATAGATAAAAAAGAGGGTCCCAAACTTGCATATTCCATATATTCAGAAGCTAGGTGTACCACCTTACCAATATAAATGGTAGGAGCAAATTGTATGAGAAAAATGTACATCTCAGTAGATGCCACCACTGTCATCTGACAGCCAAGACCCAGTTGAGTTACCTCTGCTCTCTGAGGCTGTGACACTGTACGAATTATCCTTAATCCTTAGAACCTCTAGAAAGGGGTACTTCAGACTTACTGAGATCATCAGGAATTAACTAAAATTAAGTCTCTGCTTTCACTGAGTTTCATTTGTTCTTCTTTTTCTAGTTCTGTAGGTACAAGCTTGGATTATTGATTTAAGACATTTCATCTTTTGTATTATAAGTATTTACCACCATAAATCTTCCCCAAAGCCTTGTTTTAGGGGCATTCCATAAATTTTGATGTTACATTATCATTTTTATTCAGTTCAAAATATTATCTAATTCCCTTTAGAATTTTCTCTTCACTCATAGGTCATTTGAAAGTATGTTGTTTAATCTTTAAATACTTGGGGTATTACCACACAAAGTTCTCATATTGATTTGTACTTTAAATCCTTTGTGGTCAGCATCTTCTGCGTATTACATATAGTTATATGCATTATATCTGCATAGACTTAAAACCCAACCAGACAATGCTATAATTTTTGCTTTCATTAGTCATGCATATTTTAAAGAATATATGTGATGAAAAATAGTCTGTTTACTATGTCTGGCATTCTTCCTTTACTACTGAAGCCTTAAATTTCCTTCTAGTATCACTCTTCATCCTCAAGAATATCTGCTAGCATTTATTTTAGAGGAAGTCTACTGTAAAATAATTCATAGTTTTTCTTCACCTGAGAATGTCTTCCCTTCACCTTTCCTGAAGGATATTTTCATTGGATATACAATCCTTTTCTCTCAACATTTAAAAAATTATATTGTTGTCTCAAACCCTTCATGGTTTCTGCTGAGAAGTCTGCAATCATTTAAATTACTATTTACCTACATATAATGGGTTGTTCCTCCATGGCTGATTTCAAGACTATTTTCTCTCAGCAGTGGCATTATTATGTGTTCTATGATAATTTCTTGAGCTTATCTTGTTTGGGTTTCACTAAAACATCTTGAATTGGTCTGTCATCAAACTTGGGAAAATTTTAGCCATAATTTTCAAACTTTTTTTTCTACACCCATTTCTTTCTTTTCTTCTTCTATGATTTCATTAGCACAAATGTTAGCTTTATATATATATATATGTGTGTGTGTGTGTGTGTGTGTGTGTGTGTGTGTGTGTGTGTACATATACACATATATATATATGTTTCAGAGGTCCCTCAAGGGCTGTGTTTACTTTTTTTTCTAACTTTTTCTACTTTCTTTTTCAGACAGGATAATTTCTATTTGTCTATCTTTAAATTCACTGGCTTTTCTGTCTGCCCTCCCCATTCTACTCTTGAGTCCACTCGGTGAATTTTTATCACTTATTGTATTTCAGTTCAAAGATTGGAATTTTATTTTATTTTTTGTAGCTCTTCTTCCTCTGCTGAGAATGTCTATTTTTCTATTCATTTCAAGAGTGTTTGCATTTCCTGCAGAGAATGAAGTTACAATAGCTGCTTTAAAGTTCTTTAAATTTAATTCCAAGACCTAGCTCGAATCAGAGTAGGCATCTGTTTATTTTTTCCTGTTAAAATTTGTCCAGGAGGCAAGAATACACAAGGAAAAGACAGTCTCTTCAGTAAATGGTGTTGGGAAAACTGACAGCTACATGCAAAAGAATGAACCAACCACTTTCTTATATCGTACACAAATATAAACTCAAAATGGATTAAAGACCTAAATGTGAGACCTTAAAAATTCTTGAAAAGAACACGGGCAGTAATTCCTATGACATCAATAGTAAAAACATTTTTCTAGATATGTCTCCTAAGGAAAGAGAACCAAAAGTGAAAATGAACTGGACACCTGGGTGGATCAGTCAGTTAATCATCTGCCTTGGGCTCAGGTTATGATCCTAGGGTCCTGGGATCCAACTCTGAGTCCGGCTCCCTGCTCAGCGGGGAGTCTAATTCTCCTTCTCCCTCTGATCCTGCTTGTGCTCTCACTCACTTGCTCTCTCTCACTCAAATGAATTAAAAATAAAAAAGCAAAAATGAACTCTTGGGACTACATCAAAACAAAAAGCTTTGCACAGTGAAGGAAACCATCAACAAAAGAAGAAAGCAACCTACTGAGTAAGGGTATCTGCAAAACCCTTTCAAGTAAAGGATATTTGCAAATGATTAAACCTATACGGGTTAATATCCAAACTATATATATATATATATATATATATATATATATACTTATAAATTTAGTGCCAAAAAATCCAATTAAAATGGGCAAAGGAACTAAGTAGACATTTTTCCAAAGGAGACATATAGATGGCCAACAGACATGTGAAAAGATGCTCAACATCACTGATCATCAGGGAAATGCAAATCAAAACCACAATGAGATATCACCTTACACCTGTTAGAATGGCTAAAGTTAAAAAGACAAAAAAACAACATGTTCTGGCAAGGATGTGGAAAAAAAGGAACACTTGTGCACTGTTGCTAAGGATGTAAATTGGTGCAGCCACTATGGAAAACAATATGGAGGTTCTTCAAAAAATTAAAAATAGAATTACCATATGATCCAATAATTCCACCGCTAAGTATCTACCCAAAGAATCCAACAATTTGAAAAGATAAATGTACCCTGTTGATTGTAGCATTATTTATAATAGTCTAGATTGGGTGGGGCGCCTGTGTGGCTCAATTGTTAAGTGTCTGCCTTCAGCTCAGGTCATGATTCCAGGATCCTGGGATCAAGCCCCACCACATCACATCGGGCTCTCTGCTCAGCAAGAAGCCTGCTTCTCCCTCTCCCACTCCACCTGCTGTGTTCCCTCTCTCACTGTGTCTCTCTCTGACAAATATATAAAATCTTTAAAGAAAAAAATAAGGAAGCAACCTAAGCATTCATTGATAGAAAAAATTCACAAACACACAGGAATATTATGCAGACATTAATATATATATATATATATATATATATATATATATATATATATATATAATCTTGTCATTTGCAGCAACATGGACCTAGAGGGTATCATGCTAAGTGAAATAAGTCAGACTAAAAAGACAAATACCATATGATTTCACTCATGTGCAGAATCTGAACACCAAAACAAATGAATAAACAAAAAGCAGAATGAGACCTATAAATACAAAAAATAAACTCATGGTTGCCAGAGGGATGAGGATAATGGGATGGGCAAAATAGATGAAGGGGAGTGGGAGATACAGGCTCCAGTATGAAATAAGTCATGGGAACAAAAGGTAGAGTATAGAGAATATAGTCATGATACCGTAATAGCATTGTATGGTAACAGATGGCATCTATGCTTGCGGTAAGCATGGCTAACGTATAGAAAAGTCGAATCACTACACTGTACACCTGAAACTAACATAACACTGTGTGCCAACTATACACACACAAATGTTAAAAATAAAACTTATCCAATTTGCAGTCTTTTTATATGCCAAATAACTTCAAGTTATATCCTGAACATTTTGAGTATTATGTTGTGAGACTAGACCCCGTTAAAATCTTCTGGGAAGTGTTCTATATTTATGGCATGTGGTAAATCCCATTAGATTCGGACCACAAATTCTGTCTTGCCTTTGCAACAGTGATGCCAACATTAGTTCATTTTTCAAATTTTTCTCTGCTTCTTTGGGTCTACTCTGCATGTGGGCAGCTCAGGGGTTCATCTGGGCCTTGGACAGCAGTTTATATCATACCTCAGTTATCAAAGACTTGGTTGTGGTTCTCTGCATACGTTCTTCACATTCATAGCCTGACAATGAATTCAGCTCACACAAAGATTTAGGGTCTCTCCTCCTCTCTGGTATTTTGTTCACATTCTCTTATTCCCTCAAATCATCTCCCCTCCCTTATTTTCCTTTTCTGATTCCTCTAGCCTTTTGCACTTTGCACAATTCCATGAGACTTGGACCATCTTCACAAAAATGTATCAGGAAGACAGGGAGAGAGAGTAGTAATGGGATCTCACACACCCTCTTTGGACCACAGGGGGCATTTTACCTTGTTCCTCTGGCCAAAGACACAAGTTTTCCACTCAGAGTTTTAGGTCCCTCTCTTACTGCACTGCCTCAATGGTAGGGCTTTCAATGACAATGAGAAGAAAAAAAAGGACTCCCCATACTCTCCAGGTGGCAGGGTCCCTTTTTTCTGATCCTCTGGACAGAAGTTATCCTCAGAATTTGTATTGTCTGCTCTCTTCATGCAGTTCCATGATTGAGACTAACTTTGAAATAAATCCAGGAGATAAACAGCAGGAAAAAACTAACCAGGACACCCACCCCTTGTACTAGTGTGCTTATTGACTTCCATTCCCTTACGGTTTGTTTTTCAGAGTTCTCAAGTAGTTGTGCTTTATATTGTCTCCAGAGTTGTTAGTGTCATCGGTGGCAGGCGTAGTCCATAATAATGTTTGTTATTTTGGCCAACACTGGAGACCTATATTGTAGCATTTTAGAAACAAAAATATCTTTAAGTCCTGCCCAGATCTAGATCCCTGATTTGTTTTAACAAACTCCCCAGGTAACTAGTGAGCACATTAAAATAAGAGATGTCTGAGCATAAGATTCAAAAATAAGATTCAAAAAACTCTCAGAATCTAAGAAAATTCATGTCAAGTCCTTCAATGAGGTCTCCAAAAAATAAATTCTAATACACAAACACCCGCAGACACACAAACATATTTCTAAAATAAAAAAGTAATTATCATAATCCACTGGGAAGGGAAGCTTAAAACAGAAAAAATACGATGACATATCCTATGGAAACGGTAAAGAAAATCATGGTAGAGGTGTTTGAGCAGGTATTTGTGAAGCCATAAAAATAATCAGCAAGACTACTAACATTGGGAAAATGTTAATGACAGTAATTTTAAATGAAAAAGCATGATTCGAGTTATATTAAACTAATGTTATAACTCTAAAAAGTATGCCAGTCATAAATTTTGGAAAATAATCAGTTCAGAAAAGAACAACCAGAAAGTCAAGCAAACTGGGAACCAAGAGGAATGACCGCTTAGAAGGAACAGTTCTTAGTAAGTCAGATGATGGTGGACAACATTTTGCTGTCTTCTAGCATCTGTTATCCCCTCCCATTCTCAAGCTCTCTATTACTTTCTCGGAGATCTCATCGGTGTATATAAACTGATTAGACATAGAGACTCTGAATTCAAGACAAACTCACAAGAGATTTTAGTATAAAACCTAAAACTACATAACTTACACTGAGAAACATAACTTCAACATTCCCAACATTGGCAACAGTTTAACCAGTGTATCCTCTCTAATTGAACCAATAGAAACCCAAATAATTAAAAAGTGGCTTGTTAAACTTGGATTGAATGAAGATATAATACCAAGTGATTAAGTTATGGCAGTAGGCTCATCTGGATGGAAACATTTTATGCATAATAAGGATATGTCCTCAGGAAACAGAGTTCTTCTGTCATCATGAGAAGATATTATTAGCATCACCAAGATGTGCATCTTTAACTCATATTTTTTTAAAGATTTTATTTATTTATTTGACAGAGGAAGAGAGATCACAAGTAGGCAGAAAGGCAGGCAGAGAGAGGAGGAAGCAGGCTCCCCACTGGGCAGAGAGCCTGATGCAGGGATCCATCCCAGGACCCTGAGATCATGACCTGAGCTGAAGGCAGAGCCTTTAACCCACTGAGCCACCCAGGCGCCCCTTTAATTCATATTTCTGTGGTTAAACAAACCACATTATATTTTCCTATAATACACAAATCTCTTTAGCCATTGTGAAGTTCAGTATACAAAAAATGTTAAATTTGAAAGACACAAAAGATGATATATACACACCTAAATATTAATTTTTTCATTTAATACATGCTCATTCATACTTATTTGCTAAACTTTAGTGACAGATCAATGATCTTTTCTTTAAGAATGGGACTACTAATTGACATTCCAAGCGTATAAGCCCTCAAAAATTCATTGTCTATGATTTCAAGTTTCAGTTAAAGTAGAGTGAGAAGTTAGCCATTGCTTATAATTTAGGCAATCTGGAAACCTAAATTTTCTTTTTTTTTTTCTTATTTTCCCACTTGTTTTTAGCAAAAATTTTAGCAATAAATTTACATTTATTTTGAGACTTTATACAGCACCAAATTTAAGTTATTGTACTCTACCAGTTTATAAAATATTCAAATAGCATAATTAAAATAAATGAAACCAGCAAAAAAAGAATGTGGGAAAAACATAACCAATAATACGCATACAACTCAATTTTATGGGCACAAAGTACAAGTAACTACAAGATAAGTAAGTTTGTTTACTTATCAAATAAACAAGTTTGTTCACATCCTGAGGATCAGTATATTATAGAGGGAACAGAGAGTTTTGGTTACTTCACTGCTAGTGAGGTTCTATTAAGAGAGCTTTTACTATATTTTCAAGCAAAATACCATCTAGTCTTACAGTTTAGTAGACATTCTGTCACTTTAAAGTGACTTTGAATTTTACATATTAATTGTTGATTTTAAAGTTTAAATCCTAGAAGGTGATCTTATTTCCCTTATTTGAAAATTATAGGGGACATATTACTACCATGCTCTATGTATCAACAACAGAGTAATGCAAATTAGCTAACGGATATTTATTCATAATACCTTCTTTATTAAGTAGAGATCCATTTATAATGGAAGGGACCATGAATTGTTTATATGAGGATAGAGATGGTTTAAGAAAAAGTTTTTACTCATTATAGTAGATAAGCATACCCCCTCTGCTATCTTATTAATTATGAATTTGTAGATAAATCCTCCTTTAATAGGTAGTTCAAGGTAAATGTCATCCTACCCCTGTTCAAATTAATGCTGATTTTAAATTAACATATTCCAAATTAGTGAGACCAAACAAATCATCAAATGAATTATTCTATAATGGTAGCTTTTATGGAGGAAGATTAATTAAAACAAATATAGCAAAACTCCTTCTTGACCTCAGGTAAACACCAAAGAGCATGTAAACAGAGACTACTAAGAGAACAATGACCTACGTCTAAAATTCAAACAAACCTGTGATATTAGATTTTAAAATCTCATCTAATTAGGTCAATTGGTTAGAGCAGAATGCTAATATGACCAAGCTAGACACTAGATCCTCATATATGTCACCTAGCTTTGCCCCAGGTCTCTAGTTTAAACCTCTAAAGCCCTCTAGCCATCTGGCAAGTGAAGTTAGGTCCAAATGCAAGCATCCCTTCCTGAACCTCCCGCCATCTTGGCACCCCACCAGAGAAGAAAACTTCAAATATATTTGCCAATCTTCTTTCAATGACTGCTCCCTTTCTACATAATGACGAGACATAAATATTCAAGTAACATTCTCTGAAAACACATTATAACCTTTAAAAAGGAAGACAGCCACTAATAACAAAAATACCAGCTCTCTGCCTATGAGACAGGTTATTCCTTTTTATTACCAAAATTAAGTTTCCAAGGTACTAAAGTTATCTTCTGAATCTCTTTCTCAACCTCCCAGTTTTCTAACTGCTCCAAATAGTGGGAAAAATCTGTAACTGGGAGAAAAAGTACCACAAATGAATACTTGATTAAAATTAGGAAGAGTGGAACATAAGAGCCTACTGAATAAATGCCAGATAGATAGAAAAGAAGAAAATCAAAACAAAGATTTTCCCTTCTCAACATATAGAGGGGAAAATAATTCCCAGAACCTACTAAGATTTTAACAGAAAAAGATCTACTTATAAATATTATTTTCTATATTCTAACCCCTAAAGGGTTAGGCAGGTCTTCTTTAAAATGAGTATTATATCAAAATAATTATTTAAAAATAATTATTTAAAAATAATAAATTTAAAAATAAAATTATAGAATGATTATTCCTAATAAATTATGTTTTATTTTGTTGTCTATTCTGTATAGTTTTCAAAAATACTTCTACATATAATACAAGCATGTATGTATATCTTAATACAAGTATGTAAATTATAATAATCTCTTGATATGTATATTCTTGTGTCTTCATCCTCCTACAAAAAGCCTAAAACAGTAAGCTACCTTGTATTCTCTTTAGGAAATAGATGAAAGATAATGAAATAAAAATCTCTTAAAAATAAAGATATTAAGAGAAAAATAAAAGTTATATATATATTCATACCTATGAATATATATATTCCCAATACAAGCCATATTAAATATTTCAAATGATCTGTTAGAAATGTTATATTTTATTAAATTACTAAATTATGGACCATTTCATCAAAAACTATAAAAATGGCAACACATTAAGCATTAGGTGGAAAGAATATTTACATTATGTCCACCTGTATCTTAAACCACAAATAGTGGTCAAATATGTTAATTAGTCAAATATGCTTCTTAAAAAATTGACTTGTTTTGATTGTGCATATATTTTTGAAAAAATTCACACCAAAGAACTATGTATGAGTTTTCTTTTGCTGTTTAACTGCAAATTTGGTGGCTTACAACCTTTGAACTTACTATCTCACAATTCCTGTGGATCAGAAGCTCAACACATTTTAGCTGGGTCCTCAGATCAAGTTCTCATTAAACTGAAACAAGTGTGGGCCAGCTACATTCTCATTTGGAAGCTCAATAAGGAAAGATCCACTTCCAAGCTTTCTTTGGTTGTTGGCAGAATTCATTCCCTTGTAGTTATAGGATTTACATTCCTGTTGTTTTCCTAGCTATTGGCAAAGCATGCTCTCAGCTTCTAGAAGTTGTTGTCAGTTCTTAATCACATGGTCCCCTCCATCTAAGGTTTTGAAACTCTTCCTGTCTTCTGCTGGGAGCCAATGAAAAAACTCTCTGCTTTTAACAGGCTAATGTGATTAAGTCAGACCTACATGAAAGAGACCTCTTAAAGGCAACAGTACCATATAACATACCAAAATTATGGGAGTGATAACTCATCTTAGAATCCTGCCACAGTGCACAAAAGTTGAAGGATCACAAGGAAGATTCTCAGTGGTAGAGACAGATAGGTGGATATAAAACAAAAGTATGAGCGAGGTTTAAAATACTGCTTTAAAGTATAAACTTCATATTTTAATAAATATTTGAAACACTAACTTGACTTTGAAAAGACGTGTGTCTGAATAAGTATTCTTCTTTTTTTTTTTTAAAGATTTTTATTTCTAAGTAAACTCTGTACCCAACATGGGGCTTGAACTCATTGCTCTGAGATCAAGAGCTACATGCTGCATCCACTGAGCCAGCCAGGCGCCCCTTGAATCAGTGTTCTATATGGAATTCTCCACTTGGGTTTTTGGAAAGATTTCTCTGTGAAGTCTTCATAATTGTGGATATGGTAACAAAAAATCAACAATCATATCTCCTCAACTCCAAAACCAACAAACAAAAAACCTGTTTATTCTAAGATGACTTGATTCATATTCCTTTTAAGAGACTTTAAATTTATTAAGTTTCATAAATTCTATTCTTAACATTTTATTGACTTAAAGTTTGAGATTTGTATATGATTCACTTATACATAATTAATTATAACATCAAGCTACTGAATTTTACTGATTTACTGCTTAATAATTTGAATTCTTGGGTAATATCTGTAATTATAAAATTTCAAACAATATACTAAGTCAAAGGAACTATTTAGCTTCTATTTTACTCATCTGGTTTATATTTTGCAACATAAACCATTATGAGACATCAAGCCTATACTGTAAGACCTAAATTACGACATCCCTGCTCAAACACTTTTGGTAGCTGTCATTTCTTATGGAATGAAGCATGAACATTTTAACATGGCAATGGAGGCTTCCCATACTTTCTGTCCCAGCCTACTTTTCCAACTGCATCTTTCGCCATACCCTATACTTCAGCTCTCCCTGACTATGCACCACCCCCTGATCATGCCAACATCAAAACTATATAATTGTTTTATGGATGTCACAGATTCGTAGACCTAAGATATTATTTTAATGTTGTGTTGGTTGAGTACAGAGTACACCCTCTTTAATTAAAAAAAAGGTGCTATTTTGGCTGTGTTTAGGTCTTAAACACAATGTGAGGCAAAATTGTACTATGGATTAATTATCTCCAACTGGTGCATGCACATCCCAGAGAATGTATGAGATGACCTACTGAGGTGAAGAAGAAAATATTAAAATGTATATGTATTTTAATCTCAGTTCTGTATGTTTGTATTTTTTAATATTTTTAAAATGTCTTAATACAGTAGTATAGCTATTAATTATATATAGTGTATATATAATTTCATGTTCACTTTTGTTAACAATTGGAGTGTGTTATTTTAAAAGTCTGGAGATCAAATCGAGGACTTTGGAATCCAACTGCAATGATTTCCATCTGACCACTAACACTTCGAAGCTCTGTGACCTCAGAAAGTCACTTTAACTTAAACCACAGTTTTCTCAAGTGTGTAATAAAAAACATTAATAACCATAAGGCTGGTGTGAACATTAAAGGGGATGATTCCTTTAAATGATTAGCCCAATCTTTACCCTCTAGGAAGAACTTGATAAATGTAAAGCATTAGTATTGTTACTAATTGTTTTATACTCAATACTTGCAATTGCCTTAGGAAGAAGTATGTTCATTAAAGAGGTCTAGATCCGGAGCAAAGTCACCAGTTTCTTAAAGAGTGCTTACTCCTGTGCACTGTTGGTGGCACTATAAAATGCTGCAACTGCTATGGAAAATAGCATGGCAGGTCATCAAAAAAACTAAAAATAGAACGAATCCAACAATCCCACTTGTGGGGAGATATAGATATAGATATATTGATATCAATTATCAATATCAAATATACATAACATATATATCAAATATCAATATATATAGATATCTATATATCAATTCTTAGGGTGTGTGTGTGTGTGTGTGTATATATATATATATATATATATATATAATATATATTGAATTGAAACGAGGGTCTTGAGGAATATTTGCACACCCAAGTTCATAGCAGCACTATTCACAATAGCCAGGAGGCTGAAGGAACCCAAAGGTCCATCAACAGATGAGTAGATAAACAAAATGTGGTACATACGTATAATGGCATATTATTTAGCCTTAAAAAGGAAGGAAATTCTGCCATATACTATACCATGAATGAATCTTGAAGACATTATGCTAACGAAATAAGTCAATCACAAGAAGTCAAATACTACAGAACTCCAGTTATACGTGGTACCTAATGTAGTCATATACATAGAAACAGAAAGTACAATGGTCGTTACCAGGGACTGGAAGAAAAGCGGAAAGTGTGAAATTTATCATTTAATGGATACAGACCTTCAGTTTCACAATATGAAAGGATTCTGGACACCTATTGTATAACAATATGTCTATACTTAATACTATTCAGCTGTACATTTAAAAATGGTTAAGGTGATTAACCTTATGTGTTTTTTACAAGAATTTAAATAAACTAATTACATTTTGCAAAAAAAAAAAAAAAGAGTTCCCAATATAGCTATGAAACTAGTTATTGTATGCTGATAAATAAGACGGGCCCATCATGTGGTGTCAGGCTGGGAAGTTTTTCATTTATTGCACAAATACTAAGCACCAAGGATACATCATGCATTATTCAAGCAGAGGAAATCAAATCCCCTCCTTCAAAGCTTTTAGGAAAACTACAAAATTGTCAAGAAATGGTCATATTGCTTAGTATGGTATGGTAAGAATATGATGGATTCAAGACATACTAAGCTCACAGAATCAACAGTATTCCATTGAGTACTGACCATAAAAGGGGAAGAAAAGGGGGAAATCAAAATGTCATAAAGATTCTTGCCCTGAATAGTTGGGCAAATTCTGTTGTCACCCATAGAGAAAGGAAACTAAAAAAAAGAATAATATAAACAAAAATAGTAAACCTATAGTAAGACTCATCAAGAAAAAAAGAGAGGGGCCAAATAAAATCAGAAATGAAAAGGGAAAAGTTACAACAAATACCACAGAAATACAAAGAATTGTAAATGACTACTATGAATAATTATACAACAAAAAATTGGAAAACCCAGAAGAAATTAACAAATTCCTAGAAACATATACTCCTTCAAGATCAATTGGAAGAAATAGAAATGAGAAAATCTCAACAGACTGGTTACCAGTAATGAAATTGAATCAGTAATCACAAAACTCCCAATAAACAGAAGTCCAGGACCAAAGAGCTTCAGAGGTGAATTCTACCAAACACTTCAAGAAGAGTTAATACCTACCCTTCTCAATCTCCAAAAAATTAAAGAGGAAGGAATGCTTGCAAGCTCATTCTAGAAGACCGGCATTACCCTGATATACTAACAAAACAGATGCTACAAAGAAGAAAATCACAGGCCAATATTCCTGATGAGGAAAAAGACACAAAGATCTTCAACAAACTACCAGCAAACAAAATCCAGCAATACATTTAAAGGATCATATACTGTGATCAAGTGGGATTTATTCCAGGGATGCCAAGATGGTTCTAATCTGCAAATCAATCAACGTGATACACTATATGAGCAAAATGAAAGATAAAAATCATACAACTATCTCAAAGATACAGAAAAAGCATTTGTCAAAATTCAACATTCATTTATGATAAAAATTCTCAACAAAGTACGTAAGGAGGAAATATGTCTCAACATAATAAAGCCCATATTTGACAAACACAACTAATAACATACTCAGTGGTGAAAAGCTAAAAGCTTTTCCTCTAAGGTCAGGAACAAGTAAAGAATGTCCACTCTCACCACTTTTATTCAACATAGTACTAGCCACAGCAATTAGGCAAGAAAAATAAATAAAAGTCATCCAAATGGGAAAAAAAGAAGTAAAACCATCAAAATTTGAAGATAACATGATACTATATACTGGAAACCCTAAAGTTTCCACCCCAAAACTATTATAACTAATAAATGAATTCAGAATAGTGCAGGATAAAAGATCCATATACAGAAATCTGTTGTTTCTGTACACTAATAAACTATCAGAAAGAGATTAAGATAAAAAACCCATTTACAATTCCATCAAAAAGAAGAAAGTACCTATAAATAAATTTAACCAAGAAGGTGAAAGATCTGTATTCTGAAAACTACAAGACATTGGTAAAATGAATTGAAGATGACACAGACAAATGAAAGGATATTTCATGCTCATGGATTGAAACAATATTATTAAGATGTCCATACTACCCAAAGCAATCTGTAGATTCAGAACAATCCTTATCAAAATGTCAATGGCCTTTTTCAAAGAACTAAAATAAATAATCCTAAAATTTGTACAGAACCAGGAAAAGACTGAAGAACTAAAGCAATCTTGAGAAAAAGAAAACAAGCAGGAGGTATCACTCTCCTGTATTTCAAACTCTACTGCAAAACTACAGTCATCCAAACAGATGGCACTGGCACAAAAACAAGACACAGAGATCACTGGAACAGGATAGAAAGCCCAGAAATAAACCCATGCTTATATGGTCCTACAACAAAGCATAAAAGAATATACAATGGGGAAAAGACAGTCTCTTCAATAAATGGTATTGGGAAAACTGGGCAGCCACATGCAAAAGAATCAAAGTGAACCACTTTCTTACACCATACACAGAAATAAAGGATTAAAGACTTAAATATAAGACCTGAAACCAGAAAACTCCTAGGAGAAAACAAAGGCAGTAAGCTCTTTGACATTTTTTACAATGTAAAAATAAACAAATGGGCCTATGTCAAATTAAAAAGCCCTTCAACAGCAAAGAAAATGAACAAAACAAAAATGCAGCCTATTGAATGGGAGAAGATATTTGCAAATGATGTATCTGATAAGTAGTTGATGTCTAAAATATATAAAGAGTTCACAAAACTCAATATTAAAAAAACAAAATCCAATTAAAAATCATCAGGGAGGAGTGCCTAGGTGGTTAGTTAAGCGTCTGCCTTAGGCTATGATCATGATCTCAGGGTCCTGGGATTGAACCCCCCTGTCAGGCTCCCTGGTCAGCAAGGAGTCTGTTTCTCTCTCTCTCTCTCTCTCAGTCTGCCCTTCCCCCCACTTGTTCTCTTTTTCTCTCTCTCTCAAATAAATAAAATCCTTTAAAAAAATCATCGGGGAAATATAAATCAAAACCACACCTGTTGGAATGACTAGTATCAAAAAAACAAGAAATAACAAGTGTTGGCAAGGATGTGGAGAAATGGGAACCCTCATGTGCTATTGGTAGAAATGTCAACTGGTGCAGCCACTATGGAAGAGAGTATGGAGGTGCCTCAAAAAATTGAAAACAGAAATACCATAGAATCTAGCAATTCTACTTTGTAAAAAAAAAAAAACCACAAACACTAATTTGAATAGATATATGCCCCCTATGTTCATTGCAGCATTAGTATTATTTACAATACCCAAGGTATGGAAGCAGGCTGACAGCCCACTGATAGACAAATGGGTAAATAATTTATATATATATGTATATATATATATGTGCGTGTGTGTATACATACATATATATATATATATATCACATATATGTATACTATAACATAACTCATACATAAAAAAGAATAAATCTTGCCTTTTACATCTACATGGATGGGCCTAGAAGATAAGCTAAGTGAAATATATCAGACAGAAAAAGACAAATACTCTATGACTTCACTTTTGTGTA
Source organism: Nasua narica (assembly GCA_028533885.1). Taxonomy (NCBI): domain Eukaryota; kingdom Metazoa; phylum Chordata; class Mammalia; order Carnivora; family Procyonidae; genus Nasua; species Nasua narica. The sequence continues at coordinate 45,775,329 of CM052808.1, forward strand.
GAACCCAAGAAACAAGTGAAGAAACAAAATAGAAATAAGACTCAAATACAGAAAACAAACTGATGGTAGGCAGAGGAGAGGGAGATGCGAGATGGACAAAAAGAACAAGGGGATTAAGAGGTACAATTTTCTAATTATAAAATTAATACTACATGGGAATATAACATACAGCCTAGGAGATACAGTCAGTAATATTGTAACAACTTTTTATGTTGACAGATGGTAACCAGACATTGTGGTGATCATTTTACAATGTACATAAATATCAAATCATTTTATTGTGTATCTGAAACTAATACAATATTGTCTGTCAATTATAATTCAATTTTTTAAAAAAGATAATTCTTAAAGACAGGGATTACAAATTCAATACTATTTTTGTAAAGTAGCATTTTCTGTACACCAAATAATGAACATAAATGGCACAATGCCTCTCATGAAATGTAGATAGGGAGCAGGAAAAAAAAAGGCATATATTCCCTATTATTGTATTCCCAGGCAGTCTCCCTATTCCCTATTATTGTAAAGAAGAGCCTCTAAAATTTTTCAGAGTGCCCATTGGATGATTCATGGGCAAGCCATTATTTTAGTGCTTTCAATTTCTAAACGAAGGCGAGAAATACGGGTAATCTTTTTAAGTGGAGAAAATGTACCATTTGTCATGTTTCTGCTGTTCTCCTCTAAATTCACAATGTAATGTTAAATGTTACACTCAATAAAAAAATAGAAAGGCAAATCAGTAAATGTTCCTTTTTCATAAAACTTTACTGTATTAACTTATGGAAATTTTACTTATAAAATTGTATTGAATTTACCTTTTTGTGTCTGCTCTTCTTCCAATGTATAGTGCTAATAACTTTTCTCCAAGTCTTTCAAATTACTACATAGTTTCAAATCATTTTAATTTCTATTTGCCACCCTGAAATTATAATGAATGATCTGTGAACTGTCATTTATTTTGAGAACCAAAATAAATGGTTTGGTTAAATAAATAAATAAATAAAACCCAACTTCATTGGGTTCACTGTTTTAATGCTTAGCTGAATTCAGTCTCATACTAGGATACATTTCAGTATAATTATTAAAAATGACAATACAAAAGGAAAAAAAGGTATCAGCTGGGAAGAGTCAGGATGAAGAAATGGAGAGAAGAAATAGTCATTTTGAGTTATTTTCAGTTTGAGGTGCTTTGGGTATCTTGGTAGAAATATCCAGTAGGAATTGTAAAATACAGATGTGAACCTCACAAGATACGCATCAAGTCTCTGTAACATAGGCACAACTGAAGCTATAGCCATAAATGTTACTCTCAGTGAGAAAAGGAATTAAAAACATATCTCATTGAAATTATTTAATTTCAAGGATAAAGAAGCAAATAATCCATGAAATTTGGAAAAACAGTTTTGCCTAAGAATTTTACAGAGCAAACACATTATCGACAATGTTCTGGTAGAAAGGGATTTAAAGAAATTACACCTACTTAAGATGTTCTTTAGTTATAAAAGTTGAGGACAAATATTTTTAATTGTATGCAAACCTCAAAGAATGGAACACATAATCCTTTTTTTAGGAAAAAAAATGACCAGAAATTGTAGCCAAGGGATGAATCAAATCAAAGAATTCAGAAAAAAAAAAAAAAAAAAAAACAGCCAGAAGAATGGATAAGCATTTAAATACACCAAAAGAAAAACAGTCATGAGAACCAAATTATATACCATCGTGAAACCTTGACAATAAAAACAATTATAGTATATAAGATGATATAGTGAACATAACACAATAAAATATCTAATTATAAAAAACATAAGCAGGGTATAACAAAACAGTGAGAAGAAGTGAAATGGGCTTATTCTTCCTCTCCCATTGGAGAAAGTCAATGATAAGAATGAAATTGAAATCTGTAGTTGAAAAAAAATGAATGTAATTCAATCTTTTCATGTTTTTCTTCATCTTTTCTATTAACTTCAGGAATAAATACTTCCAAGAAGAAGTATTTATCTATTAGCAGTATTTTGAATTGCATGTTTTTTGTTTCTTTTGTTTCATTTTGATATTATGTTTTATGCTTCTTATTTAAATTAGCATATAATTACCATCCCAGTTTTGGAAAATTCTTTCTGCCTGTCCATATCAATCATTATATCAATCACTATACTTAATCTGCTTTTGGTATGTATGTTTAGACAGACATCTATAATGATGCTCGTAATTAGCTAATGATGGTTAAATCTGGATGGGGGAATTAATATAGCTTAAAATTTCTTTCCTTTTCACTTAGATTTTTTTAAATAATGAGAATATATCACTTTTACAAAATAAAGTCATTTTTATTTTCTAAAAAAATAAATTTCTGAATAACACACACAGTCATAAAGATACATTTTAACTCTTTGTGTCAGCGTGACCTTGACTTTATAACATATACCTAATTATAATTACACCATGGTGTCCTTGCCTTCTTAATACTTAGAACACCTTCTATTGTTTTTTAGCATTTACAACATGCCAGACAGATACTACCTACTCTATAGGCTTATGAATTATTATTCTTATCCAAAACTAGTTAGGCAAGTATTATTCATGGCATTTACAAAGAGGAAACTGTGTCTTTAAGAAATTTCCCCTTAGAGTTATTATAAATGTCAAATCCAGGATTGAAATCTTGCTCTAGAATCTATACCCTGCCCACTATGTCATGTATCCTGCCATCTACGCTGTACATAAAGTTTATTTTATCCTGTTATACCAGGATTATCAAAACAAATGTAACCTAAAACATAGCAGATTCACTTTAATCTTTGCCAGGTAGACATAAGAAGTCTTAGCAAATAAACAGCTATTAGTGAAAGATCTTAACAGTCTCGACATGGGATTGAAACTCTCAGAAGTTCTACTGCTACATCCCTGTAGTTGCCTCTTGATCCTTCCTCTGTCCTATGCCCAAAGTCTAGAGTGTAAAATCTTGGGAAGCAGGATCTCAGCTGGTTCAGGAGGTTTACTGAGGTAATAAAAATGAGTGCTGAATCTGGCCCTGCCTGCCCCCATGACGCTTATGAACAAGACAAGGAAGAACCAACGGAAAAGTCAAGAACTGGTATCTTAGGAAATATGTGTGGGTTAGTCTTTATATATTAACAGAGTCTTATATCCTCCATAAATTCAGAGGAGTTATCTCTACAAGCCCCTTGCCCCAAAATGCTCATGCCTTAGCGGTCTCTTGTAAGGGTATACCCACTATCCTTGACAGCCATAATTGGCACTGTACTAGGGTTTTGTCATAGGTGAGTATTCCTCGCAACAATTCTCAAGGAACTACCAAAGTCCGCTTATAAGCCACATTGCTGAGACTCATACTTGGGATCTATTTGACCCCCACCCAAAGACCTATATTGCAGAGCTCTCCAAAATACCTAAATGAAGAGAAAAAAAAATGCATTCGTCATCTACAGCAATGCTGGTCTTGAAAGTATAGGAGATAAGCAAAACTTTGTTTACATCTTAATTACTATTATCATGATTTGCCTGTGTCAGAGATACAAAGTACCCTAATGTGTAGCTAGCATGTTCCTCAGTTTTGTTTTTCTGGAATTTCTGCAGCAAATTTCAGATCAAGGCCTAATATACATGGTATGTGCCTCAGGCATAAGTTCGGCCTGGTAGAAATGTATACAGACTCTTTAAAAGGCATAATTTCCTTCACTCTTGATATAGCTTAGAGAATTTGTAACCAAAACCACAGTCAGAAAGCTAAAAAAAACAGTAACTGTTTATAAACCAGTCCATGAATATTCATTCTAATCACTATATAGTAATCAATTAGTATACACAGCAAGAACAATATGAAATCTGAGGCTACAGATTGCAGAACTGAATAAATCATCATTTTTAAATGACATAACTAAAGATAATATATTTTCCTTTCTGGATGAAAACTCATTTTATATTCCCTGGTAGAATACATATAAAGAAGAAATACACAAAAGGCAAAAATTGGACCTAAACGTCCATCCCTACATATACAGGTCAAGAAAAGCATTACTCACATAATTGGATATTCATTGCCTTGTTTGCTTAAGACTGAAAAACAAACAAAAACGTGAGTTTGCCAAATTTCCTAATGTTTTGTACAGTGCAGTGGCCTTTTAAAAATACACAATAATGCAATAATCTAATACTACTGCAAAGGTTTAATGATTTTTCTGGTTATTTCCTAAGTTTACCTTTCAGAATATCAAGTGGTCTATATAATGTGTTTTGGTAGTTTGAATTACAAGTGTGACGTGTCAACTAATCGTGGCCAAAAAAGCAAAACGTAAATCAGGATGAAAAGCTTCTAGAAACAAACTAAACTGAAACTATCAAAAATGTAAAATAGAGTCACCATAGTGATGCTAATTTAAAACGATCCCTGATGAGACATTTCTTATAATCACTGTCAGACATCTGCCATATCTTTTTCAGAACTGTTTTAAGTCATTCATTACTTTACCCTTTTACGTTTTGACATCTCGAATAGGAGAGCACATAAAAACAATGGTGGCGGTGGGAACAAAACTTGGACGCAATGCTCACCAAGCTGCACGTGTGTGTGTATACACGTGCGTGCGTGTGCGTGCAGGCACACACGCCGATCCCACTCTAGACCTAAAATGGCTGAGTTGCAGGATGTTGTTGCTTGGTGACCAAACAGTATTTCCTCAGCCACAGAGTAATTTAAACAGTGACAGATCTGTCCCCTCAGCTTGAGGCATGGCCAGGACAAATAGTAAAGGGCATGTTTATCTTTTCTAGTATTCTCCATTTTCATTTTAAGTCAGTGGTCCCTTGCTTGATTTTATCACCAATTAAATTTAGATTTTAGGGGAAAGAGTCTTTGCAAAGCCACAGCTATCCTTTTAAGAAAATAAGAGGCAGAACCCAGCTTCTTTCAAACTGAAAGATAGTCCTGTTTCAGTTAAGCCTATGTGGCCTGGCCACTCTGCTCAACTGGGAGGCTACAACCTCCCAGCTGCTATCAGTCTCCCTTTCTTTCATTAAACACCAGCAGTTAATTAGCCCCAGCCTGTCCTCTTCCCTTCTCTCTGTCCCTTTTCAAGGTAGTAATGATGTCTAATTACCAGCAGCAGTGGGTCACTGCAAAACCAGGCGCAAATCTCTCTCCCCCAGGGCAGAGCCAGCCGCAAACCCTCAAATCTCAGAGAGCTGGAACAGATTCTTGGGCTACCCGAAAATACCAAATACGGGACTTTATTTCAGCCAAGATATGCCTTGGACTCAAAAACGTATTTTTTTTTTTTTTGTCTTTCTGCAAATTGTACTCCCGCTATTACCAAGAAAAACTTATTTATAAGGAAGAAATAATTTGAGATGTGGAGAAACACATGATAAAAGGGGAACCTTTTATTTATTTTTTTTAACTTGTTGAAATGATGATTGGCTGTCTTTCAGGGAAGGCGGAGCCTATAATTCTATGTAAGGAGCAGCATAAAATTTTCATAAAGAGCAATAGAGGAGTTCATGAATTAAAAACCTCTTCAACATTTCCAAACAGGCTTGAATGAAGAGCAAAGCTCTTAAATACTACACTGAAACTACTGTCTAAGAATATCACCCGATGAATTACATTTTCTCCCATAAATATATGGAATCTTTATGGAAAAGGGAAACATGTGTTACTTTATTATTAATGCTGGAGTTACTATTCTACATTAGATGTCTTAGCAATAATTCTTAAACAACTCTGCATAAATTTTTGAATGAAAATATGAGTATCTGAACATGTGAATTCTGGTTTGAACTACTAGGCATTCATATTTCTCTTAGTGTCTCTATGACTGCTAGACAATTTATTAAGAATTTTTAATTAATGTTTTAAAAGGGCACATTTGGAGGTAACCAAACCCCCTGCAAGTATAAACTGGACCAATACACAAGTGAAGCTATCTGACAGCTCAACAGAGAAACCTGATTTTCATATAAAAGGAATGAAAAACAAACTGCCTAGCTAGCATTTGTTTTGAAAAAATATAAAATATTATCTAATACCATTTAGGCAAATATACCTTAAATGATTATTTATTCAGTTAGCCCATGGGTGCCCAAAGGAAAATACATCCTTATGTTCTGCATTCTAATCTACTTTGTCTAACAATAAGTCATTTTTAAAAATCAGGTTAAATTGCTTCCCATACAAATGAATCAAAACACTTCATTCTCCACAACAGACTTCTGGCTCATCCAGATGTAAATAAACCTCAGTTCTAATCCAAACACATCTAGGTATCTAGTCCTCATTATTTAGTAAAGCAAGACAGTAATCTCACCATTGTCTTTAGCAATGCCACATTAAAAGACAAGGCTGTGTTTATAGGTCCACCTCCTAGAAAATTCCAACAATAGTACTTAAAAAAAAAAAAAAGCAGAACTTTTATGTGTGTTCCTATTTCACCTTTATTTCCTTTTCCCATTTTCCAGATAAATTCCAAAAATATATATACTTCCTTCAAACAACTATCCCTAATTAATCTCGGGAAACCATTAACTATTTTCCAAACCTGAAAGAGTCCTCCAAATAGTCCTCTGAAAAACCTTTCATGCATATATTTCCAATTTAATATACCTCCGTTGGAGAGAGAAGAATAGGTTGCAAGACATCTCTTTTTCTAGCATCCTCCAGGAATACTGGACGGGCAAACAGTTGCCAGTAAGGGGTGGGAAGAGGTTAGGAAAAGGAGCAAATGCTCAAGAAACCCCAAAGCCAGGCAAAAATGCAAAGGATGCCAAATGCCCTCCCCCACCCCTACTCCAGGCGAGTACCCACCGTAGCATGACGAAGAAAGAGGTCTTATGGATCTGATCTGCAATCCTACTTGTAGCCCACAGTTCCCATCTTCTTAAAAAGGAAATTGATGCTTCTGCCGCCTCCCAACCTCACAGGCTTCTGCCCTGAGAGGCTGAGATGCACTAGGTTCTCAGTGCCCAGTACCTTGCTGCGCCTGGGCTTGGAGCTTTGTGGCCATGAAACTAGAGCTATCCCAGAACAAGGAACAAATATATACACCATTTGATTGCGCCCAAACCCATGTCTCTTTGTTGTTCATCATGTAGCTGCGGCTTTATTTATGAAAGGGGGAAGTGAGGAAGGGAATGGGGGGCGGGGAGGAGGAATCTCCAGGACCTTATCTACAATCTAAATAGTCGTCGCAAGATCTCTGGGAGTGATCAAGGCGGTGGGATAGCCCAGTGTCTCCCAGGCGGCGGTCTAACAATAAAACCTGATAGTGTCCTGGGCGGGGGGGGAGGGGGGATCCCCACATCTCCGACTAGCGCCACAATCGGGCTTTGTGCCAATTAGGAGACACTGTAGACGATCGATCAGAATCGTCTATTATCAGAGCGTGCGTCTGGGGTTCCAGCGTGGCCTTTACGTTTGATGGCAAAAGCGGGACACGCGCCAGGCGCCCAGCGAAGGATATGGGACAATGGCCCAACCCGAGGACGCGGGAGGCCGCCCGACGCGGGGATGGTAGCTCCAGGAGCGGGTTCAGGAGCCCGGAGGCGAAGAGGGCGGCGAGCTCTGGAGGAGCGCTGCCGCTTTAAAATAAAGGACCACAAAGACTCCGCGGAGGGGGAAACGCGCCTGGCTAATGCGAGTGGGGACGACTTGGGGAGGGGGCTGAGAAAGGTGGGGGGCACACGAGCCAACGGTGGCTCACGGCTCCCCCTCTCTCCCCCCTCTCTCTCCCCTCCCCGCCGGCTGCTCCCGCAGACAAATAACAGAGGAAGGCGAGTCACTCACCGTGGTCTTGACCGGCACGTAAAGCACTTGCTTGGCGCAGCCGCCGCCCCCACGGACCTCGTCCGGCTGGCCCAGCTGGAAGCCCTTCGATTTGACCCAGAATTTAAATTTGGCGTTGTCCGTGGAGCTCGACTCGGAGCCGTTGAGGAGCTGGACGATCCGCTCGTATTTTTTACGGGTCACCGTCTTGGTCTTGCCTGAGTCCCCGTAAGTCCTGAGGCACCAGTCCTGGAACTGGCGGTACATGTCGCGCTCGCTCTCCATGTTCCCCGCTCCTGGCCGTGGGCCGGATGCTCCCAGCGCACTTCGCACCTGTTCACCCCGGGCTCATGAAAAATGCAGCCCCGGCCACGATGTAGGGACGCGAGGTCCCGGCCGCCGCCGGAGCCTGGCTCGGGTGGGGGGCGGGGGAGAGGAATGGGGAGAGGGGAGGAGGGTCCGGCTGGGCACCAGCAATCAATGCCCTGTGCTACCAAGTCTCTGGTTCATTCGTAATTGCAACGGATGTCTCGGACGCTTGTCTCGGACGCTTTTCTCGTCCTCTTAGTGATGGGTCTCTTTAATATTGTAGGACTAGGACCATCCCAACAGCATCTGGCCCAGAGGAACTGGGTTTTAAATAATTAAAATACCATTCCTTGGTTTATTAAAAATCCCAATATTGACTACAGTGGTCCCTGGACGCCTCGCCCCGGGGCTGTGTCCCGGGCAGGGCAGGTGCAGAGCTGCGCCGCCTCCCCGCGCGCGCCCCAGAAGCTTCCCCAGCCGCTAACCCCACCGTCCAGGAAGCGAGGGCTGAGCTTCTCTCGAAAGCAGCCGCCGGGCGGAGTGCCTGCGAGCCCCGAAGGGCACCCAGGTCCCCTGGCTCTCCTTCCTCCAGGGTCCCGTTCCGCTTCGGCCTTCCCTGCGTGGGGCGTTCAGGGACTAGAAAGAGAGAAAGTTCTTACCTGTCATGTTGTTAAGCCTATCAAATCTTGCTACACAGGAAATTTTTAAGGTATTTTTAAAATGGTTTAAAATGTCATTTCTTCATATGCATTTAGGCTAAATTCCAGCCCTGCAGGTAGGTTCCAGGAGTTTAGTCCCAGAATTAGCAAAACATTCATGGATATTTGGCCATAGTTCTATAGGAGAGATTGTGGTACCCCAAACAGATATCCGTTCCAGGGGGATGTGGGTAAACGAAGGCAGGCCGCTGGCGGCGGGTCTCCCGGATAATGATGGGGTCCCCAGACAGGACTCCTCTGGTTTCTGCTGAACTGGGTACAAGGCATAGAAGTAAGTTTATAATACAGATGCTTAAAACCCTTTGCATGAAATTAAAATAGATTATTTTCCCCTTGCTTGGTTACAGTTTGCAGTACACACAGGAGGTTTCGTATGTCTATTTTCCCCCTGCCACGTCATGGACACCCCTCCACTGCTCAGAGTAGCCAAATATGAGTTCCTCTGGACGATTTTCTCAAGCAAATAAAATCAGTAGCTCCTCCATTCAGGATTTCCACCCGTTTGTTACAGAGCTGGAAATAGGGGAGTTCCCATCCTCCTCGCGCTGCGATTGCGGCTGCTCCTCTTTATTCTACTCTCTGCGGAGGCCCGCGCCCGTCCCGGGAGGCGGCTCTGCCAGGAAGGCGGCCCGACCAGTGCCCCGCGCCTGGTCCGCGTCCTAGCCCACCTTCGCCCCTCGTCGTCGTCTCCAAGACGAAAGCCCCGAATGGGGACGCGGAGTGTTTGTACCCACTGCGCCGCAGCTGGTCCCGGCACTTGCAAAATGGTCAGTGCTCCCGCTCGGCCAGGCTGAGTGTGTGCGTGCGTGCGAGCTAGGGAGCGAGGGTGTTCGGTGTGCGGGGGGTGCGCTGTGTGTGCGCGCGTCTCCGGGAAGGTCTCGCGGCGGCTGGAGCCGGGACTGACAGCCCGGGCGGAGCACGAGCAGCTCCACACACTAAACCTCTCGCCTCTCCCCTCACCCCCACCCCTCCCACTCCCCTCTCCTCCCACCCCCCCTCCCCGGCCCCTTCTAAGCTCTCTGATTGGCCAATGGGACAAAAGTTTCTGTGGAGACGGCTGGGCGCTGACGTCACGGGCAGAATTGTCCCATTTAGGGATCCCGGGGGCAGTGCGCATGCTGCAGGCTGCAGGTTAGAGGCAGGAGGAGGTAGCAGCGGGCGCGGCGGCAGCCAGGTGGCGGAAAGGAGCACTCAGCATCCAGGTGGGGGGACGACTCCAGCAGGGTTTCCATGGAGATTCCTCTGGGTCTAGCCTAAAAACAGCAGATCAGCTGACACCATTAGCTCAGGACCTAATTACTGCTTATTGGAGCAACAAATGAGGGAGAGGGCCAGCTGCAAAGGAAGAGTTTTTATCCTCCCCCCCCCCCCACCCGGTCTCCTCCTTTCTCCCCTCTCGGTCGCTCTTGAGTCCCGGGTGAATTCTCATTAACTTGCAAGATTCCTGCAACAACAGCTACCCTTCTCTAGAGGCCACCCGGACTGCTTTTATTCTTTTTATTTCTTTCCTTTGTATGGAAAAAAAAAAAAAGTGCTAAAATAAATCAGTTGTCCAGAGTCCTTGAATTTTTGCCCAGTAAATATTAGACCAGTAGAGCTCAGAGAGTCCACTAATTGAAGTCACAAGTGGATCTAATGTAAGGGTGATGGGGGAGGCAGGGAGGAAAAAACACCTCAGATGTGTTAAATTAGGTATTTTTCTATTTAGGCCTTTCACATTTTTTTTTAAATGTCAATATCTTAAACAGTATGTGGAATAAGGAATTGGACAGAAGCATATTTTGAATCACCCTTGTGTGGTATATCTCACAGGTATACCTCACCCTTAAAAGTTTACCTTGTGGCATCAGAGGTAAGAGGATAATTCCAAGTTGGGAGAGCTGGATCGTGTTGTATATTAGTTAATGTTTCCTAGAGGATTCTGGAAGTATAGTTGATCTTAGAGTGGTCAATTCATTCAAGAGTAAGCTGATTCTATAGAGTTCACTTTCTCTTAAGGTTATAACTTAATTTACAATTTCTGAATTCTTTTTGGTATCTCTTACCTCTGAAGAGTCATCTCATCTCTTCTAAGACTCCCTCAAGTATTTTCAGACCCATAAGGCCTTCTTTCCTTAACCACTTAAGTTAAAACAGTCTGTGTCTCTAAACTCCTCTGGATACGTGTCTTTCAACTATTTTTTTTAACCTTGTCTCATAGTAAGATATCTATAGAACCTTGACACACAGTATATTCATACATCTGTCCTCCAAAAATGTTAATGGGAAAACATATTTTATTATATGGAATACACACTGATAGTTACCTGATCTTCTCCTATTATTATCAATTACTATTTGGTAAAGTATAATCCTAACCCAATAAATTTATGAAGCAGTAAAGGATGCCTGGAAACCTATAGTCTGGAAAACTGTTTTAGATTAAGTGAACGACACCACTCATTGTACCATATTTATAGTTTCACATAAGTATGTTTGTTCAAATGGAATCTTGATTGGAAGTCCCTTGAGAGTTTATATTTTCTTGTTTTCTAAGTAACTCCGCCACAATAAACAATGCCCACAGTAAGGGCTTAGTAAATAGATACTGAGTTAGTTAATAAAGGAAAGAGAAAGAGAAGAAAGGAAGAAATAAGCAGGCAGCACAATCCTTGGCAATTCCTGTTGGCTTTTGCTGGATGGTATTTGGATGAAGTTGGTTCCCATTTAAGGACATACCAAGGCCTTACCATGTACTGTGTTCTTTATGACTATACTTGGCATTCTAATGTATGGAAATTAAAATACTTTAGACATAAAGAACTCACAGAAAACAAGCAAATATGTCACCAACCCCCAGCTGTATTAACTAGATTTGGTATACAAGCAAAACGTAACAAAACACACAAATTAAGCGATTATAAAAATGTCTTTTTTTTTTCTTAAAAGGTAAAGGTAAATAATTTACTATTGAAAGAATATTCACACTGGACTAAAGAAATAGATTGCCAGGACTTTAAGAGCCAAGCTTCTCAGAGCCATGAAGATTCTCTTGCCTCCGATCAAACCTAAAATGTGCGCTGTTCTTTATTCTCTTTATTAACTGTGCAATCTAAACATTTTTTTTTTTACCATATCTTTCCTACTTAAGAGCATAAGCACCTGTTTCAGCAACTCACTCTAGACTCATTTCTCTCCTTTTTACTTTTCCAGATCCAGGCCTTCCCACTCTACTGGAGGGGACCCTGTCCTTCAGCTACATGATTCATTTGACAGGCTGCCTGGAATTTAATTTGGCATTTCCCTCAAGACACTTTTTCAGATTTGCTTCTCTAAGAGTATATCTCCCCAAAAAGTGACTCTTCACCCCCATACATGAGCACCAGTTCCTAATCTCTGCCCAGGGTCTTGCCTACTCTTTATAGAGAGAGGAAATCAGAAAGTGTTTCATCGGAAAATATTTTAATTAAAGAGAATCCAGATTTTCAGTTGCAATCAACATGATTTTGTTATGAAAGTGAAACTTCTCCCAACCTCAGGGTCAACTCTGTGTATGACATTTTGAAAAATCTGGAAACACTTTTATTTTAATATCAATCACAAATATTTATGCAACAGCACATATTCGTCAGCAAAATGTAATAGTCCAAACATATAATCTGTAATCATAAAATAAATTTTCCAAGAATAAAAAAGTCATCATATAATTATGCTTTTATTCGACAAATATTTACTGGGTGCCAATTACCTGGATAGGCTTTAAAATTCAAGTAGTCAACAAGACATGTACATATACATTGTACTCATCTAAGGGAGTTTAAATTTTTCTCAGGAAAACACAATAAACAAGGAAGCAAGTAGCACTTGAGGTGCATGCTAGGAGGGGAAAAATAGTGCTGTGATAGAAAACACTGGCAGAGAGAAGGGACTTGGTAATACAGGGAAAATCTCTGGGTACATGACATTTATCATGAGACCTGAAGGATACAAAGGGATCAACCACTTGAAGAGCCAGGAAGGGAAGTTACAGGCACAGCACAAAGGTCCTATGGCAAGAGTTATTGACACGTTTGAGGAATAGAAACAAGGCCAGTGCAACTGGAACTTACTGAGCTTGGAAGGCGGAAAATGCGGATGGAGGTCTGAGTCGTCTTCTGTGGCCAGATCTTGTAGGACGGTGCTTGCCATGGTAAACAGTTTACCTTCTATTATTGACCCAGCAGAAAATTAATAAAGGATTTAAAGCAGGAGACTTATGTGGTGTGATACGCATTTTTATGTTTCACTGGTCATTCTGAAGAGAAAGGACTGGAAGGGAACAAGCATGGGAGGAAGAAGAGTTAGGAAACTTGCAGTAGTTGTAGTAGCTTGGGTGCGGTATCATGGTGATAGATTAGGAAGGTAATGGTTGAGGTAAAGAGAACTGATGGATGGCAGATATGTTTTAAAGATGGAAGAGGGCTCTCTGATGGATTACATGTGGCAGGTAAAGGAAAAGATTGAGTCAAGGATGACCATATGGCTTCTGGCTTTTGTAGTACAGTTTGTGAGGCCATTGACTTAGAGAGGGGTGTTTGAGGAGGAACAGATTGGAGTTGGAGGCTGAGGTAGGAGCAGAAGTAGGTTGATGTGGAGAGGCAGGAAGAATTTAATTTCAGAGAAGTTAAATTTGAAATACCAGGAGAGTTGTTCATGTAGGCATTTGAATATAGAAGCTTGAACTACAGCGAAAAGTCTGGGCTGAAGATATAAATACAGGAATCTTAAAGCCATAAGAATGAATGACATCACCTCTACCCACATTCCTCCATCCCCCAAAAGGAAAAATCTTTAGATATTGATTTTATATAAACTAATACCCCATGACTAAAATAGAATGTCAGACACTGAACAACAGAACCTGGTTTCTTTTGGTGTGACACATGATGGAAAAGTCTTGAGAAACACAGCAAAGCCATTTGGCTCAATCCTTCACTATACCTAAATCATTAGTAAGCTCCAAACTTGATGGGGCTTTAAAATCCTCTAAAATTTAAAAAGGAAAGATTGAAAACATCGGGTTAGATCTCTGCTAGATTAGATCAGGACCTGGAGGTGTGCTAAAATTGGAATCTAAAATTTGAGGATGGCCTATGAACACATCTGTCATCAAAGAGATAGAATAGAATAGGGATTACGGCTACTGAGTTGCGTCAGTAAGACAAAGTGTGAGTTGCGTCAATAAGACACTGTGAGGCCTTTAGCTGTCCTAGAGATTGTGATAGATGGTACTTGTCACTTTGAAACCTGGAAGTTCTGAACATCATTATGCATTCAGATGCTTAACAGTCTATTAATAACTCTTCCAAGGAACAGAAATTTGTAAAGGAAGCAAATGGCCAACTCAATCAGCAACTTGATTAACATATAGCATGGTAACCTTTCAAAATAAAACAGAAAAACAAAGTTAAAGCAGAAATGTACAGCTCGTGTGGATAGAGCAATTTGGGACTACATACAAAAAGCGTCACAAATCTGACTTTAATCGTTGACCTCCATCTATTGACTCTTTTCCCAAATAATTTCGAAAAGAGCCTATTTTTAATATGCTGTAACTGTCCTTTGATTCAGAAAAGAAATGCTTTTAAGATGGTTAAAATAGTGTCCTGATCTTCATAGCTGTCATTACTGAGACACCGGAAAACATTTCTTTCTATTTGTAATTCTATAGCATCAGTATCTTTATTCCATTTTCAACCTTAAAGAAAAAAGATTAGAAATTTAATGTTTGCTGTTCAGCCCCCAGTTGAAGGATGTTTGTGTCTGGTATGATCATCATTAAATATGATGCATTGGGCAGAAGTTAATTTCTATAAATATTTAAGTGTGCAAACTAAGAGCAAATTAGAATTGACAATCTAGTGGATTTGCTGAATTTCTCTTTATTTTTTTTGAAGATTTTATTTATTTATTTGACAGAGAGAGATCACAAGTAGGCAGAGAGGCAGGCAGAGAGAGAGAGGGAAGCAGACTCCCCGCTGAGCAGAGAGCCCGATGCGGGGCTTGATCCCAGGACCCTGAGATCATGACCTAAGCCGAAGGCAGAGGCTTAACCCACTGAGCCACCCAGGCGCCCCTGAATTTCTCTTTAATTCCTACCTTTTACATCTCTGTACCAGCAAGTCCATGGCACAGCCAGTTCCTACATTTTGACAGCCACATATGGATTCATTCAACATTCATCCACCCAACATTTTCATCTAGCTGTTATAACTATGGTAAAGTCCAAAGTTAACAGACTGGTGTTCATGTCCCTTGTATGAGAGAAGAAAATACATTTTTTTTCTGGCCCCAAATATTGCTTTATTTCCCACTAGCCATATGGCTTATCTTTTCTTCCAAAATATATGTCTTAAAACAGTAATCCACATATTCATCGTCAACTCAGTGGACAGTACTATTGTAGAATTTCTACATTATTTTTAGAATAGTTATTTTGTCATAGGAAATAAAAACTCCTTTGGAAAGAGGGAGCAGTCCACTTCTGCTCAATTTCCATTATACTTTTTCAGATTTCCAGTTTTTACTCTGATTTCTGTTAAGTAAACCAATTAATATCATAACCATCATCATTTGACCTTTATATCTTATTTATAATACATTATTAATCATTCTAGGACACTTGTTTAACCCAAAGAATAACAGTGACAAGAAAAGACACAAAGATTTCTTGGCTAAAACCACAGACTCTATAAATAGTTTTCACAGGGGAGATATCTGAGTTCAAACATCAGAATCTGTAAAAGAGTTGTAACAATGTTAAAATACTGTCCTTCGGAAAAAGAGAAGCTGAAGAAATAGCTACCTTTAGTTTCCCTGGGACCATACTATAGGTGCTGAAAAGCAAGGCAGAAAAAAAGTTTTGGACTTCCCTTTTCTTTTATCTTTTCAAATGAACATCTCCCAAGTTTTTAGAAAACTCTCTAATTAGGTTTCTTGATCAAAAAGCAGTTGTAACCATGTAGAGTTTCTAAATTTTTAAGTTCTTTTTATAGTTTATATTAAGTTTGGAAATGAAAGTCAATTTTTAAAAAATGAAGTGTTCAACTTATATGCAAAAATACTTTTTTCACAATTCAATTTAAACTGTCAACTTTGGTCATCCTGCTAGCCTGGAAAAACAGAGCACTAGCACAGGGGTGACACAATGCCATCTATTAATGAATTGTGATTTTTAGCTTGAACTCATCTTCAGGACAAAGTTTTATACATATGTGCATGACATCCAAATTGCTTAAAATATCATATAGCATAATTTATTAAGAACAGCCTCACTTGGGGCGCCTGGGTAGCTCAGTGGGTTAAAGCATCTGCCTTCAGCTCAGGTCATGAGCTCAGGGTCCTGGGATCAAGCCCCATATCAGGCTCTCTGCTCAGCAGGGAGCCTGCTTCCCCCACTTCTCTGCCTATCTCTCTGCCTATTTGTGATGGCTCTCTCTCTGTGTCAAATAAATAAATAAAATCTTTAAAAAAAGAAGGAAAGAAAGAAAAGCCTCACTAGGTATAATGAAGCCATTAGCCAATCAAACTTTAAGAGTCATTTTAACCATTAATTTATAATTCAATGTGATGAATGGAACAACCCCCCCCCCCCATACAGGGAGAAGATAGAGCAGTTCCATGAGGATCAATAGTAGAGAATGGATTACAAAGACAGCTATGTTACTGAATATATTTATGTGCACATGTGTTTCTGTAAGAACAAAAATACATGAACTTTGAAACAGCGACAGTCCTTGAAATCTCAATTTCTTTGACTCAAGTAAAATCATCTGAGTATCCCATTTTGCTAGAGTAGTAAATTTACTAATCCCAAGTCAAATGAAATAATGTCATGTCTTATACTTTTTAAAATTGTTTCAAAATATTCACATGACCATTATTTTCTAAAATAGTAGGAAATTCTGTCATTTGTAAGTATCAGTTAATTAAGAAATATGTAGTGATCATATTGGCTCACTTTCCTATTAATACTCATCAAGATAAAGGTGTTGTATTGATGTATATATTTTAAAAATAAAATTGGTGTGGATTTCTACTTCTAGTGCTATGGCTAACTAGAAACTTTAAGAGAACCTTCTTCAAAAAAGCAACTCAAGGATGCATAATGGGAGCTGTGGTTGTGTGACTGGATTCACAGGATGTGTGGAAAGCATCTCACTCTTCCCTGCTCCCGCAAAAAGAGTCTATTGAAAACCAGCTAACATACCCAAGAGATTGTATTATGAGCAAACTAAAATTCAACATTATAGTAGGAAGACTGAGCATGAAATCAGCAGCACAGTGCTGGAGCTGTGTCTGAAACTTCTGTATTAAGACAGAGATACTTGAAGGATGCCTTGCCACCGAGCTCATAGTAAAAGTAAATATAAATTTGCTGCAGAAAAAAGAATCCACAATTTGAGTAATCAGCTTTATCTCAGATTAAGATCAACCAGATGTGAGCATATAATTGGAAATGTCCATAAAAAAGAAGAGCAGATTTTATCTTCAAAAGCCAGCATTGGGGTGCTTGGGTGGCTCAGTCAGTGTGACTAACACCTGGTTTTGGCTCAGGTCTTGATCTCAGGGGTCATGGGATTGAGCCCTGCATCTGGCTCCACCCACACTCAGTGAGGAGTCTGCTTAAAGATTCTCTTCCTCTGCCTCCACCCCTGCACTCATGATATCTCTCTCTCTCAAATAAACAAATCGTTCAAAAAAGTAAATTAAATAAAAGCCAGCATAAGTAACAAGAACAAAACTAAACTTCCAAAGATTTTATCCAGAAACAAAATCAATCTATGATAGTAGAAGTCAGGATAGTGGTTACTTTGATTGTAGTGACTGGTGGGAGACACTAAGAGGTTTTTTAAAATGCTAGTAACATTGTATCCTAATCTTTGTGCTAATTCCACAGGTGGTCAACTTCATGAAAACTTGATATAAACTTGATATTAGTGAATTATAAACTTGATATTAGTGGACTTTTCCCCATGTATGTTAACTTCAATTAAAAACTGTACTTTTAGGGGCACCTGGGTGGCTCAGCAGGTTAAGCATCTGCCTTCGGCTCAGGTCATGATCTCAGGGTCTTGGGGTCGAGCCCTGCATCGGGCTCTCTGCTCGGCGGGAAGCCTGCTTCTCCCTCTCTCTCTGTCTGCCTCTCTGCCTGCTTGTATTCTATTTCTATCAAATGAATAAATAAAATCTTTAAAAAAAAATTAAAAAAACAAACCAAAAAAAAAAAAACTGTACTTTTAAAAAGCAAAATAAACAGGCAAACTCTGTAGAGCAGTAGCTAACAATATTTTTTAAAGTACAATTGATATGTTAAGAGAGGAGGTAAAATGGAACTATAGAAAATGCTTAATTAAAACCACAGATGACAGAAAAAGAGAGAAAAAGAAACAAAAACTAACAACAAATTTTGAAAAGAAAGATATAAACATGATAGATATTAATTCAATGGTATCAGTATAATCACTTTAAATATGAATGGTGTAGATATGCCAATTGAAAGACAGAGATTGTTGGAGTGGATCATAAAATAAAACCCAACTGTATGTTATCCACAAGAAACAGAGTTTAAATAAAGAATTTACACTAATTAAAAGTAAAGGAATAGAGATAGACATAACATGTTAACATAATCAAAAGAAAGCTGACCTACTATGTTAATTTTGAACCAGCAGACTCTAGAACAATAAAAAGCGGGGATAAAGAAGAGCATATAGAATGATAAAGTGATCAGTTCTTCGATTACACATAACAATCCTTAATGCACGTACACCCAACATCAGAATATGTCAGGCAAAAACTGACAGAATTGTAAAGAGAAATAAAGCAAATTGTTGTAGTTGAGACCTCAACATCTCTTTGCAAAGTATTGACAGATAAAGCAAGCATAAAATCAAGTGAAGATATAGATGCCCTGGATAGCATTATCAATCAGCTTGGCCTACGAGAGATTTATAGAACACTCTATCCAACCACAGCAGAATCCACATTCTTCCTAAGCTCACATGGAATAGTTAGCAAGGTATACTACATATGAGCCAAATAACGGAACTTACAAATTTATAAGAATAGAAATTATACAACGTATGTCTCCTCAAACCACACGGAATCAGATTAGAAATTGATAACAGAAAGATAGCTAGAAAACCCCCCAAGTTATAGAGATTGAATGAAACGCATAAATAATACGTGAGTTAAAGAAAAATTCTCAAGAAAAATTTAAGTATTCTGAACTAAATGAAAATAAAATTATATCTTATAAAATTTGTGGGCTGCATCAAAAGCAGTGCATAGAGGGAAATTTATAGCATTGAATCCATATGCTAGAAAAGAAGGAAAATTTAAAACCAGTAACACTTTTCACCTTAGAAAATGAAGAAAGAAGAACAAATTTAACAAAAACCAGAAGAAAGAACATAATACAAAATTAGAGCAAAGATCAACGAAATTGAAACTAGGAAAACAGTAGAGAAAATCAACAAAACCAAACACTGGTTCTTTGGAAAAGGGAATAAAAGCAATAAGTCTCTAGAAGACTAACCAGGAAAAATACGAGACACAAATCACCAAATTCAGATATGAAGGAGAAGTCATTATATTTATCACATGGACATTAATGGGATAATAAAGGAATACTATAAACAACCATATGCCCACACATTTGATAACTTAATTAAAATGGATCACTTCCTTGAAAGATAAAAACTTCCAAAACTCACACAAAGAAAAATAGATCATCTAAATAGACCTGTATCTATTAAAGAAATTGAATCAATAAATAATAACCTTCCAAAAGAGAAAGAATCAGTCCCAAATGCTTTCCCTGGTGAATTCTACTGAATTCTATTTAAAGATGAAGTGATCCCAACTCTACAGTCTCTTTTTAAAACTAGAAGCAGAGGGAACAGTTCCTAATTCATTCTAGGAGGCTATTACTACCTCAATATCAAAACTAGATAAAGGCATCTCAGAAATGGAAAACTAGAGACAAATATCTCATGGACATGAAGATGAATATTCCCAATGAAATGTTAGCAAATTACATACAACGATATGTAAAAGAATTATATACTGCAACCAAGTGGAATTTACTCCATATATGGAAGGCTGCTTCTACATTTGAAAATCAGTCGTTGTTATCCACCTCATCAAGAGGTTCAAGAAAAATCATATGACTGTATTAATTGACACAGATAAAAACCCACCTCCTGTTCATAATAAAAAGTCTCAGGTAATTTGGAATAAGTAGAACTTTCTCAGCTTGATAAAGCACACCTGCAAAACCCTTAAAGCTAACATCATACTTAATGGTGAAAATTAGACACTCTTCCCCTAAGTTTTAGGTAAGGCAAGAATGTCCTGTCTCATTATTCCTATTTGACATTGTATTATAAGTCTTATCTAATGCAATAAGATTTTTTTTCAAAGGAAAAAAATATAAGGTACCCAGATTGGGAAGGAAGAAACAAAACTATCTTTTCCACAGATAGCAGATTGTCCATGTTGAAAACCTTAAGTAATCTGCGAGTCCAAAATCCTGGAACAAATAAGCAATTATAACAAGACTGCAAAGATACAGGTTGAAAGATACAAAAGCAAATTGCTCCTACAAATTGGCAATGAACACTTTTAATTTGAAAATTTAAAAATACCATTTATAATAGCACCAAAAATCCATTAAATACTTAGGTATAAATCTTACTGAATATACACAGGATCTATATCCAGAAAAGTACCATACTCTGAGTTTATTTTGTAGAAATGAACAAATGATTATAAAATTTATAGAGAAAGACAAAAGACCTAGAATAGCCAACACTATGGTAAAAAGGAAAAGATGTAGGAAACACAAGACAGAATCTCAATGCTCATTTTAAAGCCACAATATTCAAGACAGCATGGCATTGGCTAAAAAATAGACATATAGATCAATTAAGCAGTATAGAGATCCTAGAAATGCACCCAGGAAAATACAATGACAGAAAGAACAATTTAATGGAAAAAAGATATTCTTGTCAACAAATGGTGCTAAAATAGCTGGACATTCATGCACAGGGGGAAAAAAAGAACTTAGACAGAATTTACATTTAAAAATTAAGTCAAAAGGGGCGCCTGGGTGGCTCAGTGGGTTGGGGCCTCTGCCTTCGGCTTAGGTCATGATCTCAGGGTCCTGGGATCGAGCCCCACATTGGGCTCTCTGCTCAGCGGGGAGCCTGCCTCTCTGCCTACTTGTGATCTCTCTCTCTCTGTCAAATAAATAAATAAAATCTTTAAAAAAATTAAGTCAAAAAGTATCATAGAACTTTACGTAAAATCTAAAACTGTACAACCTCTAGAAAAAAAAAAAACATAGGAAAAAATCAATAGGAGCCTCAGTTTGGCCATGAGTTTTTAGATATAACACAAAGTGTAATCCGAGAAAGAAAAATGTAATTTGGACTTTATTAAAAATAAAAACTTCTGTATAAAAAACACTGCTAAGAGACTGAAACCACAGAACCAGGAGGAAAGATTTGCAAAACATATATCTGATAAAGAACTTGTATCCAAAATACAAAAAGAATTCTTAAAACTCAATAAGAAAGCAAACAATCCAATTAAAAATGGACCAAACATCTAACCATATAGCTCACCCAAGAAGGTAATACACATATGAAACATCGTTTGTCATAAGTGAATTGTAAATTGACATACAATAAGATATCACTACCCCTATTAGAATGGCTAAATAAAACAATCTGACAACACTAATTGCTGGGAAAGAAGTAGAGCAACAGGAACTTTCATTTATTACTGGTGGGATTGCAAAATGGCACAATCACTTTGAAAGACAGTTTGACAGTTTCTTACAAAGCAAAGCATAGGTTTGCCATATAATTCAGCTATTACACCCTTAGGCTTCTACTCAACTGATCTGAAAATCTAGGTCTATGCAAAAAAAAAAAAAAAAAAAACCTATTTGTAAAAGTTTATACCAGCTTTATCACCAAAAACTGGCAACAACCAAGAGCCCCTTCAATAGATAACAGTGTAAACAAACTGTGGTACATCCATCCATCCGGTGGACTTTGACTCAAAAATAAAACAAATGAACTTTTAATTTATAAATGAACATCTATACAATTGAATATTGCTCAGAAATAAAGATGGAAGGCTTAAATCTTAAATACATATTGCTAAGTGAAAGCCTGAAAAACACTCTGTCTCTTCCTAATTACATGACATTCTAAAACTGGCAAAACTATAGAGACCGTGAAAAGATCAGTGGTTTCCTGGCATCTGGAGTGGGGTGGGTTTGAATAAGTGAAGAACAGGGAATTTTTTTAGGATGGTAAAGCCATTCGCCATGATAGTATAATAGTGGATACAAGACACTATACATTTGTTCAAACTCGTAGAACTTTAACAAAGACTGAACCTTAGTGTAGGCAAATTTTAAATCATTTCAGAAGTCCAAGGATCCAAGGATGAAATGTGGATGACAACAAAACAATCTTAACTGTATTACAAAAGTATGAACACAGTCTCACTGAAGGAAAGAGGTACTGACCTACATAACCTTGGAAATGAGTGGATTCTATGAAACTAAAAGCAAAAAAACATTTATCCAGTTGATAACCATATTGAGGGCAAGGGCTAATCATTCTGATATCTCTGTACCTCTTGAACTGAACAATTAAATAAACAAATAATTCCAATGAAATTAACAATTAGGTCAGATGGTTGGAGCCAAATTTCCAGATGTTGGAGTGGGAGTTCACATATGAGGGGAGAAGGTTAGAATCACCTATATAAAGATTAGTTGAATTAGAGTTGAAGACATCAATACGAACTCATGTTTAACCTAATATAGATACATACGTTTGCAATATGGAAATATTTAAAGATATATATGTATACAAGTTAGTATATACATATATATATATTTCCTTGTTTTATTATCTGATAAGGCCTAGAATAACAACACCCCAGTAGAAGTGAGCTACCTAACATCCACATGCTGATTTTTAATACCTTTTTAAAATACAAGGAACCAAAGCTCCTTGGAGAAATGGCTAATTATTAGACCGGGGAAAGAAATATAAAATACAAGCCTGGAGTATTTTGTAGTGCCAAAAAGTAAGTGAAAAACAAAACAAAATAAAACAAAAACAAACATGAGCCTACCAAGGAATATGGCAGCTAATTGCAAGAGGGCCTAAGGGCCAAAGCTGGAAAATTTGACCAGTAAAGTGCTTTGGCCAGTAAAATGCTCTGCACCTTCTGAATGAATGAATAAACTACGGGCATCTTCTAAATTACCTCCATCACTCCACTTGTCAATAAACTGCAGTCTCCTAGGGATAGAACAATATAACTTTCTTTCCAGTGTTCATCATCATTACAATATAGTTATTCAAATGCAAATTGTGTTTATATTGTCTTTGGACACTATAAGAATCTTAGAATCACACACAGACCTGAGAATGTAAACATATAAAAGTGAAAAAAAAATGAAAATCATATAGAAAAAAAAAAACACTTAGCCAAACTAAACATAAAAACCAATATTCTATGTCGATGACCTATTCTAAAATGACTCTTCAGGATAAAGGAAGGTTATTCTAAAGCACCATGATGGAAGGTCAATGCCCAAGTCAGAATCAAACTCTCCAGATTTTAGGCTGGCAATTCGTCCTGCAGTCTCAAATCTCTGATGGGTCCAAAAAGTTATTGATTTTCGGTTTGTTTAGCTTTTTCTTGTTGTAAGGACAGGAGGGAGAATTTCCAGATTCCTTATATATCAGACCTTGTCCCAGTCCATATGGGTAGCCGTAACAGAATACTATAGACTGGAAGGCTTATAAACAACAAACCTTTATTTCTTTCAGTTCTGGAGGCTGAGAAGTCCAAGATTAAAGAGCCAGCATAAGCACTCTCATGAGGGCCCTAGTTCTGGTTCACCGTGGGCACCTGCTAGCAGTGTCCTTACATGGTGTAAGAGCTACGGGTCTCTCTGGAGCCTCTTTTATAAAGCACTGACCCCATTCATGAAGGCTCCAATCTCATGATGAAACACCAAAAGCCCCACCTACTAATACCATGATATTGGGCATTAGGATTCCAGGGCACTATGAAAACAGTTTGTAGTTCTGCAATACTTATATTCTGGATCAGCAACTGGGTTCACGTGGAGCTAAAAGGAGCCTTTTTATATTTAACTATATACACTAGAAATAATAGAGATGGGGCAATATATTAATTCTACACTTTGAATTATTATCTAGACCACTGCTTGTCAAAGTCTGGTTCCAGGACTCCTAATATTAGCCTCACTTGAAAACTTGTTAGAAATGCAAATTTGGGGGGAACCTAGGTGACTCAGTGGGTTGAGTATCTGACTCTTGGTTTCTGCACAGGTCATGATTTCAGGGCCCACAGTTTAAGCCAGACGTCAAGCTACGGTCTGGGTGTGGAGTCTACTTAACATTCTCTCCCTCCCTCTCCTTCTGCCCCTCCCCTCTGCGCTTGCTCACTCTCTCTCTCAAATAAATAAATAAAATCTTTAAAAAATGCCAAAATTTTTTAATATTTTATTTATTTATTTGACAGAGAGAAAGATCACAAGTAGGCAGAGAGGCAGGCAGACAGAGGGGGAAGCAGGCTCCCTGCTGAGCAGAGAGCTTGATGTGGGGCTCTATCCCAGGACCCTGAGACCATGACCTGAGCCAAAGGCAGAGGCTTTAACCCACTGAGCCACCCAGGCTCAGAAACCCAGAAATGCAAATTCTTTGCTTCCACCTGAGAGACCTACAGAATCAGAAACTCAGGAGGGCGGATCCAAAAAGCTTCATTTTAACAAGCCCTCCAGGTGCTCCTGGTGCTAGCTCAAGTTTGAAAACTACAGATCAACAGTAAATTATAACTGTAGTTGTAACTGGAATACAGTTATAATTTTCTAATTAAATCATCTGTTAGATTCATATCTGTTGTTAAAAAAAAAGTTACTCAATTAGTCATTATTAATGATTCTGTTACCCTGGAGGTTATCTCAAGCAGTCACAAAATAAGTTCCTAAAATCATATGAGGTTTGAATGTGTGAAAATCGAATGGCAAATTTACAAGTTTTACACTTATTAAAACTGAAAGGGAAGATTCCATTTTAGAATATAAAAATATTTATTCATTAAAACATTAAAAATTTATTTTTAATTTTTAGACTTTTCACCTTGAAATAATTCCCATACTTGGAATAGCACAATTTCAATATATACCCTTCCTCTAGCCACCCCACTAGTTAACACTTCACATAAACATAAGGCATAATGCAATAATCGTAATAACCAGAAAACTGAAAAATTGAAAAAACTATTATTCAAACCTTATTCAAGTTTCAGTAATTATCACATTAATGTCCTTTTTCAAATCCAAGATCGAACCAGGATTATACATTGCTTTTAGTTGCCTCGTCTCTTCAATCTCCTCTTAGCCCCTCTAATTTTGGCCAGTTCTTAGTTTTTCATAATCCTGAAACTAGAAGTGTGTAAGTTAGCTAGATATTTTGTAGTACACCTTCAGTTTAGGTTTGCATGATATTTTCTTGTGATTAAATTCAAGTTATGCATTTTTCACAAGACTACTACTGAAATGGTATCATGCGTTCACAGTATATCATATCAATGTCATTCTTTTTTTTAAAGATTTTATTTATTTATTTATTTGTTTGTTTATTTATTTATTTATTTATTTGAGAGACAGAGAACGTGAGAGAGAGCATGAGAAGAGAGAAGGCCAGAGGAAGAAGCAGACTCCCCGCAGAGCTGGGAGCCTGATGTGGGACTCGATCCTGGAACTCAAGGTTCATGACCTGAGCTGAAGGCAGTTGCTCAACCAACTGAGCCACCCAGGCGCCCCTCAATGTCATTCTTGATGCTATTATCTCTATCACTTGGTTAAGAGGATGTTTCCCAGGTTTACCTATGTTACTATTTTTTTTCCTTGACAATTAATAAGTATCTAATGGGACAAGCACTTTGAAATTGTGGAAATATTTTGTTTCTCATGATACTTTTCCTGTTAATTTTAGGATCCACTGATGATTCTTGCCTGCAACAACTATGACCAAAGTAGTCACCAAATAGTCATTTTTTTAAATTCCATTTTTTCTTCATTTATTAATTGCAACTCTCCTGTAATAAAGAGCTATCCCTTATCTCCTTTAATTTTGTATTCAGTTCTATATTTATACTAGTATAAACTCATAAAATTTTATTTTCTCCCAATAAAAGGGGAGAATATATATATATATATATATATATATATATTCCCAATATAATGGGAGAATCCACCACCCAATAGTGGTGGTTTATATCCACCACTATCCTTATTTATTTTGTTGCTCAAGTTGCCTTGATGTAGCCACTGGGGACTCCAAGTTGGCTCCAGTATCCTTCCAAAATGCTGTCATTGTTTTCTGAGCACTTGCTTACTTTCTGATACCGCTCCTTATTGCACGTTCATTGTGTATTTTCTCCATCCCAACTTTTGTTATCACACATTTCTCCAAAAAACACTAGTTCATTTTACTAAAGAGTAATATTTAGGGGGCTGGGGATTAAAGAGTACACTTATCATGATGAAAAGAGTAAATAAATACCATCATTTTTAGGAGATGAATATTTAGAAGCTAAGACTTGGGCATGAGATGTACTTGTTGCTACTCAGTTGTTCTTACTCCCAGTTCCTCTCAGTGGAGGGAGGTAAGAAAGACATGTGCCTATGTCTATTTCCCTATCTCGCTATATATGCGTACACATGAAATCATAGCTTTTACTGATAGCCCCACTTCCAACACTACAGGGTTCTTTCTAGCTATAACCCTTTCCTGATTTATAACTATTGCCCATGGGAAAAAGAAATCTGGCTTACATTGTCCACGTTATATTTATTTTTTCTCAGTTCTAGAATATACACAGAATTACTAACACACACCTCCGTCGACAATAGTTTACAGTCTAGAGTATGTGTGTGCAATGCATTTAGACAAACATACTGTGAAGTCCTTAATGGTTTTCATTTAGTTATATATTTCTAGAATTTTGTATTGTTATTTGACATATAGGGGAATATCTTCAGGCCCATAAGCCCCCATCCAGATCTAAAATTTTCCACTTTTAGCACTTAGTTATATAAAATTATATAAGATTTCAATTATATAAAATCATGTTTCTTACACATTTCATAGTATTAAAGATTTCTTTGTTTTTCTATTTTTTTCTCTCATTTTTATTTAGAAAAGAGAACAAATCATAATAGCATAGTAAGTTCCAAAGGGCAGGGATTTTTTTTTTTTTCTTTTTCTACAATAGCCCTAGTGTCTGGAACACAACTTGACATATACTAGCCACTCATTAAAAATTGGTTGACTAGAGTATTCAAATCATTATACATTTATACAACAATGGGAATTCTGCCAAAATTAAGCTGTTAGCAGACAGGCAATCACCACTAGGTGACAGTATAAAACATTTATACCTTAACTAACGAAAAAATGTCCAAAGGTGGCCCCTGAGAGGAAAGGTAGGGATAGCACTATTGAATACACATCACTTGACTTACGAAAATCTGGCCGTACCTGCATAAGAATAGCATTAAATCAATTGTACAAACCTACTAAGTGCCCATCTATGATAACAGAATGAACATTTTAGGAGTAGTAGCTCTGTTAGAAAGAAAAAAATGAATTGGGTCTCCGAGAGAGCTTTGACTTTAGCATCAAAGGACAGGAGATGTATAGCAGGAAAAGCAGACAGTGAGGGGAAGCTGCTGAGGCCACAGGGATGGTATTAAGATGTGCATTCTCCAGGGATGATTTGAAGTTAAGTCATTGCCAAGTTGAACAGTGAAGCAACCTATAGCAAATGTTGGTACTGCTTTGTCTCTTTGCTAAGAAATGAGGAAGCTGAGATGAGTGCTCCTCTAATGTCACAGAGCTATTTTGACTGCAGAATCTATGCTTTTTTCTCACTACTTAAACCACCTTGTTGCTCCTAAATTCTTAGTGAATAAATGTTGAATTTAAAATAGTGTCTAAAATTGCCTCCATACTGAGCTTTCAAAAATTCCTAAACAAGACCAGAAGCTGACTTTGTTTAATCTAAAATTATTCGTGAAATTATTTGTTTTAAGAATGTTGACTGTTTTACAATTATGTGAATTATAATACATGAGTTTCATTTTTGCCTCTTTTTTTTTTTTAAAGATTTTATTTATTTATTTGACAGAGGGAGAGAGATCACAAGGAGGCAGAGAGGTAGGCAAAGGGAGAGGGGGAAGCAGGCTCCCTGCTGAGCAGAGAGCCTGATGTGGGGCTCAATCCCAGGACCCTGAGATCATGACCTGAGCTGAAGGCAGAGGCGTTAGCCCACTGAGCCACGCAGGTGCCCCTCTTTTTCGCCTCTTAATAAATAAGAGCTCTTATAGCTGGTCATTGTTTCGATGAAAAATTTAAAATATGAGGGTGAATCTAAAACATTTTTTCACCTCAAAGTGTTTCTTCTTCAGTGGAAACACAGCATCTATTTGAATAAAGTGTGTTTAGAATTCTGCTTTCCAGATATTCCTAGAGAAAAGAGAGGATTTCACTGGTATTTTAATGCCTTTCCTTCGAAGGTTTCAAATGCATTGTATAATCTGCTGAATTATTAAAAAAAAGAGTAATGAGACACATAAAATATATTGTTTAGATGTCTTGTGCTCCATTAGTCACTCTGAGAATAAAATTGATTGTTTTAAGGAAGTCAATCTCTCACAAATTAAATATGACTTTAATTAAACATCTCTAAGAGTCAAAAACCAATTGTCAGGCAAGATTTAAAGTAGATTTAGGTCCCATTATTTTAGGTCCCTTATTATTAAATCTCAATATGTTTGTCTTAACTAAGCTTTTCAATTATCATTAGAATCATTTGCCTATTTCTGAAATGATCATGTACTTGGAATTGAAAATACTTGAATTTTACACTTTTAGCAGAGAACTTAGTATTTTCATCTACTGACAGCTATAAGCACATAGTAGAGTAATCCGTAAAGACACAGATTATTAGGAAAATCTCTAAGTATAATTCTTAATTAATCTTTCTCATTATTCTTTCATTAATTGCTGAATTTTTAATAATTACACATTCCTCTTAATAGAGAATTGAGATAAAAAAAGATGGCAAAGACTTTTATGTGAAAAAATATTCCAAAGTGGAATAAAATATTATTTGTTTAAAATAAAAGGAGTTAAATGTCTGGCTACATAAATACAAGTACATTAAACATTATGTAATTTTAAATCATATGTAAATAGAATAATACATATACTAACAAATGAAATGTGATAAATAAATGAAAACATAGTGGTTGAAAGATTGATGTTATTTAATCATAAACACATGCTTTGATATATATCATGTACCCCATAATGTAGTTATAACACATGTCAATAAACTAAAGTCTAAATTATGAAAGCATTAACTTGATTTTTTTAAAAGATAAGTTCATACACAGTGTTTTGACAATTTATTTTCTGAAGACCACAGCAAATTACTTAAAATAAATGGATGAATTATAAAACCATAGACCATTTATTGATAACAATTAAAAATAAAATTATATTTACCTATAATGTGCTATGAGTATATCTTAAAGTAAACAGAAAAACCCTCCATAGTATTGAACAAATAAAAAGTCTAGATTTAAAAAAAAAATTCCCAAAGCTTTAACTTGCTATGATCAATGTTTAGAATAAACAATTGTTCAGATTTGCCATGTGTGTATATGTATTTGTAGCTACACACACACACACACACACGTATAGGTATATATGTGTATATGTATATACATGTATATACGTGTATACATACACGTATATACATGTATATGTGTGTATACATGTATATATAAATTTTTATATATGCATATATTCTGACTCATTTGAAAGTAAGCTGCAGGCATCATGACATTTTATCATTAAATATACATGCATGCATCTGCTAAAAAGAAGATGTTGCTTTTACATTTCTATAACACTGTGATGGTTCATTTTAAGTGACAATTTGACTGGGCCACAATATCCAGATATTTGTTCAAACATTCTGGAAGTTTCTATGAGGGTGTTTTTGGATGAGATTTACATTTAAATCAGTAAACTTTGACGGTGAAATGGGTGAAATGGGTCAAAGAGAAAAAGAAAAAAAAAGTACAAGTTCTAAGAGCAAGGGAGATGAAGCATAGACAGAGTAAACAATGGAAGATTCAGAAAAGTCACATAATAAAATAGAAGATAAAATTTGCTGAATGATTTTTAAGTGCTGTCAACAGGATGAGTGCCCTGGGGGCAGGGCAGTGTGTCCCAGGACTGAAATAGCCCTGCTAAGCCAGCCTCGGGCTATGGGGTTCAACTAGCTCTCTTCCTTCTTCCTTCTGTATTCTCTACCCTTCTTCTGGGGAATGCGTTATTGAGAATGAACCAACAGTAGTAATCTTTATAATCATGTCTACAAAATAGGGAAAACTATGTTTGTGTTTAGCAAATTTATCAGTGCTTCAATTTGCTAAAAATTATGCCAGTAAGAATACCAAAATAAGCACATTGAATTTTTACTCTTCAAAAATGCAGCACTTTTGGAGCGCCTGGGTGGCTCAGTGGGTTAAAGCCTCTGCCTTCTTCGGCTCAGGTCATGATCTCAGGGTCCTGGGATTGAGCCCCACATGGGGCTCTCTGCTTGGAAGGGTGCCTGCTTCCTCCTCTCTGTCTCCCTCTCTGCCTACTTGTGATCTCTCTGTCAAACAAATAAAGTCTAAAAAAAAAAGTGCAGCACTTTAAATTTGGCGCTAAGTGTGATTTCTCCTTATCCTTAAGGCTTCTCTCACATTTTGCTCTCAGTGTCAATAAAACTAAAAAAAAAAATTTTTTTAAACAAACAAAAAACAACACCACCAATGTGTCGTTTTCTGATGCCCACGCATTTTCTACATGTCTTGTTGACAGTGCCCATAGGCATGCATGTCCATGCGTGGGTGTGCATGTCCGTGTGTGGGTGTGCATTTCCGTGCATGGGCATGCATGCATTTGATGCCCCCAAAGCATATATTTGGAATCAGGTTCCTACATCACACCGTCTGTCTTCCAATAATAATTAGAGTGTCTTAATCTGTTGGGGCTGCTAGCACAAAGTGCTTACCAAAGCCTGGGTAACTTCTAAACAGCAGAAATGTATTTCTCAGTTTTGGAGGCTAGAAGTCTGAGATCTGGATGCCAGCATGACTGGGCGAGGGCCCTCTTCTGTGTCACAGATTGCTGTCTTCTGACTGTGTGATGTGAGGGAAAGACAATAAGAGAGCTCTCTGAAGACCTTTTTATAAGGACACTAATCTCATTCATGAGGGCTCCCCCTAGGGTTTATGACCCAAATCATCCCCAAAGTTTTCCCTTCCTACTATAATTTAGAAAGAAGAAAGAAAGAAAGAAAGAGAGAGAGAGAGAGAAAGAAAGAAAGATAGATCAGAGTTCAATTAAAGATTATTACCCTCCATAATATGTGTGGGCCTCACCCAATCAATTGAAGCCTGAACAGACCAAAAGGCTGGCCTCCCTGAACAAGAAGAATTCTAGTAGCAGATGGTCTTTGAACTTGAACTGTAACCTCAGCTTTTTCTGGTTTGCCAGCAGAGTGCCCTTGGACTCAAACTGCAACTCTTTTCTGAGTCTCCAGTCTGCATTTATGCTTACTAGGTACTCACAGTGGCATGAACTCTTTCTCTCTCTCTCTCTCTCTTTCTTTCTCTTAGAAGGGGAGCGGAAAGGCAGAGAGAGGGAAAGAGAGAATCCCAAGCAGACTCCATGCCCAGTGTGGACCCAAGACAGGGTTTAATCCCATGACCCTAAGACCATGACCTGAGTCAATATCATGAGTTGAATGCTTAACCCACTGAGCCACCCAGGCACCCCACCATGAACCAATTTCTTAAAATAAATGTCTTTCTCTATGTATACACACCTATTGGTTCTTTTTCTCTGTAGAATTCTAATATAAATATCATTTTTGTATTTTAAAAATTTCACATTTTCTTTTCAAAATTTCAAGATTCCCTCAATTTTCTCCAAAATAGATTTTTAGCTTTTCTGTTTTTTAACTTTGACTCAAAGTTCATGCTTCCTATTTTGCTTTTTCCAATGGCATCTGACATTTTGAAGAGACGTAGCTGACGTACACAAGGTCCCACCTTCTGGGATCTTTTCCGCTGTGCCATTGTTCTTGTTTGTCTAACTCTCCGTATTTCCTGCAAACAGGAGGTTAAATATTAGGCTATATTTGACTCAGGTTTAGCACTGTGGGCAAGAACACTTCATAGGAAGCAGTACTATGTCAGGAAGTATATAATGTCACATGATCCACCATCAGTGAGGCTTCATTACATGATAACTCCCAGATCTCTCCCTGGTAAAGGTATTTTTTTTCCCCTGGCCAGTGAAATACCCAGTGATTTTTTTTGGGGGGGGAGGGGGAGGTGATATTTGATCTCAGTGCATACCCTGTTTTTCAACATTCAACATTTCCTCTAATGCTTTTATCCTCTAGTGAAGATCCCTTTCTGAATTATTTTGCTCAGGGTTACAATGGGCATTTTCTAATTCCATCATTCCCTCTTCCTTTTTTTTTTTTTTAAGATTTTATTTGTCTATTTGACAGAGAGAGAGGGATCACAAGTAGGCACAGAAGCAGGCAGAGAGAGAGGGGGAAGCAGGATCCCCGCTGAGCAGAGAGCCTGATGTGCTCACTCCCAGGACCCTGAGATCACGACCCAAGCCGAAGGCAGAGGCTTTAACCCACTGAGCCACCCAGGCGCCCCCCCTCTTCCTTTTTAACTGGTGGTTTCAACTTCTGTTTAAAAAAATTAGAGAGAGAGTTTCATCTCATTACCATGGGCTGAACATACTTCCTCCAAGAGTTATTCTCAATGCTTAACTTTCCCTTTAATTACTAATTTTGAGGATAAGGGGTATAATAATCTCTTCATTGGTAACCTTTCACTCACTGACACCACAATGAATTAATGGATTTTTATATATTCAGTGGTTACAGTCAATTATATTCATTATTCCTTTTGATGCTCAAATTGTTCTGAAACTGATTCCTGGGTCCTCGTGACATGTCTCCATTCTTTGGGAGTTTGCTTTATTTTCTGACACAACAGGCTGCATCAGGTTCACTGTGTACTTTCCCTAAGCCAGCCCTTGAGAAGCCATTTCTCCAAAATAATATTTAGAAACCACAATCTGGTCACTGGTGTGCTCACTGGATATTTTAAAATCATGTTTAAGTGCATGGTTGAGCTGACATGTACATGGTGTTTTTGAAGGCGTCTAGACAGGTAAAAGTTGACATATAGCTTGGGTTTTAATGAACCACTGGCACAGAGAACCAGCAGTGAACACTCAGAAGTTAAATTTCACACAAACAACTCTCTCCACTCCATCTTCAGTTGACCTGAAAACAAAATGAAACAAAAACACACAAACAACAACAACAAATAATATATATGTGAAAATAACAGCATTTGAAAATTAGAAAAAGAAGGTGATCAGGATACTAGAAAGCATGAAGAGGTTCCAGGTAATAAATAGGAGCACACCGAAGTTAAAAATAGGATGAGAAAGACCCAGCTCTTAACAGTAAATAAAAGTTCTGTTCTCCTAAAGATAACACTCTCTAAAATTAGGAGTTGATCTGCCTAGGGAGGAAACCTACCATTCATATAGGAACCCAAGAAAGAAGTGGAGAGAGGACATTTAGATAACCATAGCAGATACTGAGGTTAAAGAAAAAAGGGGATGGGGGGGCGGGGAGGAGAAGCAGCTCCACCCAGGAGCCATGTGCCCTAAAGAGTTTTAATCCCATGATAAAGCCTTCTTTACTTTGTCTAATTATACAAGTCCCCAGACAGCTAAATTGTTCTGTGTTCAATAACCTACAGAGCTGTATGTAAATGACACATCCTACCCAGGGAAATATTGCCCTGCTCCCCACAACACTTTTTGTGTTTTGCCCCACATCAAGCAAAACAAAAGAGACTATTATTAAAACAGGAACCACCAGAGACTAAGAGTTTGTAAAAATTACAGTTTTAATTGTGGTTACAAAAGCAATCAGTCAATGCACTAAATAAGAGAATAATCAAGCAAGACCAAGTTTAGTATTTGAAAGATTATTTTAAGAAATTCATAATGTAGAATATATATATATATATACACACACATATACATTTAACTAATATTAAATATAAATTTATATAAAAATAACCATGCATATATATGTATATATATATACATATAAATGATTTTTTTTTAAACAACATGGAGGTTCACTTCCAGAATGCCAATGTTAACCTAATAAGTATTCTAGGACAAGTTCATGATTAATGGGAAGGGAAGGAAATACTGTTGAACCTTGAACAATGTGGGGGCTGGGGGTACCAACACCCCATGTGAACAAAAGTCTGTGTATAACTTTCGACTCCTGAAAAACTTAACTACTAATAGCCTACAATTACATGCAAGTTTTACTGATAAACAGCTGATGAACACATATTTTGTATGTTATATATATTATATACTGTATTTTTAAAGTAAGCTAGAAAATGTCATTAAGAAAATCATAAAGAAGAGAACATAACATTTATAATATTGTACTGTATTTATGGAAAGACATCCACATAAAAGTGGACATGCATAGTTCAAACTCATGTTGTTCGAGGGTCAACTACAACCAAAAAAATAATAGAAACATTCCTAATTAAAAGGGCCTATCATGTCAGCTGGGTACATAGCAGATATCTGCATATTGATAATTCTAGTGAAATTTTAGGGCTTCAAGGATAAAGAAGAAATCAAGAAATCTTTCAGGGAAAAGATAACAATAAAGAAGATATGTCCAGCAAATGAAACCAAACCTTTACAGCAAAATTGGATGCTCAAGGACAGTGGAAAATGCTATCAAATTTGAGTGGGAAAATGATTTTAAATAATAATACTATACATAAACTATCAACCAAATTTGAAAAAATAAATACATTTTAAAGATATAAGGACAAAGAAGGTTTACAAATAATCCCTACCCACTATGAATACATGATGCTTGGAATATTAGAAAATAAGAAAAAATGTGAGAGAAATAATACCATAAGATAAGAAGGCATCAGCCTGAGTATGAACTAGAAGGATGGTCCTCAACCATTAGAATCACATCTGGAGTTTTTTTTTAAGAGTACTTTTAGTACAACTGTTCAAATGAGAAGATCATCTGAGATATTGGTAATATTTTAGATTATAAAGTACACAGATATGTTTACTTTGCAATGTTTAATCACAAAAAATACATATGCCTAATTTCTACCTCAAATTTATTAAGCCAGAGAATCAAGGGGTTGAGTCCAAGTGTGGGCATTTTTTTAAAAGCTCCTTTGGTTATTATAATTTGCATCCAAAAGGAAGCCACTGCCCCCAAAAACTGAAATGCAAACAAATTAATATTTTGTGAACCCCTGGCAGAGAAAATTAAGTTAATCATTCTACTTAATTCATAGTATATTAAAAAACCCTCTTGTTTTATTCATTTTTAATTGACACATTCCTTTATTGTCACCTCCTACTCTTATTCTCCATTCTTCCCCAGACAATCATTCTATTATGTTTGGTGTATATCCTTTTGTTCATTAAATATATAAATTGCTATGTGAGCTTGCAATATCTTATTCTGTGACTTAAGACACCTACTGCCCAACATGATAAATCAAGAACTAAAATAATAGCTTAAAAAACTATTAATATAATGTTTAACACCAAAATGAACTACAAAACAAAAACTATTTTAAAATATTTTGGAGAAAAATAACAGTCAGGTAAATAGAGATCTTTCATTTTATGAGACATTAATTTTCAAGATGACTTCTCTCTCAGAGAGATCAAATTATTTTACTTTGGGGGGGCCATGGGGTATCATTGTGACATATGATATGTAATAAATGTTTAGTTATTATTCCACTGGTAAAGTTTTAATCTGAGTATTTAAGACTTGGTTTCACATTTGGTCATATTTTATGTCTAACTTTATCATATTTGGACTAATTCTTGTGTTGTTTTTAGCACAGCATAGCATAATTCAAAATCCATAGAATGGTCATAGGCTCCTATCTTGAATGTGAAAAACATTCTTTACAAGTGATATTTTTTCTCTGATTTTATTGTTTTGCTGAAGAAATTTAGCCTCCAACCCACAAATTTGTGATCTCTTGAAAATAACATATTAACAGTTTGGATCTGTCACTGGGTAGGTGTCATAATTTGATCTAAAACAACACAATATTTGTATATGTACATACTGCAGTTATACACACACTGCATCAATTAAATAACCACATTGAAATCATAAAACATACATAAAAGCAGGTAAAAAGAATAAAAGATGTAGGAAGATACAAATTCTTTGGGTACCTATAGTAATCTAATCTCTTGTGAGCCTTTGTGGAAGGATAAAGTGAAGTCTTTATTCCACAGAGGCTGAAAGAGGAAGGGCTTCCAGCTGCCTCTACTGCCAGCCCACTACCTGGCCAGAGATGCCTCAGGAGGTGGCCAAAATGGTCAGGCAATGAGCACCAAGGTGAACCTCCAACAAAAGGAAAAAGCAATTTATATGGTCATTCCAGTAGAGAGTTTCTTATTGAAATATGTACATAAGTGAAAAGTTGGAATTGTTGATCCATGCTGTGCTAAGATATGGAAGAGGGAATTGAGGAAAATTTTTACAGGGAAGAACAGAATTGTGTGTGGGCATATGCATAACTGTCTGCAGACGTCAGACTTTAAATGAATGGAAATCTGTATCTTAATTTTACCCATTTATTACTGAATAATGGTTCCTTGTTACCATTGCTGAAGAAATGAGAGAGGTATTCATCTTTCAAAGCTGTATTATTTTTCAAAGGAAAAGTGCATTAGCTAATCTATATCTACAGGATCGTTACAAGATCACAAACATATATACATACATAGAAGGCACGATTCATTTAAAAGAGAAATTTGGGACAAGGTTAAATCTGATGACCCTATTACCAACCTATACACCCTATTGTGCATATATCTTTACAGAGAAAAAGAATGAAGATAGATATACCGGTATATGCCCTTGCACTCCATTGTTTTGACTTGATCCATTTAATAACCCCAAAAGATAAAAAGAATGAGGCAGTAGAGATATGGTGGTGATAAATAGCTATTGATATGTTATGATATAGCCATTCTATAGCCCTGAAAGACAAATTGCACTAGAGTTGAGTGTTCCGTGTCACGGTTGAAGAAACTACGAGAGAAAGGAATCAAATGATTTGCCCGAAGTCCTACACCTAGAGGCAGTATGAGGCATGGAGCCAAGCTGTCCTATTCAATGTAACTCTGCTATGTATTTTATCTTGTGACTTCAAATGACCACAGAGAGTTTCTGCTTTATGTTCATTTACAGAGTAGCAGCTAATTCTTTGCCTTTTAAGCAACATCATCCTTGATTACAATATCCATCCTGCAGAATAACAGATGTCCAGGTCTTAATCCCTAGAACTTGTGACTACGTTAAGGATACATGACAAAGGGAATTTAAGGTTGGTAGTCAGCTGATATTGAAACTGGGAGATCATCTTGAATTACCTGGATGAGCCCAGGGAAATCCCAGGGATCCTTAAAGATGGAAGAGGAAGACAGACAACGATAGAGGGAGAGGTAACTATGAAAGAATGGAGAGAGGTGCAATATTGCTGGTTTTGAAGAGGATGGAAGGGAGCACAAGCCAAGGAATGTGGGCAGCTTCTGGAAGGCAGAAATAGCAAGGAAACAGATTCTTCCCTAGAATCTCCAGAAATGAACATACCCCTGCCAACAACTTGATTTTAGCCCAATGGGACACATTTGACTTTTAGCTATAGAACTATAAGATACATTTATGTTGTGTAAGCTACTGTTTATGGTCATGTGTTCTAGCAGCAATAGAGTACTTATTCTTTATTAGCCTACACTAACAAACACCATTTCTTATTCAAGTTACCTGAGATGAGCAAGTCAGCAGTGGCTCCCACAAGTTCTGCTTGGTTCTACTCCATGACTTTTCTCAATTTGGAACCCAGTCCAAGGAAGTAACTATTATCTGGGTCGTCTTCTTCTCAAGTAAAGGTGGGCACAAAAGATATAAAACCAAAACTACATAGGCATATTCAAAGATTTCGCTCAGATGTGGAATACGTCACACCTGCTCACATTCACCATCCAAAGCCAATCTCATGACCAAACTAAACATAATGGAATGAGAAGCACACGGCTTACTTGGCAGAAAGGAAAGGGAAGTGTCATTGACATGTGTATCATACAGTGTGTCACAGATATGAAAAATAATGTATTTAGACTATGAGATGCTAGATTTTCCGATTCACCTTTTCCTAAGCTAAATTAACCATCCCTGGCGAGGTTAGTAAGGTGTTCAGATGGCTATTTTCCATGGTTGCTCAAAGAGACAGAGTCTGGTTGTTCTCAAAGGAAAAATCACTGTAGAAGTATCCCTAGCTCCACACTCCTCCCCACCCCCCACCCCCAAATAAATCAAGCAGAGTTATTGTCCTACAAAAAACAAACAAACAAAAAAACAAAGAGACAGCCCATTACCTGGCCAGAGATGCCTCAGGAGATGTCCAAAATGGTTAGGCAATGAGCACCATGTGTATCACGCCATCTTCAGCTTCCGCAGGAAGGTAAACCTACGTGACATAGAAAGGCTTACGGCTTTCTTCCTCTCTATATTATTTTCACTCAATACATACTTAAATGCGGGACACTGTTCTAAATACTGGGGATGGAAGTATTTTACTGCAGAGCAGAATGAAACAAAGGGTGGGGGAGCACAAGAGGTTGATCTAAGGTAATGTTGCAGAGTAAATTCAATGCAGTTTTACCTTTGACAGTACCTTCATGGTCTGCATATTCATTTTCCTGGCAGGGCCTCTACTAGTCCCTCCAACTGATCTCTAAGGTCAGGAACTCATGGCCAAGTCCGTCTTTCCAGGCCCACGGCTCAGCCCCGCTCCACCTGGTCCTTTCTCGCTAGCATCCTGTGCCAGCCAATATCTCAGGCCTCTTTTTGCTGTCAAAACCAACCTGTCCTTTGTCCAGGTTAATAGGGCTTTTTGAAGCATTGTGAATAATTCTTAGCAGGTTCTTTCTCCAATCCCCTCTTCACCACGCTACACACCCATCAGTAGTCAGCATGGACTCCTACAGATCCAGACCTATCTAACTAAAAAGGCAAGCATGTTTCTTTTTTTTTTTTTTTTAAGATTTTCTATTTATTTATTTGACAGAGAGAAAGATCACAAGTAGGCAGAGAGGCAGGCAGAGAGAGAGGGGGAAGCAGGCTCTCTGCTGAGCAGAAAGCCCGATACGGGGCTCTATCCCAGGACCCTGAGATCATGACCCGAGCGGAAGGCAGAGGCTTTAACCCACTGAGCCACCCAGGCGCCCTGGCAAGCATGTTTCTTGAGAAGGATACTACTTCCCCTTCACTAACGAGTCCACCCAATAGCCATTCATGAAGCTTGCATTCCACTGGAGGTAGTAGGCAAGGATTAGGGAACACAAAGTAAAAGAAAACACACTTCCCACGCTGGGCAACTCACAACCTTAGAAGGCAGATACCTAAGGAAACGAACACAAAAAGTGTTGCCAAGCTGATCCAGGGCTGGTCGGCCTTCTGATGTCCGCCTCAACCTTGCCCTGTTCTCTTCCGTGATGCAGGGGGCCAAGACCAGCAGGATGTCTGAATGCTCAGTTAGCTGGCTCTCTGTAGATCCAGCCAAAGGGGGGTGCTGGCTAGAGACTGGAGAGCACGTAAAAAAGATGAAAAAATTAAGTGAAAACTGAGGCATGGAGAATTAATAACTTGCTAAGATACCACAGTTACTAGGTGGCAGACATGGAATTTCAAACCTGAATTAATCAAGAAAGAGCCCTCTTTCCCAATATCCTATATTGAACACAGTAATCTAAAACCACCCCTTGCCACTTAATGGAGCTGTGAGGAAGGGGAACAGGGAGAGATGACAGATAGGTTCTAAAGAGATGTCCAGACATAGAGAAGATCCTAGAACACGCAGGAAGCAAGAGAGAAGAGGTCTATACGAGACTGCCTGTGCAGTGTCCTAAAGCAGTCAAAGAATAAGACCGAAGAGAGCAATTCAGGTAGGGACAGAGATGGGAAAGATGGGTAAATTAGAAGGAAGTAGCAAATAGAAGGTTCTTGGGGCTTAGTGTGGGTGGCAACAGATAAGAGAACTGGAAGATGGATAAGAGGAAAGCAGGGAGGGGTGCCTACGCCTTAAGCCTCTGCCTTTGGCTCAGGTCATGATTCCGGGGTCCTGGGATCCAGCTCTGCATTGGACTCCCTGCTCAGCCAGGAGCCTGCTTCTCCCTCTGCCTCTTCCCCTCCCTCTGCTCATGCTCTTATGCTCTCGCTCTCCCTCTCAAATCATTAAAATTTAAAAAGAGAAATTAAAAAGTAGAAAGCAGGAAACAGGAGCGTTGTACAGATGCTCACAAGGGGCCTTCCTGGGATGGGGGGGCTCTACCACCTTCATGTCCCAGGGAGAGATCTTTGGAGCAGACCTGCAGATGCCTGCTTTCATGGCTTCCTGCTCTCTGCCAGCTCAGTGGTGGGCACTGCTTACAGAACAGAAACTTTTCCTTGGCCTCACATGTGTCAGGGGTCCTCACCACCTCACCAAAGAAAGCAAAGGCACCACGGGGGGGGGGGGCAGGGGGTAACACAGAAACTGCAGCTAGACAACTAACTCTTTGTCTTTTTAGATTATGGAGGCATTATTGGTTGAGGAAGAAAAAGAAATTAAACACAAATAGAATGATAAGTACACATCTGTTTACACAATACTGACATTATTCAGAACACCCATGTGCGATCTCATTGCCTTCCTTCTATTGGCCTGGGCATTTGTGTCCCTCCCCCGCCCCTCCATCTACCCTTCCTCTTGAGCAGGATGTTGAACATGGGGAGGGCCACGGGAAATAGGTAGTTTCTGGATCAGTGCGGTTCCAGCTGATTAACACGTTTTTAAAGCAGGAAAGTTAGGAAAATTGTACGTACTCACGTACCTACGTAAAAGGCAGCCACGGGAGGTACATAGGCCTGTATTCATGGGAGGGCCGTGGTATTACACTGCAAGGAAGCCCTGAACAACACTACCGTCCCATGAACGTCTCACAACAGGAATCCCTGAAACGTCTGCCCATAGGAAGCCGTGACCGTGCACTCTCACTCTTTGAGGGAGGAGGGTTCATGTGCACAAAACCAGCTTATGCATCATGTTTAACCTCCTGGCGGGGCGCTTGGGCAGAGCCGGCCAAATGCTGAAGAACTTCTCTCCCTCCCCCAGAAGTTGTGCCCCGGGAGAACTAAGGGCAGCCCAGGAGTGAGTGCACACAGATGGCCCTTAACAACAGTGGCTGCGACAGCAGTAGGAAGGACTCTGAAAAGCCCTCCTGCGCCCAGCTGATTTTCAGCACCGGGGGCCGCCAAAGAGCCTGCAGGGCCTTACGGATGGACCGGTGAGCACTGAGGTATGCTCCTAGCCGAGAGACCGACTAGGAGACTGACATTCAGAGAAATCAGAGTTCGTCACTTGCCAGAAGACCCACAGCTAGTGGAAGGGGAGCCAAGATTCAGGGCAGCTTTGGTACAGATGCCCTTTAAACCTGATTCCCTCAACCAACATCTCAGGCTATTACCCATTCCCTCCTTCCCTCTTTCATTTGGTAATTTTCTCTTAATTGTCCCTCTTTTACATTTCAGGGCAACCAATGGTACGGGGCGGCCCTTCCAGTTACCTAAGGAATGTTTCTTTAAATATGAATTTGAAGCCTCCCTCCCAGAATTGCATCCGGTTGGAATTCTGTTTTATCTGCTGAGCGGTGTGGGGCCGGGGCTGCCAAGCCCTGGCTTGACTGAATTAATCCGCCGGAGGCTCTCCCGGGGAAGCCAGCAATTCTGCGGTGACTTTCCCCGGGCAGATGGCCCCGTAGTCAGCTCGGAGAATGCAGGGGGAAGTCTGGCTTGGCCACTCCAACAGACTGGGTGGACAAAGGCTGGGCTGGACGCAGATGCCCAAGCAATTGTATGGAGTCTATTTCCTGTCATTTAAACCCAGTGTCGTTTATTATTCAACTCAGAGTGTATTTGAGAGATTCAATTTGGAGGGTATATGACACACATAGTAAGTGGGGATGTATTATCTGAGTTCATTTGCTGGAGGACAGGTGTTCACATCACAAGAACCAACAGCCCCATCGACAGTAATTGGAGCCTTGGCTGGCAGTCTGAGCCTAGAGGGCAAGGACTAAAGTGCATGAAGAATGAACTCATAACAATTTCCACACGCGGCATAGTGTGTTTTACTTGAGGCTCTCAAAGCACATTTCGGCATTCATTCACTCCCCCCTACAACTCTGCCTGGGTTTGCTTATGCTCTCCCTCTGCAGCCAGGAAAACAAAACAAAGAACAGAATGGAAGACTCTCGTTGGGGGGGGTGGGGGTGGGGACACTGGCCACTGGTGGGAC
Source organism: Nasua narica (assembly GCA_028533885.1). NCBI lineage: Eukaryota > Metazoa > Chordata > Mammalia > Carnivora > Procyonidae > Nasua > Nasua narica. The sequence continues at coordinate 45,817,840 of CM052808.1, forward strand.
AGGGATTAAAAACTCAGGAGGCCTGAATCCTCATTCTCTCTCCTTGGAACTGCCCCCCCACACACACTCCCATCTCCCTCTCATGTATTATTTAGTGTGTGAGCCAGGATATTATTAAGGAACCTAGACTGGTGGATCCAATTTTGTTCTGGTTAATTAATTTCAAAATGGGTGCAAGTCTGCACGGCTGCACAAAATCACACTGGATACAAATCAAACACAGAAAGTGATAGATGTGGACAGTTCTCATAAAATAGTTACCGGATTGTGTGTGTCGAACGTATACATACAACAAAATCACGACAACATCAATACAAACAACATCACACAACAATCACAACAAGCCACTGAACACACTTTCAAGAACACGTGGACTGTGTGGTTAAGTATTGCTCTGTGAACAGAGGGCAGTCGGTGGGGGGAGAATGTATAGATCTGTATGAAGCCAAGAAACTCCAGAGCCTAGGCACTATCTTAACTACATATCTAATGTCATTTCAGAACACTTTGCATGCTAAATTCACTTAAAAATAGGAAATTAGAAACCCCTGTCCTTGTGGGCTTTGTTAATAATGAGCAGGGAGAAAAATGGAACTTTTGCCCTGGAGCTCAGGTGAAAAGACATAATTAAAAATACTGCCCTGGAAAAAGGCTTCCCAGGTGGCAGGTGGCTGCTGCATACTTACCAACAGCCATCTCCGGCAAAACCAACACGCTCAGTTAAGCTCCTTCCGCTTATCACAAACGCAGTGTGCTTCACCGTCCATCGAGAGATTCCGAAGGATAAATTGAGTATATGGGAAAAAAGAGATCGACCGCCATCTTCTCTTTTCAGGAATGACGGAGGGACCCATGAAATAACGTAAGCATCTCTGACCTTTAGGAAATTAAATTTGACCCATAACATGATGAAGGTGTGCAAGATCACTCCCCACCTCTATGCAGGCAGTACACGGTACAACATCGGGGCACCCAGCACACCCCGCACCCCTAACTGGGACGGAAAAAAATGCCTTTTCTATGAAGTCCGATTTGTCCAGTTAACTGACTCAGCCTAAGCCCATAAACAGACATAAGATCATCTAAACTTTTTCACAGAGGAGAAGCAGTTGTCAGCTTTTGTTTGACGCAAATACCAGGATATAATGAATGATCTCTACCATCATGATGTTTCCAATACAATTTTCATTTTACTCTAAAATGAAAGGGGAAAGAATGGAAAAGGAACACTATGTGGGAGAAAAAAGTCTCAAAAAGCTAAAGTAATTGGTCCAAGTAAATGGAGTATCTAGGAAGGTATAACTAGAAGGACCATTATTTCTCAATTTCCTACAAATTCTTAGATTTCAAACCACTGAGAGGTGTGACCACCCTGTTTAATGGGTTTCTCCCAAAGCTAGTTTCCGTAGCTTAGTAAGTTAAAGCTTCACTTGCAGAGTAAAGCAGCATATGTAGCTTTGGGACGAAACTGTCAACAGAAACAACAAAAGAGTGAAGCCAGAAACTCAGTATCTCCTTGGCCTCATACTCTGTTCTAATGACTAAGCTCTTGCTTTGTTCTGGATACATAGTTCCCGTCCAAAGATATCCCACCTACAATGACTGCCTGCTGTATTTTTTTTTTTTTTGATGTCTCTGGTCCTCCCTTGAAATTCATTATTCCTCCTTTGCTCATTGCCCGGCCCCAGTCCACTGCCAGAAACTGCCAGGTTCCTGGACGATGGCCTCTCCCTGGTCACCATGATCCCTGGTTCCATCCATCCTGTCAGCACCTACAGTTGTCATAGGGAAGCCAATTCCTCAACACAAGAAAGAGGAGCAATTGAGAATATCAAAGCAAGGAGCAGGAAAGAGACTACCGTACCATATTATCGCTGATATTTATTTCTGAATTTTCTTCCACATGGTCTTTGCCTTCATCCTAATTCCCGGTGCTTGGGACAAAAGTGATCATTGAGTTCATTTCTTGGCTACACATGGTTTTTCATTGATTCCTTCTCTTCCATCAGAGGATACATTTATCTTCCACTCATTAATTCAGCTGGTGTGAATTTGCAAGCATATGTTCCCTAGAAGAAATTTAAATGATTGTAACCTTAAACTCAAGAGAACAAAAACCCTAGTCATTTAAGGAATTTTAACAGAGTCTAAGTGTCTGTTAGATTATCCAAAGACCAGTCATATCTTTATTCACTCTAACACATGTCAAACAGATTTTGACAATTTCTATTTCCATTAAGAACAGAAGATTGCCTGTTATGTGCTTGTAACATCTAGAACAGTGCCTGACACATAAAAGGCCCTCAATAAGTACTTGCCAAATGAATAAATTAGGTATATGTAAAGTATTTGGATAGCAGATTTCTTCTCTTCTCAATATTTTTTCATGCATTCCCCACAATATGAACCAGAGCTTTCCATACAAAGGTGGTGAGTATCAAATAAATGGGTTGATGAATAAGAGACCCAGTAACACCAGTTATAAAATATCTGTATGATACAGTCTCAAATGTATCTAAAGACACATATGTAAGCATAAAAAACATTGTAGCAGGGAATGTGGCAGGATAGGAACAGTAGTTATCCCTGTGTTGTATAATTTTCCTGTTTTGATTTTTTCTAAAATTAATATGGATAACTTTAATTTATATTACCCAAATCACTACAGTCATGATAAAAACAATTTAAATAATACCAAAGTTATTTAAACATAAATTTTGTTTTCATCTCAAATGCTACTCCCCAATGCTAAATATTATTAATTCTTTGATATAGACACACACGAATAATATAGAAAATGGCTCAGTCATACTGTATAAACAATATTGTATCCAGCTTTTTCATTCAATGATATAGTGTGCGTGTATATAAATGTATGTATGTATATATGTATGTATGTATGTTGTGTATGATATATACCAGGTATATAAATATTCCTTCCCTATTTTAACAGCTGCTAATTATTTCATTGAAATGGATGCACCTTCCTTTATATAATCAATACTTTTTTGGTAAATTATTAGACTATTTTCAACTTCTTATCTGTAATAAACACCATTTCAGGCTTGTTCAATGATTTTTCTATATTAAATTTTTATGAATGTATTTATAATACAAATAGTCTAGACATAGTTAAAGATTTTGATGTATTCTGTCAGATAGCTTTCCAGAAATGACATAATGATGTGCATTCCAATTATGTGTAAGATTTTTACTTCCCTAAAACATTTACTAAAGTCATATCTTATAAAATATTTTAATCTTTGTTCATCTGATAATTTAAAGCATCTAATTGCTGTTTTAATTTACAATTCTTTGGTTATTATGCTATGTATCTTTTTATTTTTATTAGATGTTTGTTTTATCGTGAATTATAGTGTATGCCCTTGGCCCATTTTTCTTCAGAGGTATTGCTCCCTTTGTTTGTTTGTTCACATATTTATTTTTTTTAATTATTTATAAGAGGCCATTTTTTAGAGGGATAAGAACTCTGTATTCCTGATACACACTACAAATCTCTTTCTTAATATTTCATTCTCTCAGTTTTATTTTGTCATTCATAAACTAGTTCTTTTTACACTATGCAAATTGTAATTGTTTTCATTTCATTGTCTTCGAGTTTCATATTTTGCTTAAAAAGTACTTTCTATTTCAAGAATATTAAAATACTGTCCTACAAATTTCGAATAATTTTAATTTTTCTAATGTTTCATATTTTTATATTTATTAAACCATCTAGAATTGTGCATGTATGTATGATAAGATGCAGGAGGCTGAATAAGCTTTCTTGTCAAATGAAGATCTAATTGTGCCAACACCATTTATTGAATATTTACTTCACTAAATGTTTTCAAGCAAGGAGTGACAAAATCACGTTTTAGGTAGACAAAATGAGGGCTGGAATAGAGATGCATCAGAGCGAATAGCTGAGACTTGATGTTTTTTGGCTGTGGAAAAACAATATGTAGGTTGCAGTTCAGTGAAGACTTTGCCAAACAGGGATATTTAGATGTTATATAGTTATCAAATGCCAAACATAAACATTCATATACAAAAATATTAATGTACACTGATAGCTCAAAATACAAAATCAATCAGAAATGGATCATAAACTGAAGACTATAAGTTTTTATTTTATTTTACTTTATTTTAATGGAATATGCTTTATTTTTATTTTCATCATTATTAGTTTTTTAAAGTAAGCTCCAGGCCCAATGTAGGGCTTAAAATCATGATACTGAGATCAAGAGTCGTATGCTCTACTGACTGAGCCACCCAGGCACCTCAAGACTATAAAACTTAAGAAAACAAAATATAGCAGAAAATGATTTTGACCTGGGATGAGGTAAGGTAACTCTGTACAAGAGCACAGGTTAAAAAAAAAATCCTGAAAGAATGATAAATTGCATTTATCAATATTAAAAACTTCTGCTCTTCAAATTACACTTTTAAAATAAAAAGACAAGTTATAGCCTAGGAAGAAATTTTTGCAAAAAAGAAATCTGACAAAGGACTTTTATTCAGAATATATAAAAACTTTCACAACTCAGTAAAAGTGGGCAAAAGATTAGAACAGACAAGTCATCAAAGAAGTTATTAATACCAAATATGCATATACAAATATGCTCAACATTAGTCATCAAGGAAATACAAAATAAAAATATATACATATCACACACCTATTAAAATTACTAAAATTTTAAGACTGACAATATCAGGTGCTGGGGAATATGAAGAGAAACTGGATCTCATATATTTCCAGTGTAAATGCAAAAAAAAAAAAAAACAACAAAAATAAGTGGTACAGCTCTTTGGGAAACACTTTGGCAGTTCTTTTTTTTTTTTTCTTTTAATTTTATTTATTTATTAGAGAGAGAGACTGAGAATGAGAGGGGAGAAGGTCAGAGGGAGAAGCAGACTTCCCGCAGAGCCGGGAGTCCGATATGGGACTCGATCCTGGGACTCCGGGACCATGACCTGAGCCAAAGGCAGTCGCCCAACCAACTGAGCCACCCAGGCGCCCACTTTGGCAGTTCTTATAAAGGTAAATATACATTTACCATATCACCAAATAATTTTACTCCTAGGTACTCGAGTATTATCTACTCGAAAGAAATAAAATGAACATCCACACAAAAACCTGTGCCAACTATTTGTAGTAGTTTTATTCATAATCACTGAAAACTGAAAAGAACCTTAAATGCACACCTCTTGATGAATGGATAAATAAATTATGATACCTACATGTGACGACTTAAATGAATCTTAAAATAATTATGTCAGTGAAAGAAGCCAGATTCAAGTAGCTATATTCTGAATGATTTCATTTATATAACATTCCAGAAAATCACAACTAAAGAGAAAGAAATCAGTGGTTGGGAAAGGGAACTGATGTCAAAAAGACATAAGGGAACATTCTGAAATCAAATGAAATATTCTCTAATCTGATTATTAGTGATTATATGACTGTTTACATTTGTCAAATTTCATCAGAATGAATTTTCCTGCATTTAAATTATACCTCAAAAAGCCAGACTCAAAAAATGAGATGAGGAAGACATTTTGTAAAAAGAAAAGAAAAAAAAGAGATGATCAGAGGAAGTAAATTTTAAGCTGGGGATGAAAGATGAGTAGAAATGAGCCAACTGATTGGAGCAAAAATGTTTGAGGCAAAGGGAATCATTTGGGCAAAACTGCTAAGGAGGGAGGGAGAATTTGGATATTAGAGAAAGTAACCTGAGGTCAGTGTGGTGGAGGAGGAAAGTGTGACAGTGAATGTGGGAAGAGAGAGAGACAGCACCAAATCATACAGGGTCTTATACCAACTACTTGAGAGTTTAGAGTTTATGGTAACTGCAGTAGAAATCACCAAGATTTTAAGTAGAGGAATAATGTGATCTGATAGAAGTTGTTAGGTCATTCTAGATGCTTTGGTGAGAAGGATGGTGAGGGCAAAGTAGGCGTGGGAGACAGATCAGGAGAATGTTGCAAAGAGTGATGGGAATTCGATGGGAGAGATGACGGTACGGCTGGTGTAGACAGAGAAAAGGGGCCATATTTGGGACATATTTGGATCCTCAACTCCCTCAGCTACGAAAATGGAATTAATGATAACATCTGTGTCATAGAGTTGCGACAACGGAATGTATACAATTAGTTTGCAACTTTGTTCAACATATTACAAATGTTCGATACATGTTGACTGATACTTTCAATGATGAAAATAAAATACATACTGCTTCTCCTGTTTCTGCTTTCATCTCCATCCACGTTGCCTGGGAGGCTCTCATCGTCTACACCTCTCCTCTCCCCACTCCGCTTTCCTGAGATACAATTGACAATTACATAACACTGTGTAAGTTTAAGGTATACAATGTATTGATTTGTTAATCCTTACTTATTGCAAGATGATTACCACTGTGGTATTAGCTAAAATTAACTCTCAGTACCGCCAGTACCGTCTTTACAATATGTCTATGTGGAACCAGTCCCATTCTTCTTTGGTGATGATTTGAATGCTGGTTGTCTTTCTCCCAAGAATGTACAATAATGCATCATCAAAACCATGCAAGACCCAGGCCTACACTGCCAGTTACAGATTACAGATAACCAGGTAATATCTATGCAGTGTTAAACTGACCTGGTTACATTTGCTCTGCTTTCTTCCTGCCATTGAATATTTGAGTATTCTTTTTTGTAAGGATGATATGATGCAAATCTGTTTTCCTTAATTATGTGTGCTTACTATTATAGGAGAATCAAACCTACTTTTATTATTTTTATTTTACTCCCTCCAAAAAGGCCATTATAATCATAGAAATATAAATGATACAGGGCCTGGACAAGAAGAATGAAAGTGAGAAAGATTAATAAGAATTTGGAAAAAAGACTCAAGGAGATCATGTGAACAATAGAATACAGAGGATCATGAATATGAAAAAGTCAAGGACAACTCTAGTTTCCATTCCCATTGGCCTGGGTGAAATCGTCACTACTGACATGGAAAGAAAAATCAGGAGAGGATTCTTTTTAGAGGAAAAAAAAGAAAGATAATGGATTCTCTTTAGAGAATTCTCTTTAGAATTCAGTGAGAGTGAAATGACAATAGAATTTCCAAACAAATGTGTCCAAGGGCAGTTGTAAGCTATCAAATGAAGCCTTAGCCCATTTGAGCACTTTATTTTTCTTTTCTTTTTTATTTGTTTTATTATTATTATTATTATTATTATTATTATTATTATTATTATTTTAGGATGCTGAGACTACACTGCGCCTCCAGGGGGAGGGTGAGAGGGCCAAAAATTGCCCAGCAGCCAGTTGGTAGGAGGAAAATAATTTGAGCACCAGGCAAGTCAGAGATTGAGCAATATATAGGCAAAGGTTCAGAAAGACAGGTTGGCTTAAGAAGATAAAATTAGTAGAAACCCAGTCCCCAAAGACTGTAGTTCAGATCCAGAGTTTCATCATTTAGGAGAATTTGGAGTAACTACCTAGACAGCAAATAAGGACTTGGACTTGTGTATAGAGTTACAGAATAGGTAGCAGAAAGATCCAAATTGGTATCCTCCCCAATCAGACACAGTGAAATTCGCTACTCTGACTTGTTCGCTAAACATAGTTTACACACTTGACAGTGATGAGCTCTAAAAGATAAAACAATTTGTGATATTCCTTTAAACGAAAAAAATAGCTTCAAAATTATTATTATTATTTTCAAGACTTTATTTATTCATTTGACAGAGAGAGAGAACACAGGTAGGCAGAGAGGCAGGCTGAGAGAGAGGGGGAAGCAGGCTCCCTACTAAGCAGAGAGCCTGATGTGGGGCTCAATCCCAGGACCCTGAGATCATGACCTGAGCCGAAGGCAGAGGCTTTAACCCACTGAGCCACCCAGGCGCCCCCAAAATTATTTTTATACTTGTTTTAACATCTGTACATAGTTTTTGCCTCAGAAAATCAGACAGTAAAAGCAAGAGACCTGAAATCTTTTCTTTACTGATTTATTATCCTTCAGTATTATTTGATGGCTTTGTTCATGAATTCCTTTTACTTGAACCATTACTTCCTGGTTTCCAGTGGTATTTGTAGCATCTCCTAATTTAGAATCATCCTCAAATTTAACATGCTGGCTGCTCCCTCCATAATTAATAAGGTTGTTAAATAAGATAGGCCACAAAACTCTTATCACCAGCCATCACACCTTAACTGGAAATACTCCATTATTATCTTTGTTTTCTAATTTTTCACTCAGATTTTAGTTCTTGAGATGGTACTTGAATCTTATCCAATCTCAGTAAACTTAGCAAATAGATTTCTTGAGATGCATGGTCCTGAATGTTACTCAAATCATGGCTTAGTATGTGGTTGTTATTTCCCCTCTTAACAGAATCAGAAAGACAACTTCATTTTACAGATATGATTTGTCTTTTAAAAGAGTGGCATTTATAAATTTTAAACAATTGCCAAGTTTAATTATTAGTACTTGGTTACATACATTGTTTTTATGGTTTTGTATATTTCATATTTGTAAGTTTCACCTACTAAACAAAAACTTGTATATTTATGAACTCTTTTATTCATTCATTTATCAATGTGTTACATATCTACTACATTGAGGCAATGGCTTCTTTTCAAAATTTCACTTACAAATATTTTATTTTAAAACATTACTAAAACTCAAATTGCACCAAAATTTTCTAAGAATATTTGTTTAAGTATATGAGAAAGTATAAAAAGTATACCACTTTCTTTAGAAAGTGATCTGCCTCGTTTTTATTGCCACTTTAAATAATTTAAATTGGTTTGGTGAACTCATCTTATTTTTTATTAGCAGTAATTCTTTTTATTATCAAATAACTTTTAACATAACTTAAATCTAAGTAATTTTCTCTGACTTCAAGTTTTTTAAATTAAGTATGTTCTACGTACAACGTATGAAATGTTAAGACTATTTTACGCCAAGATCTAATGTGTATTCCACGAAAACTGCAAAGAGGTTTGTCAATATTATTAAGATATGTGCAAATTGAAATTTGAGGGTGAGAAGATAGAAATGTACATGTGAAAGTCAAAAACAAATATTGTGAAGGCAGTAGATATTTCATGGAATAATAAGAATAATGATGATCGCTCACTGATAATGATCACTCAGTACATGCCCGGCATTCTTCTAAACACTTCACATAAATTATCTCATTTACTATATTCATATTATTTTATAATTGAGAGCACTGAGAATCTGAGACATTAGATAATCCATCTAAGATTACTCAGCCTGTAATAGAACTGAGGTTTGATTCTAGGTCTATCCCATTCCAATGCATGGGTTTATAACCACTCTACTATACTACTTTCACAATGAAGAGAGTGGTATTTGTAATTCAATGGAGAAGTAACAAGTAAGAGTATCTGTAATAAGACTTATATACCCCCAAATCATTTAAGACTCTGAGATGGTTCAATTTAAAGTTTAGCAGAAAACTGCAGCCTCGCGTTTTTTATGGCCTTTGCTTAAAATTCTCCATGTCTGTCCAGAATCCCCTCGGGACTCTTACTTGTATTCAAAAGATAATTCAATTTGCTCTCATTTCATCCCTGGAAATGAAACTCAAATCTAACCCTTTAGTAGGTGAATGGGGGAAGGGGAACTCTTTAATCACCAGCAGGATCTGGTTACCCCAGAACGTGGTCCCACAAACCTGCTTTTTCTACTATCAAAAGTAGGACAGAGTCCTGCGTGACGAGGCTGCTGCTTTTGCAGCCTCGTCATGCAGGAATATCATGAATGTTGGAATATCATGACTCCTTTTGACCTCAGATACTAGGGTTGATGCAAAGCCAGCTGTTTAGGGCGAGATCGAGGAGAGATCTCATTTCTGTATTATGCTCACTCAAGCACGCAGTGCTCAGTGCAAAATTGGGTATGATGCAAAGTATTGCAGCTCCTTCCATTCACCCAAAAAGAGCTTCCCCAGGGCGTAAGCCTACCTCCTGTGAGGATACCCTATTGGAACAGGCCCCAGAACCAGATATACCTTTTGATTTCCTTATCAGCATTACAGTTGAGCCAATGAGTGGATTAACTGTTAATGGGAAAGTGGAAGATTCTTGGGGAAAATTACAGTATCACATTGGACTTTATGAGGATATAGAGAAACACCATTGGCTGTGGATTCATTGAAACCAAAGTTTTGGGAAAGCAGAGTTCAAAATTCAAAACAATAAAAGACTAAAACTTTTAGAAGTTTAGTCAGAGAGAAAGACTCTAAAGTTCAAGAAGGATGAGAGTCTCTAAGATGAAATTGACATGAAGGATGGGTTCCAGGGCACAAAAACTAGCCTTACATGTTGAAGGAAACCCAAACCACTGCATTAGGAACATTAGGATAAATTCTTATACTCGAAAGGCAAGAATATGACATGGAAATGTCACAAAAAAAGCTTAAGTAAAACCAAAATTTTTAAGAAACTACAAGAAGAGCTTCAGAAAGGTTAAAGCCCAAAATGACATGAGACTTAGGGGAGAGAAGGACAAGAAAAATGTACTTGGCTTAAAAAAAATCTTTGAGTTTTACTTACATATGGTAAAATGGAGACAATGTATACAGCTTGATGAACTGTACATACATCTATATTTAGTAATCACACCCAAATCAATGTACAGAATGTTACTAACACTCAGGTGACTCTCTCATGCTTCCTCCATAAGTCAACAACCCTCCAGAGGAAGCCATCATCTTGAATTCAATTGCTGTAAGTTAGTTTTACCTATTTTTGAAATTTCAGATCAATTAAATCATATAGCATCTGGTTTCAGGGTTTTGTTAGCCATGACAATATTATTTCCACAAGAGTCACCTATGTGGTTGGGTTTAGCAATAGTTCTTTTCCATTGCTGTAAAAGGCCCCTTTTAATAAATATACTATGACTTATGTTGTATTCTATTTAAGCTGACAGCCTGTAACTGGCAAGACATATCATCTGCCCCATTTTCAACTTTCTCCTCTGCCACCCAGGAAAGGATAGGATTAACACAGTCAACACTCCCTTTTGAAAACAGGAAAATGGGAGGCACACAGAAGTCAGGTTAAGAGTAGTTTGCAACAACGTGGATGGAACTAGAGGGTATTATTCTAAGCGAAATAAGTGAATCAGAGAAAGACAATTATCATATGATCTCACTGATATATGAGGAATTTGAGAAACAAGACAGAGGAACATAGGGGAAGGGAGGGAAAAATGAAACAAGATGAAACCAGAGAGGGAGACAAACCATAAGAGACTCTTAATCTCAGGAAACAAACTGAGGGTTGCTGTGAGGGGGTGGGGGAGATGGGAGGGACGGGGTGACTGGGTGATGGACATTGGGGAGGGTATGTGCTGTGGTGAGAAAAATAAAAAAGAGTAATTCTGGAATCCTGGGATGCAGTATTCCCACCCTTATTATCTAAAGGTGGGGAATAGTCTCTGATTAGACCTTAGTTTGGGTTTGGTAGCTCCCAGTGCACTGTTTTCCATAGCTTTCCATTATGCTCCCCTGCTTTTTCCTCCCTGGCCACATCTCTGATGAAGCAGTGTTCTCAGCCTGCCTTATTCTCAAAGATCTGGGGCCCGAGGGTAGCTAATGGCCCAAACTGTCACGTCAATATTTGTCCTGGTGTTTCTTTGGCAGTAAAATTCGTTCAAATACATACACTTTAATCTATTTGATTTCCTTCCACAAACCAATAGGGGCACCAACAAGTCATTTTTAAGACAGGGCTCTAGGCTTAGTTATAAGTTTAGTAGTACCTGGGGGAGCCAATTCTTTAGTCTCTTTGCCCTGAGACCTCTTGTCCAACTGAAAGGATTAACTAATTGTTATTTTAATCAATTTAAAGATTCTCACAAAGGGCATGGCAGCCATACCTTTGGTTTTGGTTTACCTGTTAAAGATGAAAAAATGTTTACTCTTCTTTTTTTTTTTTTAATATTTTGTTTATTTATTTGACAGAGACAGAGAGACAGAGAGAGAGGGAACACAAGCAGGGGGACTGGGAGAGGGAGAAGCAGGCTTCCTGCTGAGCAGGGAGCTCCATGCTGGACTCAATCCCAGAACCCTGGGATCATGACCTGAGCCCAAGGCAAATGCTTAAGGACTGAGCTACCCAGGTGCCCCCAAAAGTTTACTCTTCTGGGCGCCTGGGTGGCTCAGTTGGTTAAGTGACTGCCTTCAGCTCAGGTCATGGTCCTGGAGTCCGGGGATCGAGTCCCATATCAGACTCCCGTGTCTGCGGGAAGTCTGCTTCTCCCTCTGACCTTCTCCCCTCTCATTCTCAGTCTCTCTCTCTCTAATAAATAATAAATAAAAATCTTTAAAAAAAAAAAAGTTTACTCTTCTAACAAAGTGATGTCCCAGAATTTATGGCCTCTTCATACTGCCTTTCTTCTTCACATTCAATGTGGCAAATTCATTTTACAGATCATGTCTATCTTCTAGATTCTTGAAAATGCAGCAAATAGCAAACAAAGCACACAATGAATACCAATAGTCTTTCCCCCTCACCTTTACCTAAAGTCACAAACTCCTTTAGTATCTGCTTTCCAAGTTACATCAGTGGATTGTTTAACCAAAAATAGTGCCTTTACATAATGTGAGTTGACATCTTTCTAGTCTCTAAACACAATTTCCTTGCCACCCACTGCCAGATCCTACAATCAAAATCACAAAAATTTGGTGTTTTGTTATAGCAGCCCCCCACTTCTAGGTACCAATTTTTGCATAGGAGTGTATAATGTTATGTTGTAGTCACCTAAAACTCTAAATCTTAGTGGTTTAAAAAACAACAAAATTACACGTCTTACTATATATCCACTGTGAGTCAATTTTCTCTACGTGTTCTTCATTCTGGTATGGAGACCAGTTGAGAAGTCCCTATGGGAAATGCTGATAATCTTGTGGTAAGCTAGTCTCTGAAAGTGACACATGGCACTTTTGTTCATACTTCATTGGCTAAAGTAAGTCCCATGATCAAGCTTGATGTCAGGTTGGAGATAAATGCTCCTTCCATGGAGAAGGACAGTGAATGTTTTTAACCAAAAATACAATCAACTATAATAAGGTGTAACTTCTAGCAATTAGGGCTGAGTATCAGTGAGCTGAGCAATTAAAGTATCTGGACAGAAGCTGAAAAGTCTGCACCACAATGATAAATATAGCTATCATTTATAAAGTACGTAATAAGATCCTAGACCCCTGCTTCCCTTTACTCTTCGTAAAGCCTACACAATGATGGAAACTGTGGCTCAGAGATGCACTTTACCCCAGATTAAACAGCAATTAGTTACAAACTTGTAACCTAGTCTGATTCGAAGTACATGCTTTTTCCATTCCAATATACCATCATAGCTATCAAATAACCTCACACAGCAGTAAGGTGTTGGACTAATATCCTCTTATATCGGCTTCACCAAGATTCTTTGATTACAAATATTTTAAATTAGCAGCTTCAATTAACTCTTTATTAGGGCCAGGATTTGGCAAATGTCAATTGGTAAAATACTGTTAAATTAAAACTTTTATTCTGTTTGGTAAATAACCGTATCCAAAGCTTCCTCCTCACTGCCCCCCCCCCCACCCAACTAAGCTATCCCTTTTAGACATGGTTGAGGACCTCCAAGACTGCATTTTGATTCAGCAATTAAAGGGTTCATTCTTCCCTACTAGGGTTTCTTCAGACAATCCCTATGTCCTTGCAATTGGTCTGTGCCTATATCTTCCTGCTTTTTAAATATTGTGAGTATCACCCTACCTAGTAACTATGGAGTCATAAGTGGGCTAAGTCAAGATTAAGATTCATTCTGAAGGGAATAATTAGTCAGTTGGAACAGAAGCTATCCATCAAAAAATTAAGATAACTATTAGATGTGAAATATAAAAGTCATATGCTTAAAAGGCTTCATCATGAAAATGCATAAAGTATTCAATTATGATGAATCAGATTACTAACTGAATAGATCGTGTTTTCATTTGTTAAAGATAGAATGGGAAGTTTGTTCAACTAGTTCATATTGTCTTTCTTACAGGTTATTTTGTGTGATGGTTGATATCAAATAAGGTGAAATTTAAATATTCTTTTATCAGTAATTCATGTTAAATAGGAATCACTCTCATGAACTCAAAACATGTTCATGTTGAAGTTTAACATAGTACACGGAGAGAACATTGAAATGCCTCCCTATGTCAGTGGTTCCCAATCTTAAACTCACCTGGGGTACAACTTAGTCCACACCCCAAAGGAATGATATGAAGACTCCTGATGGTGGGACATAGGGCTTAGTGGTTTTACAAGGTCTCTGGGTGATTCTAGCAGACAGCCAAGGTTGAGAACCACCTCCCTCTATTATCCAAAATGCTACCTAGTCCTTCCTTTGGATATTATGCACTTTAGGTTGGATCACATGCATGTTCCCACTTCTGAGGTTTCTTATGAAATCTGCAAAAAGCTCCTGGAAAAGGGGTCAGGAGGGGGCACACATAAATCAGAAATTACGATGAGCAAAATGCTGGTTTTCCTGGTTTTCCATCCAAATTGATAGCTTCCCAGGATGTGAGATTTTCAAAATTAAAACTACCAGAACGATCTCCTCTGCCCTTTTCTCCAGGAGGACGGCTTACTCAGGTCCCCTCCCTGGGGGTCTGGGACCAAGAAATAAAATGAACAAAATTGTAAAGGGGATTAAAATTTTATGTCCCTTTATGTAAGAGTTTACAGTCCATGAACAGTATAGAAATGGTAACACCTATGAAAACTCAAGAAGAGTGGAATTTTTCCATCATCAGGGGTTTTATTTTGTTGAACTCTGAAATTTTTGCACATATAACAGCAGCCAGTCCTTTCTTATTCTTCTTAAACCCTCAGGCACTTGATTCACCGGCCCCTGCCAGGCTAGAATTTAGCAAGCTTTGCCAAAATAGGCCAATTTCATCAGCATTGGCGGAAAAAAAAAAAAAAAAAAGCCCACAAAAAACTATTTAAGGGGCTAACCTCTTTTCTGGGGGAGGGGAAGTTGCAAAACTATTCCGTAACTTCACGGCTTTCTGTTTTTACTTTGTTTTTAACTAGTTACACCTAGCCTTCTAATGCCTTGTCTCACACAACTCAGTCAGCAGCATCTGCTTACATAAAATCATTCGCTTTTTCAGTTTGCATTGAGTGCAAACGGAGGTGTTTGCTGGCAATGGGGGAAGGTTTTGAATCGTAGTGTTAGAATAGCTTCTATGCACCACCTGAGCACAGCTCTGCTACCGTCCGCGCCCCTATGTAAACTTCAGCTCTCCTCTGAACAATAGCCACTGGGCCCGGGACCAGAACCGTTGTTAGGCTGCCTTAAGCATGACATTGAATATTGATGTCCTTTGAGGCAATCCGAACGAACGGAATGTAGTTTGCCTTTCTCTCAATGTTTTCCACTGAGGTATCTATGAAGCCAGCTGCATACCTCCAGTGTCTCCACGCCCTCTTTGCTGTGGCCCAGTGAGGCCCCGGGAAACATCGGGAGGGAGCCTGGGAAAGCATCAGGGCATCAGAGCCCACCTCCCACTTGGTGCACCTTCCCGCCCCTCTCATTGCTTCTACTCTGTGCTGATCGGTTCCCCTTCTTTATCTTGTTTCTTTTTCCTTCCTTTCCTTTCTATTTCCTATACCGTTTTTACTTGTAAGCCAGCATCTTGCCTTTAAAATCAAACATGTTTTCCCTCTGGTCGGTGGGCTGACGTTAGACACCTGAGGACAGACAGATGCTTTGCAGCGCCCACACACTCTTCAACACTGTTTTCGCGGGAGGTGCCTCTTGCAGCCGGTGTCTTTCTGGCTCAGGCTTTCCCTATGCTTTCAAGTTCCATGAAGACCGGCTTCTAGGCAATGAACTGCTCGTCTGAGCCAAGGAAAGAGTTCTGTATTTGGGGAGAAGTCTCCAAAAATAAATAACGTTCCACAGGCAGAAATAACAGGGGGCATAGTGAGGCTCCCTTGCAGCTTATTCCACTTAGGTTTCCTTTTATTCCACAGGCCTCTGTGAAACCCGGCTTTGTGTCAGGCAGCGGGTTGGAGGTGAGGAGCGCAAAGCTGAAAAGGCTGTGGTTGACGTTCTCAATGAAACGTCAAGCTCATCTGCGTGCCAGATGGACAGACAACTAATATTTCATTTTCTCTCCAAGTCTCTCTTCACTTGCAAAACTCAAATTTTAAAAGCTTTGATTTTAACAGAAACTTCAGATACATCCAAATTGATACCATACCTTTCACAAACAGACATTACTTAGGTATCTTTTTTATTTATTTATTTATTTATTTACTTACTTACTTACTTACTTACTTATTTACTTACTTGAGATAGAGACAGTGAGAGAGAGCACAAGAGGGGAGAAGGTCAGAGGGAGAAGCAGACTCCCCATGGAGTTGGGAGCCTGATGTGGGACTCGATCCCAGGACTCTGGGATCACGACCTGAGCCGAAGTCAGTTGCTTAACCAACTGAGCCACCCAAGCGCCCAACTTAGGCATCTTTTAAATATTATTAGATATGCAAATATAGGATATTTATAATTACTGTCACTCATAAAAAGAATTAAAATGACATTTGAGATCAGTGGAGAATGTTTAAGTCTTTTGACAACATTACTAAGTGGTCGGAAATGTTTTATATTTTGATGGGAAAGTTCAATTTATTTTCATTGATTTTTTTTACAGTGCTTATAAAAAAACTCTGCCTTTGTCTAAAGTTATAAATCATTGAAAATAGCAATCTAATACTTGGATGAATATGAAGCTGTAATTATTATTTATAAACTACTATACACACACACACACACACACACACACATATATATATATATATATATATAATGGGCTTGTGTGTATGTGCATCTTTGAGGGAGAGGAATAAAATGGATATTTCAAATACCTGATGGAAAATCGGTAAATGGAAATTTTCAATAAATGGAAAATTTAACAAACAAGTAAAAACATAGACTACATATCTTAGGTCTAGTTTGCATTATCATTCTCTTTGGAAAATACATTAATATTTAGCCAATACCTTGAAGGAGCACAGCGTTTGATACCCTGTAAGTATCTTAGAAAGTTAAAATATTTTAATAAATAGACTTTTATATTTTGCTTTAAAATTGACATCCTGGAAAAAATGCTGAGTCTCCCTCAAGTTTTCTATTATATGACATATCTTGAAGTCCACTGGTAGTGGTCTGCTAGCAAAAACATATCTGAGATAGGATCTCTGCACTCACCTTCCTCTTGGAGTTGTCTCTTTGGGGCTCTTTTTGTGATACATTCTTCAATTTTATACTCCAAATCTGATCTTGAGTTACTCTATTTGACTACGTTCTTGTACAATTTTTTCAGCATTAATTTTATCAGGCATTAATAACACTGGTGTTCATCACTTGGAAGATACTATTGAAGGGGAACTTAATTGGATGAGATTGATTCCACCACACACACCATTACACAAGCTATAGTTTTGTGTATACAGCTAAAGGAGAAATGAGGATAGGCCTTCCTCTCTCCACTATACTATTTAAATAACACTATTAACTTATTAATCAGTACAAGAGCTATGTGGAACGCATGGCTTTGGTTTTCTGAATTCTGATTGATACTGAAAATCGAGTAGTAGTTCTTTTGCATTGCTGCTCAATGATTTAGAACAGATGTAAATTCTTCTAGAATAAAATAAAATCTTCCTGAATAATCAATTCAGCACAATTATTTATAGAGAATCAGGCTGCGTCTCTAAAACTTAAGTAATCATCCTGCAGCATGGGTAAGCTGGTTATTTAAATTAGGATTGCCAGAGAGTCTATATGAATATTATACATTAATAAATCCTAAAATTCTCTGGATAGACCACAAATAATTTTTCCCTTTCAAATGGTACATGATTTCTAGTCACTTCTGGTGGTGGAAAAGGAAGGCAAAGGATAATAATTTCATCTCATATATACCTTTACAAATGGTCCCTTTTACACAAATATGAGAGCTGAGTATTTGGGGAAGTGAAAAAGAGAATGCCTTCTCAGGGGGTAAATATCTAGAATAAGAGAGGAGAGCATATAGGGAAAATAAGGGAGGAGAGCATACAGGGTAAAGCAAAACCCAGAGGAGTAAAACACAATGTATAGCTGGAGCAGGAGATTCTGAACACAGTAACGACAAGTGGATATAACCCTGAAAATACACGCTCACTCCCACATTCCGTATACTCCCACATTTCCAGACAGGAAAAAAGTTAAATTAGTGGACATCTGCTGTCCTGGCTGGAGTCTCTACCCAGTGTTGAACCTAAGCAAAAGCCTGCATTCGGGTAGTTATATTGGAAGCCAGTCCCAAGGAATAATAGTACAGTGGAGACAGGGTGACGCAAGGGAGGAAGGAAAGCCAGCCCGAGTGATGGTATCTCCCTGCTCCCTGTTGTGGGCCCCTGTGGCTGGATGCTGTCGGGGACCTTCTAAAGAACGACAGAATGTGAGTCAGCAATATCTGCTCAAGGGGAAAAAGAAATGCTTCTCCACGGTCTCCTTCACCCATGGCTCAAGACCGCCCATTGCACACGCACGCTTGCAAAAATATTGGAATGGCTGAGTGGGTTCCATAGACAGCCAGGTAGCAGCAGCAAAGAAGCCCATGGCCGAAAGTGAGCGATAGTTCAGCTAAAGGAAGGTGCAGTCAGGTTACACTTGTACCTAAGAGTATCACAATAGCAACTAGAATAAAAAGATGGGCAGAGAGGACCTGAGGCAGGGCACAAGAGGTGTCGAGGACAGCCATTCCTTGCACTGCTGAAACTCACTTGCTTCTTACAGTGAGTCCAGTCTGTCACAGAACCTCCTAGATGGTGGTCACCTCCAAGTCTACATAATACTTACTACACAATGAACCTCCTAGATGGTGGTCACCTCCAAGTCTACATAATACTTACTACACAATGAACCTCCTAGATGGTGGTCACCTCCAAGTCTACATAATACTTACTACACAATGATAGTGGAACAAACGATAGCCCCAACTACTGTGACTGATCCCAATGCTATAAGGATATTTATACCTCTCCCTTCCATCCCCCCATTTGGAATTTTCCTTGAGATTGGATTGCTTGACCAATGGAAAAACTCAGAAGTTTATTCCCAGGGGATCCAAACCCTTAGTTGCTTTATTCCTATTGGACCATGGTTGTTGACACTGGCCATTTACTTTTATTACCAGGTTTGGAAGAACCAAGGTATACCTCAGGGAATTCCTTGGGTTTCAAAAGTCATCCTAGCAACAATTACCTAGCAGCAATCCTGCCTCTCCATAGTAATCAGGTTCAAGTACCCTTACCAATATGGCAAATCCTTTCTTCGCCTAATGACCCACTAGCATGAAGATCCAAAAATGGCCTAAGGATAGATAGAGCTTTAAGGCTGAGTGGAATTTTTATTGTGCCCCCTAATGAAAGCATCTTCCTCCATCAGAGAAACAAGATTTTTTTTTCCAATAGGGCCTGAAGTGGATGGATACAAAGTACAAATTTCATAGGCGGGTAGCTGGGAAGATGGAAGAGAGGCCAAGCCTCCCTCCAAACCTTGGTTCTCAGATCTGTCCATGCTCGGTATTGGGAACACAATGTCTTAATACTAGCTGCTGGTTCACGGTCTACACCACATCCTGGAGGTTAGTGCTCTAGCCCTGCAGGCATTGGCTCCAAAATGATGCTTTTGTGGAATCTTTAATAAACCATTCCATCATTCTATTAGGCTGCCTACTTCCAGGTCATGCAGCGTAGGTTAGGACCAGTGGATCTTACAGTTACCCATTCATTGTTACCCTCATTAATTGTGACACGTGTCCCTTTGTCTAAGATGTTTTGTTGTATCCCTCGTGAGTTCTCAGATGATGGTGCTGGTAAAAGCAAACCCATACTTTCAACTTAAAAAGGATATTGTTGCTCCTTGAGAGTTGAAGGGTTTGTTGAGAGTTGATATAATCAACTTGCCATCAAGGAATGGTGCCTTACTAGGATCCAATGTCAGTCTCTACTTTGGGCCACTTGAGCAATTCGCAGCAGCTGCAATGAGATCAGTCTTAGTGAGGGACCCAACTCTGTCAATGCTTTGACTCCACCCCTGCGACTTGGGCTGTGCCAAATGCATGATATTGACAAAGCCCAGGGATGGCCATGGACAGAGGCTGACTGATAGTCACTGGACAAGTCATCCTGTCTCCCAGGTTAGTGTCTTCGGTACCGTGGATGCTCTCTAGGGGGCATTATCTTGAAGTGCAGAGATTCTTATGCTTTCCCAAGGGTTAGTGGTGTGGCGGCAGCCCATTTTCAGCTAGCAGCCATATATACAGCCAATCCATTTCTGAGCATGTTTGGGTTTTCTTTCTCTGCTAGCTGGTGATAGAGAACCTCCGCCCTACTGATGAGGTCCTACATGTAATTTGAAAGGGAAAGGAGGTAGGGCAACAAAAGTAAGTGATACAAGAATCTAACTCACTTGTTCAGGTTGCTGCCATCTCTCTGGACTTACTGAGCTGATTGCTATTGCATCCGTTCAAACTTCATACTTGGTGGGTGTGATAATACCTAGCTTATGACGGGAAGCCTTGGTCACACAATAACTTGATGTCCCACGATCAGGCACTCACTCTGTACTACAGCCCAGCCAGAAGCTGCTCTTACAAATGGCAAGGAGTTCTCTGTCCCACAAGGTGTGGCCTGTATGATGTTGCCTAAGGATCCCAGATATCTGTGCTTTGATTCTGTTCTTCAGACCAGACAGAGACAACGTATAACATCAAATCTGTTGGTCACATGAGCCAGTTGCAAAGTCCTGTCTTACTCTGGGCCCCAAACCATCAGCCTCACAATATACAGAGTAAGTTCACTGTAGCAGTAATCCTAAGCACAGTATATGCGGTCTCCAAGATCCAGACAAAACAAAACTCACCAAGAGCTGCGTCTCTTCTTTGGTAGGAGTGCCTGGGCAGCAACTTGTCCTTTGCCTCAGAGGAAATGGCAATGTTCCCCAGACCATTAACCCCCTAACATCTTCACTGGTGCTGCAGGTCCCCAAATCTCCATGGTGTTATTCTCCCCTTTTCTGGCCCACGTTGGTCTAACTAGGGAATACACAATACTTGCCACTACCTGATTACGTGGCCCACTGTCATCAATAGAGTCGACCAATAGAACAGACCAATTGATTAGGGTCCACGAGAATGAACTGTGACAGAAAACAAGGGGGTTAATGGAGTCCTGGGGCTGGAGGGTTGATGGTCTTCCCACATAATAACATTGCTTTGGGTCTTCTTTACTAACGGGACTAGGGAAGATGTCAGTTCAGTAATCACATATGTAATGCCAGACACTGTTCTAGTGAAGATTCCACATCCAGCACGACAGCTGCAATTTAGACTACCATTTGATTAAGTTTATGGCCCATTGATGCACTACACCCACGGTGGTCTTGTGGAGGCCTTACAAGTAAATTGCATAAGAACATAATAGGAACTACCACCCCTCAAGTTTTTAATGTTGGCTGTAATCTCTGCAGTTCCTCCTAGGGTGTGATTTACTATCTTGGCTAGGGTAGGTCATAGAGAACAGTAGGACAGTTCTAGGGGCTTCCACTTTGTCTTTCCTATGGTAAGGGCTATTCCCCTATAGGTCAAGGAACCAGAACGAGGGCTCTTCCAGCTGCTACGTATGTCCACACCAATTATGCACTCAAGAAATGAGTAAATAACCACAGAGTGGATCCATGAACCCAATAAATCCAATACCAGAGAGACTCAGGTCAGGCCTTTAAACTCCTGGTTTCTAATCATTCTAACCACAGAATCATATTGGACTGTTGAGTTTAGATTTGGTGTCTAAAAACACTCAGAGTTTCTAAGTATATTCTCTTCCCCAAGTAAAGGCTGAAGATCCCTTGGGAAAGATTGGGGATGAGCGTTGTATATACTTGCAGTAGCATTGCAGGGTTCTCCTTCAAGGCCACCCCGCTTCTACCTTGGGTAGATGGCTTAGATCTATAAATCTGTGGAGACAAGCCTGGGTCTGAAGCAGTGTCAGGGTTACCAAGATTTCCACGGCTGGCAGGTTGGGCTGAGTGGATGGAAGAGGAATCACTAGCTTTTGTAAGAGTGAGGGTGCTTCAACAGAGCACGGACAATGGTGATTATAAGGACTGTGGAGTTGACTGGCTTCTGTAAGTGCTTTGAGAGCCTATGAAAATAAAATAAAAAAATACGGCAGACTCAAGTCAAACCACTAAATAAGGAGAGACACACAAACAAGAGGCTATAAATGAGTTCCTCTACTGGTGCTATGGGTAGCTTGCTTATTTGGATCTAAGGCTTCTAGCTGGCCTTCAACTAGCCCTAGGTTTGTGAATGGGTTAAGACGACATGAATAAAATTACTACGGCAGACACACTTGACCGCCCATAGCACCGATCTCCATGCATTCCTGCTGTGCACTGGTGGTTTAGGGGAAGGGCTTTCTCCCTGCGACACCCCATGCTCCGTGTCCCACGTATGGGATGGTAACTGCATCTCTGCGGTTCGCTCAGGCACACTGCTTGGCACGTGGTGGCCACTCGGATGTTCTCAAATGAGTAACGAACAAATAAATTCATTGGTGAGAAATCACAGTTTCATGCCTTAAAGTAAGGCTTAAGTAAGTAAGTAGGAAGATAGGATGAGCCTATTGTTATGGGAGCCCCCGTTGGATCAGGTTTGCTTCAACTTGACCGCCATTTGTTTGGCATATTATATAAAACCATAGTGTGGGGCGTGAAAATGCTGCCTCCCACTGGCGGATGGTGTGAGGTGTGGGACCTACAAAAGAAGTGTAGGAACAAAACAGGGACAGGCATTTTCTTTTGGTGTTTACATAGGTGTGTTAACTCTAAAAGAATCAATCTCTTACATCCAAAAAAAGCGTAGTCTTTGTCCCAGGGGAATAGAGCAAACTTACAAGGAGACAGAGAGAATGGGAAAAACTCCACGAGATCCGCTACCACCCCAGCTCTGCCCAGTTGAGTGGACTGTAGCCAGGTCTTTGCACCTTGCTGAGACTCAGTTTCCACATCTGTGATTGAAGCGTTCAGTGAGATGACATACAAAGTTCCCTCTAGCCCCCACATGTTCTGGCTTCGGGAACACCGCGACTCCCTACCTCATGTTCACATAACCTCATGCGCGCACCGGAAATGTAGTCGGAGAGCTTAACCATGTGACTCAGGACCCCAAATAAATCAGGGCAACCGTTAACTCTGATAGGGGATCCAGAGGAAAAACCTGGGTCCTATCTCCCATTTGAAAGGCTCTTTCCTGTTCGCTTGAACCAGACCACTGTCTTATTCCCATCTTCCCCGAAAGTTCTATTCCCTCCCATGCTCCCTATTTATAATTCACCTATAACTATAAATCAACACCCTCTTGGGGAATATTTCATCCAGCCTGCACTGCCATGAGTTGCCCACGGTTTTGCTGATGGTCAGTAATTCTCAGGGACTCATTCCCACCCCTGCCTTTGTGCTAGCTTCCTTACTGTGGAAGTCACCCCAGCTTGTTGTCCTTAGGTGACCTTTGTGAAATTTAACTTGCTCCTCTCTTCATGCTTGCCTACACAAAATTTCCCTGCACCATTTTCTGTAAAAGCAGTCTTTTGGCCTCCATCAGAGCCCTCTTGACCTCGCTTCTTCCCACTCTCTCCCTCTCAGCGAGGCCCTCAATGGGATTCTAAGGTTCTCCGAGCCCCTCGTCCTCAAGCACAGGCTGTCCCTCTCCAGGACACTTGTGTGCTGTACACAGAGTTCATCTCTAATTCCAATGTTCTGCGGACTTCGCGAGGGACAAGGTGTGGCTGTTAGTGGGGGGGGGGGCGAGATAGTCAGCATCTCTCCCTTCTCCCAGTGCATTGATTTGTTTACCATATGCTAGATGCTGCAGGATTCCAAGCTACTTTAGATGGCTCCACTGCAAAGGTGAAGGGAACGTGGGCGGGGTTTGAGACTCTTCCCAATTAGTGGGTTCTCCAAGTTACTGATTAATGAGCTAAGAGAGACACTCTGCTCCCGAAAGCTGGGTCACACACCGCGGCCCCACGGCCTGCACACAGTTGCCTGTGGGGCTTCGAAAAGGCCTGTGGCGGCTCTATACGAAGACTGCCTTCTGAGAACCAGAGGCTCTTTCAATAATTACACATCCAGAGCTTAATCATTTCTGACTTTAGATTTACATTCGGCATTTTTGTCTTTAATCGGGTGTCAATGAGGGAAGAAAGGAGCTGCTTGCTTTCCTAATACATCGCATCCATCTGCACAGATGGAAATAAACTCTTAATGTTAATAAACAAATAGGTTGCGTTCCAGGTCTGGAATTTCAGTATTATCAAGGCAGTCACCAAAATACAGTATTTCAGTCTTGGATGAAAAAAAAAAAGGGACAAAAATAAGCTTCTGAAGTAAATATAAAATCTGTGTTTTCGCAGAAGCCCACTGAATAGAAATCATATACCGCAGAGAAAGACAACGGATCCTTACAGCTCTCTGTGTATAACGAACACAAATAGTCATAATTATCCCTGCCCCAGGGACTTAACTCCTTCGGGGAAAGGCCAGGCTTCCAGCCTCCTTATCAAAGGAGATTCATTTTGAAATATATTTGTCATCTCCAGTTCTGTTTAAAAATGTCTGCAGATAGATGCTGTTTATTATTTTTTTTCCTTCCTTTGTTTTGTTTTCAACATTCATGAGAATTAAAACCCTGGCTGTAATAAGGCATCTGCTGTAAACAAGTTCAGACAAAGGAAGCAATTTCTCCGGCAAGTAGGGGGCACAAGGGTCGATCTCGGGGTCGATCCGCTTTGTAAGTTGTTTGGGGAACCGTTAGACATCGAAACTATTGTGAGTCTAAAAAATTTGCATCACTTCTACCCGGATGGGTTCTAGTGGCATCCATTCATAGATTCTCCAGTATCTATCCATTCTGGGCTAAGAGCAAAGAGGCATCTGCCTACAGCGTCCATGGAAATAGATCCTGCTTGATTCCTTTCCAGGGTGCACGTGTGCAGACTCCCAAACACACACACTCACAGACATGCACACACAACATGAACACGGCATGGAGACGTGCATATACTCTCACACGTGCAAACACACGCATATGTCACACCTGGGTAACCAGGTGCATGCGTGCACAGACAGACACCCATAGGGACACTCTCTCTCTCTCACACACACACACACACACCCCTGGCTAGTCACTGAGAAACAGCATCTGTCTTGCCCTGCTCTGTTTCAGGCCTCTGGCTTTCTGAGCTCATGATCATTTTCATCGCTGAAAATAATCATCTGCAGCCAAATTCTCCTCAGGGCCTCAGGGAAAGTTCTTTCCTATTGCTTCCTCTATGTCCCCTTCCTGTATTAGGCCCCAGAGCCTAATCCTTTTATTTCAAAGAAAAATCACTGTCCGTAAACTGGGCAGCCCAGTAAACAGGTAGCCCAGTCAGAGGATTGTGCTTTGCACATCTTTCACTGAGATATAGGAATGG
The DNA here is from genome assembly GCA_028533885.1 of Nasua narica. Lineage (NCBI taxonomy): Eukaryota > Metazoa > Chordata > Mammalia > Carnivora > Procyonidae > Nasua > Nasua narica. The sequence goes on from CM052808.1 coordinate 45,843,445, forward strand.
GACACAGAGTTCTCACAGCCCTCTTTTTCAGAAGCTGGCTAAGCAGAAACGAATGTTGCCCTCCCCCTGCTAATCCCCTCCTCACCCCCCCTTCTCCCACCCCAAAAAAGCCTGTGGAGCAGCTATTGCAAAACAAGGTCAATTTCCTCACTGTCCCTGGGCAGGGACCGTGTGTCTTACTCATCTCTCTATCTGCAGTGCCTAACACAGTGCCTGTCACAGAACAGAATCCAATAAAGATCTGAACAAACGAACCCGAGTATTAGATCCTTTTCCCGCAGTTTCTCAAACCTCGATATACATACTCACAGGAGTGTGTGCCTGGGAGCCAGGGAGCACAAGAGGTCACAGGATAAATAGTACAGCTTCCTGGAAAGTCCATTTTATGTCTAATAAGTCATATTTAAAAGATTATTTCTCTATTAAAGCAAACACCAGATAAGGAGAATCTAATAAATATCATGTTGGTCATTATGATAAAGATCTTGGGTTTTGAAGACAGTTTTAAATTCTATACCTCCCTCAGATTAGTAATGTGACCCCTAATAAATTTTTTTATTGCTCCAAACATCTTAATTCTCAGCTGTAAAATGGAGGTCATAATAACTGTCTCGCAGAGATTCTGAAACTCAAGTAAGAGGATGTATTCAATGGAAGTGAATAGTGACCTCCGAGGCAGAAGCCATATGAGGAACTATGACAGCCGCGGTATAGTAATGGTGCTAATAGTCCCCAGTGATGCTGATCTTAGCAGGAGCAGGGGAAACAGACACAGAAGTAAACAGCAGAAGGCCAGAGGGAAGGAGGGATGGAGGCAAGGGAGGAAGCAATTGAATAAGCAAATAAACTAAGACCAGGTAACTCAAATGCAAGGAGGTCTGCCATTCATGAAGGCAGTCATGTGTGGGAATCCCTTTATCCTGTCACTTTGTTTTGCAGACAAAGAAACTGAGGCTCAGAGAACAGAACAAAGCAATGCACCTGAGTCCATCACAGTTGCCAAGAGAGCCACATCTAGACCCCACTCCTGATTCCAGGGCTAGGGTTTCAAGGCTGCAGTCCAATCACTCATTTCTGAAAATAATCATTAGTCTGAAGTGGTGGTAAAAGGATAGGCCCATGCTCAGAAGCAGCTGATGGTCACACATGGGAGCAGAATGAACCTGGACTACGGAGTCTGAGAATCGACGACAGCTCTGCCATTTCCTAAATTTCTAACGGTGGCCAAGTTACTCCATCAAATTGTCGTCTGTGAGTGGAGTGAAGAGGATTACATCTACCTTGCAGGATGGTGAGTGAATTAGAGAAAATGCATGAGTGTCTGGTGGCACATCCTAGCAGTCACTAAATGATAGCTTTTAAGTATTTAGCCATTTTCTTTATCCTATTACTAATTCTAAATAATCCCTATAAATACACTTACCAATCCGGTAGGAAAAATAATTATCATGCCTTGAGTGTATTGTGAACATGTCAGAAACTAAGGTGATAGAATAGATTAGAAATTCAGGGGCTTTGGCTTCATCCTGATGGTCACTGGAATGTCAATAACCATAATAATGATAATTGATTCCTCTAGGTTTAAATTTCTTCGCCACTACAGCATGTGTAGGATGGGGTGGGGGGCAGGGGTAGTGGTTGTCATATAATTTGAACATTTAAAAGGCAATGAACTTCCTAAATAACAGCCAATAATAACTAAAAAGCAGATGAAGCTCTTGAAACAGTTGGATCATAGCATGTTCATTTGCGATGTGGTTTTCTTTTTCCTTCTTTTAAAGGATCTGACACTCTGAAGAGCTTGATGCCATTCTTACGTCCCAATCTAGGAATCGAAAGACCCATACTGTGCTCATGGCTAAAAAGTGAATTATGGGATAACCATACCAATCATTTCTCTGCACTTCAACTAGCTTATCTCTCAACACCACTCTGAAAAGCAAAAGGATAATAAAAAGGGGGCGGCATACCCTCATAATAAAGGATAGCTATTTAAATAAAAAATATTTAGTTTTATTTTAAAAATGTTTTAGTACTACCAAAAGCTTACTAAATTGTTGTTTTCTTCACCTTCCCTCAGCCTGGGGGAAACCCCACTGTGGAGCTGCGCTGGCTGGGAGTAGCCAGAGGTCCGGACGGGAGATCAGAAGACATTGGGCAGAGCCAGACTGGCCACCGTCTGTGACCCTAAGTGGTTTCAGACCCTCTCTCTCCTGGTTTCAGGTAGATCGGGCTGCATCTCCAAGACCTTTTACAATTCTAATTTTTATATCTGTGACTCAGCCTGGGAAGGTACCTAAGGATTAAAAACATATTTCGTCCTAAGGCAGAGGACCATTAGGAAGACCTCTCCAAGCCTTGCTATATGGCAAGATCAGAGCAGGAGCCGGGGAGTGGAGTTACAAGATCTATGGAGATAGTACGCCAACCCCTGGTATACACATAGTTTCTAGATATTCAAACGCTAATCTAGACCCTGCTGTGAAAATATTTTGCAGACGTCATTAAGAACCCATATCAGTCAATCTTAAGAAAGGGAGATAATTTGGGTGGTGTGACCTAATCAATCTCATGAGCCATGTAAAAGCAGAGAGATTTTATCCCCCTCTGGCTAGTCTGAGAGGAAGAAGTCAGAAAGACATGTTCTTCCTGGCCCAGAAGAAGCAAAAACCATGCTGTGAATTTCTGATAGGGGCCATGCAACAAGGAGCTAAGAGTAGCCCCTGACTGACAGCTAACAGGAGAATGTGGACTTTAGTCAGACGATCAACCACATGGAAATGGATCCTGCCAGCAACCATTGAGCTTGGAAACAGATTTCTTTCCCCTGAGTTTCCAGAAGAGAACCCAATTCGCTCAGTATATTGATTTCAAATTTGTGATACTCTTGAACATAGAACCCAGCCATGCCATGGCCAAATTTTGGACCTAAAGAGCTATGAACTAATAAATGTGTAATTGTTTAAGCCACTTGGTTCATATAAGTTGGTTAGACAGCAATAGAAATCTAATATACTTCTATGACTAGAGAAAATAACGTACAATTTAGCTTTTTCTTTTATCAAAAAAATCCTTTAACAATCAACTTATAATTTCCTCTTCATATTGCTCAGCTGAGATGTTATTCCGCTTCCTGTGAATTTTCTATTAGAATTCACCAGCACCAAGCGTTCTCCAGCTATGCAGAACTGGACCCTCCTCTTCCTCAGAGCCACTTTTTCTCAAGAGAAAACTCAGGCTCCCAGGAGGCCAAAAGCACTGCTATTCCACAGTGCCCCTACCCTGTGACAATGTGCTTTGTGTACATTTGGAGCTTAAATTTGAGTGATTTCATCCCAGGACTCCATCCATGAGACCTTGTTTTCCTTTCTCACATTAGTACATTTTATTTTAGGTTGGGGAGGATGAGTAAGCAAGCCGTTGGTCAGGAAGCTGATGGGCTGGAAATCTCCCAGTGATTCATTCATGGAGAGGATGGCAGGGGCTTGCATGGGCAAAGAGAGGAGCAGTCACAGGAAGGGATCACCAGTATCTTTAAACCAGCCTCCTATTGTTTCCAATCAGGCAGCTTCCACCCAGTCTTCCACTTTGGGCTGCCTCCGGCTGCAATTGCATGAGCGAAAGTCAAGGGTACCTGCAGTCCTCAGGAACAGGAGGAGGACACAGGGAGGATGTTGAGAAAACACTTTAAAAAGAACATTTTTTTACTAAGACAATCGAAAGCTGAGGAGTGAATAGGTTTTATTTGTTTTGTTTTGTTTTGCTTCCTGTTTTGATCAAACCTCTCCCTAAAAAGAAAACGCCCGCGATTTCACGAAAGGCACAACCAGAGCGCCACCATGTGGTAAAGCCTTTCGGAACGGATGCGGTCTTGCATGGGGTTTGCAGACGGAGGGAATATTCCAGGAGAAGAAAACTTGTTAAGAATGGGTTTACACATTGTGACAGAAGCCAGGACTCTTAATGCTAAAGATCATGCATGTCTTCGAAAATTTGGTGAGAGGCTTGATTTTTTTTTTTTTTTTTTTTTTGCCACCATATTCCTGAAAGGTGTGCCAGGGACTCTCATAGTTGACACTACAGAGTTATCATTGATGGGATTTCGAAGCGAAGTTATTTTTTATTTTGTTGCCTTGATTCTCTTCTAAAAGAAAGAATGAGACTAGCATTAGGGTCCATCACAGGACTGAATCACATTTGTTCTGGCTCACGAATAATCACATTTATGCCAATTCCTCGTGGCTCTCAGTACTTGAGTTTGTCCATGAGGGTTTGGGATTGATGAATTTTGAGGTTATTCGTCTGGTTGTAGGGTTCTTGTTGTTGTTGAGCAGATAGAAAAAAATGTCACCTGTTCCAATTCGAATGATCGGTTCCAGTTATTTTTGTGTCCTCATAACCCTCAGCCCTAGATTTAAATTCGTAAAGAGAGCGCTTGATTAGCTTTGCTTGATCTTCCCATCGACTTTATCCAGGGATCTTGACTTACAGTCTCACCAGGACTATATGCAATGAAGGAGCAGTTCCCAAAAGGAAAACTGGTCTCATAATAGCAAGAGAAAAGGCAGAAAACCGGCAGAAGACAAACACATCTTGTGCCATTTCAAGGGCTAGTCCCTCCTCGGACATAAGGCATGGCATATGTGCCACAATGTCCAGCGTCTCCGGACTGAGGTCACTGCTGAATGATACGGAGCCCCTCCTGATCTGTCTTAAGTCTTCTGTCAATTGATATCTGCCAGTGTGGCCTCCCCAGTTAAGTTCCATCATCAAAGTCACTGAGGTTGCCTGCCACTTGATTAGAAGTCCCCCTGAGAAAAGACAATATCTGAGGGGCATTTCTAACCCGAGGACACTTCTGTTTTAGTTCTAATACACATTGGCTAAGTCTCAGTTTTTCTCCTACTTCAATGGGAAACATCAGGAAAATACTCAAAAAGGACCTGAGACCCACGTGACACCTCAGTGAAATGATTTTTCCCCCTTTCGTAAGGAGATTAAGGCATCAGTAATACTGTGTTATTGCTTTTGTGTAAAGTGTGCTAATGTCTTTGTGCCCCTTCCAAGAAAGAACTTGTTTGTGATGAAAGAGACTCATGTAAGATCCTTCATTACAAGTTGTGCTTTGATATTTTACTGTGTTTAAAGGTGCTTTGCCAAAAGATCTCCCTTTCTTTGAGGACTCATGACTGCTTACTCTTCAGATATATAATCTATACAGAGATTAGGGAGAAACCTTATGATCAGTGGTCCAAATCAAGAGATAGGAGGTTGTTATAAACTGTCACTTAGTTCCCTTAATTTATTACCTGGATGCAATCATGGAAGCTGTCCGAACATTCCAGCCCCTCATCTCCCTGCTTCCCCCCAGCCGGTCAGTTGTACCTGAATAGGCCCATTTACGGGCCTCCATGATCCCTGATGCTTTGACCTCCATGGGAGTTGCTTGATATTTCACGATTCCCAGTTCATTCATTCAAAGAATCAGTATGTTCTGGCCTCAGAGAGATGGCCCAGACTTGCAGGCCCCCAGCCAGAACCAGACTTTTCATCTTCTGACTCAGGCCACAGCCCTGTCTTTGGATAGTTTCTCTGTTATCTCTTCTCTTACTGATGTCTGCATGGCATTACTTTTATATTAGAAAATCATGGAAATAAAGATTATTAAAATCATGGAATAAAAATTATTCAAAGTACATAATACTACATCATTATTAAATATTATTTATCAAAATGATATGAAAACATTAAGATTAAAGGAGATATTTAATCCCCTTATGTATACATACAGTTGACCCTTGAACTAGAGGGATTTGAACAGTGAAGGTCTGCCTATACACGGATTTTTTTTTTTAATAAAAAAATAGAGTGCTGCAAATATATTTTCTCTTCCTTATGATTTTCTTAATAACATTTTCTTTTCTCTAACTTACTGTATTGTAATAAAACAGTATATAATACATAAAGCATACAAAATATGTGTTACTGGACTCTTTATATTACTGTTAAGGCTTCTGGTCAATAGCACGTTATTAGTAAAGTTTTGGGGGAATTAAAAGTCGCATGTGGATTTTTGATTGCACAGGAGTCAGTTCCCCAAACCCTTGCATTGCTTAAAAATCACACATATATGTATATATATATATATAAATTTTTATATATATGAGGTTTTATGTATATAAAACTTTGCTTTATTTATATATTTACTTATTTATTTATGCTATCAAATAGCTTTAAAATTGCTTTACAAACTGTTGCTATTCGTTTCAGTCAATTTCTGGGCAAAAAGAAATTCTAAGAATGTCTTAGTACTACAGATTTAATAGCTAATTACAGAGACATTCCTTGTCTTCGAGAATTATTCTTTAAACTATCTTCAAGACGGATTGTTGTATTATAACATCTCCTAGGCTACTGGGCAGTTTTTCATCCCTGTAGTTGACCCATTACAGCATTTCATCTCAATGCTGCTCTCTTCACTGGCTTTTTTCTAATTTCTATAGAAAAGTCATTAGCAAGAGTGATTTTCTCCAAATTTCCCACTATTTCTAGGTGAACAGCAAAACAAAGTTGTTGGTTGAAGACAGAATTGGTTGAGGGGTGGTATCGTGTGCTGTCTCTGTTAGGTCCTTGGTGACTGCTGTGTAAGACAGCTGAAGAGAAAAGATTATGTTTGATATGCCTAGTAATCTAGCCACTGCTAATTATAAACATGTTAAAAATAAGAATTTGTATTCAGCTTGTCTTCTACTAGACTTTTTCCATTCCTAACTTCAGAAAGTGAACAAGTTGATTTACACCACATTTACAGGAGAGAAGCTCATTTGGTAGCTCCCCTCAGGGTAAAATCCAACTCCTTAAATTGATATCTGATGCATTTCCCAACACAGCCTCAGTCACTCTTACTCAGCTTCTTCTCAGCATTTTTTTTTCTTCTGGCTATCTTTGTGTTGCTATTACCCAGGGATACGTATGCTCTCTTCTTTTGGATGCTGTTTTCTGTACTTGAAATATTTTTACCTTCCTCATCCCTCACAATCTAGATAAGAGGTTAGTAAACCATGGCTCATGGGCCAGATCCGGTCTGCTGTTTTCCCTGTTTTTGTAAATAAAGTTTTATTAGAATGCAGCCATTTACACATGGTCTATGACTGCTTTCACAGTACAACTGCTGAATTAAGTAGTTAGAACAAAGGCTGTCTGGCCACAGAGCCTAAAATATTTACTATCTGGCTCTTTACAGAGAAAAACTTCTCAAGCTTTGATCTACATCAATACCACTTTTCTTATGAAGTAATCATTCCATCTTAGTCGCCTAGATTGCCTAGACTATTTCTATCATCTTAAAGGATTCTTGACAAGACACTAAAGAGTTCCTACCACTGTTTGCAAATTTGTGTATGTGTCTATCCTTCCCAGAGCAACGGTTTCTTCCTCACAGCCAGGAATTATTTCATTTATTGCTGTATGACCAGTACCTAGCACAATGTCTGAATTAGAGAAAGTCCTCAGTGAGGTTGCTAGCACAATGAAGTAAAGTATATGAGGAATCAACTAAAACCCATAAAGCAGAAAATGCAAAGGAAAGTAAAAAGTTTTCTACCTAATTTCTTGGGGTGTGTTACTCATTGTAGCTTTACAAGGGTTAGAGATTTCTGGGGATGGGGGGCAGGCGGGAATTGTTTTCCAGCTTAGGTGTCTTCTATAAATTAAAACCAAATGGTGCTGTAGTCAACAAAAGCCCAAGATACTATTTCCAGGAAGTTCAGTGTAAAAAGGGTGGCTGTTAAATATTGTCACTGATTTTTAAAAATACCATCAAACATGTCATTTAGTTGACTAATTAATTAAACAATTAATAATTCTTTAAAAATCCCTTTTAAAGAATTCATCATAGGAGACTGAACACTTCTAAAAATTCCACTGTTAATTGAAACTTGTTCAAATTACCTTTTTGAGAAGTTCCTTTCCAGGCTGTAGCATGTCTATTTAACAATCTCCAGTGGTGGTCAATCCCATGCCTTTGGATGAAGGGTTTTTATTTTTATTCTTTTAATGTTCCATAATTATCTAGTGACAGACATGTATTATGAATAAGGTAGCTTCTAAAAGTTAGGAAACGCTTCTTTGAATCTAACAAGAAATATTCTTATAAAGCAACAAGATTTAGTTCCTTGTATTTATTTGTAATTGACTCATTCAACAAATACCAACTGAGTTCTTGTTGTACAAGGCATTGTGGTCAGAAGGCAATCCCAAATGCTTCAAAAGTGTTCTGACAATGGCATCCTAAGAATATATGTGAGGCCCTGTAAACATATAGTGAATATTTACAAAAGATGTCTAGGCACATAGACTCAGAGATGACTGGAGAAGTAATGGTCATTACTTGGGCCATCAGCCAAAACTGGGCAGGAGAGCATCAACCCTTAGCACTGATGGGGAGGGAGATGTCCTTTTTAAGCCATTAAGCATCAAGCCATTAAGGATGTCCTTTTCGGCCATTAAACACTAGGTCGGTATGTAGGAGCCAGAAACAAAACAGATAGGGTCAGAGGGTAAAGAGCAGACTCGAGGGTCAAGTGGGAAAAGCTGAGTCTAGAATTAGAACTCAGGGCCACGTATTATCAGCAGGAAAGCCATTGGTCCAGAGCTGAGTGAGCACAGAAGCAAGATGGGGGTCAAGAGTGAGGATGAAGGAAGATGGTCTAAAACTTCATGAACAAGTGGGTTTCTAGGTCCCATTTTATTGGATGTTGACAAGGTGGAAGGTGTGTGGGTCAGCACAAGGTCAGAGTGGAAATTAGACTCTGTGTATAGATAAGAGAAAACAAGTGATAGAAAATATTGAAGCAATCCCTCTTGGTAGCAACCTGCTACTTCCATCTTTTCATGTTGAAAAGGTGTTTGGAAACATAAATTTAGGCCACTCCCTAGGATATAGTCTTTAAAACCTAGTAAACACAAAATGCTTCCATAAGGAAACTTCCTCTCTGTCATTTTCCGCTTCTGCTGTCCTCCCTCTTTCCAGTCCTCAGAAAAGCTGTATATGGCAGATACAGATGAAAAAGTCTGTCAGGAGGCACTCCCTTTATGACCCATATATTTATAGTCTCAAGCACTGTAAGACATATAACTCCTCCAATAACCCACAGAAGGATTTATAGTGAAGCCTCGCTCCAAAAGAAAATGCCTCACAGGCACAAATCATTATCCCATTTTTATTTTGTGGTACGAATGGAGGTTATAGTCACCTGCAAGTCAAGTGCAAAGAACACTGCAATTCAGAATCAAAGATCTGTGCTTACTAGCTACTTTTTGCACTGACAAGAAGTTTCATAGAAATAGAATTGCAATAATGTTTATTTTCCTGGCAGCCAAAATTGTAATGCTCTTACTGACATTCAACTGTCTGTAACATTCTTGAAGATAAATTGAGAGGAAAAAAAAAAAAAAAAACAAGCGACCAACAAAGCAATGAAAACATTCTGGACTTTATATAAAAGAGGGCACTGGAATTATCTGCTTTTTTAAGCACCGTGGGTCAACTTAAACTCAGACTGGCTTAAAACCAAGGAGGAATGGGGGTGGGGGGTATTAGAAAACATGCTCACTTTGTAAACTGGAAACCTTTTCTAAGTGGGGACTTCCAGTCTCTCTGGGAAACAAATGCACTCCACTCCTGTACTGAATTAATTGATCTTTAAAAAATGATTGGGAAGAAGGAAACCTGAGAGGACATCTGGAGGTAGATTTCCAAGCTGGGCTAATTACCAGACTCCCTTGGGAGCTATCAAAGACTACAGAAATAAAGAAACAAGTCCCTGGGCTTCGCCTGCAGAGAATATGGTTCATAAGCCTGGGGTGTGGCTCACACTTTTGTCTGTCAAAGGACTGGTGAGATGATCCTGAAGATGAACCAGGTTTAGGAACCGCTGATCCATTCCATCTCCCCACACAGGAGAGGTCACCCAGAAACCACCCAACAGAGATTTAAAAACAAAACAAAACCAAAAAAAAAATCAACACTTTTTAAAGAAGGAGGAAATTCCCCACTTTTTTCAGCAAAAGATACATTTACACTTAAAAGCCCACCTAGAGATAACCTACATATCTAGATTCTATTTAAATAGTTACCTTTGGATTAAGGTCACATTGTAAAGTAATTCATTAGTAAAAAAAAAAAAAAAAAAAAAAATCATTCTCTTTTACTGTTACACATTTTGCAAAGTACAAAAGTAAAAACCTATTGTCCTCCAAACAGCTAGGTTGATTTCTTTTTGTGTCTGTCTCAGATCTTTCTGGTGACTGTCAGTTTGTTTTGAGATAAAAAAATTGGGATAAAAAGTTAAGTTTCCTTTATTTCTTCCGTGGCTTCTGTTGTTTACGCCATCTTTCCTTCTCTCCAACAAGGCAAACACTATCACAGATTTGCTATATACACCGTTGACAATTTTACACTTTCTCCCCACATCTGAATCCATTAACAATGCACATGTTGATTATTTTTTAATTTATACAGATGATATCTTACCGTATTTGACATTCTGAAACTTGCATTTTTCTTACAATATATTTTCCAGGTCTATGTTGATACATTTATATCAAATTCATTCATTTGAAATACCGTATAACATTCTGTCACATAAATATACTACCATAATATACCCATTCTCTTACTGGTAGATATTTGAGCTTTTAAAAAATTGTTGCCTTCACAAAAGATGCTGCTGGAGCACCCATGTATTTCTCTCTTGATGTATGTGTAAAGGAACTTCTCTAGGTATCGGAGTTTAACTGCAAAGTTGTAGGGTGTTATATACATTTTCAAATGTATTCGTGTCAAATTGTTCTCCAAAGTACTGATTAAAACTTTAAGCAGCAGTGCATGATGGTTTCCAGTTTCCCACATCTCTACCAACAAGGACATTATCAGTTCTTTACAAACTGTGTGAAGCTGATCGTACCTCAGTGTTGTTTTAATGGACATCTCCCCAATTACTTGTGACCCGGATCATTTCGTTGTACATTCAACTTTTGTCTTTAACACTTTTGTCTTTTGAGGAAACTACTCCTTTAGAGAAATGTCTTGACCTACACATTTCTCTGCCTCTCTTCCCATTCTTACTACCCATTCACCCAGTTGTTTGCATTTATTATCAATAATAATGGGTCCATTCAGGGTAGGAGTTTAGCACAATGAGAGGATTCTAAAAACAACTCAATGAAAATACCAAATCATCTCAAGCTATCCTATAATACTTACTGAGTACCTACTAAATGACAACATAGTATCATGGCGGAGTGTGCCGTCTTTGGAGCTAAACTACCTGGTTTGAATCCTGGCTCCACCATTGCATAGTCACTGACCAGGGAAGATCTCTTAACCTCTCTGAGCCACAGTAGCCACATATACAAAATGGAGGTAATAATAGTACCTAACTGTTGAAAGTTAAATTAGATGGTACACATAAACCATTTAGCACAGTGTTCAGGACATAATAAATATTCAAATAGTAGTTATTTCTACTTACTATTGGTGGGAGGACAGCAGTGGCAAATGTCATGTGTCTCCTCCGCCAGAATGTAGACTCTGGATGGAGATTAGCACGCAGAAGGCTCACTAGAGAGTGCTCTTGGGATTGCCACATGAAATGCACTGGAGGAAAGGAGAAAGGGCCCTAAAAATGAGAATCAGCATGGATATATTTTCTGCAGTGATTCAAAATCCACACTTACACTTTACCAGCAATGTCAAGAGTATTGTCTCTGAACTACCCTTAATTGTAAGGAGGAGGAGAGGACAGGGATAATGAAAAGAATAAGGAAAAGGCAGAAAAGAATAGTCTCTGGAAATATTCTAAACATTCTACCCATGTTAACTAATCTAAGTCTCACCAAATCCAGAGGACAATGCTGGATCAACAAATGACCACAATGAAAGCATTTAAATAACTGACCCATGGTCCACAGTTAGGAAGTGGTAAGGCTAGAATTTGAGGGCCACGTAGCTTCAGAAAGGACGTTCCTAACCACTGTTTAGGACCACCAAAAGGCATGTCAATACCACTAGTAGACTGTAGCAGTTTACTGTTATTTCTATTACAGCGCTCTCCTAGACACTCTGCGAGGTGCTTTACGTACGTGCTTTACGTATGTAAATCAGATAATTAATCTACTCCTTACAGAAACTGATCAAGGGTTGCATTTTTATCTGCATTTCTAGATGAAGAAAGTAGGGGATGTTAAGTTACTTTCCCAAAGTCATACAAGTTAATAGTAGAGCCAGGCTTTCCCTCCGTGCTTTTTTGGCTCTGAAATTCAGTGTTCTTTCCCATTATAATGTGGTTTTATTTTTGACAAAGGACCTCTTTTCCAGGAAATTGATGACTATATCATACCTCTTATGTCATGTCTTCCTCCAGATAAATAATATCAATTTGTCAACTTCCCTATTGTTTACATTGTCTCATGTTGGCATCCTTTGAATATTCTCCATGTACACTGCCTTATTTAATTACAGAATCGGAATTGAGCATGTAGAGGCTTTGACAATTTTGAGTACCTAATGGGAAAGGTGCCAAGAGTTTTCTACATTATGAATTCTCATTTAGCATTTCAATTCCATAATTACCTTTTCAAGAGCAGAATGGCTATACTGACTCATGTTTAATATGCTTTCTGAGGGGACCAACAGACCTCTTTCTATGGTGTTTTTAGTTCAGACTTCCTACATATTCTATTTGTATAATTTGCTTTAAAAGTACCCTAAGAATATTTACTCCTTGCCAAGTTTGTGCAGCTATTACCTACCCCTAATTATCTTATTTTTAAAATTAAAGCCATTTACCGATATGTAATTAATAAACAATTTAAAAATCATTCTATACTAGTTTATCCAAGAAAAATTTTAATGTAGGTAAGATATAAAATAAGGGGAGTTTCACATAAATTCTAATATGATTTCTCTATCCCAAACCATGGGTACAATGTAACAGTTGCACTCATTCTGAAAATCTTAATTCTAACGAGGGCTTAAACACTTCTTAGCAGTCTACGTGTATGTTTACGTTTATTTATTCTCGTGTGTACAAATTAATGCAGTGGAACTCTAAGAAGCTGGAATAGTCTAAACAACTTGCAAACTTCAGCCTCCTATGAATATCTGAAATGTGTCTATTTGATAAACTATCTCATTCTGTTGGAAAAGTACCACCATGGGCTTTTTAGTTTTGCAATGATAAAGCAAGAGCCACACATTTTTCTCGAGGAAGACCCTCAGGGTAGTGTAATCTAACTGCGGTTGTTTTAGTCTGAGACAATATTCTGGGGACTCATGTAAATTAGGTCTCCACAGACACTGATACAGTGTTAGAAAAATGCTGTTTCTCTATGGATTTAGACTGCCCTGTACGTGTTCTTAGATGCTATTTTTAATCAAACAGTGAGCATCACAAAAATCATGAGCAGAGAACTGGGGCCTCTACATGGGCGCAGAAGTACATTTCTGGCCTCACATTGGAGGAAGTATAGAACATGCCGGAAGACAGGTCTGTGCTCCACAGAGCTCTGCACGGACAGATCTGCTGGTGACTCACAATTCCCATAGGAATGTGGGAAAGGTTCTGAGGCCCGATGAGTTTATTCTGATGAGTTTTGGGTGTTCCAGAGCAAGGCCTTACCCATCTGGGTAGGGGTGTGATCTACTTTTAAGGAAATGAATTTACCTATCCAACTATCAATTATGTCTTTTCTATCTACATTCATGGCCAATGCCTTCCCTTCTCATGGTATTAAATAAAATACACACTGAAAACTTCTAAATTTTTATTGTAGGTTCAAATTCCTTCCTTAAATTCCAGATTCATAAATCCAATTGGGTACTCCGGATATCCACCTGGATGTCTAATTCATCTCAAATGCAACCTGTGTTCAAAACCGAGCTCTCTGTCTTTCCAAGCACACTTATTCCTTCTTCACTTTTGTACTTTTAAGTCCCAGGTAATTCTGTTCCTCCACCTGTAAGCCAAAACCCTTGGACACATCTCTGATTTTTCCTTGTCTTACGCTCCACATCTGATACATCTCTCCATGCCACATTCAAAATACATCTATAATCTGATCAATACTTAACACCCTGAATGCCACCACCCAAACCAATACACCGAAATCTTTCCTCTGTTTTATTGCCAGGGCCTCCTAAGTGATCTCTCTTCTCTGCCCTACTTCCCTGAAGGCCGTTTTCAACCATGCGGTCTGGTGAACTTCAATCAGATTGTGTTACTCTGCTCCATGCCCTTCCTTCTCACCCTGAGAACCTTACAATTGCCTACAAGATCTCTTATGACCTGATTTCCCTCTTATCCCCTACGACCACCTCCAAGCTGGTCCAGCTTCATCTCCGAATTCATCTCCTAATATTTCCCCACATTTCATGTCATAGTAGACGTATAGACCTATTGGCTTCCTTGCTATTCTTCACACATAACAGAAATTCTCTCAGCTCAGGACCTTTGCACCTGCTGTTCCTTGCACCAGGAATGTTCTTCCTCCAGATACCCACCCAGCTTGTTCTCTCAGATCTTTTTTTCAGATCTTTCTTAGACATCTCCTTCTCAGTGAGGTCTTTTCCAATCACCCTATTTTAAATTGTAATTTAAGGGATGCCTGGTGGCTCAGTCAGTTAAGTGTGTGCCTTCGGCTCAGATCATGATCTCAGGGTCCTGGGGTAGAGTCCTACATCAGGCTCCTTGCTCAGCAGGGAGCCTGCTTCTTCCTCTCCTTGCCACTTCCCCTGCTTGTGCTCTCTCACTCGCTTGCTTGCTCTTTCACTCTCTCTCTCTGACAAATACATAAAAATTTAAAAAAATAAGTTGTAATTTAAAATTAATCACATCAATATCTTTATCCTTTTTCTGTCTTTATTTTTTTCCCTCAAAGGGCATATCACCATAAAATAGCATCTATCTTTCCTTAAATATTTTGTTCATTGTCCAGTGTCTCCCACCAGAATGGATAAGCACTATAAGGACAGGAATTTGTAATTCTTTTCTTAACCACTGGTTTCCTTCAGATGTAGCACATAATTACTCAGCAGACATTTGTTGACTAGATCATTGAATCCTGAAAAAGAAGAATCTGGGATACAAGATAGATATTTCCTAGGTCATTTTTGAGGGGTCTGGTACCACTTTCATCAGTATTCCCAGAGCAGTAATGGAGATGGGGGGCGGGCAGTGAGGTGAGGTACGTCCTCAGAACATGGCATGTCTTGGCATCAAGGGACACTTAGTGATTTGAAGGGTAACCAGCTCTCTGTGTAAAATTTCTGATTCACACTGAGCTAGAAAAGGAAAAAGGCCTCCATGCAGGTATTCAAACCAAAGAGTCTTCTGCTACAAACCATCATACAGAACTGGAAATTTTAGGCTTAGTAGAAACAGCTTCCTATGGGCACATTTTACTGGAGAAGCACATACTTCAGAGAGACTTGAAGAGCCTCTAGATTTTCTTTATTGGTGGGAGTAAATTCAGAAGGATAAGCAAATATGATGGAATTTGAACCAACAGTTTGGATTTGGGAAATTGGTCACCGAAGGAGAAATACCTGATAAACAAGGTCCTAGCATAAGAATGTTCAATTGCCATTAATCTAAAATTTTCCCAGAACAATGTCAGGGGCCTGGTCAGAATCCATGCTCTCCATTTTCCTTCCATTTCGGGGCCTTTGTCATAACTGGAGAGAGAGAATGATATGGGCAATTTGAACTTTGTACTTATTAGGACTTATTCAGCATAAAGTACTCTTGGAGTGGGGGGAAGGGTAGATTAAAATTAAATACATATATATTTATATACTCTGTCTATGAAGATGAAAAGCTTACTTTTTTATGATTATGCAGGACATAATTTATGGCCAAGGTAGATTTTTTTTTTAAGATTTTCTTTATTTGAGAGAGAGCATGAGAGGGGAGAAGGTCAGAGGGAGAAGACGACTCCCCATGGAGCTGGGAGCCCAATGCTGGATTCGATCCTGGGACTCCGGGATCATGACCTGAGCCGAAGGCAGTTGCTTAACCAACTGAGCCACCCAGGCACCCCCAAGGTAGATTTTTAAGAGAGGTGACTCTACACACACAGCTAAGTATACAGCCGTACGAATGAAAAAGATTGACTAGCTACTGCCAAAGAGAAGGGTGTGGGTGCCTAGGACTCTGAATAGAGGGTCTCACATGACCAGGAAACCAACTAGCCCAGCAGTGTTCACTGCCTTGTTTGGAGTGTGTCCAGACTCTCGGTGCAGAGGATGTCAAGAAGTATCTCCCACTGGGGGTTCCATCCAGCATCCAGTCACTCTTAAACCCAAATTCTGGTGCTTTAGAAACCCAACTTGGTGCTTTGTGAGAAGAGATTTTGAGAAAACAGGTGTAGGGGCTGGGGCAGGGGAAAGGGAATAGCACCAGCAGGCACAGGATAAACACCACTGGTAACTAAAGCTGAATAAGTCACTTATACTTCATAGGACCCACAGTGTTCCATTGACCTCTGGGCTCTAGAGAGAGAAACCAGGAGAGACAAAGAAAGAAAGAGAGCAGGAAGGAGATAAAAAGTAAATAAGCAGTTTCTGATCTTGCCCTTTCCTTACAGCAGTGTTGTCTTCCTCACCTTCACCACACAATATTGGGCCTGGGGGTGGTGGAAAGTCCTAAAAAGCTGCACTGAGACCTCTTGTCCCATTACAGCCTCAAAGGTCTGCCCCCTAAGGTCACCTCTTTTTCCATGATCAGTCATGTCTTCTGTATCCTTCCCCCCAGCTGATTCATTCTTGATCTAAGCAACTTCTCAGCTAAACATCCCATTAATTTTGAATTTTTACAAAACAGAGTTGACAGAATCCATCTGAGAGAATTAGACACAGTTGGTTTGGGAAGTGCTCAGACATGGGTGATTTTTAAAAACCCTGGGGATGATTCTAATGTGGAATCTTCACCTTCTAGTCTTATCTTAAACTTGGTTTTCCCCTCCAAATACTGCTGTCCTTCGACCTCTTTCAAGTTCAAACTCCCAGAAATCCCAAATGCCTCAAAACAAGGGCTGCTAACTTGTCTTCCAGCTACTTGTCTTCTAGCTACTAAATGTTGGATGAACTTCCTGCAATAAACCCTCCTCTGTGGAGATCTGAGTTTCCTGGCTATTGAAGCCTTTCCTCTTCCTCTAATATAATTTATCCCCCTTCTGCTCATTTTTCAAGCCATCTCCTACCATCATTCTGGGCACTTCTATGAACATGTAAACCAATCATCTTGATGATTCCTTGACCTTCACAATTAGTTACAATTGGCCCCTTCTCTCCTTCTCTTCAGCTTGACCAACCTTGGGCTTTGTCATTACCCACAACTGCTCCACCTCAGAAAGCCTATGTACCAATTCTCAACCTGGTCAGCATAATTTTCTGTCCTCCCAGCTCCCACCTACCATACTTTCAATCTCCACTTAGCGTTGGATTCAATCTTTGAACTTCTCCAATTTCTCCTGTATCTCACCCTATTCAGCACTTTGCTTCCTTCCACATTCTTCCCAGTCTACTAGCCACATAATTAGTTACTTCTTCACCATCCCTCTGAATCCCTTTCTGCTTGTTTGGATGCAAATGCCAGCTCCCAAACATGAATCAAGCCAACTATCTGACTACTCCATTCCCACAGTCTATGATATACACAGTCATGGTATCTGATCTTGATTTTGACGTCACAAAGGGAAAAAAATATATTCCTAATACTCGCCAGTAGTATGTTCCATTAGCCACACAATGTAAATATGGTGTAATAAAAGCTTAAATATCATGTGGGCTGTCATTTAATCTTTACATCTACTTCAAGGGGTACTTGCAATTATCATTCCCATTTTACAGATAACAAAAATGAAGTTTAGAGAGGTGAATAACTTGCCTAGGGTCCCGTGGATGTCAAGTGAAGGAGCCTACATTCAAACCATTAATGCTTTGACTCCTAAGTCTCAGTTCCTGAGTTACTTCATAGTGCCTTTCTCTATGCTATACAACTCTTCTCAAAGGGGTGCAAATGAAACTGATATTTAGATTTTGTTTCCCAATTCAATCATTTGTTTTAAAATGTGATTTGGTTAGATATTACACTGGAAAATTTCTCATCAGGTAAACTAATCAATATATCAATATTGTCTATTTAAATGAAATCTACAATGTTAGTAAAGGTAATTTATACTCTCCTAGCCTCAGGTCTTTCCCTATCTTACTGATCTCTGTCTGTGGAGTATAACTCATCTACCTGAAGATCTCTTGCTTAAATGCTTCCTTGTTTTAGAACGAGGTAACAGTGTTGTAGATTCTAAAGAAACCAGTCTTTCACCTCAAAACCACACAGGTAGTAAATTCAGGTACAAGTAAAAAACTGAAAATGGCTTACATGTTTCAGAAATTGGTTCAGTGACCAGTGCTTTGGTTTCTCCCATGAGAATAGAAATGTGTCCTTAGAATTACTCAGGCATTAGAATGGTCAACTCCCCTTCTTTGGGCTCCATCCATTTCTCAATGGGCTTCCCTATCATCTATCCCTACTCTTATGGCCACAGACAATCTGTTCTGTGCCTTCTGAAGTGGCAGATGTACCAGTAATCGCTCAGGCTGTATAAGCCCACTAAACAAAGACAAGCTATTTAAAAAAGCATTTTGCACCCCTTCCCTTCCTGAGTGTTTAAAGCATGGGCATGGGTGGAAAGAATCTGGATTCTCAGCCCCATCCCATCACATATGTGACTTATGGGCATACCATTTTAGCTCTCTGAACTCCAGTAGTCTCTCCTCTTCAAAACGGAAGTAGAAATATATTACCTATAGGACTTTAGCCAGATATTTTCATTGAAATACCTTTAAGAGATACGATTAGGTCTAAACAACAGAATACCTTTTTTTCATGTTTCAGAATGAAGCCAATAAAAGTCCTGTGAACATTTCCACCCCTCCACACACAAAAATAGTATTTTTTTATAACCTGACTACCATCTAATCCAAGTTGATTTATATTGTGAATTTTTGAAAAACTGAATTGGATTCAAAATTTCCAACTCACGCTCACCATATCCATTTAATTCTTCCTACATGACATTATTTTAAAATATTTTCCAAGACAAAGAAAGATAGATCATGGTAACACTTTTAGAGGTTAAATAATTGGTAAGAAAAATTAAGAAGACACAAAAGAAAACCTATAACCTTCAAATGAAATCTTCTTAATAGTTATACAAGCTTGATTGTGCAGACGTACTCCTTAGATTTTACATGTTATCAGCGCCAGCAACATATGGGTAGTTGGTGATTTCTGCCTACACCTTGTGAGCAGCTTCCTTCATAAATCCCCGAAGTTAATCATGACAAAAAGCAGACTTGTCTATTCCCTTTAAAAGCCTGGAGCAATTTGTTCAGCAACCACACTGCTAATGTAGAGATAAAGGAAAGGAGCATTGAGGGCAACAAGAAAGGATCAAAAATATGGAAGAATGTGTACAGAATTAAAGGGACTGTGGTAAGAAGTGACTGCTTATGGGTCATTTTATCTTATTACTCTGGAAATACATTGCTAGTTATAAGGGAGAATTAGGAGCTGAGATTTTAGAGGAACAAATCCTGATTCATGCCACTGTGCTGAATAATTTCTGACTCCAAATTTCCTATTCATTATTCATTCAATAATTGCAAAATGAATTAATTTAATCCTATATTCAGCAAAATGTATACTTCATGGATGGTTAAAAACAATCAAGAAAAAACTAAGCAAGACACAGAAGCATCAATTTTTACTAGAGCAAGCTGCACTCAGATTAAAGCGGAAGAAAAAGGTCAGGGATTAGGGATTCCTACATTCCAGACGTGGTCCTCTTTATCCTCACTGTATAGGAGCAACCAACTGTCCCTTGGCAGAAAAATTTACCCCACCCAGTACAGGAATCCCTTTCTTTGTCGGTTCAATGTCATTAAATGCCCAAATTGGTCAGATAGCAATCTCAACTTCCAATTCAAAGGAATTATATCCCCTGGGGGAAGCATTCCCTTTGGAATTAAAAACTCAAGCAAACAGAGCCAAAGTTCCATCCACTGCTGGGGAGAAATAATACCAAATATAGGATGCAGATTTAGAGCATATTGGCATATCCTGGAGGATACTGCTCCAGCCCCACAAGATATTGCCCCCTAGCTGGTGCCATAATTAAATCCTTAAAAGGCCAGTTCACCAGTCTATCAAGTCAGTTCCCGGGCAATGATGAATATGGTGATATCAGTGAATTCCATGAGCAGGAGTCATTGCTGCATTTCATTTGCTATAAAGTGATTTCCTTGGTCAAAAGCAATGATGTGTGAATGCCATGATGATAGATCAAGTGTCCTATAAATTCACACATGGTAGATTTGACAGAAGCATTGCCAGCAGAGAAGACATTTTGGGAGGCGGTTTGAGTACTTAGCATGGCTGTAGTCAGGTTGGCCTTGGGGAGTGCAAGTTCACATTGCTGAGCCCATGCATAACCTCCCTTCCTGCCACTATGGCCTCTGTTTCCTGAGCTCAATGGTAAGTGACAGGAGTGGCTAGGGAAGGAAGCTCACCAACATCCACAAAACCATGCTATCCTATTTATCTGGGTTTTTAAAATACCCTTCTGCCGGAATCACCCTCTGGTAAGCATTATGGAGCAAAAATATCTTCATGTTGGGTCTATCTAAATACCATTTCCCCCAACCTCCTTGTCACTAATGTACTTCCCATCTAGCCACGGCCTTTAGGACTGTGACATTAGCTACAGTCCAGAAATAGGTATATAGCCATAATTCCAACCATCTCTCCTTTTAGGAAAAATGAAAAATTTGAATTTCTGCCCTTTCTCACTATATTTCAGGGCCACCCTGAAGTTGGAACTCTCATGCTGCGGCAGTACTGGTGGTGCCTGTGTGTTTTGCAGAACACGTTTGTAAAGTCAGGGTCCAGTTCCTTCTTTCATAGTCAACTGATCATAGAGAACTCCCTATGAGAAAAGGTTGAGAAAGAAGGCAATATCATAGAGTCTGTGGACATCTGCACCACGTCCTTATGCACCTTGTGCTTTCAGGAACAGCTTGAGCTTCACCTAGAATATACCCCTTATGTTTGATAATGAGTGCTGCTTTAAGTGTACAAATCTACAGGCTGGGGGGTCAAACACCAGTTGGATGGGCAGCTCAAATGACATGAAATGGCAACACTTTGCTCCAACATCGTAATCTCTGTGAGTCCCTATAAGACCCTGCCAAAGATCCCATACAGCATTCCTCCCCACCACTGACAATTCTGAGTTGCATCTAATCTGCAGGAGAACCTGCTGAGTTGGAGGAGTTCCGTGTAAGAAGGCTCACTCACATGGCTTCTGGGAGGACACTACAAT
The DNA here is from genome assembly GCA_028533885.1 of Nasua narica. NCBI lineage: Eukaryota > Metazoa > Chordata > Mammalia > Carnivora > Procyonidae > Nasua > Nasua narica. The sequence goes on from CM052808.1 coordinate 45,864,892, forward strand.
TCTTTGCAGATTGGGCCTTTCCAGGGCTGCTTGAGTGTCTTCCCCGGAACAAATAAACCAAGAGAGCAAGCAAGGAAGGAAAGGTGATGCCTTTATAACCTAGTCACACAACATCACTTCTACCATACTCTACTTAGAACGAAGGCAGTAGGCCCTGCCCTCAATCAAAGGGAGGTGATTTGGGCTTCACCTTTTGGACGGAGTAGGTGAAAAATGTATGGACCCGTTTTCAAACCATGACCATACCTTACTTATAATATTGAAAAATAAAAAGCAGCCTGATAACAAAGATCTTTCAATATATCTCTCCTAATTTGCTTAAATAGAATTCCTAGAAATTAACTGTGGACCAAAGCAGAAAGACTTCTGTGAAGGCTCCTAACACACGTTGCCAAACAGTCCTCCCATGAGTCTTTATCGAGCGGGATTTGTCCAGAAGCAGTGAATGTGTAGGATTATTTCACTGCACATCAGCCAATGTCAACTTGGTATTAAAAAACAAACAAGCAAAAACTCATTTAAATATATTTTTAGTGCTCACTTCGGCAGCACATATACTAAAATTGGAACGATACAGAGAAGATTAGCATGGCCCCTGCGCAACGATGACACACAAATTCGTGAAGCGTTCCATAAAATATATATATACTTTTTATATATATTTATATATATATATAAAGGTATGTTTTTCCTATGGTGATTCATATTTTGTATTTCTTCTTTCATAAATTGTTGATAAGTGTTGCCAATTTGTCTATTAGCACACTTTACATAATGATTTGGAAAATCTTGCTAAATATAAAATTATTATTTCCTGACCTGTCATCTTTACAAGTAGTTTACTGATTTATCATTAATTTTGTATTACTCCTTAGGTACAGAAGTTTTTGTTTTTGAATTGTCAAAAGAAATCTATCACTGTCTTTGTAATTTCTTACACAACTTTTCTGCTGCCAAGTTAAGTCATTACTTTCAGCAAATGTTTTAAGGCAATCACCATTTCTGTACAATTAACTTCTTTGTTGTTTATAATTAATATTTTTTCTTCAAGAGTTCAGAGCTGGTTACATAATTTGCAGGGCCCTGTGCAAAATAAAAATGTGGGGCCCTGTACAAAAAGAAGAAAAGTATGTGATTAAAGGTACTAAGATATAAAGCCTTTTCCTTTCTTTCATTGTGTTTCTTTTAACTTGCCATGGTGCTCTTGCTAATTATGTTAGTTAAAGAACAATTAAAAATTTTAAGTATTAACACAAATTTAATAGTTTGTCCTTATATTGTTCAATAGCAGTTTTAAATGCAAACATAAGGATATTTAACTCACATGTGAAGTCTCTTAAATTGCACAATTCATATTTATAGCTCATGCAAGTATATGTATTTTATTTTTATCAAAACACCAGGGTTATATACAAGACTAACGTAACTGTTTTTATTTTGCTTCTTTTTTTAAAAAAAAGATTTTATTTATCCATTTGACTATTTTGCTTCTTAATATGTATTTCTACCAACATTTTCTACCTTCAGCTTACTGATGAGTTAAGGAAGAAGGACTGAAAGGAAAGGGAACAATGGGTTGCCATATGCTTGCCTTTCCCTCTGTGTTTTCATTTGCTCTTTAAGTGGTTGGCTCATACAAGGGATAATATGAATAAGAAAGGTTATGATAGGGTTCCTTGATTATTTGTTTTTAAAATGCCACTGCCTTCTTTCTATTTGAAGTAAGTTCCTGTTCTAAAGGAAAATATAGCCTCCCTGGCCCATTAGTGTCCCTGCCTACCCTATGTAACATATTTAACTTGTATTCCATTTCAGTCTTGCTAAAACTCTACACATGGTGGTTCCACCATAATGCTGTGTTTGTAGGGCATCCTGAAGGCTCTGTGCAATGAAGTGGCCAAGAAAAGTAGATACGGATATTGTTCCTGCCTCCCTTACTCATGAATGTGCTTCATTGTTCTGCTGGACTTCACTTACAAATCACAAGTTCAAAGATAAAATTATTAAGAATTTAAAGAATGAACAATAGAGCAGTAAACCAAATGTCAAGCCCCTCAGAACATGGGGCCCCACAGGACATGCCAGCACCATGCCTCTGGAGCTAGCTTTACACGAACTGCAGCCAACCTCTGGGAATGTTTCCCACCAAAATAAACCACATGGAGGTAAGGTAAATGAGAGTTATAATTCATAAGAAGCTACTATGAAAAGACAATGAAAAATTAGCTGAAATCTAAGTTTAGTGTCCAAATAAAATTGAGAAAGAGGCATACATAGACTTGCTAACACCATCAATCAAATGGTTTGAATTGACATTTATAGAATACCTCATCCAACAAAAGCTAAATATGCATTCTTCTCAAGCTCATATGGAACATTCACCAAAATAAACCACATTTTGGGCATTCATAGTCCCCACCCGTGGATGGCTGTTTTTCACTCATCAACAGAGAGTTCCCACACAGCGAATTCAGGCCCTTGCCCATAGTCACACACCAGTGGGTTCTTTGGACCGCTTGGCCAGCTGGAAGCCATACTGCCCTCCATAGCCAGGGTCTGGGCCATACCATACTACCTCCTGGTTGCATCTCCTGGCAGGCTGTTAACAATGCTTTCCTCAAAGGGGCTCTAGGCAGGTGTGGGGAGACTCCAAACGGGCCCAAGTGAGTTAGGGCTGAGTTCAGGCCATATTGGGGAAGGCCCAGATCAGCCCTCTATGACCTTCACCTTTTGTTCCTCATGATCCAGGGAGAAGGGCACCCAAACAATCTAGAGAACTAGGAATGGATCAGAGTGGGTATGGGGGGCTTCCTCCATACCCTGGAGGATCCCATATGCCTTTAGAATATCAGAAGGTCTAGCTCCATGTCCCTAACCCACCAAGAATATGCCACTGCGAATTTCCCCTGTGATCACCAATACCCTGAGACAAGCAAGAACAAAAATGGTAAGGAATCAGAGCAAAATAGTTGGGCGGGGGTGACTTCTGGAGGCCTCTAGGCTGGACATTCCAATCTACATAAACACAGTTACATTTGCATAGGTGCCGAAAGCCCTTGGTAGGGGGAAATGTCAGGGTTGTACTTCAGGGTCCCAATTTAACATGAAGATGGGCCAGATGAAGAGGTTGCACAGGCAGTGTGGAATTATGTCCATGTTACCTGTCACCGTCACCATTACCCAGTGATAGACATTTACATAGACTCTAAAGCTGAGCTCAAAGCATGGGAGCACAGTCTCTGGATGGCCAAGATAGCCAACACATGGTATTGTACAGAAGGCTCTGCTGTGTGTGTCTGGACCAATGAGGTCCACCATCACTGTGGACAAATTTAAAAGAATAGATATGATACCAAGTAGCTGTCAGATCACAATGAAATTAAACTAGAACTTAGTAACAGGAAAAAAAAAACTGGAAATCCAGAAACATCTGAATTTTAAACACCTTTCAAAACAGTACATAAGTCAAAAAGGATGTCTCAAGAAAATTTTAAAAAATTTTCAGTAAATGAAAATGCAAATACAACCCATTGTGGGGTGCAGGAAAAGCATTGCTTAGAGGGAAATTTATAGCATTAGATGCACGTATTACTGAAGAAGAAAGATCTAAAATCAATAATCCAACTTAGCTTTAGGGAACCAGGAAAAGAAGAGTAAATTAAATTAAAAGCAAGCACCAAAAAAAGACATAATAAATGTTACAGGAGAAATAAAATCCAAAGTGTAAAATCAATAGAAATCAGTAAAACCAAAAGCTGGTTCTTTGAACAGATCAGTAAAATTGACAAACTTCTGGCCAAGTTAACCAAGGGGGGAGAAAGGAATAATAAATTACTAATATCAGAAATGAAAGACAAGCCATCATTACTAATCTCACAGACGTTAAAAGAATGAGAAAAGAATATTATAAACAACTCCAGAAATTCGATAACTTAGGTAAAATATACCAACTCCTTGAAAGACAAAATCTACCAAAACTCATATAAGAGAAACAGATTACCTTGACAGACCTATATAGATATAAAAAAATAAATAAATAAAACCAATAAGTAATAAACTTCTAAAACAGAAAACATCAGGTCCAAATGGTTTCACTGGTGAATTCTGTCAAACGTTTAAGGGAAAGGTGATAAAAATACTCCAAAATTTCTTCCAGAAAACAGGAGAGGAAATATTTGGAAACCCATTCTGTGAAACCATCATTAACTTAACACTAAAACCAATCAAAGACATTACAAGAAAAGAAACCTACAGACCAATATTTCTCTTAAACATAGATGCCAACATTCTCAACAAAATATTAGCAAATCAAACCCAATAATATATAAAAGGAAGTATACAACATAACCAAGCAATTTGTTCTAGCATGCAAGCCTTGTTCAACATTCAGGAAAAAAAAAAATCAAGTATTAATGTAATCAAGAGACTAAAGAAAAAATATCATATGATCATATCAATAAATTTTTCTTAAGCATTTGGAAAAAATCTAATACCCGTTCATAATAATAACTCAGCTGAGTAAGAACAGAAAGGAACCTTCTCGACGTGATAAAGAAAATCTACAAAAAAACTGCAGGTAACATCAGACTTAATAATGAGAAACCAGACACTTTTCCTCTTGACTGTGAAATAGGTAAAGATGTTCCTTCTCACAATTCATATTCAACATTGTATGGGATTCCTAGATAATGATATATGACAAGAAAAGAAATAAAAGACATAAAGATTGGGCAGAAGGAAATAAAGTTTTGTTCACAGATGACATGATGGTCTCTGTAGAAAATGCCCAAGAATCAACAACAACAAATCCTGGAACTAATAAGAGATTATGGCAAAGTTACAAGATAGAAGATAATATACGAAAACCAATTGTTTTCCTATATATCAAAAATGAACAAGTGGAATTTCAATTACAAACACCCTGCCATTTACATTAACACACACACACACACTAACTTAGGTCTAAATCTAACATAATTTGAATAAGAAAACTCTAGGGGCAGAGGCACCCCATTGTGCCCCTCACTCCACACTGAGCATGGAGTCTGCTTAAGATTCTCTCTCTCTCTCTATCTTTCTTTCCCTTTTACCTTTTCCCACCTTGCACTCTTTCTTAAAAACAACAACAAAATGCTACATGCCAAAAAAATAAAAATAAAAACAAAAAAAATAAAAACAACAACAGCAAAAACTCTAAAACATCGATGAAAAAATTAAAGATATAAATAAATGGAGAGATATTTCATCTTTATATGTAAGAATACTCAATATTGTTAAGATGCCAGTTTTCCCCAACTTGATCTGTAGGTTCAATGTAATCCCAATCAAAAGCCCACCAAGTAATTTTGTGGATATCACTCAAATGATTCTAAACTTATACAGAAAAGAAAAAGACACAGAATAGCCAACAGAATTCTAAAGTGGAACGCAGAGAATTGACAACTTCAAGACTCACTACAATAATCAAAGAGAGTAGTATTGGGGGACCTGCGTGGCTCATCCATTAAGCATCTGACTCTTGATTTCAGCTCAGGTCATGACCTCAGGGCCCTGGGATGAGAGGTGTTAGGCTCTGGGCTCAGCGGGGATTCTGCTTGAGATTGTGTCTCTCCCTCTGTCCCTCCCACCCCTGCCACACCCTCTCTCTCTAAAATAAAGAAATAATTCTTTTTTTAAAAAAAAAAGTGTAGTATTTGCAAAAGAATAGACAAATAGATCAATGGAAAAAGAGTCCAGAAATAGTTCCACACAAATATAGTTGGCTGATTTTCAACAAAAAGAGCTAAAAGCAATTCAATGGAGAAATAGTCTCTCGATGGCAATTCAATGGAGGACAGCCTTTTCAAAAACTGATATAACTGGAATAACTGGACATCCACATGCAAAACTTATTTTTTTTTTTTTAAATTTAAGTAGGGGCTTTATACCCAACACAAAAATTAACTCAGTATGTATCAAAGATGTAAATGTAAATGCAAAAACATGAAATTTCTAGATGATAATACAGGACACAGAAGAAAATCTAGATGACCTTGGGCATAGACATGATTTTTAAGACTCAATCCATAAGATAAATAATTGATAAGTTGAACTTCATTAAAATTTAAAACGTCTGCTCTGTGAAAGACACAGTTAACAGAATGAAAAGACAAGCCTTATAAGCTGGGAGAAAATATTTGTAAGACATATATCTGATAAAAGAACATGTCCAAAACATATAAAGAACTTTTAAAACTCAATAATAAGGGGCACCTGGGTGGCTCAGTGGGTTAAAGCCTCTGCCTTCAGCTCAGGTCATGATCTCAGGGTCCTGGGATCGAGCCCCGCATCAGGCTCTCTGCTCAGTGGGGAGCCCGTTTTCCCCCCTCTCTCTGCCTGCCTCTCTGCCTACTTGTGATCTCTCTGTCAAATGAATAAATAAAATCTTTTTTAAAAAATTAAATAAATAAAAAATAAAACTCAATAATAAGAAAACAAAAAAATTTCAACAATAAGAAAATCTAATTGGGCGCCTGGGTGGCTCAGTTGGTTGGGCGACTGCCTTCGGCTCAGGTCATGATCCCAGAGTCCCGGGATCGAGTCCCACATCGGGCTCCCAGCTCCATGGGGAGCCTGCTTCTCCCTCTGACCTTCTCTCCTCTAATGCTCTCTCTCGCACTCTCTCTCTCTCAAATAAATAAATAAATAAATAATCTTTAAAAAAAAAAAAGAAAAGCTAATTTAAAAAATGGCAAAAGATCAGAACACAACCCTCACCAAAGAATTCATATAAGTGGCAAATAAGCACATGAAAAAATGCTCTATAGTATATGTCATCAAAAAATACAAATTAAAACATCTTATTGAATACTGTTCTACATACTTATAAGAATGGCTGAAATGCGAAACACTAACACCAAATGCTGGTGAGAATGGGAAGCAATAGGAGCTCTCATTTATTGCTGGTAGGAGTGCAAAGTGGTACAGCCACTTTGAAAGACAATTTGGCAGTTTCCTACGAAGCTAAACATAGGCTTATCATACAATCCAGCAATCAGGCTTTTAGGTATTTACCCAAATGAGTTCAAAGCTTATCAGACACAAAATCCTGCATAGTAATGTTTATAACAGCTTTATTCATAATTGCCAAAATAATGCAAGTAACCAGGATACTATTCAAAAGGTGAATGGATTAACTGAGGCACTCTATACAATGGAATATTATTCAGTGATAGGATAATAAGATAAAAGAAGAAACAACCTGAAACACTAAGACTAAGTAAAGTAGTCTAAGTAAAAGTACGTAAGTAACAGACACCAGCTCAAAAAGGCTAGTACTGTATAAATCCAACTACAGGACATTCTAGAAAAGGCAAAAGTATGCAATCAGTAAAAGGATCAACGGTTACCAGAGACTTTTGAGGGAAAAAGGAAGGGAGGGATGAATTAAGTGGAGCACAGATTTTTAGGGCAGTGAAACTATTCTGCACAAGACTGTAATGGTAAATATGTGGTATTATACATTTTTCAAAAGCTATACAAAAAGAGTGAAATTCAATGTACACTATGGATCTTAATTGACAATAACCTATTGATATTAGTTTATCAATTATACCAAGCGTACCACACTCCTGTAAGATGTTTATAATAGGGGAAACCCTAGAAGGAAAAGGCATTTGGAGGGAAAGTCATAGGGGAACTTCCTGTGCAATTTTTCAGTAAACTTAAAACCACTATAACCGACTAAAATCTACTAATACAAAATAAATAATCTATTAAAGATGGTTCCTATTACTTATTTAGAATCCATAAGATTTCCAGGAATTTTCTAGTTCATAAGAATTGTAAGTTATCATTTAATCATTGTATCTGAGAATTGGAATGTGTTTTCAGAGACCATCTTGTTTAGTCTCTTTCCTCAGCAAAGGTCTTCTCTAAGAAACATAATACAAAATATAGAGAAAAATACAATGCATTATAATAAATAACAAAAAACCCTAAATAACAAAAATGCATCACATAATTCAGTGTATATAGACCAGCACTGACACAGACAATGAAATACACGTAAGTTAGAAACGTACTTAGGTAGGTATGCCTACATTTGTACATAGGCAGAAATCATTTAACTCAAGGCTAGCTGCACAAAAAGAAGTATTTGAGAATTTGGGTACTAATCCCTCTAACCTATTTTCATTAGTCTGAGAATAGTCCATTGAACTTCATAAACAAAAAGATTGCTAAGAGTAGCAATGCCAGTCTTAGAATAAAAACTCAGGGTGAATCTCTCAGAAGCTTTCATTAAAGGAAGGATCCTAGGGGCACCTGGGTGGCTGAGTGGGTTAAAGCCTCTGCCTTCAGCTTGGGTCCTGATCTCAGTGTCCTGGGATCAAGCCCTGCATTGGGCTCTCTGCTTGGAGGGGAGCCTGCTTCCCCCTCTCTCTCTGCCTGTCTCTCTGCCTACTTGTGATCTCTCTCTCTCTCTCCGTGTCAGGTGGATAGATAAATCTTTGGAAAAAAAAAAAAAGGAAGGATCCTACATAGCCCTTCTAATTACTTTTTTTTTTTTTTTAAACACAGGCAGCTCTTACACTGAGTATACTCACATGGGATTCTTGTCTGATATTTGTCCAAGGAGCCATGAGAAGAATCTAGGAAATTTGCCCCTGTCTACAATATGGTATCATATGGATAGTCTTTGCCATCAAATTCCAAGAGACAGTAGAGTTGAAAACAGGAAGTATAACTAAAACTGCTTCACCAAGATCCATTTCTGCCTAAATATCATCTAAAGATGTTAAAATGAAGATTCGCTGGTTGATCCCAGAGTTTTAGAGTCAGTAAATTTGGAAGAAAACCTGATCATCTGAAATAAAACCTAAAACGAAAATACTCAATCCTATCAGGAAATCAATAAAAATCCTGGGGGACCAAAGCAAGCAACAGCAGAAACTGACTGATATTCAAATTAGATCCCTCTCCGACCTCCCTCAATCTTTCCTCACTTCCCAGCTCCAGAACCATCTTGACAACACTGAGATGCAGGCAAAACTAGGTTATTTCCCACTTGACTTCTTGGTAAGTATTCCCCGCAAATTTCTCAGTTGAAACAACTCCTAAGGACGTTGAAAATTTCTACTCTTCTGTCACATTAAGGTAGCTCGCTGCTTCTCCTACTCTCAAAAAAAAAAAAAAGTGGAAACAGAAAAGTGAATACTTTATATTTTATTTTGCTCCTGCTTTGGAAATCATCTGCAGATCTTTAATCACGTGGATTTGACTCTCCTGTCCTGATCTGAGGGTTCGCAGATCACACATTATTTCTTATATGTTCTGACAGCAACGTAACATGGGCCAGGTGATTCAGGTAGTGTTACCTACACCGCTCCCCACCAGCTCAACTTGATTCCTCTGCTCTTCCGGTAGGTGTGTGCGCTCGATACTGATGGTTTAAAGAGCTCTTGATCCCTGGAAACTTTGAGAATGTATATGGACCGCAACTCTACCTAGAGTTCCTTCACGATTCAGTTTCGTCCATATTGAAGCACCTAAAACCGTGATGATAGTATTTCTCTTTGATTATTTATTTATAACACGTACCCTCTTTTGGTATTCATTTAAGATGAACTCTTCCCACTTAAGAGAAAGTGAAGCCAAGAATTTAGATGAACTGGTTCTGCTTCAGCAAAATCCTCATTCAAACAAATTTCAACCAGAGATAATATTTGCTCATAGGACGACAAACACTAAAAAGAATATTCTATCTCCCACCAAGATGTACAGATAAGGCAGCCTCTATCTTGTTTTCATTTTCCTTAGGGCAGTTCACGTTATTCTGTAAACAAAATGTCTGCCAGGGGGCAGCAGAATGTAATACTTTCATTCCCTGGAGATTCCAGAGGATTTTTATGAATGCTACAAGCATATTATGATAATTAACTTGAAATTAAAGTCTCATGATTGCCATGTTACACTACATTTAAAAGTAAAGGTCTGTCTGTGGATTTCTTATTAAATCATATTAAGGACTTGAGTAAACTAAAACTATACGTTCAGACATAAAAATTAAAGGGAAACCCTAACACATTGATGTTGCTTAAATCATTTGCTACCTAATTCTGTCCTTCCAAACTTCCCGGAGCTTCCTTGCTCTCTTGAACCACTTGTGGACAGTCATATTGCTTTTTATAAGCAAAATAAGATATTTTTTAAAACTCAAGAGTACCTGACTAGGTACTCAAAAAATGTGACTCGTCTTGAAAGAAGCCAGGAGTTGTTATTTTTATTACTTATGACAGAAAAAAAATACTTCCATAATGAGCTGTAACAAAACTACTGTAGCAAATTACTTCTGAGTATGTCTTTACTACATATGAATTACAGAACCACATTGCAGCAAAACAGTTCAGGGAAAGAGAAAGGCCTTGAGGGAAAGAGGAGCCATATTGAATCCCTCTGAAGTCTTATTATAGATTCAAGTAATATTTATTCAGAATCCCTGGCAGGGTGCTTTTAAGCACTTCTTGGCCTGTGTATTGTCTCTTCTAAGTATGGACTTAAAAAGTACCTGGGCTAGTCCTTTAGGGAACCCCGGTAGTTGAAGGTGATGTCCCAAATTTTATAAAGTGGGCCTTCAAACTTACCTCTTTGTAAGTAATGAGCGTTAATCTGTTTGAAGTCCCTATTCATTTTGTTTACAATGTTCTGCTTTGAGTAATGCTTTTTAATGAAGTGCTTTCTGGGGACTTTTGATTAAAGATTCTCCACCAAAACAAAGTAATCCTTAAAAGCCATAAAACCACAAAGACAAAAAGAACACGAGAATAACCGAAACAGAATTTTGGAAACCAGAAAGCAGATGGATCTGGGGTAGCTGCTTAGAGAACCGAGAAACATGAGTTCTAAGCTTCCGCGCTAGAAACTATGACTAAGTAACCTGAAATAACAACGGAACATCCAAATGGTTCAGAGACTGTTGGCTGTGAGGGTCATGGCATGGTTGGAAAGTGGGGGAGCATCCATTCAGTGAGTGGACTCGACTACCATTTTAAGAAGCAGCCAGACTCTCAGGTGTCCCCCCTTACTCTAGCCAACCAGCTCTGTCTCACCTCAACAGAAAACTGGAGACACAGGCTTTAGAGGGGAATAACACAGGGTTCCTATCGAATGGGAGAGGTTTCTGTAGTCGATTGGCTGGTAACAAATCACTTCCCCAAATGTAAGTAACATAGAATAATAATCTATTATTATACCCATGGGCTGACCAGGCCCAGTGGGACAATTCCCACTGGAATTCTCTCATACAGTTATGAACAGATGGTGGCTGGGCTGGAGTCTCTGAAGGCTTGAATGAGTTGGCTGTGCAAGATGAAGTGCTCACTCACATGCCTGGTTCTTCAGCTGGGATGGCTGGACAGCCAGCAAATGGCCAGATGCTCTTCTTTACACATAGCCTCTCCATGGAGCTAGTCTGTCTTCATCACCGGTTGGCAGGCTCCGGTGAGCTGAAACTCATCCACGGAGGCTGGCTTCTTCTAAAGCAAGCATTCTGAGTCACCCAGAGGCAAGTACCAAGAGTCTATGGCATAGAGTTGGAAGTCATGTAGCATCACTTCTCCCACACTGTGTTGGTCAGAAAAGAGTCACAAGGCCCATCCAGAATCAAGACAAGCGTACTATCTAAACATGTGAATACCAGGGGGTATGGTTCATCATGGGGGCAGAGACATCTTTAGATACTAGCTACCACAAAAGAACAAACGCCAGATACAGCTGGCGTGTGGAAGATATGAAATCAGAGAAACTAAATGAAATATTAAATCTTTTCTTCCTTTCCTCATTGAAGGCTCAGAATGTCTTAACCGTCCAAGACAGAAGTGCACCAAAAATAAGCCCAGGAGACACAAAGAGTCCATCAATTCAGCTCTGTATTCCTAACTCCTAAATATGAGAAGAAAGAGTTTAAGGAGTAACGAAGACGAAGAAAGACATTGAAAAGAAAGTGAGGAAGCAAACAACAGTGGGTAAAGAAAACTTCAAATCAGATCTTTAATATTATCAGAGAGAAAAGGAAATACAGTGCCATCTTGAAACAAAAGCAGGATGATATTAAAAAGTAGTATTCAGAGAATGAAAAAGAACTCTTGGAATTACACACACAGATGTAGACAACGTGTGGAAGGATGGGGTATTGTGAGTTCGCAGATGATAGAAAAACATAAATAAAAATGTTGGAAGACACAGACTTTAAAATTAAGACACAGAAAATAGGGGGAAGGTTAATAGGATTAGAGGAGCATTTTAAAAGTTCATTGATCTAAATAACAAATATTATAGAGAGAACAAAAGACAGGTAGTAAAATCTCAAAGAAAAAAATTCAAGAAAATTTCCTAGAACTGAAAGAACTGAATTTCTAGTTTGAAGGCACAGTTATGGATTGAATTGTGTCCTTCCAAAATATGTGGAAGTCCTAACCCTCAGAATGTGACCTTATTTAGAAATACAGTCTTGGAAGATGTAATCACATTAAGATGACATCACTGAGGTGGCCTTAATCCATTATGACTGGCGTCTTTACAAAAAGGGGAAATCTGGACACAGATATAGATGCATACAGCAAGAAGGCCATTTTAAGACGAAGGCAGAAATTTGGATGAATCGCCTACAAGCCAAGGAGCGCCAAAGACTGCCAAAAAACTTCCAGAAGCTAAGTGAGAGTGATAGAAGAGATTCTCCCTCACAGCCCTCAGAAGGAACCAACTTTGCCAACATCTTGATCTCAGACTTCCAGCCCACAAAGTTGTAAAATAACAAATTTCTGTTGGTTAAGCCCCACACTTTGTAGTGCTTATGAAACGAATACAAGGGCCCACTGAGTCTCCAACTTTATAGACAGAGCCAGATTCACAGCAGAGTATAGGACTATAATGGTGGGAAACTGAGTGAGGATATAAAGCAGACTCTAAAAGCTTCTGGGCAGAGAGACATAGAATCCTAAACTACTAATTAAGTGTTAAGGTAGAATAAAGATGTGAAATTTCAAACATGTCATTTCTCAAGCATCCCTAGGATGACAAGGGCCACCAAAATGTTGGCGTGAACCAATAAAAGGGAGATGCGCGACTGAGGGGGAAAAAGAACCCAGCCTCAAGAGATAAATGGAGGGTGTTCCCAAGATAGTTTTCAGAGGATTTTAAGGCTAAAGGTTGGGTAGTGGGCTCTAAGAGCAACCAGGCTGGTTTAGAGCATGTCGGGTGACTCTAAACCAGAAAAGAGACACACAATATCTCATTTGCTTGAGAAATTTTATACTTAGGACAAAGGGTAGTGGATGCATGAATAATCATTTGGGGGGGGGGGACCTCCAAGAAAATAACAAAAAGTTGTGCAAGAAAGAAAATGATATCATGCTAAACTCAATTGTAAATAGGATTTTCACAGCCATATCGATATAGACACTGAATGCTGATTTAAGTAAAAATTATAACTCTAATTAGAGAGGATAAGGGAGAACTTTTATTATGCAGGGTGAAAGGCAGAGGTGAAAGAATACTAAGTACTCACCTTTTATACTGAAAAATTGGTAGATAAAGCCTAATACTAAAAAATAGAAGTATAGACATAATGTTCAGAGTATGAAATAATTACCCCCTAAAAGTGAAAAGTGATGGCCTTTGGGCATCCAGAATGGAGGAGTGGGCAGGATACTGCTGTTTTTGTTTTTTGGTTTTTTTTTTAATCACAAGACTTGCCCTTTAAATATTTTACATATGCAACTTTGAAGGAACTAAAAATTAGTGACAGCGAAGGGCTTCTGAATAATTCTCTGTTTGTAAAGGTAAATCTACCGCCATTTCCTCTAGACCAGTGATGCTCAAAGTGTAATGTGACCAGGAATCCGTCTGGTATCTTATTTAAAACACAGGGCTGGACATAAAAAAGAAGAACGAATCTTGCCATTTGCATGAGGTGGACAGAGCTAGAGAGTATCGTGCTAAGGGAAATAAGTCAGAGAAAGACAGATACCACAAGCCTGCCCTCTTATGCGGTATTTTGGAAACAAAGGGGGAAAAAGGATACAAATGAGAAAACAGACTTTTGACTACAGAGAAGAAGAGATTGTTACTAGAGGGTAGGTGGGTGGGGGATGGGTGAGATAGGCCAAGGGTTATGCCTGAGGACCACTGACTACGTACAGAGTTGGTCACTATATTGTACACCTGTAACTAATATAACACCATATGTTAATTATACTGGAATAAAAAACAAAACAAAAAACAACACAGGGGTGGAGTAGGGCGCGATATTGTGCCTTTACCAGACGCTCTCAGGCACAACCCATCCTGCTGGTCCAAACACCGCATTTGGCGTAGCAAGGCTCTGGGGCAGTATTTTCAACTCAAAATACCTATTTTATTCACATGAAAAGATCTTTACACAAATGCAGATGGTTATTAAGTTCTTTCATTCATCCCTCCCCCGCCCCCAAATTTCGTTTGGCCTAGAGTTCAACCTTCTTCGAAGGACACACGAGGCTCCTCCGTGCCTACTTCTTGCCCTGCTAGCTCCAGGGCTAGCTCCACCGCCCCGCCTGTACCAGGATCTACCAGGACCTCCCATCTGCTCACATCAGCCAGGAAACGCGCAGAGCCTGCTCGCTAAACGAGCCTAAGCCGGCCTCTGGGTACTGATTCCGAGGTTGTTTACCACTTCCCAACCGACTGAGATCTGTTAGTTCATAAGCCGGCTGGTGCCAAACTCCAATTTTTATACATCCATTTATTTTAAAAATAGCCCAAACAAGCAGATTTTTAGCCATTTACAGCCTGCCTGCTTTGCATACCCCCAAACCTCACCTCCCGGCTGCTGGCAATAAATTAGATAAGCCCTGGGCCATAAAGATCCCAAGCGGCTGCTGCCCTTTGGATGCCCCTATCCCAGGTAGGAAGTCCCCTCGCCAACGCTCCCCCCACCCCGCCCCCTCCGCCCCTCCCCCACACCAAGTTTTCTGGACCTCCTCCTGCCCTTCTCACTAGCAACCCCAGGGCCATAAGCCTTGGGACAGACTTATGCTGTGAAGGATTCTGCCCAGATCCTGAACCTGTCAGTGTTGCCCATAAAGTTGTACGCACTACTGCCACCTCATGGTCATATCTTTTACCTTAATTCGCCCCCAAATCTCACACTTCCCAACCACAAGACTTTAGACGCCCTCTAATCCACTCTGTTTTAATTGGCGAGTTCTTCTCTACCCTTGAAAACTCAAGTGAGGGGCCACATCCTCCAGGAAGCAGACTTTTGGTTATGACATGGGGGATGGACTAGAGAGCCCTGCCTGGAAGTCCTCTGCCTAGAATCTGATTACAGGTCCGAAGTTTCACGAATTCTAATTACCTTTGCTGACCTCTACAATAGCATGGGGGGAACCTCGCTTTCCCTATAGATGAATGAGGTCTGGGTTTTTACTTAGTGGACCAATGTTTATGGGAGACAAACATGCACTAAGTATAGTCTCGGGCTGAATAATTCAGTGGTAAGAAAATAATAGAATTTCTGTTCTTACAGAGAGTTTCAAGCCTATGGAAGGACGAAGGAGGCAGGCATTGACTAGTCACATGAAGAAGTGAAATTGGTATAAATACTCTGGAGGAAGGTACTCAGAAGAGATTATAGGTCAGATTCAGGCAGTACAAAGTACAACACAGCCAAAAAAAATTCTAATTTCATTTGCTCTTGAAGTTAGGATCCCATCAGATTGATCCTCTCATTCTAGACTATGTCTTTGGGTGTCCAAGCAAAATCATTAATGCCTGTGATAAAGTTTTAGAATATAAGTGAGGTCCGGAGCCAACTACCAATTCTTAATGCATCTCTGGTGCAAAAACGTGATTTTCTTGTAGCATGGGGACAGGACCTGTGGGCAGAAAGAGCTGCTGCCCCAAGGCTGTGAGGGGTGGTTGATTATATACTAAGGGGTGGGGAGGTAAGTAAAAGGGAGATTTTAAAAGAACTTGCATATGCTAAAGAGCACCTATAGGATACCCAAGATACCGGAGGCCTTGCCATTGTTAAGGTTGTTCTCCTCCTTCTAACAAGGCATTAACATTAAGATAGTTGGGAGAGTCCTGGAAGAAGGTCCCACAGGTCCCACCCAGGAGTGGGAGGCATGGGAGGTTGAAGGGTGTAGCTTATGCTTTGTCTTCAGCCAGCCCCTCTTCCCTTGTCCCCTGTGCCTTACAGGGAACTGCTCCGGGCCTTTGACTTGTTTTATAAATTGTATGGAAAGCAGACAGACTTTGCAAGAGAATGCTTGGCACCGCTGCAGGTGAGGTCTTGGTCAAACACAGTCTGGAGATGAAGTCGCCAAGTATCAGGTGTATATCCTGACGAAGATTCCAAGTTTTCTTTCCTTCCTTTCAAAATTTCCTCTGGTTATAAATATTACACATTATAGGATATCATGAGAATACAGTTAAGTTTAAAGAAGATAACATTACCATTGACATATGAGCCTGGCTGATATTTTGCTGTATTCCTTCTGCTTTGTTTCTATGCCTCTGTATTAGATGTATGTTAGCTGTTGTCCCAGCCCAAAGTCTATTCCAGCCATCACCTTGCTGGGCATCTAAATCCCCTACAGGTTTCCAGATTTCCTATCAGTCGGGGGCCGGCCAAAGGTAGCAGCTGGATGAGGGAAGATGCCCAGAGGTACCAAGCGGGTAATCGTGAGTGTTCCTGAATTAGCAACAATAGGACTCTTTGGCTTGAAGTCAGTGTCGACACTTGCCTGGTACTTGCAGAGGAAAGCTCTATTTTCCTCCCCAGGGATGGAGGTCTTTCAGTTCCTTCCTCCCATCTGCTTGTTCTCTCCGGCTGCTTCTTCCTCTTCGCAGCTCAAAGTCTTTCAGGGAGTAGAAAAACCTGCTCCTCAAGCAAGCCTGTGAATATTTTTATGCGGCACCTCATTAGCTTGCAACTTCCGTCTTTGAGATTTACAGTCTTTAGAGCTGTTTCTGATGTGGGTGATCTATGCCTACCATGCGAAACAGGCTTGGAAAAAGGCCCCCTCGAGTGAGAATGAGAGAAGTCTATGATCCAAGAAGGAGAGGAAGGTTCAAAAGAATTCCAGTCTGATACAGAATAATAATCCTGCCACACTTGTATGTACCTTTTATTGTACATAATCATAAAGCATTCATAGTCAATTTTGTGTCTTGCTTTCTTTCACTAAATACTATGTCATAAACACTTTACGCAAGTCACGAA
Source organism: Nasua narica (assembly GCA_028533885.1). Taxonomy (NCBI): domain Eukaryota; kingdom Metazoa; phylum Chordata; class Mammalia; order Carnivora; family Procyonidae; genus Nasua; species Nasua narica. The sequence goes on from CM052808.1 coordinate 45,882,137, forward strand.
ATATTTTTTGAGGACTCCATTCTACAATATTTACTGTAGAATATTCCATCTTCTGCTGTCTGCCCACTGCTTAGCTGGTTGCCACTTGGTAATTTCATGTAGTGGTAACCCCAGGTTTCAGCTGGAACCCCAGGTCTCCTACCCACCACATCTGTGACCTTGAAAAGATACTTAACCCTTCAGTGCTTTCTCTGTAAATTGGAATATTAATATTGTATTACCTATCTCCAAAAATTATAAGGAAGTTTAAAAGTTAATACACAAAAATAGCAATAAACAGGGACCAGTCAATACATGTAGTTATTGTTGCTCTAGTTATTTGATTTTTGAACGGTTACTAATGTTTCATTTTTTTTTTTTTTTTTTACTAATGTTTCATTTTTATAAGCAACTATGAATATGTATGTTTATATATCTCTGTCATTTTTAAAAAAACCTTTTTAGACATAATTGTAGAAGTTGTATTAACAGACTATGAATTTTTATAGGCTCTGTATTTATTTTGCCACATCCTTTATTGGTAAGATTATATAATTTTACACCCACACAGCACTTAAGTGTTCTCCCTTCAATAAATTCTCCATCAGCAAGGACAGTAATCTTTTCAAAAACAGGCTGGATCAAGTCCCTCCCCGAATCTTTAGCTCGACTTTGGGGGACCTGCATACAGTGCCCCCCCCCACCTCCTTTCCCTGCAGCTTCTCTCTGGCCTGTTCACCGTATTCCAGCCACACAGGCTTCCTTCCCATTCCTAAGCAAGCCCACTCTCTTCCAATTTCTAGACCGCAAGTCCTTTAAACATCCTGAATTCCCTTTGCCCCCATGCTATCTCCATTCTCCCAACCTTGTCTACGTAACTCTTGATCCTACACACACGCTAAAGCATATTCCTCCACTTACAAACTCTCAACGGCATTGTCTTTTGCTCCACAGTGCTTGATATAAATGTACTTAGTTAATTGATTATTACATAAGGATTTCTAGAAAGTTCTCCAGGCTTGTCTCTAAGCTCTTGAAATAGGAATTGTGACTGGCTTCAGGATGATCGCTGTATTTGGGCTGTCTTTTATAAGAGCAAAGTAAATAGTTAATACTTGTTGAGTGAACGAAAAAGGGTAGGAAAGAAGGTCGACATGACTGGATCTTGTTTTCCTTATTGTAATAGTTGTCTTTAAAATTTCCACTCACTTATTAAAATGTATTTTGTGTCTTTCTCCCCTGCCTAAACATCCCAGCAGAAGTACCAGGTCTTCACCCATTAACTCGGGCCATATCCTCCCCACGATTCAGGCTAAAGGCAGAAGTTTTTTCTCTGCTAGCCTGAGATCCAGAGACAGGGTTGTGGGGAGGTAAAACACCATGATAAAATATGGGATTAACTGAGCCCATTCCCCTGCTTCCTTACCCTACTTAGCTCACTGATCACTGGCAATGGGCTTGTAGCTCCCAGACAAGGGTTGGAGGATTCCTCTCTGGGAATATTGGCCAGCCCAGGAGCTAACCTAGAAGAAAGCATTTAATGTAAAAGAGAGCAAAACAACAGGAACTTGGATAAAACAGGAATGATACAGGTAGCAGAAGAAACCTCTATAATAAAATAAACATTATAAAATAAAGAAGAGGACTAGGAAGTAATACAATTTTTTGAAGGGACATTTGAAAAGCAAGAGGGAACCCTTGGAAATGAAACATAAAGTAGCAGAAATCAAAAATTCAACTGAAGGTTTAAAAGATAAGTTTGAGAAAAATCTATTTGAAAACAGAAAAAGCAGACAAAAAAGTAGGAAATAGAAAACAAGAAAAATTGGGGCTCATCTAGAATGAGCAGCATCTAAATGACAAATGTTCTTGAAAAAAAGAAGACTTTTTTTAAAAGGAAACCCACACAGAAAAAAATTACTATTACTGGTAATAAGAACTATTATTATTAAATGAAGTGAGGCTAAAATATTTTCCAGAAATTCAAGATCTCAAGAGTGAGCTCTGCCATATGAGGGAATAACCTAAGAAAGAAGGAGATAGGAGATCCCAGGACCGGGGGATTCAAGAGGGGAGAGAGAAGGAAGTTCCACAGTAACAGCTGGGCAAAGAGACTCAGAGAACAAGGAGACCAGACTAGAACATGAAGAAATGCCAGATTATGACCTGATGTGCTTGGCAATACCAAAAGGAACTTTACACTTCTTTCAGAGAGTTTTAGAATAAATAAATGAGAGTATATTTCACGAAATCTAAGATATCCTAGATCTAGAATGTACCATCATTTTATATACTACTAAAAAAGAAATGGTTGACCAATTAAGTGTGACTAATGTTTATTTTATATGTATTGAAATTTAGACTTAGGTAGACATGGATTTATACCATATTGATTATATATAAAGAAGAAATACAAGCAAAGTAAATTGATGAAGGTATTTCTAAACTTTCATTTTTGGAGTTCTGATTTTAGATATGTTAATATATAAAACAAAAAAGAGCTTGTCTTGGAGTGGGAGCAAAGTAACAAAGCAAAAGCAAAAAGAATGAAAAATAGTATTTTCAAGACAGGAAATGAAATAATAGAACGTCAAGTGGTTCTAGAGTATTATCTATATGGTGATTGTCATTTAGAATGACATTAAAATAGGAGAAGTATATAAAATAAAACTAGATGGGGTGAAATAGGTGAAGGGGATTAAGAGGTACAAGCTTCCATTTATAAAATAAATAAGTCATGAGGATGAAAAGTACAGCATAGGAAATATAGTCAAAATATTATAAAAATGTATGGTGATAAATGGTAACTACACTATGGTAAGCATTCCCTAATATATAGGATTATGGAATCATTATGTTTCACACCTGAAACTAATATAACATTATATGTCAACTATCCTTCACTAATAAAAAGAAAAACAAATAACTAAATAAAATTATATTTCATTTAAACATCTGTAGATATTGTGACCTTAGTAAACTTGAAGAATATTAAAATGAATTCTTTTAATTTATTAATTAGAATTTAATTTTTTTAATTTAATTAGTTAAGAATTAATAATTAGGGGGAGGAGCAAGATTGTGGAGGAGTAGGAGGCTGAGATAATATCAGACCTCAGAAGTTCAGCTAGATATTTATCAAACCATTCTAAACACCTACAAACTCAACAGGAGAGAGAAGAGAAGAAGAACAGCAATTCTAGGAACAGAAAATTGACCACTTTCTGGAAGTATTTTGTTCTCTCATTCATCTATTCTTATATCAATAAAATGACAAGGCAGAAAAACTCACTGCAAAAAAAAAAAGAACAAGAGGCAGTACCAATGGCTAGGGACCTAATCAATACAGACATTAGTAATATTGCAGAACTAGAGTTCAAAATGACAATTATCCCATATAATCCCATATAAAATATGGTGCTAGCTGGGCTCAAAAAAAGCATGGAAGATATTAGAGAATCACTTTCTGGAGAAATAAAAGAACTAAAATCTAACCAAGTTGAAATCAAAAAAGCTATTAATGAGGTACAATAAAAAATGGAGACTCTTACTGCTAGAATAGATGAGGCAGAAGAAAGAATTAGTGATATAGAAGACCAAATGACAGAGAATAAAGAAGCTGAGAAACAGAGAGACAAACATACTGGACCACAAGGGGAGAATTCGAGAGAGAAGTGATACCATAAGACCAAACAATATTAGAATAATTGGGATCCCAGAAGAAGAAGAAAGAGAGAAAGAGGCGGAAGGTATATTGGAACAAATTATTGTAGAGAATTTCCCTAATCTGGCAAAGGGAGCAAGCATCAAAATCCAGAAGGCACAGAGAACCCCCCCCTCAAAATCAATAAAAATAGGTCGACACCCCATCATCTAATAGTAAAACTTATAAATCTTAGTGACAAAGAGAAAATCCTGAAAGCAGGTTGGGACAAGAAGCCTTTAACATACAAAGGCAGAAATATTAGATTGGCAGTAGGCCTATCCAGAGACCTGGCAGGCCAGAAAGGACTGGCATGATATATTCAGAGCACTAAACAAGAAATATAGGCAGCCAAGAATACTATATCCACCTAGGCTGTCACTCAAAATAGATGGAGAGACAAAGAGCTTCCAGGACAAACAAAAACTGAAAGAATTTGCAAACACCAAACCAGCCCTACAGGAAATATTGAAAAGGGTCCTCTAAGCAAAGAGAGAGCCTAAAAGGAACATAGAGCAGAAAGGAACAGAGACAATATACAGTAACAGTCACTTTAGAGGCAATACAATGGCATTAAATTCATATCTGTCAATAGTTACCCTGAATGTAAATGGGCTAAATGCCCCAATCAAAAGACACAGAGTATCAGAATGGATAAAAAACAATACCCATCAATATGCTGTCTATAAGAAACTCATTTTAGACCCAAAAGACACCTCTAGATTTAAAGTGAGGGAATGGAAAACCATTTACCATGCTAATGGACATCAAAAGAAAGCTGGGGTGGCAATCCTTATATCAGATAAATTAGATTTTAAGCCAAAGACTATAATAAGAGATGAGAAAGGACACTGAATCATATTGAATGGGACTGTCCAACAAGAAGATTTAACAATTGTAAATATCTATGCCCCTAACAGAGGGAAAGCCAATTATATAAACCAATTAATAACAAAATCAAAGAAACACATCAACAGTAATATAATAGTAGTAGGGGACTTTAATACACCCCCTTACTGAAATGGACAGATCATCTAAGCAAAAGATCAACAAGGAAATAAAGGCTCTAAATGACATACTGGAACAGATGGACATCACAGATATATTCAGAACATTCCACCCCAAAGCAACAGAATACATATTATCTCTAGTGCACATGGAACATTCTGCAGAATAGATCACATCCTGGGTCACAAGTCAAGTCTCAATTGGTACCAAAAGATTAGGATCATTCCCTGCATATTTTCAGACCACAATGCCATGAAACTAGAACTCAATCACAAGAGGAAAGTTGGAAAGAACTCAAATACATGGAGGCTAAAGAGCATCCTACTAAAGAATGAATGGGTTAACCAGGAAATTAAAGAAGAATTTTAAAAAATCATGGAAACAAATGAAAATGAAAACACAACTGTTCAAAATCTTTGGGACACAGCAAAGGTGGTCCTAAGAGGAAAGTATATAGCAATACAAGCCTTTCTCAAGAAACAAGAAAGATCTCAAATACACAACCTAATCGTACACCTAAAGGAGCTGAAGAAAGAACAGCAGAGAAAGCCTAAACCCAGCAGGAGAAGAGAAATAACAAATATCAGAGCATAAATCAAGGAAATAGAAATCAAAAGAACAGTAGAACAAATCAACGAAACTAGGAGCTGGTTCTTTGAAAGAATTAATAAGATTGATAAACCCCTGGCCAGACTTATCAAAAAGAAAAGAGAAAGGACCCAAATTAATAAAATCATAAATGAAAGAGGAAAGATCACAACCAACACCAAAGAAATACAAACAATTATAAGAACATATTATCAGGGGCACCTGAGTGGCTCAGTGGGTTAAAGCCTCTGCCTTCGGCCCAGGTCATGATCTCAAGTCCTGAGATCGAGCCCTGCATCAGGCTCTCTGCTCAACAGGGAGCCTGCCTGTCTCTCTGCCTACTTGTGATCTCTCTCTCAGTCTGTCAAATAAATAAAATCTTTAATAAAAAAAAAAGTTAAAAAAAAGAACATATTATGAGCAACTATATGCCAACAAATTAGACAATCTGGATGAAATGGATGCATTCCTAGAGACACATAAACTACCAAAACTGAACCAGAAAGATATAGAAAACCTGAATAGATCCATAACCAGTAAGGAGATTGAAGCAGTCATCAAAATCTCCCAACAAACAAGAGCCCAGGGCCAGACGGCTTCCCAGGGGAATTCTACCAAACATTTAAAGAAGAATTAATACCTATTCTCCTGAAATTGTTCCAAAAAATAGAAATGGAAGGAAAACTTCCAAAATCATTTTATGAGATCGGCATTACCTTGATCCCAAAACCAAAGACCCCATCAAAAAGGGGAATTACGGACCAATATCCTTGATGAACATGGATGTAAAAATTCTCACCAAAATACTAGCCAATAGGATCCAACAGTACATTAAAAGGATTATTCACCACAACCAAGTGGGATTTATTTCTGGGCTGCAAGGTTGGTTCAACATCTGCAGATCAAACAATGTGATACAATACATTTATAAAAGAAAGAACAAAAACCATATGATGCAAAAAAAGCATCTGACAAAGTACAGCATCCTTTCTTGATCAAAACTCTTCACACTGTAGACACAGAGGGTACATTCTTCAATATCATCAAAACCATCTATGAAAAACCCACAGCAAATATCATTCTCAATGGGGAAAAACCGAGAGCTTTTCCCCTAAGATCAGGAACATGGCAGGGCTGTCCACTATCCCCACTGTTATTCAACATAGTACTAGAAGTCCTAGCCTCAGCAATCAGACAACAAAAAGAAATAAAAGGCATCCAAATTGGCAAAGAAGAAGTCAAACTCTCACTCTTTGCAGATGATATGATACTTTATGTGGAAAACCCGAAAGACTCCACTGCAAGACTGCTAGAACTCATACAGGAATTCAGTCAAGTGTCAGGATATAAAACCAATGCACAGAAATCAGTTGCATTTCTATACACCAACAATAAGACAGAAGAAGCAAAAATTAAGGAGTCGATAACACTTACAATTGCACCCAAAACCATAAGATATCTAGGAATAAGTCTAACCAAAGAGGCAAAGAATCTGCACTCAGAAAACTATAAAGTGTTCATGAAAGAAATTCAGGAAGAGACAAAAAAATGGAAAAACATTCCATGCTCATGGATTGGAAGAACAAATATTGTGAAATTGTCTATGCTACCTAAAGCAATCTACACATTTAGTGCAATACCTATCAAAATACCATCAGTTTATTTCAAAGAAATGGAACAAATAATCCTAAAATTTATATGGAACCAGAAAAGACCACGAATAGCCAGAGGAACGTTGAAAGAGAAAACCAAAGTTGGCAGCATCACAATTCCCGACTTCAAGCTCTATTACAAGGCTGTAATCATCAAGACAGTGTGGTACTGGCACAAAAACAGACACATAGATCAATAGAACAGAATAGAGAGCCCAGAAATGGAATCCCAACTATGGCCAACTAATCTTTGTCAAAGCAGGAAAGAATATTCAATGTAAAAAAGACAGTCTTTTCAGCAAATGGTGTTGGGAAAACTGGACAGCCACATGCAGAAGAATGAAACTGGACCACTTCCTTACACCACACACAAAAATAGACTCAAAATGGATGAAAGACCTCAATGTGAGACAGGAATCCATCAAAATCCTTGAGAAGAACACAGGCAGCAACCCCTTCGACCTCAGCCGCAGCAACTTCTCCCTACAAACATCACCAAAGGCAAGGGAAGCAAGGGCAAAAATGAACTTTTGGGACTTCATCAAGATCAAAAGCTTTTGCACAGCAAAGAAAACAGTCAATAAAACCAAAAGACAACTGACAGAATGGGAGAAGATATTCACAAATGACATATCAGATAAAGGGCTAGTATCCAAAATCTATAAAGAACTTCTCAAACTCAACACCCAAAGAACAAATAATCTGATCAAGAAATGGGCAGAAGATATGAACAGACATTGCTGCAAAGAGGACATCCAAATGGCCAAAGGACACATGAAAAAGTGCTCCACATCACTCAGCATCAGGGAAATACAAATCAAAACCACAGTGAGATACCACCTCACACCAGTCAGAATGGCTAAAATTAGCAAGTCAAGAAACGACAGATGTTGGCAAGGATGTGGAGAAAGGGGAACCCTCCTACACTGTTGGTGGGAATGCAAGCTGGTACAAACACTCTGGAAAACTGTATAGAGGTTCCTCAAAAAGTTGAAAATAGAGCTACCCTGTGACCCAGCAATCGCACTACTAGGTATTTACCCTAAAGATACAAATGTAGTGATCCGAAAGGGCACATGCACCCGAATGTTTATAGCAGCAATGTCCACAATAGCCAAACTCTGGAAAGAACCTAGATTTCCATCAGTAGCTGAATGGATAAAGAAGATGTGGTATATATATATATATAATGGAATACTATTCAGCCATCAAGAGAAATAAAATCTTGCCATTTACAACGACATGGATGGAACTAGAGGATATTATGCTAAGTGAAATAAGTCAATCTGAGAAAGATAATTATCATATGATCTCTCTGATATGAAGAATTTGAGAGGCAGGGCAGGGGGTCATGGGGGGGGGGGGGAGGGAAATGAAACAAGATGGGATCAGGAAGGAGACAAACCACAAAAGACTCCTGAATTCATGAAACAAACTGAGGGTGGCTGGGGGTGGGGAGGGTAGGGATAGGTTGCCTGGGTGATGGACATTGGGGAGGGTGTGTGCT
>CM052808.1:45890673-46018845 GCA_028533885.1 Nasua narica
CATGAAACAAACTGAGGGTGGCTGGGGGTGGGGAGGGTAGGGATAGGTTGCCTGGGTGATGGACATTGGGGAGGGTGTGTGCTATGGTAAGTGCTGTGAAATGTCTAAGCCTGGTGATTCACAGACATGTACCCTGGAGCAAATAATACATTATATGTTAATAAAAAAATTAAAAAAAAGAATTAATAATTATTTAGCAGAATGATGCAATGAAGTGATGAAACCACTTGAATTATAGGGGGCATACAGAAACAAAGATTCAGACTCAAATTAAACTTAAAAATTGAGTAAATAGTTACTGGAATCCCAGACACATGGACCAGAAGATCAACTCTTCTTTTAAGGGCTTACTTCAAAAAAATAAGAACTTCAGGCTTTGACCCTGGTCAGCATAGTCCACTGAGATGGGAAAGAAGTGACTATTTCCTTCGTATTAAAGTCTTTAACTCAGAGAAGCTTAGCGTAATGTATAAAATATTAAATTTAGCCCATAACAAATATGTCAAAACCTTTGGTTTAATTTGGTATTTAAGAATTTGACATTCCAAGATCAGTGAATCCAACAGATGAATCCCAATATTCTGGAATTTGATTGGGTCTTAAGGTTTTTAGATGCAAAGTATAAGAAAATTTTAGAAAATATATCAGCCATGTTGGAATGTTTAGGATTACTTGGGGAATCACCATATTTATAAATTTGCTTTGCTAAATTTATTAGGATTAAGTTCTCAGTTTGGTTTATTAGTTGGCAAAATAAAATATTTAAAATATTAAATAGGAAATAAAATTTAACGCTCTTTACAGGATTTTATTGAACTAAATTTGTAAAAGGGACCAAACATCAATGACAGTCCCCTTATAAAGGACTACTAATACCAACAGACTATGGATAGAATATTAAATTGTGTAAGTTAAACTTAAAAGCTTAAAGTAAAATATTAAAAAATGGTAACATTAGGGAATTGGATCAAATAAAAATATTGTTTTAACTGTACACAAATGCCCACTCACAGTCCTGATAATGTAAACACTACAATACCAACTTAACCCCTAATTGCAGAATGACTATATTCAGAAAAATGGAAAAAAGCAAAGTTATGTGTGGGTTGGAGTGTGGTGGTAAGAGGGCTAACTATTTCTCTTTCAGAGTTGGGTTCAATAAAATGCCTGAGGTTGAAAAATAAATAACAACATGAGCATATTAATTAGAAATAGAGCAGAAAGAAACAGTTCAAAGAGTCAAAAGTGGTGGCCTCTAGAAAGGCTGACTTTCGGGTAGGCAGAAGCAAGGCAGGCAAACCAATGTTTTTCATAAACTTGTTTTTTCAAAAAAGAACAACTATGAATATGTATTACTTTGATAAAAATACGAGCTACATTTTACAAAGAAACACTGAGAAAGTCACTTCATTTTGAATTCTAAGTACATGGCAATTTTCGTCTATTTTGGTCATCCTCTAAAACCCGAAATCCAGTTTTCTTGATGCCTTCATCCTCTTTCCTATTCCCTCACCTGGGATTTTTCTGCCCTTCCCCTTCTGTGTAACTCTAGCCAGACTCCCAAAGCTCACGCAGATGTTCATCAACTGGCCAAATACAAGGAAGGACTTCCCTAGTGAAGAGTCAATACACATGTGATGCTTCTGGAGGTGGACCTCTCCCCTCCCGGGGCTCCAGGACTCACTGTACAGCCGTTGTGTACTGGAGCCTTAAAATAATCACATCTGTACTTTCCCAGTTAGAGCCAGATTTTGACAAATTAATAGAAAAGGTGATCCGCATCAGTACTCAAATCAATACACCCTCAGAAATCAACATGCTTGCACCTTCCAGAAGTTTGGGCTACTTAATTCCTTTCCCAGAGTCTTTGTACCTGTTAATTCAAGTAAACTTTTTTTTTATTTTTAAAAAAACTAGTACTATTCATCATCCCAGGTGGGTTTTCTTTTCCCAATATAGTTACTAAAACATTCATTGCATAGTTAGCTGAGATCATAGATTTAAGATATTAGCAGTCATCACAGGTTGTGTTTTTCCTTGGCATTGGTCAGCAATATAGGTGGAGGACAGCAGAGGCAAAAGATTGGATTTCACTGGAATGTGATTTAGCTAAGGATGTAGGATATAGTGAGAGGCAAGGAAGGGAGGTAGAAGGAACAGTGAGTAGTACTTAGGTCAATATCATTCCTCATCTTGTATCTATATGTTTTGCATAAAGAATATGTTTTACTAAATGTAATAAATATAGAATTTTAGAAGTAAAATATTGTCAAATCATTTTTGTAACCACATTAATTAGTCCTATAATTTGAGATCAAAAATTGCTTCTAATAAAAAGTGAAATGAAGGACAAGTACACAGAAATTGGGATTCCATATATTCAACCCACAAGTGCCTATTAATCACCTATCATGTGACAGAGACTGCACTACTTCTAGGAATTTAATAGAGAGTGAACAGTAGATGTGGTTCCTTCTTTCATGGATGTTACAGTCTGGTAGAAGACACACATACTAAAATAAATTACAATCAAGTTCATACAAATTAATTACAAACTAAAACAAATGCTGTGAAGAAAAAAGAGAACTTTGAGCACATGACACAAAAATGCAATTAAGTAATGGAAACAGAAAAGTACTGAAAGCTTCCTAAAGAGGTGATACCTGTGCCAAGATTTGCATTAGAAAGAGTTAACCAATGAAATGAGGAGGAGAGAAAAGGAGAACATGGTAGGCAAAGGAGCTTTCTAGAACCTAAGATTTTCAATGATGGAGGTATCATTTTTCAATCCCCTTCCATTGGTAAAAATATCCAATTGAATGGAGTTATGCAAAACAGTAAGCTTCATATAAAGCCTGGCACAATGTCATCTTTAGGAGGATTGTGGAGATGCATTTTTGGTTTTCTTCTTTGAAGCAGTGTTTTTAATGGTAAAAGCATAGAGTCAAAGCCAGACTAGCTAGATTCAAGTCCCAGCTTGCTAATTATTAACTGTGGGAACTTGGGGTGGGAGGTCCATTAGCCTTTCTGTACCTTAATTTCTTTATTGGAGAGATGGGAATAGAAACAGAAGCCTCTCATATAGATTAAATCAGTTAAAGTATGGAAAGGTACTTAGAAGAGTATTAGGTATATCAGAGACACAGTCAATACGGTAGGAATATTAGTTATTATCAGGAACAGTTGGCCTTCTGCGAAGAACCTAAGGTTTTTATCCTATCCATGCTATGGGTCATGTTCCAGGTCAGATGTAGCTCTCTTGCATTTAAAGACAGAGAACTTAGGACAGGTGTGCTTTGAACTTCTGGCATAGCATAGTGTATACCCATATTTTGACCAGCATTTAGAATTTTTTTGTTTTTGTTTTTGTTTGGTTACAGTTGAGTTTCTCCTGTCATGGACATTTTTATCAAATGGAATGTTAGACCGAGCAAACTGTTTAATAACGTGTAAAGTGGGATTCAGCTTCTACAATAAGATGAGAGAGGCATAAGGAAAAATTAAGCTCGAACCAAAAGGAAGATGTTTATGGAACAGGCAAGACCGGTGCTTGATGATTTCATGGGAGAATAAGGCAGAAACAGTGAGTAGCTCTGTGTAAGCAATGATTGTGCTTAAGGGCAGTCAAATCCTCTAACTATGATTGTTTTAATAAAAATGGGAGATACAATTATACTGGGAAGTGACTGTGATATAATTATTGGTGACAGAATTAATCTTGTTTTGATTCTTTTAATCCCCTCAAGAATGCCACCAAAATTATAGCATTCAAGAATATGATTTAAACCCAAAGTTTAAGAATCACTGACGTAGAACTCAGAGTATAATGTATAGGAACTCATTGGTGTGCATTTTTCTGTTGCCTTAATTTCTAGATCCATTTTATGCCCCTATCAATTTCTTTCTTGTGTTGGTCTCAGTTTTGGTTTATGTTATTTTGCTATTATTTTGTAGTTTTATAAATCATCTTGTGGCAGGTGTAACAAGGGTCCCCCAAGATGCCCACATCCTAATCCCTGGGATCTGTGAATATGTTATGTTACCTGCAAGAGGGGATTATAATTGTAGATAGAATTAAGCAGCTTATTCCCTGAATAAGGATCCTAGAGATACTCCTACTGCCCATCCAGGCAGCCACATTTTCCTGTTTCATTATTCCAGCTAGAAATGATCTCTAACTTGGGACAATGAAAAACATATTTTGCTTTCATTTCTTTAGCATATTCTCCAGTATTCAAGTGCCTGAAGAATTCACTGCTTCCCTCAGTATTAAGAGCTTAACATCTTTAACATACACTGTCGTCTGCATGGTTTCGTGTTCATTGTTTTTAAGAAAGAGAAAAAAAAAAGATTATGCCAAAAACTAGGGAAAGTATAAAGAAATCAGATTTGACCTTCAAATGGATGCACTTTCAAAGACGTTTTTATTCCGGGAAGGTAAAGGGTATGCATAGGCATTCGCTTGGTGCCTACATTCTGGTTTGGTTCTGGAATGTGGGTGGAATTAGCTCTTGTGAGCCAAACTTATTCTCTAGGAAACAGAGATCCTCTCATTTGAGAAACCCTGAGCTGGCATATTTCACCGGCTTTAAATTCAGCATAAAAACCCAGTGAGAAAAATGTTAAAGGACAGCTCTATGGAAAATGGTAGGATCAAACTCACGAACAGAGCACTATGCTTGTCTGCGTCTCTGATAAGACACATGCTCCCGGATCTTCCAAAAACTTTGAGGCATCAGGTAAGAGAAACAAGATTTGCCACCCAGTTCGTGTCTGCTTAATATAGTCTGCCGTGTGGAAGACAGATTTTGGAGACTTTTTCCCATAATTTCAAGCAGATAAAAAGCAAAACAAAACAAAACACAGTAGGGCATTGTTCTTTGCACACCCTCACATGCATGATTTAGTGCTGATCACATGCCTACGTCTACACAGCAACCGGGCCAAAAATAAAATTGGGCAGATTGGAAAATACAGAGGTAATCACAATCCCTTCCATCAGAATTTCAGATAACAGTAGCAAGGTGAACGTTTTTCATGAGCCATCACGTTTGGGGGATAAACACAGAGCCATTCAGAAGCTCATTCAGTTGGGCATTGGCAGATGCTTAATGGACACCCATCACACCCGCAGCTGAAAGTACATGGTCTTGGATCTTGTGAGTCTAACCAAGGGACTGGCCAGACAAATATTGCCTTACGGTAAGATTAGTGTGACTAAAGAAGTGTGCACACAGAGCTGTTACTGAAGCAGAGAAATGCGCACTTCTACCACGAGGAGAGGCAGACATTTGTTTTGTTTTTGGCTTTTTGACTTTCGAGCATCTATCTTAGTTTGAATCCCTTCAGAAGTTGACCCTGAAAAAAAAGATTCAAGTCCAAGGTGATTATTTGGGAAACAAAGGAATCATTACTAGGGGAGAGGAGTTGGATCCGAAAAGGGAAGGCGGGTAGTAGAGGTTAGGTTATCAAGTCCACTGCCACAGTGAGAGGTTAGTGTTTACTCTCACTGGGCAGTTCTGGGAAATGGTAGAAAACACACATCTTCTAGTTATCCCACCCAAGGAGGGACGGATGAGGGAGGTAGCTCCCATCAGTCATTTGCTGAGGGCTTCTTTTTGGGCACTTAGTTCCCTCTGGCATTTCTGGTCAGCCCCGTGAATGAGCAGAGCCTTCTCTTACTCGCTTTGGAAACAGACTTTAAACAAAGGCACTGACAATTGGATAGCAAAGTCATCCAGGGCAGACCCAAGTGGTAAGGTTCAAAGGATATGAGTAAGGTGCCTACTGTTTCTGCTGTAGCATCAGAACTTCCTCCCAGGTTTGGACAAGTCCCAGTGACCCAGAGTATGAAACAGAGACTACTTAGCACGATGACCACAGAAATCGTGACATGCCTGTTCTCCCGGCCTCTCCCCGGCAGCAAGGGCTCAGGCACAGGAACGAGGCTCTACCAGTCAGACACACCCAACCTAAACAGGAAGTTCGGCAACACTTTTTGCTTCCATCAAAGGTGATGGCAGCTAACTTAATCGAAATTGAATTTAGCACATCAACCCCAACTCCCCTCTGTCTCCAACTTTTCTCTTTGTGCTCAACATACACATACAAAGTCAGCTACAAAATCTGCAGGACCCAGGGCAAAATGAAAATATGGCCTTTTGTCAGGAAAAATATACTTAAAGGTACACGCAGAGCCTTCTTCAGGCCTTCTGTGCTGTCAACTGATGCTGTTTCTTATTTGCTATTTAATGGCATTCTAAATATAGGAAAATTAAAATGTTAAATTTTTAGCACACATTTTACCATTCATCTTTATGTTGGGAATGCCAGCTTTAAATGCAAATATCAGAGTATGTAAGTTGTATGTGATATCACCAAAATTACAAGATTCATCTTTTGTGGCTCATCACCAGAGGGAGCCTTCAGCGGGTGGGAAGAGACAAAAAGCAGCCAGAACCAGGACAGCTGGAAGAAGAGAGGATCCCTCCAGCCACCGAGCCTCGAAGTGGAGACCGACATAGGCATTCGGTGCCCAACCTAACACATGGGGCATCTGTGCTCCCTCCCGTCTTATGACTGTCAAGATCCCCTTGCACCAGCTCCTGACCCCATGCACTATCCTCCAGGGAGGGGCGGGATCTGGGAAAGTCTCACCAGTCATCTCCCTTTCCCACAGGTCTGTCACCCCAAGCCACACAAATGGAGAAAGCGTGTGATCCAAAAACCTCCACACTGAGAAGCACTAAGTAGTTATATCTGAGGTGAACTATAGGCTAATCCTCACTGACAAATGGCCTCTAGTTGGCCACCCACCAACCACTCCATGACGCTGCTAACCCAAGGGGGGAAGAGCTGTCACTGTGCCCAACCCCCAAGTCATGGCAGGACATGCACACCCAACACTGTCCCTTCTTGTTCTCATGCCCCAGCTTCTTTCAGAGGCAGAGTGGCAGCAGGGATGCTGAGGCCAAGTGGACCTGGAACACCAGATGCTTGGGGAGCAAGTTGCAGAGAATCTTTCCTCAGGGGGAGGGTGATGGGGGAGGTGAGCCTACAGGATCAGCCCTCACTACTAAAATAGAAATTAAAAGATACAATTGTCAAGAATCTCAAGACAGCCATGGAAGAGCATTAAATCCCAAACGTGGGTCCCCGTGTACATGCAGTGGTCATAGACTCCTGAAGCCAGCACTGTGTACACACACACAACTCCGTTGACTCCCGGCAAGCATCTTGAAAGAATGGTTCATGTTCACCAGCCCATCCTCTCCTGTCTCAGGCAATCGCAACCCATTGTATTAGGCTTCCATCTCTAAAATCAAGAATAGATCAGGTTTTATAGGACCTAAGGCTTGCATAGTCTTGAGACTGTGTAAGAAGACAGATTCTAAACTATGAACCTGCGATTAAGTACATAAAGGAGAACATGCATTTGAGTGGTCGGAGGCTTAAATTCCAGTAGCTTTGCAGTCAATCCTCCTCTGCTCACAATTTCTCTCTACTGTTCTCCCCATTTTCCCTTCAATTGCTAAATCTAATGGACAAATTTCAGTCTGAGTCTCACTTGACTTTTCCCCTGTAATTGATAAGAAGATTATTAATTACTTGCTCCTTGATATCCTCTAAGATGACTCCTAATACATCATCTATCTTCTGGGATACTCATTTCATCAACTTTCACCGGCTTTCTTTTTCCAATTCTTCCACCTGGGCTACCTTGGTAACTTTTAGTATATATATTTGTATTTAAAGGAAAGATATTGCTTAAAACCATATTATATATCATACATGGAAGTGCTTTGTAAATTGCAAAGCACTACATAAATATAAAATATTATTATTACTAGGTGATTGATTCTATAATTTGTTCAGCAAAGACTTTATCTTAACTTTCCAAATGATCCTTTTATATCCTAAAAAGATACAGATGTAAGGGATTCATGCAAGTTACAGAAATGAATTTATGATTTATACATTATGTTTATGTGTTTTACATATTTTGTATTCCCCATTACAAAATAAATAACACTGAAAAATCAAGGAAATGACATTTATTGTGTGTATATCTGTTTCTCCTATCATATGAGTGAAATTTTTACTTTTATGGAAATTAGTTGCATGAAACTCAAGCAAATATATCTAAATGGGGCATATATATTTCCCTAAGCATAAATTAATCTGTCCAAAAGAAAAACCAACCAAAACACAGATTTCTTTTTCTTTATCACAGTTTGCCCACTTATCCCACTCCAAATAATGAATTCATTTTGCTACAAATTATTTTTCTGTTGAATTTTTTGAGTAGTTTTGTCTCTGACTTAATCAGAATCAACTTTTTGAAGTCAGAGATCACTTATAAATTATTATTTTCTTGTTTCAAGATTAACCACAGTTTCAAAAACCTATCTCCACCACAAAAAAAATCCACTTAGGATTGTGAAAGGATTCATTTAAGACAATAAAAACGTACTTCATGGCTAAGATGTGAATCACCCAAAGGAAAATGATAGTTTCTTATTTATAATGGCGACTTGTTTTCCCTCTAAAGAGTGGAATAGGTACCCATGACCTTCATATTTGTAAATTCATCATTATAATTAAGAAGGCAAGTTTTCATGGCAAAACACTCTTTTTAAAATTGCCATTAGCCTACACCACCTTTATTACAACTTTTGTTCAGAGTTTGTTTCTGATTTTACATCAGGAACGAAAAAAATCCTATTGGTTTCCCTAATGATAAGTTTTCCAGAGCTACTTGGCTTCACTGACAGTCTTGCTCATCTCTTGCCCATAAAATAATTGATCATGTTTCTTTACTGCCCAGGTGGGGTGATCACTTCTCTTTTTTTTTAAAGATTTTATTTTATTTATTTATTTGAGAGACAAAGAAAGTGAGAGAGAGCATGAGAGTAGAGAAGTTCAGAGGAAGAAGCAGACTCCCTGTGGAGCCAGGAGCCCGATGTGGGACTCGATCCCAGAACTCAAGGATCATGACCTGAGCCAAAGGCAGCTGCTCAACCAACTGAGCCACCCAAGGCACCCGAGACGATCACTTCTTTAAGAAACTCAATAAATTTGGAAATGCTTTCATAGAATAATAACAAAAAAATTAACAGCATTGGTAGCTACTATGATTTCTTTTTTTTTTAAAGATTTTATTTATTTATTTGACAGAGAGAGAGATCACAAGTAGGCAGAGAGGCAGGCAGAGAGAGGAGGGGAAGCAGGCTCCCTGATGAGCAGAGAGCCCGATGCGGGGCTTGATCCCAGGACCCTGAGATCATGACCTGAGCTGAAGGGAGAGGCTTTAACCCACTGAGCCACCCAGGCACCCCTACTAAGATTTCATAGTACGTTTCTGAACTTCTTTAACAAACCTACCTTGGGCAAAGGCAGCAATCCAACTGTCTTGCACTTGATTCTGAAAAAGTCAGATTTTTTAAGCACTATTAACTTAACAAGTGTCAATCTGGTACCCTTTGATGGACATGGACATCTTCACAAAACCACGAAGATATCACTGTTTTCTGTAAGACAGGGGTAATCTCTGGAGTTTTACCTGAATAATTATGTGCATTTAGTGGCCCCCCAACTGTAAAGCTGCCAACAGAACTGAGGTCCTATCTGTAGTTATTATTCACAGTCATAGTCCTAGAGGACTGTAGCTCCCAGCTTTCATGAGTTGCAGAGTAACAACAACTGGCTTCCAAACAAATACTTCAACCCTTTTCCTAAAGAGCATGAACTGACCTTGCAAATAAATACCCTGTATGAGAGAGAAGACTGACAAAATGATAGAGATTTTTGTTTTTTATGTTACCTTCTAGAAAAAACAATATTTTCGTTTGTTCAATCAACCAATTATTCAACAAATATTCACTGAACCTCTATCATGTAGAAGGCCACACTGTATACATATGTAAGTTAGAGAAACTTCATTCCATTCATTAAACACTATCCTGATAGTGTAGCAACACACAGAGTGCATTTTAGGAACCCTAAAATGCAAAGTACTTCATTTGTTCCAAAGCTACAGGAAGAACTAACTGTGCCAGAATTAATGAAAGGTGTTCTGTCTGCCTTCTGCTTTTTGTTAGTCATATATTTTTGAGAGCATTTTCACAGGTTCAATTTTTGCTTTATATGCAAACTTCAGAACATAAACTCTCACCCCCAACATGCTGCGGAGCCAACTTTCACAATGAGAGTCCACTCTACTGTGTTTGATATTTAGTCAGAAGGGCAAAGGATTTTTAAAAGACCCACTGTTTGCCCTCAAGGAACTTGCAAATTAGAAGGAGGAATATGTTTAATAACTTCACTCTCTATGTGAGGCAGTAGTAATCTTCAACACAAAACAAAGTCACCGTCATCGTCATCGTCATCCCCACCCTCAGCCAAAATAGATTTCATTTTACTAAAACATTCTTCTACTAAAATATTGGGAAAAAGAAAAACTCATAAAAAATAAGAAAGTTTAACCATCGCATTACACATGTAGTCAACAACAAAAAATTTTCTCAGATGTTTTACCTACAAATAACTTAATGGAGTTGACATTCATTTGATCATGGCCCTGGGCTTGCTACTATTACAGATGCCCACTTTGAGAATCCATATTTTTACAAACAAAACATTGTGTAGCAATCTGCCTGACAGGCTACAATTCTATACATAATTACATATAGCTTACTCCCAATTATATATTGAGAAACATCTCCACTGAAGAGTAACACAGAAAGGCTCAGGACTTTTATCTCCCTTGTCAACTTCTTGAAAATAAACTCAATTTATAAAATGAGAAATGACTTTTCTAAATTGATAATATGAAATTTTAGCTCTAGACCAATGGGGTTGTATTTAAACTTTTTTTTACTTCTGTTTACTTACAAAAATTACAAAAACCAGCCACGAGTCTTTGATAAAATATAAAATGCAAGAATGGGCAAAACATAAAAAGTCACAATTTCATTAATTTTGTGCAATTGAACTTTTGTTTTTATTGTAACTTTCAAAGAGTTTTTTCTGCTAGAATTTAAAAGGAATGCATATTTTAATGCACATCCTAGTCAATTATATTTTAGACAGCACGCACTCAGTCACAAATTTTATCTCTCATTTGGATTATTTTCTATTCTCAACCAAGATGCTTCTCTCACTGCACATACTGAATCTTTTCTGCTTATGGCAAGATTATCTGCACAACAGGGCTCTGTTTCCTTTCACTTAAAATAAAAGTGCCAAGGAGCCAGAAATAAAAAAAAGAGATAAAGTTTAAATCATTACCCTCAGTGAAAGGTAGAGACACATAATTAAACAAATATTTGAAATAAAGCATGCAAAATACTCTTGCAGAAGTGTCTACAAGACACTTGAGATCATAAAACATGTGATCAACCTCTCCCCAGTTTGGAGTATAAGAGTCAGGGAACTCCTTACAGGATATGATAACGAAGTTAATTTCTATTTAAGCTCCACTTAGGTTAGAGCTCTCCATCCTAAACAACAGGACCATGTTAGGCAAAAAAAAACTAAACAAACAAAACCAAAAAAACCCCAAAAGAACATGTAACTGATACCTCACAGCGCATTCAGTGCTCTAAGAGCAGCTTAGTGCAAGGGTCCCCAAACTATAGCCCATGGCCCAAATCTGGCTCACCATACCTATTTCATGTAGTCGAGCTAAGCATGCTTTTTAGATTTTTAAATGCATGAGAGAAAAAAAATCAAAAGAATACTGTTTCATAGTACACGACAATTATATGAAATTAAAATTTCAGTGCTCATAAAGTTTTATGGCAATACATCCCTGCCCATTCCTCTCTATTACTGTCTACAGCTGCATTTGTGTTAGAATGACAGAGCTGAATCTTTATGACAAAACCCTTTTGTCCACAAATATTTACTATCTGGCTTTTTACAGAAAGTATGTTTTGTTCTGTTTTAGTGTGACCGGAGCAGAGAGTCTTAAAGAAGTAAAAAGACATGAGGTAAGCATAAAGAAATATGCGGTAACAAGGTAGCAGAAAGAGAAATTTAGAAAACATTTCCACTTACAATAGCAGCAAAAGAATGAAATTACCGAGAAATGAACTTAACTGAGGAGGTGAAAGACCTGTGTTCTGAAAACTATAAAACAGTGATTAAAAAAATTGCAGGTGACCCAAACAAATGGAAACATATTCCATGTTCATGGACTGGAAGAATTAACATTGCTAAAACATTTTGAAATGTCCATACTACCCAAAGCAATCTACAAATTCAATGCAAGCCCTACTAAAATACCAATAGCATTTTTCACAGAAGTACAACAAATCATCCCAAAATTTGTATGAAACCACAAAAGACCCTGAAGAGCAAAAGCAATCTTGAGAAAGAAGATCAAAGCTGGAGGTATCAATCCTGGATTTCAAGATATACTACAAAACCGTAAAAATCAAAACAGTATGATACAGGCACAAAAACAGACACACAGACCAATAGAGGACCCAGAAGTAAACCCACACTTACATGGTCAATTAATCTACATCAAAGGAAGCAAGAATATACAATGGGGAAAAGACAGTCACTTCAATACATGGTGCTGGGAAAACTGGAGAGCTACATAGAAAAGAATGAAACTGGACTGCTTTCTTTCTGACTATATTTTAGGGAATATGGGGGGGAACAAGGCTTAAATCAAGAAAACCAGTTAAACGCTTTAATAATATAGATGAGACAGGATCTTACATCCAGCTTGAAATGAGGTAGAGGCAAAGGGGACGGACAAAAGGGGGAGCATTTGGTAAGCATGTGCTAAGAGTAGTCATTGAATGGCTGATGATGGGCTGACAAGGTATAGTGTACGGAGTCTGGATACCTAGCTAGAAGGGGATGGCATTCACTGAAATGAGGAGATTTAGGGGCAAAGCATTTCTTTTTAGACAGGTGGAGGACAACATGGGATATAAATGTAAAGGAGCTGTCTGGTCTAGAGAGAGAAACAGCTAGGCGTCCTTACCACAGGAACTGTGCCAGTGCAGGAGAAGCCTGGCTGTGACCACCCAGGAGTTCACAAGAAAGACGACAAACGGCTAATACAAACCCTTCTAGGTATCTTCTCTTAAGGAAAGTATCTTACAGAATCTTTAGGTTTAAGAGCACTTCTAGAATTTTCAGGAATCACCTTTCTCTTCCTCTTGTTGCCAGAGTGTTACGTACCCTCCTTTTATTTGGAAACAAGCATCTGGTCCCAATGTCATCCTCTATTGCTAGCCTCCACTGATGGGAAGATTGTCCCTCCTTGTCTTGGGAGTTGTCCTCAGCTTGCTTGGCTGATGACCCTATCTACTTCTGTTCTCTCTATGCATAAAATATGGTGGTCATTGAGTTGGAGGCTAGCACTTAATGATCTTTCCTGCTGATTCAACTCCTATCTTGTCTCTTTTTTACTAATCCTCTGAGCCCAGTTAGGTCGACCCCCCCCTCCCGCCCCCAGCTATCTTCTGCACGCTTCTTGGACACATTGGAACTTTTTGATCTCCCTCATGTCTCACAGGAGCTGAGAGACTTGAGAGGGCACTCTAACTCTCATCTTCACCGTCTCTACTCTGCTGGCATTAGGGTAGGCTGCAATATTACCTCTCCCCTCAATCAGATCTCCAAACCCTTTTAGGATTTCCATTGCCCTTCCTTCTCCAAGATTCCCCTTGGAAGAGGCCAAAGGATGGTAGCAGAATTTCTACACTGATCTAAATGTTCTTTCTATTCTGACCAATGTTCCTCAGACTCCTCCCCAATTTAGAAGGGTTTTAATCTGATCTCTGAATAGTGGAAAACTATTTTTTGTCAATCTACCTTTTTCTCTTCTGTGTGACTTAAGATATGGAATTCAATGCCTTGATTCAGCCAGGTTTTATACTTGACATGCAAAGAAAAGGCCTTAACATTCCAAAGCATTTTTCCTTTTTAAGGGCTTGCCTCCTGTAATTCAGAATTGCTTTTAGATACTGCCTGCTATGGACTTATCAAAAAATATATCATGAAACTCAAAGCTAAGAAAAAATTGATTCCTCATTCTTTCTGAGTTCTTTTCCTCCCTTTCCTAGGTAATAAACGTTAAAGCCTTTTTTAAAGAATACATATTTAGATTGATGCTGTGTAGACCACAATACATTAGAATTCATTTTACAGTCCATATAATTTTAAGATTTACATACACACAAGTGTATGAACAAATGTTACTTTGCTAGATATAGATTTAATGAATTACTGAGATGTATTGGTTTTGACACCCACATCCTTGCGGCAATAAATAATTATGGCTGTAGACATTCAATAAGAACTTTTGTACAATGATAGGAAATGTATAGAATGTAGAGAATATAGTACAATAAATTTATCTTTCTTATATAATGACACCATGAATAATATTTCATAACAAATTGTATCACTGTAGTCTGTCCAGCCTCGTCTGAAATGATGAAATTAGCTGAATAATCCCCAAATCTTACTTTATTTTGTGCTTTATAAGTAAATGCTGATTTTTTTCTTCCTTCTACATATCTTAAAAATAAAATAGGACACTAATGCTTTTCCTTAAAATAATTCACCTTTGATCCTAGTAAGTTAGCAAAGCCCATGTGTAACATTAATTTTAAGAACATTAATATGTGAGGATTTTTATTATTTTGAAATCTGATTTTAATGTTGGAAAGGCTTCAGGGGAAAAGAATCCTAGACACAGAAACACGCATTAAATAATATTTCAAAGTATTAACCCTAATACTCTTCTGCATGGAAAATATCTCATTCCCCTCATCCTCTCACCTGGCTAATTTTAGCTGCTCCTTCTGCACTCGACCAAGCAAACACTTCATGAGGATATTCACCTTTAGCTTCTCAGCTGTACCAGGTGACTTGCCTGCCTCCAGGTACTTATGGCATCTAGCATATACCTCTAGTGTGACAGGTATCATCCTACACTACAATTGCTTGTTGTTTTTTTTTTAAGATTTTATTTTATTTATTTGACAGAGAGAGATCACAAGTAGGCAGAGAGGCAGAGAGAGAGGAGGAAGCAGACTCCCCACTGAGCAGAGAGCCCAATGTGGGGCTCGATCTCAGGACCCTGAGATCATGACCTGAGCCGAAGGCAGAGCCTTTAACCCAGTGAGCCACCCAGGCGCCCCATGATTGCTTGTTTATAGTTCTGTCTTCTCATCTAGAGTGCAACCTCCTTGAGAGTAGAATGTGTCCTATTTCTGGCTCTCTACCAATAATAATTAGCATGTTATTTAGTAGAGTAGAAACTCAATATATAGTTGCTAAGTAAGTAAATGAGTGAATGCTGTCACCACTTTACAGATAAAGGAGCTGATGATCAAGACATGTTCTTATAAAACATGTCTGCTATAAATCCAAACTCAGAACAATAAATATATAACAATCTGCAATCTTACAAAAATATTGTGTCACCATCATGGAAGCAAAAATTCATTTTTCCTTCATTTAAATGTTGAGCAAAACCTATAGTCAAAGTCAGAAATTAACTTACTGATTAGAACTAGATCATTTAGACTGACAGGAAATTGATTCAAAATCATTATGGTAACATGGTGTTAAGACTTGAGGCTTGCACAGAAATGTAGGTTTAACTTTTTGACTTGGATAATTTATTATCCAAGGTTTTGCTGAACCTAGATTCTCTTCACTCCTGATTTCTTTCTCTAACCCACCCCTCCCCTGAAAAACTGTAAGGATTAAATTGGTGGTTATAAAATTGAAAATTTAAAAACCCTTAAAAACAGAAAATAAAAGTAAATGTGTATCGTGTATCTAATTGGTGGCATAATCACATTGAAAGGAACTGTTCTGAGTGATTTTAAATACAGTAATTTCTCTGCCTATTGGAATATAATTTAAGGATGAGAAAAATGTTAAAAGAAAACAAAATCATAAACTCTTCATCAATCATGTTGTTGGCAGTTGTGTTGTAGTGGGCAAGTTGGTAATGTTATTCTGAAATAGTTATATGTGGATTGTAGAATAAATAATTGAGTAATTATGTAATATTCTAGTTAGATTCCTGGTGTAGTTGTAAATCAAGACTCCTTATTCTTAACGTGATGGGCAAAAGAGAGGCAGACAGAAGATGTCAGGCAAAAACACAACAAAACACTATTGTCCTGAATTTGAATTAGATGTAACAATAGAATTCATGATGATATACATTGATGTTGCAATTAATACTGGTTTATATTTATATAGTTTGGAGTGTATGTTTTTCCTCACTTTAACCCCTGAAAAAATTTTGAAAACATCGATGAACCCAGTAGTGATGAACATCCTTAGCTCCCAAATAGTGGTCTCTAAATACATTTCCCTCTAAAAAGAAACACAGATCCTCAGAGATATTCCAGATCTACATTAGGCAATGTATAAAATAAATCTAAAACTTCTTGCCATATCAGATAGCCAGGAAGCTATCAGTGACTACTAAGGTCATGTCAATAGGACATAAGAGACTAAAGAGGTACAAACTAGCCCCAAATGAACTATGTGTAGCTTCAAAAATGATAATAATAACTGTGGGTTGAGAAACCAAGTGTGGTTTAATTCATGAGTTCATAAAGGTAGTAAAAGAAAAAAAAGTGTAATTGGTCAACTCTGGAGAATGATGAAGAATCAATTCATTATCTCGAAGACAGGAAGATAAAGTGAACATACCAAGCATTTATCCTGTGTTTCCTATATGAGTTATATCACTGGGTAAAACCATAATACAAGATAAAGAGAACAAATCTTTTTATAGTATATCAAGCAAAAAAAATGACTGGGAAAAAAAAGATAGCTTGATAGTTTTGGAATGTCACCATTTTCTAAACCCCCAATTGGATTTAGCCACTAAGTATCGATGGTTACTGACATCACCAAAAGAGAAATAGCCCAAGATTGAGTGTCTCCTATAAGAGAATTCACCATCTTGCCAACACAATCAAACCTGAATCCCATCAAGCCTCTAGAACTAACTTCAATTTATAGGAAATTTAGAACACAAAGTAACATGTTAAACAATTTCACAAAAGATACAATCTGCACAATTTAGGCTATGGGAAAGTCTAGAGAGGTATATCAGTCAATCACAAAATAGGACTGATTCAAATAAATGGAAAGAGAAAAAACTATATAAGCTATTACAATGGCTATAAATAATTAAGTAATGGGTTAAGTTTTAACCCATTAAAGGGTTAAAGTTTAAATAGAAATTTGAAAATTTCTATTTTATTCTGTTAAAAAATATATATATGCCCATCCGAAGAAAACATAATTTTGGTCAGAGTAGTAATGAGCATGGTCAGTATGAACCACATTCCCATAGAAATACAATTTTTTCTCTTACATTGCTTATAGAAGTATTTTATTAGTTATGATAATTTATGTTTTTAATCTTTTCAGTTAATATACCCAGGGGCAATGGAATTGGAGCAGTAAGAAGGCAGAAATGAATACAGTATTATGCATAAATCCAAAAGCATTAAAAAGCAACTCTATTCTTTGGTCTCCAAAATCAAGTAGGTCACAATGTTTAAAGAAAATTATAAACCCTTTATTTTCCTTTTTTATCAGTGACTTCTGTTGTTAACAATTATGAAAATTATGAAAAATGATTTTCTGATTATGAAAAATTACAATTTTTAGTGGGTAAATCTATTTTTTTATAAAAATGGGACTGTTGAACATCAGATTAACAACTCTCACTTAGAGCCAATTTATTCCAGAGTGTCAATTATCTTCTTAGAAATAATATTCTAGGGGCGCCTGAGTGGCTCAGTGGGTTAAAGCCTCTGCCTTCGGCTCAGGTCATGATCTCAGGGTCCTGGGATCGAGCCCCCCATGGGGGCTCGAGAGCCCCCCTCTCTGCTGAGCAGAGAGCCCGCTTCCCCCTCTCTCTCTGCCTGCCTCTCTGCTTACCTGTGATTTCTCTCTCTGTCAAATAAATAAGTAAATCTTTAAAAAAAAAAAAAAAAGAAAAGAAATAATGTTCTATTTTCTTACATTTCCACGAAACTATTTTCCTGGATAAGGGACTCACAAATCTTATGGTTTGGTACTCGAACGTAATTTTAATTTTGTAATAACTTCTTTAATTAAAAATGAATATTCCACATACTGTGTGACTTACTAGGTTTGGCTCGTCTGTAACAAGGAATGCCATTAGATGTGTCCCCTCGTGTTCAGGCTCAGATGCCGTCAGGGTCACCAGCCAATGCTGGCACCGGAGCTCCCAGGTTTCCAGTTCTGAGCCGCTGGATATTTCAGGCAAAGGTAATTCTTTTTTATCCTGAGTTATCAAGCCAATTTTCACCTCTTTACTTGAAAGCTGTCCTTTCTCACTGGGAGGGAAAAAAAATAACCATTATTTTCCTACCAGAACTCTCCTCTGATGCAAAAAATAACTATGTACATGAAAAAAAAATGAGGCTCCTTTTTATTTTGTTCTATGAGGAAATGACAGTTCACAGTCATACCCGTGCACTCTCTTCTCCATCTGATTTGAAGTCATCCTTAACTCTGTTTGTATCACATATTTTCATGCTGAGAGCATGGCGGATTATAATCTTTATTGGTATACCGAGTAATGTAAACACTTCTCCTAGTGCCAAACTAGCTACCTCCTCTCAAGTCCATTGCAATAATACCCCATTTAAAGAAGTAAACCATTTTTTTCACATTTCAAGGATCCACATAAAACTAAAATGTATTTCTTTTTCTAGGGCTCATGTGCAATGCTATTTTGGTCCCTTTTTAAAGAGTAGAATTGACTAATTTTTCCAGGAGACCTTTTCTCCCCTACAGAATGTATGAAGAGCTAAAATTTCTCCTAATGAAATATCACCTGTCTTTCAAACTCATTGTTACCTATTTATTGAAACTTCAGCATTTCAGTGAATTTTTTTTATTAATTTTGAAACTATTAATAAAAAGAATGAAGAAATTTAATGGAATGGTTAATCAAATATTTAAAAACTACCTAACTTCTAAGAGTCATGGTTTATTAATTTCACAACAGTGCCTGGCACAGAGTAGAAACTCAAGCAGTATATTCCAAATGAACACATGAATAAACATTGTGGCAATTATCATATAATATAAACATTGTGGCAATTATCATGTAATATGTTACACATACGCCACACTTAGACAACCACATTGTGAACTCCCAGAGGGCAAGAAAAGCTCTGGAATGTAAAACATTCCAGAGAAATGTGGTTTCTCTGGAAAACCACATTTGGTTGTGGCTTATTATAGAGGTTAAAACATCTGGAATGTAGCAGACAATAAATAAATATTGAAGGAAGAAAAGTAGTGAGCAAGCCTCACTGAAGAGAAAATCATCCATTAATGTGATTTAGACACACTCTTATAGGCAATGCTACTTCTGATTTTATAATTAACTTGTATATGATGAAGTGCAATGGTTATTTTGTAAAAATCACCCAAATCTTTATCAAAAATACTGCGGCTGTTAAGTTGCCTTTGAATGCTTTGAAACCCCGTGCTGATTTCACGACCATTAGAAAGAAAAGGAAAATCATATAATCTTACTTAGAACAGTCTCCAGATGCTCTAGGGGGATGCGATTGTTTATTTCGGAGTTCAGTAGTGCTATTCAGCTGGCCAGCTTCCCTAAAGCCTTTAGTATGGGAGCTATCCTGGGTCTATTGGAGCCAATGGCCAGCAGAAATCAATGCAAGAAAAGCCCATTCAGGTGAACATCTGCTTGGGGTCTGGTACTGGGTGATTAATGCATAAGCATTAACTGAGCTGAATGGATAATATGATATAGAGTTATCAGTGATGAGGCAAGTAAGGAAGCACAGTTATTAGGAAGTCTGAGAAGGCAGTAGTCTATGTGCCCAAGAAGCAGAGTTGAGAGGTAGGTTACAGGAGTGTAGATATAAAACATCCTGTGTGGGGAGTTGCTTGGGTATGTGACAAGAAAATATAAGTGATGGGTAGAGAACAAGACACTCAATTCATGTATTCGAGTATTCAAGGAATGTTGACAAAATGTCAAGCACTGGGATTATAGGACCAATAAAGAGTGGTCTAAATTACCAAAAGGCTTGTGGTCAAGAAGCCAAATTCTGAAACATGTAAATAATTACCATAATATATTACAGGTGCTATGATACATTGACATGAAATAGAGGATATGGTAGAAAGGAGGGAATATGAATTATGTGTAGTTTGGGGGGAGATTGAAAAGAAAGATTTCCTACTTACAATTCAGTGGAATAAATAAATATGTAAAAAAATGAAGATATGATGTGGTAAGTGGTATGATAGAAGTATGCCCAGGATGCCTACTCGGATTACTCTCATGACCAAATCAGCCTGTGAGATTAGGTTATAAAGCAGGAAGTTTAGAGGCAACTAGAACAGACTATGGACATTTTATAGTCTAAACTTTTCAAATTAAATTTTTACCTTTTCAAAATTACCAAACAACATATGCCATAGACTCCTTCCTCATATCCTTGAACGTCACACTATCCCCAAGCCCTAATTGGAGATATGGAAATATGGAAATGGAGTGATTAAGTGACTGATACACATGAGGTATAATGCCTTGGTTTTTAGGGTCTTTGGTATCATAAAAAGATGTTTGGCCTTTGTCCCTGGTTGCCAGCACAGGATTCTTAAAACCCTTGGAATTTCCTGCATTATAAAGGTGATGAAAGCATCCACTTTTCTGGAAGGCCCCTAGATTGCTTCAGGACGGGGGCTAGTGGCCAGAATGACCAAGCTTTGGTTAGAAACTTGAAAATCTCAGCCCCAACCTCTGGGGAGGAAAGAGGAACTAGGGATTGAGTTAATCATCAATCCGTGGCTAATAACTTAATCAATGCAATGAATTGACTTCATAAAAAGTCCTAAACAATGGGGTTCAGAGAGCTTCAGATTCAGTGAACACATCTATGTGTGGGAAGGATGGTGCACCCCAACTCCACAGAGACAGGAGCTCCTGTGTTCTTTCCAGACTTCGCCCTATCCTCTTCTTCATCTAGCAATTCATTTGCATCCTCTATAATAAGCGAGGAAACATAAGTTAGGGATCTTTGTGAGTTCTGTGACCTATAGTAGCAACTTATCAAATCTGGTGAGTGAATTGTGGGAACCTCAATTTATAGCTGGTCAGTCAGAAGGACAGGTGGCCCAGGACTTGTGATTGGCCCCTGATATGTGGGGACAGTGTTGCGGAACTGAGTCCTGTAACTAGTGGAATCTGATGTGAGCTCCAGGTAGTTAGTGTCAGAACCCAAGAGAATTGCAGGACACCTCGTTGGTGGCCAGAGAATCAGCAAATTGGTTTTTGGTGATGGAAAACACCCCAAGGCCACAAGTACTGGGAACCTCAAAATGGCTACAAAATCAAAATGTTGGACACCAGGAAAGACTTTCAGTGGGCATGGCCCAACTCCTAAAGGGTGACTTACAATTTGGCCAATTGAGGGGGTCCAGAGAGGTGGAAGAAAGCTGTCATAGACAGAAGGACTGGATGGGTCACGATGGAGGAATGCAAGAGAATGTGGCCTGCTCTTTTCTGGATGGCTGGGCCGTGTCAAGTCAAGGCAGAAACCCACCAGAGATGAGACTGGAAAGATAATCAGGGCTAGAGTGGTCAGCTAAGGGCTTTGTGTTGTGCTCTCAGTTAAGTATGATTATCATCTCGAACATTCTTGGAGGATTGTGAGCAAAGGAGTGGAATGACTTAATTTTTGTTTTACAAATACTAATAGAAGACCAAACATTCCTCACATTTTGTGTCAGGTCTACACTGACTACACTTGATCTTAGCCAAAAGGCCGAGAAGCGATAGGTCTACACTGACCGTACACATTTATTGTAGATCTCTAGCTGCTACTGTCATCACAGGTTCCCAAGGATTTTATAGCAGAAACACTTCAAATGGAAACACTGAGCAGTGATTGGAGATCCCTGAAAGAGTTGGCAGTGGTCTCTGGGGAAAGCCGCATCCCTAAACTTGCCAGCACGAGAAACTTGCTGAAGTCTGTTTCTATGGTGGTTGCTGTGGCCTTTCCGCAAGGAACTTGGTCCACGAGAAAAAGGAAGTATATACTTTCTCTTGTTTGGGCTTGGCCCAGGGAAAACAAATCCACATGGGGCCCTCTCCTGGTTCCAGGATTCCGCTGGGAGCACTTGCCTAGGGCTAACTTTTGCAGTTGAAGTTGAAGAGCACATACATAACTCATTTAGCCTGACGAACTTCCAGGTATTAAAGAGGGGAGAATAACTAAGATCCTGAATTCCCTAGTCTTCAAAACACCCATCAGTTTCTGTAACACCATCATGTGGGGTTACCAAGGGGGAGGTTATGCAGCACAGAGAAGATAGGTAGTTCTCTGGGTGTGCTGTAAGTAAGGATCCTAGAGGCCAAAAACTATTTTCACAAAAATGCTAAAATGTCGCTTGCCTTTCACCGTGTTGGTATTTGCATTAATGATAGCAGAAGCAATGATTGGTAAAACTAGTGGAGACTTAGAACAAATCAAGGCAGTGACAGCAGGCTGTTCCCACAGTCGTCGTCATCCTTGCTGCCATGCACTTGCAATGAAAAAAAAAAAAGAAAGAAAAGGGAAGGAAAAATAAAAAAAGACCAGGTTCACTCTAGAATGTCCTTGGTTGCCTGCTAATATATATTAAAATATTATGAAACTCAACCAGTAAGCACATAGCTTTTTAATAGTCCATACGCCTAAAAAGCACACAGAAAGTACTTTTGCTACAACCCCAAGTATTACAAGTGGTGCAAGGAAAATGCCCTCCAAGCATCCAGAGCTCAGCTGAGCTGGAGAACAAACTGAGCTGATAGGGGTCAGAGTGGCCCACTGAAGGAGCAAGCCATAAACAAAAGAGTTAAGCCTTTACTTACTGTGAGGGTATGAGCAAGAGGCTAAAACCGGAGAAAACACCAACTCCCTGTTCCATTTTCCGCCATGGAGGGGTGTGCTAGTCAACGGTCAGGTGAGTCATCTCACTGTTGTTGGGGCCCCTGAACAGAAGGCTCAGGGGTTTTTCCGGATTCTGAGGACAGGAGGAAGAGCTCAGGGTCAGGCTTGCCGTGCAAAAGGACTGCTACTGAGTCTGAGTGGGGAGCACTGTGTTTACGAGTTTCCCCGCCTTCTCCTTAAGCAGAGGCACCTGAGGAAGATCTCTGCCCAAGGCCTCCCTCTGATAAAGAGCTGGAGAATGGAGGTGCCCAGGTGAGGAAGGTAAATATCACGCAAAGAGCATGCCAGATCAGGGGAATCCGAGTCCTTCATGAAACTCCATTCAGAGGCTGTGACACACTGGTCATGCACCGAGTATGGCGTGGGGAGGGCAGCTGTCTCCTGGGAGGCCTGCCAGGTAAAGCTTTTGTAAGCCCCATGGGTCAGATCTGAAATATCACACATAAGTTGTTGTTTTTCATTTTTAACCAGGAGCCGGACTCATTAAGAAAGTCCCACAGAAGAGTGATTGAGTTGCAAGCTGAACTAGCAACATTTTTATGGAGCACCATTTTTATTTGAAGGAACAACTGACAAACTGTGGTTATTGAAACTTAGGCATTTGGCAGACACTTTCTTGAAAATGAACAAAGTGAGCTTGTCACTTCAAGGAAAACGGAAAGTTTGTTGCCAATGATAGAAAACGCGAGCTGCCAAGCAAAAATTGGAATTTTGGAAAACTTGTATCCACCATGACGAGCTTCATAATAATTGCAGATTTTTGGAATGAGTTCAGTGGTGATATTAATGATTCCAAATGTTGTAGTTTGAATTGTGCCCCTCAAAAAAAAATGTTAAAGTTCTAACATCCAGTATCTCAGAATGTGGCCTTATTTGGAAATAGGGTCTTTATAAACACAATCGAATTAAAATGAGGTCATTGAGGTAAGCTCAAATCCAATATGACAGGTGTCTTTTAAAAATGGGAAAATTGGTGCACAGAGACAGACCTGAACAGAGGAGGACAGCATGAAGACACATTCCGTGAAGACACAGTGATCCCCCTACCAGACAAGGGAACAAGGATGATTGCCTGCAAACCATCAGAGGTAGAAAGAGGCAAAAAAGGATTCCCATACAGGTTTCAGAGGGAGTATGGCCCTACCCACACCTTGGTTTCTGACTTTTAGCCTCCAGACCTGAAGGCAATACATTTCTGTTGTTTGAAATCACCCAGTTTGTGATATTTTGTGGCTGCAGCCCTAACGCACAAATATGGTGATTTTTCCATATTGTAAAATGAGATGTGTCAGTATTTAGAAGAGCTATGGACTAAGGGCAACTGGTATTTTCCAAATGTCAATGGGTGAAGTTATAAAATCCCACATGGATAAAATATCCATTCATAGTTTTTGTGGGCTTTAATGTAGCAGCGTACAAAGAGTTCACTGATATGGTTTGACATAGCATTATAACCAAGCTTTAAAAAACTACCACTTCTTAACTTTGGGTATCATATCAAACAAGAATATCCACAATTATCTGAAAAGGCTATTTAAAGAATTCTCCCTTTTTGAACTACATGACTATATGAGGCCACATTTTCTTCATGTCCTTCAAACAAAACAACATATTGCAACAAATCAATCACAAAAGCAGACGTAAGAATGGACTTACATTAAGGTGGACAAAACAATATTTATAAAAGTATAAAATAACACCTCTCTTCTCACTATTTTATTTTGGAAAAATACAGTCTCTTCAAATACAAATATGCTAATTATGTTAACTTCTAATGAGTTTATTTTTGATGAATTAGTTAATATTTTTAAGCACCCAGAGTTTTAATTGCTAACACAGCAAACATTGATAGATTAAACACAAACAAAAGAATTTGGGGATCCTCAATAATTTTTAAGAGTGTAAGGGGTACTGAGATGAAAAGTTTGAAAATTGCTTTTATAACAAATGCTCATTTTTATGATTCACTGAGGTTTGGAGCCCTAATCCCTGTCTAATTCCACCTCCCCAACCCCGTGAATGGATTAGGTTGGTTGTGAATTTAGGGATTCCCATCCTAACTCTTTCTTAGACCCAGTTGTATTTTCTGATTCTTCTGCTTGCTGAGTGGGGACAGACATGTGCAACCATTTACTACATGTGCCACTTGGGAGATGGATTTTAGAGAGGGAGCCAAGCCTAGAGCACCATGCTTGTCCCACAAAGACCCTGTGCCCAGCACATAGTGGGCTTCCAGGGAGTTTTGGAGCTCCTCTTGGCAGTAGAAAGAGTGAAGGATCCCAGAAGCCTTCACCCACAGTGCTTCCTGTACAGATTCCTAGGACCCATCCCAAGAGATTCGAAACATCTGAACTGAATGGCAGAATCGGTCTTTCCAACAAGCACATCAAATGATTCTGGAGCAAGTGGTCCCTGGACCATGTATGAAAATCAGTGCCAATGGTGAGCTGTGCTTTTAACTGGGACCAATATGAGAAAGGGGCTGGTGAACTCCAGGCTAAAGGCCAGGTGATTATCAAGACTACCTGGTCCATCACACATCTGACCTGATTTTACATAGGTCAAGGGGGATGTGTGCTATGGCCAGCAGAACATCATAATTGATCTGGTTAACTCTGAGAGGAGGAAAAGATCCATTTCAAGAATGGACCCTTGAAACAGACTCACCTGGAAAACAGAACTGATATAAAATGAATGTCAATTACCCAGTTCCAGAGGCCCTGTCCATCTTCACTTCTTTTTGACGTACCATTTGTTAAGTTACACTCATATAAAGTGCCTGTGACGGTAATATCCGAGTGCCCTTTAGACTCCTGAGAAACGCACAATTTATTTAACTGTCCAGTAAAACGCAATCTTTGTTTCTCTTCACAAAGAGACAGAATGACAGTGCAATTGCTAGTAGAACCTAGGTTGGAAAATCGCTAACACTATATTGTATCCCCACATAATTTGTGTGAATGATTTTCAGGAAAGGTTGAGACTATCAATATCACATGCAGTGATCCTACATATTGTACTCAGCCTATCACAAATAAGCAAATTAGCGTTTTGCCTTATAAATTAGCCCTTTGTGTTAGGTTACTGTCCCAGTCTAACAGAAAATTCATTCTGCTTCTAGGATTTACCCTCTACTCTGCTTACCAGATTTACCTTTCTAAAATAAAAGTCCGCTTCAGGTGTCTTTACACTGTGTCATGCTACCACCCTGCCCTCCCTTTCCCAGCACCTTCTACGTGGCAGGCATTCAGTCACATGGTTTTCACCTATTATCATTTTTTCTCACCCAGAGTGCACGACTTATTCTCTCTCCGTGCCATGCATAGAAAACAAAACTCCAAGAGCTTCAACACATTTATCTATGAAGCTCTTATCTGCCTAAGCTGGAGCCCTCGCCTCGTTCGAAGGCCCTGGCCCCTAAGCCCGTATTCTAGTCCTCCCCTAGCCTGAGGATGCTTAGATAAATTGACAGTATCAGCTTTCTAAACCAAAAGGCTGAGGTCAGTTCCCTGGGCTCATGACCTCTGCAGCTGACCATTGGCTGTGCCTATTTCCTACAATAATACGAAGGGATTCTACTGGAAAGCAAACTGTAGAGCAGGAGAAGTTAATCTGGCTTCAGGAACGTCCCATCAAACCCCTGAGTAGGGACAGAACTCTTCAAACGGTGCCAAAGATAGCTTTGTGTCAAGCCACTGAGTCACACATCAGCACAATAAAAATAAGGATGACTCATACTTTCTAGTCTCTGTCACGTATTCTGCCAAATAGCCAAAAATAGAAAGATGTTCCTCAAATGTCACATTATGAATAGTTCGGGAATAAGTCCCACTCTGTACGTGGAGATTTTACCTCAGAGTCTGGAGACTGCTGCTCACTCCAGGTTGTACCTGAAAATCTTACCATTTTCAAGCCTTTCAGATTCTGGACCCTTTATAATAATCTAATGTGCTATGCTTCTTGGGACCAAACCCAAGCATGAAGCTCGAGGAATTTAAATTATTAGAACAAAATGTATTTTCAATGTATTTTTCTAGTGCTGAATTGGATTTTAAAAATAAGTTGAAAATTTTGGTACTTGTTTACTTCTTTTTTTTGAGGACTGTATCAAAAATAAATAAACACCAAAACAGAATACACCTATTCTTGGGAGGCGGGCTCCTACAATGTCTCAAAATCTCTGTGAAGTTGTCTACTGTTAACACTCTCCAGGTCCAAACACTCAAGAGTAATGAGTCTCTTTATATATGCTACCTAATCAATAAGAGATAAAACTTCCAGCACTAACAAATTGCCATTTCAGCAAAAAGAGATTTATTCTGCTCGGCTTGTATTTCCTCATTAGTAAAGTAAATGCAAGAAAGTCTGATTTATCTGGATTTCTTTCCCCACTGAACAAAAAGTAATTTGGTGAAACTAGAGTTTTATTTTTCATTATATTGTATTTTTTAATTAAAACTGGCCAGTGGAACCTCTCTATCTCCAAATCATGGTGTGTATTAAATTTCAAGGAATCCTAAAGCAACTGGAGAGAGTTTCATTTTTAGCGAACTGCAAGGCATTAAAATCAATAAATGGGCTGATGATGCAATTAATATGCTAGAGGCCTTGAATAGAAAAAAGGAAGATTTAGTGTTAGCAACCACTGCTTCTCTCAGTTAAAGAAATTCCTAAGCCTGTGTTTTACTAAGTAAACTATATAATCAGGACCACTGAACAGTAGTTGTGTTTTCATTATAGTTAATGTTAATTAGTCTGTTTATTTTTGGTGTGATTATCATTAATTTAGAGATTTGGATGCTGTTCCCTGTATAGCATGTGCATATAATTCATAACCAAGAATACATCCCCTGGAATGGCGAAGCTCTCCAGGAAGCCTTTTCATTCACAATATTCCTCAGTAGCTAATACTGGATAAGTTTATCCAGGATCTTGCCAGAGATCAGAATCTGCAGTATCACCCCCATTAACTCCTATATTGCTTTTCCATAAAAATGCAAGTATGGAAGCATTTGAAAAATATTTTACCATTTCTTTTGTATTCTAAAGACAGTTTTTTTTTTTACAGTCAGTAAATCAGTAAAGGACAGTCAGTATATTTTTATACTAAATCAAAATCAAAAAAGCCAGTGGGAGATGCTGAGACCACTTCAACTTGAACTGAAGGAGTTCACGTGCACGTGGAGGTGATAAGGTTTCTACCCAAATGCCTAGAGTGATTCCTAAATGAAACTACATATCCTTTGGAGTGGGGGCAGGCCTGGATCTCTATATGTTCCAAGTCAGAAATTCATAATCACAAGCACTTGGGCAAATCACTCTGTGTCTCAATGTCTCAAATCCCCCTATCTATAAAATGGAAATAATCATCAACGTGCAACATTGTTTTGACAGTTAAATGGGACAATGTACATTACAGGATCAAGTGTGGTGCTTTATGTATAACAGGTGTTGGACCTCTGCTTCCCCTCGCCCCCTTCATACTAGGTTCACCTCCCTGCAAAGTCAAAACACGTTCCACTGTAGAGCATGTGTTCAGATCAGCTCCTTTATCCTCAGAGCGGTTCCAGGAACTTGCATGGGAACAAAAGTACATTGTATTTTCACTAACTAATCTCAGTTGGAGAACGAAAATTTAGCATTTCCTTCAATGACGACTGTAGGCAACAAGCCACAGTAGTGTTTGCAGTGCCTACAACTCTGTCACCAATATAATGTGTATTTTCTTATCACCTTTTCCTGTTGCTAAAAGTTCAAAATATCCTTTATGTTTATCATTACTTTGAAATTAGTTATTGGACTCAATGTATAACTTTATTTCATGCATTAATCAAAAAGTACACACATAACTATGGACATAAATTTTAAACATTTCTTGATATGTATTTTTTAATACTATTGGATTCCTTTAAAATCTATGTACTTTATTTTATGCATTTAAAAGAATTATTCTGAGATGACACCCCTTAGGCTACACCAGACTTCACAAAAGGATCCAAGGTGGAAAAACAGGGCAGACCTCGCCTGCCACAGGGGAACCAGTATCTGTAAGAAGTGTGCTCGTAGAGACCAAAATAGAGAATCCACAATGCAAGTAACTGAGAAACAACCTTTAAAGATAGGAATAGATATACCAAGTGATTATAAAAATCTCTGGATGGATTTGAAGGATAGGATCAATAGGACAGAGCTGAAGACACTGACAACATTTGTGAGGGGGTTTAGGTGCTCCTCCTTGGTAGCAACTCCTTTCTTCCAGAGCTGAGGCCAAAAACATCAGATTCTCTGTAACTGTTCCCTTTCCTTCCACACCACACAAGCCCCCTATCATCAAATCCTGGATGATCTGTCTTCAGAATACAGCTAGATTCGATCATCTCACTCACGTCCACCACTGCCGCCTCGATCCAGGTCACTATCATCTCTCACTTGATAATAAATAGACGCCTAGCTGCTCTTGCTATTTCAGGCAAGGCCTGAAACATTCACAAAAGTTTAGAAGCACATGACAGAGGTGTAGGACTAAAAATACGCTCTGCAAAAGTCTGGAGAAGTCCTCTTCTAACACGTTCCTGGGGCTCAAAGGAAGATGGAAATGAAAGGATCTTGAAGGTGAGGCATAAAAAAATAGTCCTCAAAATAAACCCCTTCCCTGGGGCGGCCAGAATTGCAATTTTTTTTTAATTGAGAAAAAGTCACCCTGTCTTTTTTTTTTTTTATTTGACAGAGAGAGAGAGATCACAAGTAGGCAGAGAGGCAGGCAGAGAGAGAGGGAAGCAGGCTCTTTGCTGAGCAGAGAGCCCTATGTGGGGCTCGATCCCAGGACCCTGAGATCACAACCTGAGCCGAAGGCAGAGGCTTCAACCCCCTGATCCACCCAGGCACTCTGAGAAAAAGTCACCATGTCTTGAATGCCACTTACATGAGGAGAGAACAGGTAAATTTCCACTTACCAGGTGCAATGACTCTCTCACACTGGAAAGTTCTTCAGGTTGATTGCAGTTCATGAACTCCAGACAGCAGGCTTTGACTGGGATTCTGGAGAGGCAGAAATTGGGGTTTTTCCTGTAAGCCACCCTCTCTCCCTCAAGTGTCATATCTCTACTTCCCAATATAAAGTAGTAGGTTCTGGCAACACATATTTGCCTGAGACTACTTCATGACACATTAGCAACGTGTGTTTCAACTTCAGTGTCATAAGTGAGAGTCAGTGTTGTACTAAGTGTGTGTGTGTGATGTGGAAACTCCTCAACAATGAGGCCCATCAGAGCCCGGAAGGAACTGTACCCATTCCAGTGAACTTCAGTCCCAGATGCAGCAATTGATGAGTTCCGACTCTCCAGGGGGAACAACACTGGACTTAATTGGGGGTAGGGACCGAACAGGGAGTGAGGTTTCAGTTTTGGTTACAGAGGGGCCCTGGAATCTTTTAAAGTAACAAACTGGGGCACCTGGGTGGCTTATTCAGTTAGGCATCTGTCCTTGGCTCAGGTCACGATCCCAGAGTCCTGGGATCAAGCCTCACATCAGGCTCTCTGCTCAGTGGGGAGTCTGCATCTCCCTCTGCCTTTCACCCCACTCATGCTCTCTCTCTCTCTCTCGAATAAATAAAAATAAAATCTTAAAAAAATAGAGTAACAAACTGTTTTGGTATATTTCTGAGTCTTCTGACAAAAACTATTCACCCAACAGCATGCCCAGGGAATCCATAAAGGTGTGATGAATGGGAAGCAGCCCCAGGAAGTAGGAGCAGGACTTCCCAGTAGGCAGCTAACACCTCTCCAGACACTTCTGGGTGACCAGAGACTTCATGATGAAGCCCAAGGTTAAAGTACCAAAAACCCAAGCAGCATTAGGTATA
Organism: Nasua narica; assembly: GCA_028533885.1. NCBI lineage: Eukaryota > Metazoa > Chordata > Mammalia > Carnivora > Procyonidae > Nasua > Nasua narica. The sequence continues at coordinate 45,921,556 of CM052808.1, forward strand.
TATTTAAATATAACTCATGTGATTTTTGTGAGGAAGGACTGTCACTGAATACTCTTCATCTCTTGCCTCATTTCCTAGGCAAGTCTTTCCCACAAAACTGAAATAAGTCTTTCCCACAAAACTGAAATAAGTTACCTGACAGGAGTGTGAGAGAGAAACTGAGCCCAATTCCTTCATCCCCTTCCACTGGCCAAGTCAGCTGCCTCCAGGAAGACAGAACGGGGTCTTCTTCTATGCCAGAAATTCCACAGGATCAGTGTTGCTGGGGACAAGGTAGGCACGCAATACTAGGAAGCGAATTTTGGCTTTATAAGTAAGTAAGAGGCTATTTGATTCCCATCTGCTGGATTCTTACTTCTTATTTGGTTCAAACCTCCGGTAGAAAATAAGTAGCTGCTAGGTACTGAGCCCCTCCGAGCCCCATGCATTAGCCACAAATAATTCAAGAAAGAAATGTGTGTCCTAAGAAAAATTGACACATAGATAAAGAGCTGTGATGGTTGAGAGAGAAATAGGTCCTTCTGGTTGCTTGGACAGAAAATTTCATTGAGGGAATAAAACATGAGGTAGCCTTAGAAGAAGAGAAGCATTTACACATGAGGAATTGGAAAAAAACACAAACAAAACGTAAGCAGTTAGATCCTAGCACTTGAACAAAAGCCTGAAGGCATGAGAACTTGGGGCCTCCTGTAAATACGGAGCAGAAAACAGTTAAGTTTGACTACTACTCAGCAGCATCTGGAAAAAACGCTTAGCCTAAGGACACTGAATTTTGCTCAGTGAAAAATAAGGAACAGTTGAGGATACATCAAAGGTCCCAAATATTGTAGTCAGAATTTATCTCTGGGTATCTGTGAAATGTTAAAGGAAATACTTATGAGAGTGTATCTATTTAGCACACATAGTAAACTTGAGATAATATAAAGAAAAGGAAGCTGGCTCCTGCAGAAAGATGTTGAAATTCATGAAACCGCCGTCTTAATGTAGTGTGATCAATTTCATACACTTGAGTAACATGCAGTCATTGAGATGATGCTTTGAAAAGTGATTAAGGATGCAAGAAAATGAGAACAATATATAAAATATTAAAGGGATTCAAATATTCAGGATGCCTGGATGGTTCAGTGGGTTGGGCATCCAGCTCTTGGTTTTGGCTCAGGTCGAGTTTCCACGTTGGACTCTGTGCTCAGTGTGGAATCTGCTTCAGATTGTCTCTCCCTCTCCTTCCTACGCATGCACGCGCTCTCTAATAAATAAATAAAATCATAAATAAATAAATAAATGGATTTAAAATATTCACTAGAGTGTCAATTTTGTGAAAGATAGAAAATATGTGTGCATGGATATATAAATACAAAAACTGAATATGCCAAAATATGAAATGCATTATTTCTGAGTGTTAAAATTGTGATGGATTTATTTTAGCTTTTACAATTTCCCCCCAAATTTGTAACTCTGTAACACCCTTTGTGATAACCTTTAAGGCACAGAGTACTTGTAGGTTAGGAACAATTTATGTGTCTGATTTTTAATGCCAAATTGATACCATCCTTACCACAGTGCATTTCTAGCAATTCCTGTGGGCATATATTAGTGATAGCAGTAGAAAAATAATGGCTTACATGTACTTACATAGTAATTTATAATTCACATACATTTGCAAAAGGCATACTGTAGCTCCTGAGCCCACATGAATAGTTGATGTCATGCTCATAATAACCAACACTGGAAAAACTTTTATTCCAGAGAAAAATCCATGTTTCATATAGAGACCCCATCTTATATAACTGTGAAATTTAGACTTTCCCAGATACAACCAGCATAAGTTAAGAATCCTGTTAAAATCAAATTACTTCCAAGTCCTAGGATGAATCATTGAAGAATATGGGAAGGAAGATGAAGGAATTCCTTGGAGAAAGAAACACAGAAATTAAATATGAACCTAGATTATTTCTAACTTTTGATAATGATATTACCTTGGGAAAGTTCTCTGATCTTTATAGTTTTTCCATTAATAAAATATGGAGACTACTTCCTATTTTATAGGATTTGTATGAAGATTGATTTAAGTAATGTAAGCCAAGCATTTAGCACAACTTACTAGGTCCATTGTTGTGCTAGACAGGTTAATGGCTTAATGTCTGTCATAGCCACCATTAATCATTCTCATAACCCCACTATTACCCTCTTAGAGGACATGCATTCAGAATGCATCTGTTTCAGTGACTCTTATGAATTGCCACAATCTGTTCTACAAGACCAGCCTTCCCTGGCCACTGAAGATGAAACAGAATGATTACCCTGCTCAAGAAAAACTAATCTATAGATTACTATAATGGTTTACTAGGTGGCCAGTATAGGAAATCTGCCCACAGAGGGTTAAGGTGATTAAAAAACAACAATACACATAATTCTATCTTAAAAGTTTGATGATGGGGGCGCCTGGGTGGCTCAGCGGGTTAAAGCCTCTGCCTTCGGCTCAGGTCATGTTCTCAGGGTCCTCAGATGGAGCCCCACATTGGGCCCTCTGCTCAGCGGAGAGCCTGCTTCCCTCTCTTTCTCTCTCTCTGCCTGTCTCTCTGCCTACTTGTGAGCTCTCTCTCTGTCGAATACATAAAATCTTTAAAAAAAAGTTTGATGATGAAATAGATATTAAAATGCACCCTAGAGAAGCAGGGTCCAGATGCTATAAGTCAGCAGAAAGCATAGGCAGAACCCATACAACTAAGGGGAGAGTAACAGAAAGAAATGATTTGACAGTGCAAGACTCAATAGAAGAAAAAGGGAAAAGATCAGTGTTCTCCATGAATTTTTTTCATGCAGAATGTCATACTCCCCTGGTTATTGATCAGAAAGATAGTTCTCTCTAATTGCATAGTTTTTTGGTGATATCAACAAACATCCAGACCAGGCTGGCGTTGGGGGGCAGGGGACGGTGACAGAAAAAGAACAGAGAGCAGAGATTTTAACACTTTACCAAATGATGCCATTTTCATTTTGGCAGGAAGCATTACAATCTGAAATTGAACTCTCCAATGCTAAAATTCCTAAAAAAGAGAAAAAACAAATCCCATGATTAGATGTTACATTCATGTTGCCACCTTGAAGAATTTTTCAGCTACAGTGGATGTCCACACAATGGCAACATCATTATATGTTTCATGTGACTGTTGTTTGCTTTAACTTTCTCATAAAACTGAGACAGATAGTTTAGCACTGCATGTTAGGTGTCCTTTTCTCCCATCAGAGCGAACGTTTAAATAAACTTCTTACTGAAGTATATCTTTGGATGTCGTTAGAGATGGTTACTATACATCTTTTCCTGTGGTATTTGTTGCAGAAACAAAAGGTAAAGGTAGGTGAGATTGATATTTTGGTATGTTTTGTATATCCTTTCTTTTTTTTTATAATGAGACAGTATTTAGTGGTACTATAGGTGATACCTCTGATATTTTAAAACTGATTTCCTTCCATTTAAAAAAAATGCTGGTCTTGATCTCTAAGCTTATTTTACTGTCTTATTTAACCCACACATTGACTCCACACCATATATATATATATATATATAGTTTCTGGATATCACATTACAAAATGTCCTAGTGAATACAGACTTCCTCAATGTGAAAGGGATTGTATCTCCTTTCTGATTAATTAAATGCAAAAGCCCTTGTTATTCTGTGTGTTTCTTTGTAGTGTATAATCCTATAAACCAGAGTCTCAAATTTTTGCATTTTCTTAGGCATTTTCTTCCTTCTATTGCATCAGAGAATATTTAAAGGGTAAATAGGAGGACCATAGATTATTACTGCAATTTCATAAAGGAAATTTATTTTATATAATTTGGAAATAGTAATTGAATTAATTTAGTTATTAGAGAAGTTTCCTATATCCTTACTTCTTCCATACCATTATGGATCAATGAAAACATTTTCAACTTCTCCTGGGCTGTGAACAGTATTTGGGATCCCTAATGATGGTCTTTATTTTGAAATCCAGAGAGTAAGTGTAAGGAAAATGAAGAACTTCTAAAAATCTGCCTAAATGTGGCCTATAATGAATACTTTACGTGTGTTTTGAAAAATTTTAGCAATCTGGTAAGCTGAGATTGGATGCTGATTTAGAAAACCCGTAAATGCCAGCCCAAACATAAGTGTCCTTTATTCAGTGGTTAAAAGAAACATTCAAAATCTGTAAACTCAATCATTAAAACAAGAAGGCAATGATATAGATACTATTTTTTTTATTGATGGAGCCTAACTTGTTATAACCTTTGGAATTCCCATATGCATATTTTAAGCAAATATTAGTGATACATAGTCTTACAAAAAGTATTATGTCCTATTACATGCACCAACTAGTCTTTCTATCTATAATTAAGGGGAAAAGATTTTAATTATGCCAGACACCCTGATGCTTAAAGATATGATGCTAAACCCTGAATTCAAAATTACAAAATTCAAATATTCAGATATTTGCAAATATCCATAGCAGTAGTTGTGTTCATAAACACCTGAATGCTTGATAGATTTTATTTTATTTTTATTTTATCTGAGCCATTACCAATAAAATTCAGTTTAATTACGATTTTTTTCATTAATAGTGTTCTAACATGTTATTTTCTAGTTTGAGGAAAAAGAATTTAATACCCTTCAGTTTTGAAAAATAGCTATGGATATAAGGATTTGGGTTGATAGATGCAGTTTTTACTTTTAGTGCTCTGAATGACACCTGACTTCCTTCTGACCTTTATTGTTTCTGATGAGGAAACAGCTGTTGATTTTGTGAGTTTCCTTATACATGATGAGTTGTTTTTCTCCTACTCCTTTTAAGATTTTCTATTTATTGTTGGCTTTTAACACTTTGACTTCATTTTCCCATAGTATAGCACCCAGAGAACAGAGTTTCCATTTAAGATGGGGACAGAGGCAGAGGAAGACTCTGTAGTTTAAATGCCATAGACTATCACTGTTTTTTAACAGTGATTTAGTAGATTTTCTTGAATGACTGTTTTCCATTTGCTGGATGTCCTTACGCTAATTTCCAGACTTTAAATGACTGTTTAAATGTCTTTAATAATTGTACCTAGTTAAGTGGTTGCCTTTACGGGGGTGAGGGGAAATCTATCAAACTCATCATTCTGCCATTCTGGAAGTCCTGCCTTCCATGATGTGGCCTCCCACTCGGAGGCAGAGAAAAAAAACAAACCATCAACTCTAACATATCACATCACTGATTTTGCATTGAGTTTTTTTTTTTTTTCATGCAATGATGTGTTATCTCATTAGGTCTTGCTTTATTTTAGTTAATGTTAGTAGTTTTCAGTCTTAGAATTTTTTTTCTGTGAGGTGTATTCAACATCTATTACTGGCATAAACTCTCTTTTCCTTTTATCAGCATTATAACCAATATGGTTCCCTAAGCGACTGCTAACCTGTTTCTGATATAGTGGTTAGGCCTGTATCAGAGAGTATATAGTGGCACTTAATCACACTTTGGGTCTTCCCTGCAGAAAAATAGTATGGCCTTTGCAAGTCTGTTAGGCTCTCTAAATTTCTTCATGTATAAAATGGGGTTGATAGTGGTAACTATTTACAAGGATTATTGCAAGGATTAAATGAGGTAAAGAGAGTGTTTAAACCAATGTCTTGCAGATAGAAAGTGTCCATAATTGTAAGCCCTTGGAAGATTAGGCTTGATTACTGAGGTAGGCAAGAATATCACACATCATTCACTCTTTGGGGTTTAATTTCACATAAAAATAAATAATTTAATCACAGAAACACATAGGCATAAAAGATACCAATTTCTAGTCACAATTATGTATGATGAGGAAAAGGTAAAACCAAAAAATAATTACTTAAATCATCAAGATAGTAAATTGAATTGTTTTTAGGCTTATGTGTATAAAATGTTGCTATTTTAAGTCTTCTCTCACCTTGAAAGGTCTCAAGTTTATGTACAAGTTCGTCCTCCATTTGTTAGCCGCCTATTCTCAACTGGTGCTAAGCAACCTTATCTATTCCTCTCAGCATATATCAGAAGAAAGTACTGATTTCTTCAAGAAAAGTTAAATCTACCCTTTCTACGTCTGAGCCCCTAGCATGTTCTCTTTACTGTCAGCTCCTTGACGTAAGGGCAATATTTCTTTGTTGGCTTCACCAGGCATGAAGTCCTTGCCCATGTGCCTAAAGAATGTATTTATTCAATCTGGGTAGATGTTAGGTGCATATTTTCCTTTATATAATTGAAGTTCTATTTCTTATAATAAAAATAATGGCATATATCTCTCCCTTGGGGAACCATTAGGATTGATAAAGTGTGACTTTTGTGTCTCCTTAGGAATAGGGAAATCTTGGTGCCTCTCTTTAACAATAAAATGAATAACATGCAATGTTTGCAAATTTCTTGTAAAAAACCTCAGGCTAGAAATGATGCTTTTTGTTCTTTTAATGTTTTTATGGATAAAAATAGGAGAATAGACTCAGGGTCTAAGAAGCTCAATAAATTTCATCCCTTAACTTACCTTCCAAATTCTGGACCAACTATCTAAGAAGAAAAAGAAGGCAGGTAGCAAAATAAAGACATTTCCTTTAGTTTTGATGGGACTAATAGGGAGCATCTACAGATATTACTTATATCTGTGGATAAGAAATATAGGACACATTTGAACCTCCAAATACTAAATCTGAGTATTGGATATTCTTGCCTACCTGAGTAATCAAGCCTAATCTACCAAGGGCTTACAATTATTAAAGTTGGTGTTGCCATGAAAACTGAAAACTTCCTCACAGAGGGACCTACTCAGTGCAACTCACGGAGGGCAGACCAGAAGTAAGGCTCAGCCTGAAAAATAGAATTGTGTCTGATTCTCTCCCGGCTCCCAAAACGAACCCAGATTCCTGTGAGTAAGACATCAATGTCTACATCAGCTGAGTTCACCCTGGTGATCCACAGTGACTGATTCCTGAGCCAGTCTGCTTTGTCAGGACCCCCTGTGTTCCTCACAACTAAAGATCTTCTCCTGACTTCGCTCGTCACTCCACCTTTTGCTAGCATTCTGTTTCTCTCTTAGAGAGGCTAGCCTTTTAAAAAAACAACAAAAAACCATATATACCATATTTAAACACAGAGATGACAATAGCAACTACTTTAATAGTGTTTATCATGTATCAGACACTTTTCCAAGCATTTTCCATACACAGTTGACCTTGAATGATGTGGGTGTTAGGAGAACCAACACCCCCACTCATAGCTGAAAATTCATATATAACTTTTCATTCCCCCCAAAATTCAGCTATTAATAGCCTACTGTTGACCAGAAGCTTTAATGATAACATAGTCAATTAACACGTATTTTGCATGTTAAATGCATTATGTACTGTAGTCCTACAATAAAGTAAGCTAGGAAAAAGAAAATGTCATTAAGAAAATCATCAGGAGGGGCACTTGGCTGGCTCAGTCAGTTAAGCATCTGTATTTGGCTCAGGTCATGAGCCCAGAGTCCTAGGATCAAGCCCCAGGTCCTGTAGGGCTCCCTGCTCAGCGGGGAGCCTGCTTCTCACTCTCCATCTGCCCCTCCCCTCACACATGCTCATGCGAAGAAAATCATAAGGAAAAGAAAATACATTCACAGTACTGTGATATAAAAAAAAAATCTGCACACAAGTGGAGCCTTGCAGTTCAAACCCTTGTTGTTCAAGGCTCAACTGTATTAATAGAGTTAATGCCCAGAAAAAAACCTAGACAAAAGGTACAATATTATCGCCATTTATACAGTAGGAAACGGAAGTACAAAATAGATAATGTACTAGGTTATACAGCTAGTAAATGTGGGGCTCATCCCATAAGCTCAGAATTCGTCTTCTTAACTATTACCCTCCACTACATCTCAAGAGACAGACCAATAGGAATAGATACAGATATAAAGATATCAGCTTCTTCAGAGCATCAAATCACAGCACATACATTTTTTTCACATTTCAATTATCATACATAATCATTGAATTGATAAAATTCTGAAATATGGAGCCATAGGTGATTAAAATGGTACGGAATTGGGTGCTATTATTTGACTGTGTGGCAGGAAAGGATCTTTCCAGAAAAAGGCACTCATATCTTTTCCGTGATTTTATTTTCTGATTTAATAGAGAGAGTATTTCTGATCTTTTACATTATTATAGAACAGAGCCATGATTTATATTTTATAACTCACATAGCTGTTTTCATGTAGGTTTAACAGTTCTCAAAATTTTTCTTATTTATAGCCCATGGGAAGGAAGAATTTGAAGGGCCTCGAGGAAGTTTGTGGTGCTAAGCAACACTTCTGTTCATGTACGCCCTCCCATTCCATGCTTTTGCTCAGGAACCCATAATATCTTGGTACTTATGTATAAATTTTAATAGCATAGTTAGAGAACAGCTTAATCTTATTTACACAATACTCTTAATTTCACTGCTTCTTTGCTATCTAAAAGTATAATACAATTCAGCAGAAAAATGTGTGCGGTCAGGAATAAATTTCTTGATTATTCAGAGTAATGCAAAAAAAAAAAGTAACAGTTTTACTTAAATCCTTCAACTTTACCTTTTAAGGTTTTTTATTCCAATCATCAGTAATCTTCAAAAAGTCATATTTACTTACCCAACTTCCATATTTTTAAGGAGATTAGGCAGGCTTTTATCTATTCCCTTCAAATTAATCTTGCAGAATGCAATCATAAATAGCTCTGAGAAGTTGGTTTAGTTTTAGATCATTAATTAGAAACAAATAATTAACCTAGTTATTGGATTTTTTAAAAGTTACTATAGCTACTAACTCTAATTTGAGTCTTAGGAGTTTCTGAATTGTGTATTATAAGAATTGATGAACTTAATTGTCTCCTTAAAGCTCCCACAGGCAGTATATATCTTTTATAAAGAATCAATAAATCACAGAGAACGGATAATTTAACATCTCTCTGTTTAGGAAATATGAACATGAAAAGTCTTTCCCTCTAGTGTATGAGAATTTTTAACACTAATATTCTGTTAATAGGAAGTGGTTAAACTTTTTTTATTACAGATCACATTAAATTCCATAGTTCAGATTTTTACTGTGAACAGACAATTTCACTTAGGTCTTTCTTGACATAGGCAGAAATAGTATATTAGTGACTAAATAAAATTAGTCATTAAAAATGGTTATACTTTCTCAGGCACTAAATATAAAATACAATATTTACCTGTCTGCTTGGGGGCTAAACAGAAATAAAAATTCCAGATCTACAGAAGCTTCAGATAAATGAAGTCAGATGAAAGATGGCAAGTTGCCCTGGTCACCTGTGAAAAAACTGTTCCTACCCAATTCATAAACAAATAGAAATTCATTACTAGATAGCTTGAAAGAGACAAATTACCCAGAATTTTTGGGAGAGTAATTTCTTTCCATTAAGTCATGATAATGAATCTCCATTAGCCCACATTTTTAGTTTACCCTCGGTCCTCAGAAATTGGAACAATGATTATAGGCTGCAGTGAAAAATAGCTCCCATACTCTTCCTTTGATTCTCTTACATACTAGGAAATGGGCTTCTCTTTGCATTTACCTTTGCTGAGTACAGGTTTTTAAAGATGAATGTACCTCCTGTTAACATTTTGTCCAAAGTTTAGTTCCTGTTATTATATTATTACTAAGTTCTAGAGTAAGAAATTAAAAAGATAAGCAGTTCTCAACTTAAAGCACATTATTCTTATCCACTAATTTAGTTTGTTTTAAAATTTCAAATATTCTTTCCCATAGGAGTAATATTCCAAAGAGTCTCCTGGTTCCTGGGAAGATCAAGTTCCCACCATCAGACTCACACAGGCAGGATGACACTGGTCGGTGACCTAACCGGGGACGACTTGATCTTGGCTAAAGATGACCTACCTCTTTGGTGCCAACATCAAGGCAATCTGTGCAGAAGCTGGTCTGATGGCCCTGAGAGAACATAGAATGAGAGGAACAAATGAAGACTTCAAAAAGCCTTAAGAAAGCGTTCTTTATAAAAAAACAAGAAGGCACCCCCGGAAGACTTATCTCTTAAAAAACCCACAGTTGCCTCCAAGGAAATGATCAGGATTAAGTTGGGGCAGTTGCCCAGAAGAATCCATGTGTCAGTCAATCTTTATTAGCAGAATATCTTGGCTATCTTTCTGCACATGAAGTGCAGGAAGCCCACTGGGCTGCTTTCGTCTGTTAGTCAGGTACAATGCTCTCTTCCCAAAAAGCAAAGGACTAAAACCACAATAGACTGCTCCATAAGGTAGCCAACCAGTAAAAGTATAGATTTATAATATCAAAACTATAGATTAACTTCATTTCATATTACATTCTCTTTGTGATCTGCTAGCACAGCCCCACACTTTTCTTGGCAAATCTGTGCAAGAAGAGATATTTATGTGACTATTAAATGCAGCATTATTTGTAATACAAAAAACTTGAGAACCACACACATGTCTACTGACAGGTGAACAGAACTAGATAAATATTACATATATATTTATTTATACACAGCTATAAATTAGAATATTTATACAATGCAATATTGTACAAGCTTTAACATAAATGAAATATATCCACAAGTACCAACATGACTAAACCTCAACATACATTGTTGATGAGAAAAAAGTAGGTTCCATAATAATATATATAGTATCATAAATATAATTTAGATGTTTGAAACCACTTTAGATGGTATATATTTGTTGGCCAATACGTGTATATATAGTAAAAACAAATAAGCACAATGGTAAGACCGTGATACTCACTGAGAACAGTAATCATCAGTAGAAGGGAAGGGTGGTAAGTCTGAGATCAGAAAAGATAGACTTCTTCAAATATATCTGCAATATTCTTTAAAAAAAAAAACTCACCCTTTCAGTTAGTCCATGAAGCCAAAGTTATTTTCCTAATAATTTTTTTTACAATTAAATGTTCATAAAAGCAGTTAACTGAAAAAGGTTGTACCAAGTTATACGATCACCAAGAGTCCGTGTTCAGCTATAGCACCACCAGTGATGGGTGTTATTTTTCGTTGTAATCTTTCCTCATTTGATATGTGAAAAATAATATCTGGTGTGTAGTTATTTTTATTTGCATATTTTAGTTGGAATTGGGGCTTAATATTTATTTATGTATTATCAGTCATTGGACTTATTAACCTATGCATAATCTACTTGGGCCATTTGTCCATTTTCTTTGAGAAGTTTCTTGTCAACTTATATGAATTTTTTATATATAAAAGATATTATTCACAGAGCACCTGGGTGGCCCCATCAGTTAAATGGCTGCCTTTGGCTCAGGTCATGATCCTGGGGTTCCTGGGAGCCCCGCATCAGGTTCCCTGCTCAGTGGGGAACCTGCTTCTCCCTCTACCTGATGCTCCCCCTTATGGTGCACCCTCTCTCTTTCTCAAATAAATAAATAAAATCTTAAAAAAAAAAAGATACTACTGGGTATTTGCCCAAAGAAAATGCAAATACTAAATCAAAAAGGTACATACAAGATACATACATACAAAAGATACATACAAGAAAAATACAATTCTTGTACCTATATACAAGAATTTGTAGGTTAAAAAACAACAACAACAAACCCCAGTTGGAAGCCTTTTTTTTTTTAATAAAAGGGAAGCTCTCAAAAAAAAAAGATACGTATTACTATGTTTACTGCGGTATTATTTACAATACTCAATATATGGAAGCACCCTAAGTGTCCATTGATAGATGAATAGAAAAAGATGAAGCCATATATATATGATATATATAATGGAATATGACTCATACATAAAAAAAGAATGAGATCTTGACATTTGGGACAACATAGGTGAATTTAGAAGGTATTATGCTAAGTGAAATAAGTCAGACAGAGAAAGACAAATACCAAATACCATATTATTTCACTTACATGTGGAAATAGATGAACAAAGAAAGCAGAAAAAGACCCATAAATACACAAAACAAACTGATGGTTGCCAGAGGGGTGGGGGTTGGAGGATGGACAAAGTAGGTGAAGGGGAGTGGGAGGTACAGACTTCCAGTTATGGAATGAATAAGTCATGGGAATAAAAGATACAGCATAAGGAACATAGTCCATGGTATTGTAATAGCACTGTATGGAGACCAGTGGTAGCTACACTGTGGTGAGCACAGCGTTATGTGTAGATGTACCGAATTGCTATGTATGTCTGAAACTAATGCAATACTGTGTGTCAGCTAAATGAAATAACATATCATTCCCTTTCCTGTCATCCTTATCATAAATATTTTCCCTCAAGTCAGTATATTTCAAAAGCAATTCTTTAAAGTATCAAACAACTAACACGTAATGTAGTTGGATATCCAATATTTAAGTGGTTCTAAGATAACACTGTGCATGATCCATTTTGAAGTTAAGAGCAAAGTCAGTTTAAGAATGATATGCTTTCAAGCTATTTTTATTTATGTCCAAGTTAATTGAATTTTAGCTATATGTATTATTCCCATTCACTTAGATTCTAATATACTTTTCTGATGTGAAGAAAAAGAATAAAGCTAGTAGCCTTGATGATAATTGAACATAACCTTGACTATGATCCAAATATGTGGGGCCTCACTGGAAATTCCATCTTTTGGGAGGTTATAGCAGAAAAACAGTTGAGAACTGCTGTTTTAACTAGAACTAGTAGAAAACCCACATGATAACATAGTGAGCCCTCATCATACTTTTATGGGAATCTGTCCTGTAATTGCCTGGCTTCTCTACTAGATTGTCAGCTCTGTGAGGACAGATTTGGCTGTCTTCCTCAACCTTGTATTCTGGAACATAATTGTTGAATGCATAGATGAATGAATAGTGAGAATAAAACAGTCACATGGTATATTCACTATGTGCTGCCTTAACAGTTAAAATAAGAGTAGTAGAAATTCACATTTCTGCTTGCCTGTAAGTGACTTTGGTCATGAAGCTTTATCATGACCGTTTAAATGAATCAAATGTTCAGAAACAATCGTCTAAACTCTTAAAAATACTATTATTCATTCATTCATTCATTTATTAAAAAAAAACTTTTTTATTCTATTTGTTTCTTTCCACCTAATTTGAAATACACATTGAATAGACAGTTAAAAAAAAAATCTCCTGAGAATGCTTGCTACACATGGTGAATTATTTTCCTCTTGTCACATGAATAAATTTTATTTGTCAAATTAACACAAAATCTTGAGTTTAGACTCAAAAATAGTTACATATACATCCTGCAGGCAAAGAGCTATTGCAAGTAAAGCTCTTGGTTGATGTGTTATAGTTACACTGTTTCATTTTTCTAGTTCCAGTGAAATGTCTTGACCGGGGATCCTGAACACTGTCCAAACTTGTTTATAACATGTTATTTCCTCTTTTGGTTTTCCTTATAGGTAACAATTGCCTCCCTCCCCCACCATTACCCTTCCTTAAATTAATGATCCTAGTACATGCAACTGAAGAAGGAGACAGCAGGATATTCAAGCAGTCCCTCTCCATGAGCCACATCATGGAGCAGCCACCATGGTACCATGTTTGGCCCCACCTGGACTGCTCCGGGAATGCAGTTTCATCGTTCTTCCCGAATGGATAAGATTCAAATTTGTCAAAGTCACAGGGCACTGTTTAGAAAACCAGAATGCCAGTTTATTAATTTAAATTAGAACACACATCAATACTTTTGCCCACTAGCCAAGGCAAATCTTTTTGGATAAATCAGACATTTAGGAAGTTAAGTAGAAAAATCTATCCAGTGAACCTAAGAGTAGATCATTGGATGTTCTTGAAAAATATTTCACTTAAGTTAAAGGGAAGTCCATCAGTGCCTCACAATAGAGAAACCCTCTCTAGAGACAGAATGCTCGACACTGCCACATCAACTCCTTTCTCCTTCTAGAAGGTGCTGTATATGCATACACATCCAGCCTGTTTACTGCTTTTTAAGAGACATGAAAAAAGGAATTATATATAATAAAGAATAAATGAATGCACTTTTTTTGTATTACAGCATCTTGCATCACTGATACTAAAGCTATGCTTTTTTGTGTGTTTGTATTTTGTATATACGGGTAAGTACTCAAAGATGCTATCATTATATCATTATGGGGGAATGACCCCTACGTCCAGTCTTTGAATTAAGCTCTGCAATTGGCTCAAGAATGGAATACAGAGGACAAGTCTCATACAAGTACACAGGCTACAGTAATTAGTCCCTTTTTAGATGCTAGGCTTTAACTGTATGAGGTTTGTCTTAGGTACTTTGTAACCAGAGGGGGAACCACTACATAGAGCCTGGGGATAAAGCTGACCCAAATGGAAGCGGAGCGGAGAGACAAAGCGAAGCCAGAGCTTGGCGATACTGTTTAAACAGGTGGCTGGATCAGTCCTCACCCAGAACCAGCTGTACCGCTGGCCTTTGAAGATAAAGCCAGTGTATAAATCTTTTGTTCATTTGTTTGTTTTAGCTGTTTGAATTTTGTTTTCCGTTGCATGTCACTAAAAGAGTTTTAACTGACATAGAAACCAACAGATCTGACTTCAGTGTTATATGGAGTTAGGACATGTAGTCATCTAAGAACTAACACAGCAGATCGATTTATTTCTGTGTTTCAAAAATTGAAACTATCTGAATTGAAACATATTGGTGGCTCAGTCAGTTAAGTGTCTGCCTTCGGCTCAGGTCATGAGCCCAGGGTCCTGGGATGGAGCCCCACATCAGGCTCCCTGCTCTGCGGGAATCTGCTTCTCCCTCTTCCTCTGTCCCTCTGCCCCTTGTGCTCTCGCTCTCTCTCAAATAAATAAATGAAATCTTTAAAAAATACCTATCGAATACCTATTTATTCTAGGAAATATAGTAGCGCTGAGGTTACAGGGATAAGCAAAATATTCATGGTCTGTTCCCTCAGAATGGCCTGCTTTAAAAAAAAAAAAAAATTGTTCCCTAGCTCGAAGAGGCTGATCACAGGGGAAGAGACCTGCTCTGGGGTGTATTAGTTCCCTAAAGCTGCCCTGAGAACCACAAACTGGGTGGCCTGAAACAACAGAAATCTATTCTGTCACAGTTCTGGAGGCCAGAATTCTGAAACCAAGGTGTTGGCGGGGACCCTTGAAGGCTCTAAGGAGGACCCTTTCACTGCCTCTTCCTGGCTGCTGGTAGCTGCCAGAAATCCCTGGTATTCCTTGACTGGCAGCTGTGTCACTCCAATCTTTGCCTCTGATCGTCATGTGGGCTTCTTCCCCATGTCTCTGTGTCCCCAGTCTTTCTCTCCTTGGGGAATCAGGACTCCCAATATATCTTTTTGGTGGACACAATAATCCACCACAGGGGGTTAGGTGAGACTCCCTTCTCTGAGGTGATCATCCTGAGCAGATGTCCAAGAATGAGAAAAGAACAAAAAGGCCATGGATTCTGCTATAGGTTGCATTTGCTGCTGTTCCACTATTTCTGCCACAAGGCATCATTGCTCCCATTCTTTTACCTTCCATTCTTTTATCTCAATCCCAATATTTTAAGAGAAAGAAATTGTGGAAGAGCAACTCCTAATGAGGAAAACAGAATCTCTGGGGCAGTCACTGAGCCACGTGATAAATGAAGACTGCTTATGCGTTTAATCCTTGAAAAATACTTTTTCCAAAGCATTTGTTTAGAATACGTGGTAGAGCAATTAGGAATTTCTCTCTTTCCCCCCCCCAAACATAAGATTGTATTTAATAGTTGTTTGTATCCTGGAAGAAATAAGCATGTAATCTGTTTTCTACCTTTAATTTCACTGCTAATGTTAAACCATTAGCACATAAATTTTGTTAATTGCAGAAATTGCTTTAAAATTTTCTCAACTAAATGTTCTCAAAACAAAATTTAGACACATTGCTGTGAACATTTCCAAAGAAACCCTAGATTTAGTCATCTCAAATCAGTGAGTTCCCTCACTGACTAAGAGCTCTTCTTTGGAACACAAACAGCCATGCCCCACATGACCTCCCCTCCTCACCAGTCCACTAGTGGTGAACCTCATTGTCTTTTCTTTCACAGATGATTGGCACAAGAGCATTATTCAATACTTTCTTACTTATTGACCATGAGTAAAATAAACTAAAATTAAATTTGGGGAAAAAAATCTTACTTTGAGTTACGTTACTTTTTTTTTAAGATTTTATTTATTTATTTGACAGAGAGAGAGAGAGAGAGATCACAAGTAGGCAGAGAGGCAGGCGGGGGGGGGGGGGGAAGCAGGCTCCGCGGCGAGCAGAGAGCCCGATGCGGGGCTTGATCCCAGGACCCTGAGATCATAACCTGAGCTGAAGGCAGAGGCTTTAACCCACGGAGCCACCCAGGAGCCCCTGATATATGTTACTTTGAAATCAGTCCAAAAAAATATTTTTTCTATTATTTGAGCAAATGTCACCATGAACATAAAACATTTTATTAAGGTTGTGAAGCCAAAATATTTAAAATATTATGTATATATAGAATCGCACTATTATTTATTGAATCAGGTACTTTACTACACACATTTTATCATCTGATATTCCTGACCATTTTATGAATTAAGTATTGAATAAAGTATTGTGAATAAAGTATTATTGCCTTTGCTTCCTGGATAAAGACAGATGAGACCCAAGGTCACATAGCAAGTAGAAAATAAAAACTTAGGCCTGGCTAGTGTTAAAGTAAGTGTTCTTTCCACTAATGCCACCCTTATTCTTTCCCAAGTTCTCAAAGAGAAAATGACACATATGTTTTTTTTAAGTATATACTACATTTTCTTTTAACCTAAAATCCAGTAGTTTATAGGGACAACTTTTAGTTATATGCTCTCATAAAACTAATGTTCTAGAAGCAAGTCTTACTCATCATCATTAGTGAGAATATTTTTTAGCCCCTACTTTGTGCACAATTCTAGATAAAAAAGCTGATATCACTGAAAGCATGGGAAAAGCAGACCCTGCCATTGGGGGACTTATAATCTATAAAGGAAGTCAAGATATATCAGGTTATTACCTAACCTAGATTTCTTAACTAACTGTCTGTTGTTCCTCAGAGAAGATCTAAACTCATTGAGAAGACTGTATGATCTAGTTTCACCTCCACTCTTTAGCTTTAATCTTTTCCACAGATGATACTCTTTCTCCTACCCCAAATACTAATATGTAGTCATACTGAAATTCAAGCTCCTAAACCCCTATTCCTACTCTTGCCAGTATCTCTGCCACCTCTGGTGGGTATTTGGCCAGATTTGCTCCTATCATCTTTGACTAAACTATAAACTCCACTGTGGTAGTGCTTAGAACATAAAATATGCTCAACTGTTAGACTTGCAAAGACACTAATGCCTTTCCTTGACCAAGTATTGGTTGGTTGATTGGTTGATTTTTTAAAGGAATTAATTCACTGGGGAACAAATTTTCTATAATCAAGTACAATGACTCTACGGCCATGACTATCACCCAATGTCTACATCAACGAGAAGTTCACAATGTCTCTTCATGGCATAGCCTATCACAGCAAACAAGTCTTTTGAAGGTTTTCTTAGAGAATTGGTTTTTAAAATAACCTTATCTAATCAAAGAGAAACTCCTCTACGTCATTAAATAAATCTATGAACTTATCATACAACTTTAAACTGCACTGATTGAAGAAAATCATTTATTCATCCCAGCTAATTCTGTCTCCCATGCAAATGCTCTTTCATAAAAGCTAAAAAAAAAAAATCCACTGATCAACTAATCATACTCTCTCATAACTGTTACCAATGATAGTAATAATGCGATACCACAATTAATGCAATGTAATTCCTAGTCTGCAATTTTTAAGTGAGACTAAAACTATAAAGTTTTAAATTACAGTTGCTTTTTTCCTCTTTTCCAGATGTTGCCATTGCATTTCTTCAACTAAAGATTGGTGCTCATACCATTTTAACTTGAAATAAATTAATAAAGTCTTACATGTAATACCTGAAACCATGAAACGCCTGGAAGAAAACAGGAAAAAAAGCTCCTTGACATGGATCTTGGTAATGATTTTTTGGAAATCGCATCTAATACACAAATAAAAAAAATTAAAGACAAGTAGGACTACATCAAGCTAAAGAGCTTCCTTATAGCAAAATAAACCATCAATAAGTAGAAGAACACACAGAATGAGAAAAAATATTTGCAAACCATATATCTGATAAGGGATTAATATCCAAACTATATAAAGAACTCATACTACTCAAAGCAAAAAAACACAAATAATCCAATTTAAAAATGGGCAAAAGACCTGAATAGACATTTTTCCAAAGAAGGTGTATAAATGGCCAACATATACATGAAAAGATGCTCAATATCACTAGTCATTCAGAAAATGTGAATTAAAACCACAATAAAATATCATCTCATATATCTGTTACAATAGCCATCATCAAAAAGACAAGAGATGGCAAGGGGCGCCTGGGTGGCTCAGTTAGTTAAGCCTCAGATTCTTGATTTCAGTTCAGGTCATGATCTCAGAGTCATGGGATCAAGCCCTGCTTCAGGCTCCTCACTCAGCAGGGAGTCTGCTTGAGATTCCTTTCCCTCTCTCTCTGCCCCCTCTCCCCACCCCCATCCGCTCATGTGCACACACAGTCTCTCTCTAAAATAAATAAATAGGGGCGCCTCGGTGGCTCAGTGGGTTAAAGCCTCTGCCTTCGGCTCAGGTCGTGATCTCGGGGTCCTGGTCCGGCTTCCTCTGCCTGCCTCTCTGCCTACTTGTGGTCTCTCTCTCTCTCTTTCTCTGTCAAATAAATAAATAAATAAAAATAATTTTAAAAATAAAATAAAGTCTTAAAAAAAATTCTCTATCCTTCTCTCTCTGTCCTTCCCTGCTCATGCTCACACACTATCTCTCCCTCAAAAAAAAAAAGAAAAGAAAAAAAGAAAGAGAGACAGAGAGAAAGATGACAAATGCTGACGTGGATGTGGAGAAAAGGGAACCTTGTGCTCTGTTGGTGGGAATGTAAACTGGTACAGCTACTGTGGAAAACAGTAGGGAGGCTCCTCAAAAAATTAAGAATAGAACTACCATATGATCCTGTAATTCTACTTCTGGGAATATATCCAAAGGAAACAAAAACCAGTAATGTGAAAAGGTAACTGCACCCCCATATTCACAGCAGCATTATTTTCAATAGCCAAGACATGGAAATATCTAAGAGTGTATCAATAGATGAAATGATAAAGAAGTTGTGGTATATATACACACACACAATGGAATCTTATTCAGCCATCTTATTCAGGGAAAAAAAGGAAATCTTACCATTTGAGACAACATGGATGGACCTTGAAGACATTATGTTAAATGAAATAAGTTAGACAGAGAAAGACAAATAATCATATGATCTCACTTATATGTGGAATCTTAACAACATAATAAAAACCAAAGCCCCAAACACCAAACTCAGAAAATGAGATCAGATTGGAGTGGGGAGAAGAGGAATTGGAGGAAAGTGTTCAATGGGTCCAAATTTACTTCCAGTTATAACAAATACTAGGGATGTGATGTACGACATGATGCCTATAGCTAACACTGCTGTGTGATGGACACCATACACAGGAGAGTTGTTAAAAGAGTAGATTCCAAGAGTTCTCATCACAAGAACTTTTTTTCTTTCTATTGTAGCTACATGAGATGATGGATGTTAAATAAACCTCGTGTATTGTCATTTTACACTATATGTTAATCAAACCATCATGCAGTACACCTTAAACAGTGATGTATGTCAATTATCTCTCAGTAAATCTGGAAAAAAATGGACAGTATTTGACTAGGAACTCAATTGTTAAATCTTTTTTTTTCCTCAATAAAATTAATCTTAACTGTTCTTGCAGCAGGAAAAAAAAAGAATGGTACCATTTCTGGTCATGCGGCAACCGATTTTAATTTGAGATGCAATATTCAATATTTCTAACAAAATTCTAAAATGGGAATTACTCTGCCTTGGGCTGAGCCTCAAAGTCTGAGAACAATACAATAGGCCCAAAATATTTTTCAGATCTTAAAGTAACAGACTATATGCAAAACATGCTTCTGCTTTGTGAGACTGGCTCTACCAACTTGACAGATCCTCCTTGCAATCTTGTATAAGAAGGGAAAAGAGGATTTTGGAGATAGTCTTTCAAGTGTCAAAGGCACAAAATGTTTTCCTTCTTTCTCAAGGAAATGAAGGGAAGAAGAATTTGCAAATTAAGCCAAGCGGAAGTGAGTTTGGAGGTAGTTGTTGGTGGTGGGCTGCTACCCATCTCCTACAGGGGAGGATGAGGTTAGCTCCCAGACAGCCTCCAAGGGGATACTCTAAGAGTCTGATAAACACCCCCATGCAATTTTAACCTAAAACAGGAAGAGAGAGAGAGAGAGAAAGAGAGAGAGAGAGAAGGTAGTATTGGGAATGTACAGTGTTTCAACAAAATGTAAGACAAGGAATCATGGATTTTCCCTTGGGCCAAGCTAATCTTTGTTAATCTTTGGGAAAACACAAAATTGAGGTCATTTTAGAATGGATTCCCCTCAAGGGGTTTACTTCTCCAGAGAACAGAGGAATCCCAAAGAATATAATGTGCGAGGCTAGGTAGAACCCAGAACACCAGCAGGTAAAGGAGAGTGGAAAATGGCCAGTCATAAGAGAAGCATTTATGTGAACAAGGGATGCCCTGGCAGGATCTCTAAAGGACACAAAAAGTGCATTCATGAGAGAAATAATTAACAACTGTGCATTGGCTCCTAAAGAAACAATCATGCAATGCAGGTATTGTCCCTAATGTCTTTCCTCAGGGCTCAGTAACCCTGGGCTACCAGATAAAGGACAGCTAGGAATTGAGGAGGGAGCAGGGAAGGAGAGGAAGCAAGAGGGGCAAGTCAGTCCTGCTCTCATTCTCCCCTCTAGGCTTCCCATTCTGAGCTGGGAAAAGGGGAGAAACTTTACATTGAGTGTTTTTAAAATGTTGCATATTATACTAGAGAGGTGTGTTTACATTGCTCAGATGAAATTTATTCTTCTGAGAAAAGCTATGGGGCATATCCAAGATTTGATGCAGGGAAGAGAAAGAATGAATTCACTGATGGGCAGTGATAGAAATTTTAGAAATATAATGCTCTCTTTCTTTATCAAGTTCAGCCAAGCAATTACATGTTTATCGATCATTAACTATATACCAGACAGAGGAATATATATTCTTTTGACCCCCTGGGAAGATGGTATTGTTATCCACTTGTACAGGGGAGGAGGTCCTGGAGGTCCTAGCTTATGTTAAATGTCACCATGCTGTTTGCGAGGTGATATTCCTATAGATGCGGCCTCCATGCTCCACCTTAAGCTTAGAGTACATGAAGTGATGAGACAGATAGTCCTCATTCTGTTTCCAGCTCTGAAACGTTCTCTAAAGCATAGAAGAAAGATTACACACCTTAAAATAGGTGCACCTGTATTAAGCATAAATACTATGCACCAGGTACATTATATATTAACTTTAATACCCCAAACTCCAAAAGAAGTTACTGATGTTATTTTACAGATAAACTCAAAAGGTCTTGATAAGGAAAAACTGTACTCTAAGATGGCCAACCAAACCGGCAAGGGAACTCCAGACCCTGTCTCAAAGCCCTTCGGGGTTCTTCTTTCCTACCCCGTTTCCCACGTGCACCAAAATACCAAGTATGCAGAAGTAGGAGGGTATAAATTACCCTCCCTGCTTGTGCTCAGGGCTCAGACCATTGGAGAAGGGTCTCTGAGTCCACCGGTGTCAAATAAATCTCCAACCCTCCTAAGTCTCCAAGTGCCGCTTGGTTCTTCCGCCAGGATCCAGTCCAGGTTCTGCAACAGTCTGAGTCAACTACCAGAGATTTCACAGCTAGTAAATGATGGAACCCGGATTCCAAGGTAGGCCTGCCTGATTCCAAGAAAGATGCTCTTCCACTCTTCCATAATCTCTCATGTAAAGATACAAATCCATGGCAGGATGTGGAAGCTCAAGATTTCAGCAACTTTAGATGGCCCATTTAATGAGATATTTGCATAGATTAAATAATTTTCACATGTTTAATATCTGAGATATTTGGGAGAATTATTATTATTTACATTTTACTGATAAAATAAATGAGAACCTCCCCTAGTTGAAATGTCCATGAACACAAAATAAACATATGATGCAGGCAAAACTAGTTTGTATAACCTGATTTGCATGTCTTCTTTGCTTCCCACTGTGACCCACAATGATAGAGGTTATTGGTCATATGTAGACACATACCCAGACTAAAATGGCCAAAGAGAGAACACTTTCTTTAAATTTACTTTCCTAAAACAATAGGAAACATAGCAGAGATGCAGTTAACTTACTCCTTAGAACATGGACAGTCAATCTCTGAATATGAAGAATCATACAAAGACACTGCAGGCTATTAATTAGCTGTAAATTAGGAATTAGGACAAAATTTCTTTAAGGTGTTTAAGGTCTAAACTATTTGAAGCAATTTTACTTACCATTTTGTCAAGTCAACATTTTCTGTTTAAAATAAAATTCCAAAGATAGAAAAGGCTTATTATCAAAATATGTACTATTAGAGCCAAGATCATAACAATCACATTATTTCCATTAGAACTTTTTAGAACAGAATTTATAAGCCACAATGATCATGAAGCCAATCTGAGAATTGAGGTTGAAAAGCCAGAAATCACCTTGGTGAGTGATCATCATCTATATTTACTCATTGTTCCACCGCAATTTTATACAATCTGTGTTTAAAAGCCAAATTATGAACCTCACGGCCATGACTGTGTTCCTCTCCTTCTTTATGAAATAAGTAAAATATAAAGAATATGGCAGTTACAGTCTATCTTCTGGATTTTTAAATCACTTAACTAATGTTTAAATTATATGGGTAACTCTGAGGGAGGAAAATAAGTACCACACTTGCTCATTCCATATGCAGTTTTCCCCATATTTCATTGGTCAGGTTGTTTTCAAAGATTAGTTGTTGTACTTCCATGACTTTTTGACTTCACAGGATAATATGTTTTATGTCCATTGATATTTTGATGCTATTTGGTTTTTGAAGAATATGGCTCAAGCATCTGTATTATTCTCTCCAATGAAATCAGTTCTCTCTGCACTGCAGTTTGTTTTTATAAAAAAAAAAATACTGTAGGGTGCAGCTGGGAGGTTCAGTAGGTTAAGTGTCTGACTCTTGGTTTCAGCTCAGGTCATGATCTCAGGGTCCTGAAAGTGAGCCCCACATTGGGCTCAATGCTGGGCATGGAGCCTGCTTAAGATTCTCTCTCCCCCTTTCCTCTGCCCCTTCCCACCCCACTCTCTCAGACTAGCTCCAACCCCCTTATTAATTAATAGCAAACTAGATAGAAGTGGTAAAAATATGATATAGTTCATTTTTACCCACTAGTCCTAAATTTTAGTGGCCTTTTTTTAAGTCATAAAAATAACACTATTACTGAAAATAAAGACAGCTTTACTTTTTCCTTGACAATGCATTTTACTTTTATGTGTTTTTCTCCATGTGTTTCATTGGCCAGGACCTCCAGTACACTGATCAATAGAAGTAGCGAGAATAGATAACCACAATTTGTTCTTGACCTTAGGAAGAAAACTTAGACAACTTAAGTTGTCTAAGATGGTCTAAGAAGTCTTAGACCATCAACAATGGGTTTAGATACAGGTTTTTCATAGATGCCCTTTATCAGGTTGAGGAATTTCCCTTCTAAGTTTTCGGAGAGCGTCTATCAGGAATGGATATTGAAGTTTGTCAAGTATTTTTTCTCTATTGAGATAATCATATGATCTGTTAATATGGTGAATTGTATTGGTTAATTTTTAAATGTTGAACAAATCTTATATTACCCTGGGATAAATATCACTTGATCATGATATTTACTGTTGCATTTAATTACCTGAACTCATAGTAAGGACTTTTGCATTTATTCTCATGAGGAATATTGGTCCAGAGGCTTCTTTTCCAGGGTAATGCTGGCCTCACAAAATTAGTTGACAAGAATACCCACTTATTCTATTTCCTAAATAGAGTTTGTCAGTTTGTATTATTTTTTCTCAAAAGTTTGGTAGAATTCACAAGCAAAGCCATTTGGGTTTGGAGTTTCTCTGTAGGAAGGTTTTGGGTAATTAATTAAATTTCTTTAATAGATATGTACTTATTCAGGCTAAATATTTCTTCATGAGTGAGCTTTGGAAGGATGTGTGTTTCAATAACTGTTCTGTGACGTCATCTTGTTGATTTTATTTGTGTGCATCATTCAGATTTTTTTATTACTATCCTTTGAATGCTTGTGAGATTTGCTGTGATGTTTCCTTTTTCATTCCTGATACTGGTAATTATGTTCTCTTTTCTTTTTCTTGACTAGTTTGACTAGAAGTTTATCAAATTTATTGAACTTTTCAAAGATTTTTTTATTTGCTCCTAATGTTTTTTATATTTTCTACTTCATTAAATTTTGCTGCTTTTTAATTACTTCTTTCATCTGTATTCTTTAGGTTTGCTTTTTTCCTAGTTTAAGTAGAAGATTACATCTTTGATTTTAGACCTTTCTTCTCTTATAACGTAAGTGTATAATGTGAAGATTTTCCCCTCAGCATGGCGTTATCTGCATGCCACAAATCTTGATAAGTTGTTGTATCACCTTAGGTTTCCCAAAAGCATATTTTATTTTTATTTTTTATTATGTTATGTTAGTCACCATACAGTACATCATTAGTTTTTGATGTAGTCTTTCATGATTCATTGTTTGTGCCCAAAAGCATATTTTAAAATGAAATTGCATGTGCAAGAGATTTATTAAGGGAAAAGAAAGATTGAGAGAAAAAAAGAAGAGCTTGAGAACCTTCAGATTGAAATGCTGTGATGATTCCTGTGAAAAGAAAGAAGGAAAGGAGGAATATTGTGTAAAAACAGAAGACTGAGGTAGAATTCTGAAAACCTTGGCAAGTCTGAAGGGAGGCTCGGTGTAAAATATCTCCTATTTGAGGAGTCTTTCACTGAGCTAGATGGCTTCGCTCTCTATCCTTACTGTGTTCAGTTGTTCCCCAGGACCAGACCAACAAGAGCAAGTCAAGGCAAGAATTCTGCAGCAGAACCTGTAGTTGTCAGCTAACTATACTCCTCATGGGAGATTTTCTCTTTTAGGAGGACCTGACTGGCAAACTGCCATAGGTGTTACACCCCACCCTATCGGCCACAAAGATTCATTTCTTCATTTATTTTCAGAAAGCAGTTTTCTCCACAATTTTTTGAGTCTCTCCTTTCAAGAGGGACAAACTACAATCTCCATCACCATATTTAGTTTCTGGGCCACAAGAGGTCCACTATCTTTCCCTACTATTCATTTAAAGTACCCATCACCCTTAGTTATCACTCTGCAAATCTTGGTAGCTTACCCAACCCAACTATTAAAGGTCTTAGTAACTTACCCAACAAGGGGACCCCAACTAACTGATAGTAGCTTTTCCCAACCTTCATTGCTGAAGGATGTAACTCACTGGGTAGATATGTCCTTCTTTGGGTGGAGTTGTTGCACTTTCTACTCATACTTAGAATTGGGCAGGAAGTACCAAGAGGTTTCCCAGTGGATCACCTTGGTTCCACATGTATTCAACCTTGCCCCCACGCTAAAAAGCTTACTTCCTTCTGCTGATTCAGTCAATTACCTGTTTATTGACTTCTTGCCTTTTAGTTCCTAGGAACAAGAAGTCAAAAGTGCCAAGGCAGTATCTACAGCTTATAGGTCAGATATAATCATGCCACGTCTCCTATCAACCTTTGAAGACCAGGACCTTCAAACATATAGCTCCAAGTGTTAGAAGGATGGAAGGCACAATGCCTCTAGTAGATACTTGGAGTTGATAAGTGGGACCACTCTTGCCTTAACCCATTGGTTTCCAGACCCATGAACTCTTTCTGTTGGAAATACAGAGCTATATAGAGGTCTCTGATGAGTACATATACTGTGACTTGAAGAATGGCAGCCTTTCAGAGTGTAACTTGGAACTGGTGCCTCAGTTGTACCTCCAATAGGCCATTCCAATGTTAAATCAGATCTCTTCTAGGTGGTGTTGTATGTTATATGAAAAATAGATCTGAATCTTACCCTCTTTCACTATAAAATGAGTCCCCTATTTGGATGTTATGATGTTTGGGATTACTTCCATTTGGACCAAACATTCCATAAGTTCTCAGATAGTGATGCTTGCAGAGGCTCTGCAAGTAAGGAGGTTAAACCCTTCCCAGTATAAATACTAGATACTGTGAAAATGAACTACTTACCCTTCCTATATGGTAGGAGCCCAATATAACTGACTAACAGCACTGGGTCAGCTGAAAAGACCACCACTGAAATTAGAAATGTTGGCACTCCTGTCATCAGTGGATTCTTGATGCCCTCAGTAAATGACATGTCTTTTAGACCCTCTTATTGGACATAATCCTCTTTCATGTCTTCTAAATTCATATGATATATCCATTTCAGCATGCCTACCACCCTTTGCCTTTCTATGCCATCCCCTAAGATCTACCATGACAAGTGTAGATGCTTTCCCCAGGCTTCTAAGAACCTCTCTAGTTATAAGTTTGCTCTCTGGTTCTCTTCCAGGGTGCTAAAGTCCCATACCTTGAGAAAGTATCCAAAATCAAAGGATACTTGATTTTCCAGTCTTATATTAAGGCCCATGTTTCATCATTCAAAATACAATCCTGAGCATATTCCTCCAACTCCTGCTAATATTCCTCTCACTCCTACCAATTTCTGCAGCTTCTGTGGAGTAGAATAACTTTTATGTCTTAAAATTCCAGCTTTCCCCCAGCCAGGTTATGTTGGGATTTCACCCTAGGTATGAGCCTAAGAACCATGAAGGTAGCTAGGAGCAACTCCTGAAGGAGTCATCTGTTGACTTAAAAGAAAGTGTCTTCCCCTTGGAAGAAGTTTGAACTCTTAATAGGGTGTACAGTGGGCCTCTGGGAGTTTGGGGCCATCTTCAGAGCCATAATCCTTGAAAACATCCATTCCATACTTTAGGGTACAAATTTCCAAACTAGAGCATAGAACTTACCTCAGCGTTTCAATGTCTCTGGAGCTATGTGACTGTAATATTTAAGTCCTATGTAGTTCTTCCTTCTATCAGTGCTCCTACTTCAAGAAGTAAGGATCTGTTCAGTTGCTTACAAAAAAATTCACTGTCTCTTATGATTTACTTTTAATTATTGTTTAACTGTCTTCAATTTTTCATTATCTCTCTGCAGATCATCAATACAACTTATTAATAAGCAGCCAACTCCACTGTCTTTGGAGGGATTATTCTCTCAATATTGTTCAAATACCTTTATTACCACACTGGGCAAGGAATGCTGGAATATTTTCCAGGATCACCACCAGTGAATTCTATTTTTTTTATGGTTTATAACTTTCACTTCAATTTTTAATTTTTTCCTTTTTTAAATTTATTTTTTATTTATTTAAAGTCAAATTAGTTAATATATAATGTAGTATTGGTTTCAGGAATAGAATTTAGTGGTTCACACCATCGCTGAAATTTTAAGCAAATAATTCACCATCTTTTTTCATCTTTCCCCAGGGATTATTTATGCATCACATTCCAGCTAGAGACTGAGTGATCCAATCCTACATCCCAGTCTTATTGCCTATTTTCTTGGCCACTCTTAGTATTTACTGTGTCAGTTCAGATTCTCTAAGAAGCAAATGTCAACACAGAATTAGATATGGGGGAAAAACACCTGTGAAGGGAAAAAAAGGAGAGGGAACAGGAATAGGTATGGAGAGCCTTCAGATTATGATGGGGACATGACAACCATGAAGGGAGTGAGGGAAGGAAGGAGGATGAGGTAGAAAAAACCTCGGACTGAATTGTAGTTTTGAGAAAATCAGAGCAAAGCTGATGGGGAGCCCCAGAGTAAACATTACTCATCAGAGTAATTGATAGAGTTCCATATTGAATAGGAATGGTCTGGTCTGCTCCCTGCTATGCTTGATAATTGGAGGGGAGCAGTCCAGGAAACTCAGGAAGACCACAGCCTTGGTATGAATGGTACAGCAAATCTCAAAGGCGGGGCAAATAAAGGGTTTCATCTAATTACTCTCCTTATGGTAGGTTCCTATTTGGAGATGATTCCCCAGGAGTCTCTCATATTTCTTACTTCTTTGGGAGTAAGGCACTGATGGCCCATTTTCTGGACTATTTTAGAATAGCAAACAACCTTGGAAACAGAGACACTGTCTTCATCTAAAGCAAAGCAATCATACTTACTGTCCTTCAGAAAAGATTTGGGTTTTCCTAAACTCAGGGTTTTCTTCATGCAACCTCTGGCATTCATTTGGTTGGGCTTATCTGTTTTGACCCCCTGAGAGTTGGAGTCAAGAAGAACTGATGCAAATATGTTGCTGCTCATGCTGCTTGTCATGCCACAGCTAACAGTCTCCTCTGTCTTTAACCGAGAGACAAGGAATTCTAGAAACTATGCTAAGTTAATTTGTTAACTTGCAACCAGGATAAAAATTCAGATCCTTTACAATTCTTGATAGTTCTGTCTTGAAGGCAGTTCCTTTTTTTTTTTTTTTCCTTCTGTGATCCATTGATCATTAAGAAGTATGTTGCTGGAAACCTAAGTGTCCATCAATGGATAACGGATTTTAATCATGTGATACAAACACATGTAAAATGAAGTATTCAGTCATTTATAACAGAAGTAAATCTTGCTATATGTGACAACATGGATAAAACTTGAGGACACTATATATAGTCATATAACCATAACTAATACAACATGCACACGTTTCTATATAGAGAGAACCACTGATTCTATAGGGTCCACTTTAAAAAAGTCACTCCATATGTGCTATCCAAAACAACAAGTCAAAATAATTGTGAGTAGAAAAAGGTAAGCTTGTGATAAAGGAAAAATTGATTCACATTCTTGAAAATCTTGTTTCTATGACGATATGTAACTGCTTCATATTTAGATATGTGTTTCTTAATGTAGGTCTCTTCTTTGTAGGCTGTGTTATTTTACCAGAACAGTACACCTTAATATATTCCTTTCATTTAATAGTATTTGTGCTATATCTTCACTTTTTATTTTATCTTAGCGTGCTATATATAAACCTGATTTCCCACCCTACATGCATAACTAATTCCTTCATTAGGCCAACTGGAGTTGAAGGCTTGAAGACTGAGCTGAATTAAAGCCATGCTAAATCAATTCTTACTAGTGTCCTAGTAGTAGGGGGAGGGAGGAAGGGGGAAAGGGAGAGAGCAAGAGGGCGGGGGAGAATGGATACCAACTTCTTCTGGCTTTTCAAGGTCAAGAAGAATGATTAAAGAAGATAAAACATGACAATGGTGTTTTGTGAAAATTACTATGAATTATCTCATTAGCTAGGGTAGCTCTGCTTCATGCTGTAGGTGACAAAAGGGGAGCATACATAGAGAACTACCACCAGTTATCTCTTTTGACATAAATAATTGATTATGAAGTAGTTCTTAAAAAATATATGAGTTGAGCTAATATCCACTTAGATACTGGAACTTCATTTCTGCACCTCAAATATTTTTCAAAATATCTTCAAGATTAAGAAAATAATTAATATTTGTGCATGTGACACATTCATTCACTCAAGATGTATTTATTGAGCATCTATGACACTATCCCAAGCACCAATGGGATATAGCAGTCAACAAAACATACCAGAAATCCCAGTCCTCATTCAGCTTTCCCTCTAATGGAGGGAGACTGACACCAAAATAATAATAATTACTATTAAAGTTATATTATTTATAATATAATATATTGTATAGCTATATTATAATAATAAACAAGGATATTGTATGGTGTTTGTGGTAGATAGAATTGCAAAATATCCTCCAATGACTCTTGCTCTTATGTAATTCCCTGGACTTGAGTTGAAGTGGAAATGTGAATATAACAGAAATCACTCCTGTGACTATGTTACCTTATATATTACTTGTAGATGTGGTTAAGGTCCCAAATCAGTTGAATTTAAGGTAGGGAGATTATCTGAATGGGCCTGACTTAATAACATAAATCTTTTTTCTGCGTGTGGAGGTCAAAAACAGGGAAGACAGGGAGCCTGGGTGGCTCAGTTGGTTATGCAACTGCCTTCAGCTCAGGTCATGATCCCGGAGTCCCGGGATCGAGTCCCACATCCGGCTCCCAGCTCCTTGGGGAGTCTGCTTCTCCCTCTGACCTTCTCCTCTCTCATGCTGTCTCTCACTCTTTCTCTCTCTCGAATAAATAAGTAAAATCTAAAAAATAAATAAATAAATAAATAAAATAAAAACAGGGAAGACAGAAATTTGAAGTGTGGCAGGATTCGATGAAAGGAACATTCTCTGATGCTGCTGCTGCAGGAGGCCATATGACAAGGACATGGGAACATCCACTGGGAGAAGGGAGAAGCCAGCAAGAAACTGAGACCCACTTCTGCAACTGCAATGAACTGGTTTCTGCCAAAAGCCTGAATGAGCCCAAAAGCAGATTTTCCCCAGAGTCTCCAGAGAAAATTCAGCCCTGCTGACACCTTGATTTCAGACCCAAGCAGACATGAAGCAGAGGATTCAACCACATCATGACAAATTAGGGACCTACAAAATATTTGCTAATAAATGAGTACTGTTTTAAGATGCTAAATTTGTGGTCAACTGTTATACAGCAATAGAAAACTAATGCAGCAGTTTAGGAGCCTGTGTAAAAAATAAGAGAAAGATGTGACAGTGTGTGCTGGAGATGGGAATGGAATGGGTGGGAAAAAAAAGTCTAAGAATTGCCATATTTGAGTGAAAAGTAGAATAAAGTGAAGGAGACCGACTTGTAAATATCTAAGGGAAAAAGTTTCCAGCAGTGAGAACATTTATAAAGACTCTAAGTATGTCTTGGCTCTTATTAATCAATTAACATAACAGAGTGCATTACTCAAATGAAATATAAGATATAGATCCTGCCTGCTTTAAAGAGTTCAAAATTTAGAAGAGAGAGCAATCTTTCCCCCTCTCTCTCTCACTTGTTTTTCTTTCACCAATTTCTCCATTCTTCCTTCCCTTCTTCCATTCATTTCTTCGGATAATTATTTGCTATATGTCTAGTCTGTGCCTGGAACTGTGATGGACAGTGAGGCTACAGTACTGGATAAGACAGACAGAGCCATTGCCTTTAGGAAGGTTACTGTCTGGGGACAGTAAAGGGCCAATCACAAGCAGTATGCTAAATTGTATGAAAAGAACCATAAACTATGGTACAGAAGAACAAAATCAGGGTAACCAGCTTTGATTTGGTGACTTAGAGAAGCTTTCTCTAAGCAAGTGATATCTAAGCTGAAGCCAGAAAGAAAAGCATTAACCAGGAGAAGGGAGTCAGATGGGAAGCCGTGTTTCCTGGCAGAGGGAGACTAACAGGTCCAAAGGCCCTGAGGAAGGACAGAGCATGCTCACAGAGGAACTACAAGGAGTTCAGAGTGCCTGGAGCATGCCGTTCAAAAGACATGGGATGGGGAGACGTAGGGAAATGTTAAAAGTAAACTTGGGGAAGTAGGCTGGGACCTGAGTATACAGGTCTTTTGAGCTATATAAATGACTTTGGATTTTGCCTTAAGAGCAAAAGAAAGCCATTGAATGTTTTAAATGAGGGAATTTGTCTTTTAGAAACATTGCTCTAGTTGTTACATGGAATACAGATGTGTATGAGTCAAGACAGAAGAGAGGGAGGCCACCTAACCAGGAGGGAAGTTCACCTAACCAGGAGAGAAATGAGGAATGATTTGGCAGGGGAAGAACACATAGAAAGAGATGAAATCAGGACAGATTCGGAAAGAAATTTATAAGAATATGGAAAGATTGGAGAAAGCTCCAGAATGACTGCCAGGTTTCTGATTTGGTCCACACCGTGGATATCATTAACTGAACTGTGTCTAATATATTTTAATTAGCTACATAATCAAGTACACTCTCAAGGTAAATGGTATTGTATAAAAACTGTAGGAGTTGAGAAGAAAAGAGGACTATGAGCAGGGGCAATGTTAGAGACGCCTTCTGAGAAAGAAAGCTTGATTGGGACTCAAGAAAAGGCAGTATATCATTGTAGGAGAGGAGAATGGAAGATGCTTCTTCTGAGTGGAACAGCCCAAGCAATGGCAGAATAATAAGAAAGAATATAACTGGCTAGAAGCCAGTGTAGACAGGCCTGAGGCAGTGAAGGGTGCCCCTAAGAGTATGATCAATCCTCTCAAGAGAGTCAATTTACAGAGGAACTTCAAAGACGGGCTTTGACATCGGACATGATCTAACAGGGAAGCACGGTCACTCAGTGAGTAAGGACTAAAAAAGCAAGAGCTATATGCTTTGAAGGTTAGTCTAGCTTCAGTCAACTGGATACTTTGAGCACAGAAAAGAATATGTGGACACAGGGAGAACAGATAAGCTGTTTCAAAGCTCCAAGGTCAAGCTAGTGATGTTACATAGCAGGCCACATCTTGTTAATTAGGGAGAAAAAACAGACAAAGACAGTCATGTTTTTGAATCAGGGCTACAGGTTTGGAAGGACCAGACTCTGAGCAGATAAACCCAGTAGTATATTTGGGGTGGAATCTTGATGTGGCAAGCAGAAGTTTCATCAAGGCAATCCAAAATGGACAAAATAGGATTTGCAAGCAAGTTAGTGAGGAATCCGGATTGTGTGATACTGAGAGATCCGAGTATGCAGATAAGCAGCATTGGTGGTTCATATCAGGAAACCCTGCCGATGGTTGGCAAAGCTCCAATTAATAAGCAAGGATTGAGAAGACCCAGCACTTAGGAGAGATACTGTCAAGAGGAAAGCAGGTATCTTGATCAAGGAAGGACGGGATCACGAAGCAGAATATTAAGGTGGAGACAGAAGGACAGAGAATCAATCCGAGATCCACTCATTGTAACGAGGGACAATGTGAAGATCAGGGTTAGAGAAAGATAAAAGGTCAGTTTAGATTTGCAGCATGAAATCAAGGGAGTAAAGAGAGAGAGAGGAATAGACTATTTGACTAAATTTCTTTATATTCACCACGGATAGGGAAAATGGGTTCTTACAGCCAGGTCATGCTTATCAGTGAATGTCACAAGTTGTTAAAAGAGGAAGAAAACAGAGTATTTAGCTCCACATCCACTGTGGAGCTATGTCAGTCACAGGGCTTTTGTCAGAACTGTTATTACCTTCGTACTCATATCAGCCTCGTAAGGAATTAATGTTCTGATGAAGAAACTCGACAACAAAGAGATTACTTCATCAATAAAATCATATAAATTTTAAGTAGCTGAGCCAGAATTTGAACCAAGGCCTCTGTGGTTTCAAAACCCAGTGTCATTCCAGTGAAAAATACAGCACGGCTCTGGTGTTAAAATTGCTGCATACTGAAGAGTATACAGGGGAATTGGAGACGAAGAAGCTAATCCAAGGAGTCTTCCCAAGGGAGATATGACAGATTAAATATGGAAGATGCAAGAGAGGAAAGAAAAGAACCACAGATGATGCTCAAGTTGTGGGCCTGGTGGAGTCCAAGAATGAACCAGACAGAAATGAGAAATGTGGAGGGGAATTGCTTTCGGAGATATTTTGGTTTATGTGTGCATTGCTGATGAGAGAAGGAGGTGGTGAAGAAGGAAGCTGAGCTTAACTTGAGGTATAATTCATTTAAGTGAAAGTATTTTAGAGTCACTTGGAAATAACCAGCAACATTTAAGAGGAGATATGTATTTGGAGGCACATTTTAATTTGATTCTATTTATTAACACAGTATCCTGACTGAAAGGAATAAAAAATACTGGTCTCTGTGGAGCCTGTGACATTTTTATGGTTCATTCTGTGAGAAAGCTTCTACAGATATGTTTGTATGTGTGTGTTGCCTTTAGGTGAAATACCTTTAGGAATGTACAGTCAAATTATACATAAAAAACAAGCATGTACTATATATGTGTTTATGTGTGTTTATGCATTTATAAATTGCCTATAAAATATTTTCCCTTACATTTATTATACCCAAAATTGAGCCTGTATTCCCTCTTCACCTCTTTTCTTTCCTGTGAGCAGCTCCTTACAACACTTATACATGAAATATGCTGTTATATATATAAAAAAAAATCCCTAATTTATATGTAATATATACTGTCTATATTATATGCTTTGTGTAAATTACAATTTGTCCCTTTAAAATATACTTCTAAAAAAATATCAAGTTGGTGGTGCCTGGATGGCTCGGTCCGTCAAGTGTCCAACTTGATTTTGGATCAACATGATCTCAGGATTGTGAGATCCAGCCTCAAGGCGGGCTCCATGCTGGGTGTGAAGCCTGCTTAAGATTCTCTCTCCTTGTCCTTTTGCTCCTCCCTCCCCAAAAGAAAAGATCAAGTGAATGTAAAAATTCACCAAATCTTAACATTTTTGAGGACATGTGCAAAATTAAGGACATAGATATTCAGGTTCAATGAGAATATAAGCAAGATGTAAAAATTTGAAAGAAGTGCTAAAACCAGAGAAGTTCCCGATCAGAAGGTGCATCAGGGATGCGCCATTGGTATACAAAAAGAGGCCATTTTCAGGGTTCTATTCTCTAAGGGGTATTGTTCAGTACTATGTATTAGGATAGAATACCAGATTATCACTTTTTACTATAAAAGCCATGAAATTTTATTAACATCTAGGAATTTAAGAAATGAGGACCTATCCTGAGAAATCTATTGAAAAGTCAGCTTCAGGTGACCAAAAGCACAGAAGACACAGAAACACAACTGCTAATTATATTCTGAAGTTGTTGAATATGCATTTTTGGACCACAAAACAGAGTGGTTTAATTCTTTTTTACAATGAACTTCAGCCCTATATTCTGTGCAGTAGAAAAGTGATTCAAATGTAGATCTAAACTTGAATTGGAGGTAAAAGAACTATAATACATTTTATAGGGTTTTTTCCCTTGAATTCTGCCAATGGAAAGGCCTAGGAACAGAGAGAAATCAATGGCAATAATTACCCCTAATGCTCAGATTTTCATCTTGAAAAATCACTTTCCAATTTAAAAAAATAAAAAGGAAAACAGGAATCCTGGGAGAATGGGCTGATTCCAAATCTAGGGCCACAAATGTATAAGATGAGTTTGGAATACCAGATAACAAGAAAACTACCAAAGACTGTTAGAGTTATGTCAATAAGACAGCCAATTTAAAGAAGCCAAAGATGGGACCATTTGATTCCCCTTAAGGATAATAACTGAAACACAGTAATGTGTCTAATTTCATGAATTCATAATTATATTAAAATAAACTTGTCACCATTGGAGGATATAATAAACCAACTCAATGTTTTAAAAATTGTAAAAAAAAATTTTAAATGGATCATTTCTCCTGCCGTCCCGGTATAAACTGTACCACCAGTTAAACAAATAGTAGATAAGGGACAATTTTGCTTTTAGGTTTTTCTTAACAGAAATATTCCAGACAATAAATGAATAAATAATAAAATGTAGCCACTACCATTTTGCAAGTCCAAGTAGATCTAGGCTTTGAGAATCAATGGCTACTAATGTCCCTAAAAGAAGGGCAATGAGAGATTAGAAGTTTCTTGATGAAAGAATACAACACTACTTTTTAAATGATCTTAAAAAAAGCACACACAAGTAACTTGAATCTGATAAAACCCTTACCACTTTCCAACTACTACCTTATGGGAAATACAGAGTTTAGAGAGGTATGTCCTTATGTTATGAAACAAGGGCATGCAAAGAGCAAATTTCAAATTATGGGAAATACTTCAAACAACCTACTTTGTGTCTTCAACCAACAAATCACAAGGGGAAAAAAGAAATGAGTGAGAAACCAGTGGATCAAAGGAAAATTACGAACACGATAACTGAAATGCAGAGTCTTAATTCAAACTTTTAAACATGTAATATAAGAGAAGTGGACTTTTGAACACTACATATTTGATGATATCAAGGACCTCTACCAAAATATTTGTGGAGGAAGTGCTACAATCTCTAAGATTTCTTCAAAATAACACAAGAAGAGAGGGAGTGGATGCAGGTATAGGTGAAATAAGATAGGTTATGTGTTGATAATTATTGAAACTGAGTTCGGGGTAGGCATGGGTTCCTTACATTATTCTATCTAATTTTACATATGTTTGAAATTTTCCAAAGTGAAAAATCTATATGCTCTTTGGGGTACAAGTTTAGCCTGCACAAAACAATTGGTGATACAATCTAAATATCAGCTAGAACTTCCCATTTCACTCTTTTTTTTAAACTCCTTTTTTAATTTTATTTTTTCCAAGATTTTATTTATTTATTTGTCATAGCAAGAGCAGGCAGAATGGCAGGCAGAGGCAGAGAGAGGCAGAGAGACAAGCAGGCTCCCCGCTGAGCAAGGAGCCTGATGTAGGACTCGATCCCAGGACCTTGGAATCATGACCTGAACCGAAGGCAGCGCTTAACCAACTGAGCCACCCAGGCATCCCTCATTTCACTCTTGCTGGAAAGAATCACAGCTATGAGAAAAGCAAATACTCAGTATAGCAAGGACTGCCATGGATCTACTGGATGTGGAATAAATAAGTAGATTATGCAGAATCTGATTTTCTCTAAGAAGAGGATTTGGACCAAAATCAGGAAAGAGATTTTCCTAGCTACTCTTAGATTAAAATGTCATTAGTACTCTAATCAGAAGTTGTGCCCAGCAATGTCCCAGCAAAAACCCTACGAGCTACTCCAAATCACATACCCAAGGAGATTTTCATAGAAGGACTACTTTCAGAACAGTGGGCAGAGTGACAGGGACTGGTAAGGGGTGGGAAACCTCCAGGAGGTAGAACATTGGGAAGCTCTGACAAGCCCTGGCCTCAAAGGGCAAGGGGAGAAAACTGTACAATTCGTATTGCATCAGAACCAGACCCTTGCCCAGCAAGAGCTGTGGCCACAGTGGAGGCAAGTCCTGCCATATCCACAGCGAGACAGCAGTGGAGACACAGAGAAAGGATAAATACGGAGGTTTCAGGGCTGCCCTCTGATGTCCTGCAGGACCTGACATTGGATAAACATAGCTAGAAGCCAAAGGGTGCAGGAGCCAGTGAGAGGCAGTCCTGTGCGGGCCATCCTCCCAGCCCGGGGCATAGAAAGACAATGAAGCCAGATGGGGGCCAGCGGACAATGACCCGCACAGAATGTATCATTCATCAACACCCAGGCCTCATAGTATGTCTGTCAACCATCTGTATGATACGTGTGCACATACTGACTATATAGTTTAATATGCTACAGGTATCCATGTGGAATCAAACAGAAACCACCAACTCTTTAGCTCGCGAGTGTGCATGTGTGTGGAGAGAAAGAAGAGAGATCCAGCGTATGGATTCATTTCACCTTTACATCTAGTCCTTCAGTTTTCAGATCCATATTTTTATACTTTCTTACCCTACATTCTCCTACAATGAACCTTGAGAGTTTGTTGGGAGATTCTAGCAGGGGAGCGCAGCTACCCCGACACTCTTGATCTAAGAACTGTTCTCCCTTATGGGGGATGGTG
Organism: Nasua narica; assembly: GCA_028533885.1. NCBI lineage: Eukaryota > Metazoa > Chordata > Mammalia > Carnivora > Procyonidae > Nasua > Nasua narica. The sequence goes on from CM052808.1 coordinate 45,959,177, forward strand.
GTCCTCTTCGAGCAAGCTGGCGGTTGCGCAGTAACTTGGGGAGGGTTGCGCATGGGAGTGGTGAAGGCGGAAGGGGAAACCCAGACTAGCCACAGAGCAGCCAAATAAACCTTGATGATCAATGAGATGACAGATGTTGCAACCAGATCGCTCTCACATCCACAGATCTATTTACAATAAATCCCAGAAAAGGGACTACAAATGTCTGATAAACTCTAAGATGTTCAACGTTGCCAGAAATCTGGGAAACACAAATTAAAATAACGAGATACTATTTTTTGCCTGTCCAATTGGCAAGTATTTAAACATTTTATACTATCAAGTATTGATGAAGCTGAGGGGTAATAGGAGCTCATGCATGACCAGAGGGAGAGTGCAAGTCTGTTTCGTTACTGGTTCAGGTGGGGGGTGGGGGGGGGTGGATCTACTCCAGCAACAGTGCAGCAACATGGTGAAGAGCTCCGAACCCTCTGGGGGCAGATACCTCTCTGCCACTTAATCTCCATATAATCTTTAGTGAGTTACTTAATCTCTCACAATTTAGTTTCCATCTTCTTATTAAAAATACTTACTCTTGGGGCACCTGGGTGGCTTAGTCAGTAAAGGACCCAACTCTTAATTTTGGCTCAGGTCGTGATCTCAGGGTTGTTGAGATGGAGCCCTGCTTGGAGCTCCAGTCTGGGCGGAGAGCCTGCTTAAGATTCTCTCAAGCCCTCTGCTCCTCCTCCACCCCTCCCTCTCTAAAATAAATGAATAATTAAATACTTACTCTCCCTATGCCTCAGTTCTTTGATCCAGATAATGGGGAAAGAGTACCAGGCAGGTTAATGCTCAGTAAACCCAAAACATGACCATATACCATAAATCAGCGGTATTACTCCTCCCCTATTTGCATAAAGAAGCTGATGCAAAGGTATTTCACTACTATGTGTACTGTTTTTCATAACAAATAAATAGAAACAATAATTTGTATTCATTGCTAGCTATCGAAAAAATTCCTGACATATAATGCTGATTGAATAAAATATTAATGAAAACTATATGTTTCCTATGGAGGTCTTTTTATATCTGCTAACACCTGTAATCTATTTATATTTGTAGAAATATCTCTATGTTTTAGAAAATTTCTGGGGGAATACATCCAAACTGACAACAATAATTATTTCCGCAAAGGGACTAGGATCAGGGTGAGGAAAGACAGTCAAAGGCACTTTATATTTATCTGTTGTGTTTGAATTCTTATCAGGAAAATTTATTCATGAAGCACTGTGTGATTAAAAATTAATACAGTTTTGAAAAATAATTCAGGTCCATCTGAATCCAAAACCAATTGCCTGGAGTCACTACATATCAGAAAAACTTTTTCGTTTACCAGGAAAGCCTTTTCTTTGTGGCTACTTCTTCATTGAAACCATAAAAATTATAGTCATGTCGAAAATTGTTTTCACTTTCTGTCTAGCTGCAGCTTTTATGTTAATCATTTATTTTCCACTAAATGTGAGTCATACCAAGATGCATGAATGGTAGCAATAATCTGTATCCCTTCTGATGATCTATAGTATATCCATCTGCTACTTTCAAACATCATTTTTTTCTTTGAAAAAAGAAAGAAATGACAATAACTAACATTAATATCCAGTTACAGTTTATAGTCACCTAACATTTTCACATAAATAATAGGAGCTTTGGAAAGGCAAATTAATAATTTTTTTCTGAAGAGTTATAAATAAGATTTTAAAAAGATTTAAAATATGGAGTTAAAAATCAGAGATGGATACAGAATAATTTTGACTAATCAAAGTTCAGAGTGAGTGATTATCCAAACTTTCAGATGAAATCTCGAGAAAAAAAAAAAAGAACAAGACAGGGAGCAGATGAAGTTTGGTGAGGAAAATACAGAACTGTAGTTAGATGTTTGAATTTGTTTAACAAGTTTTCTGAATCATATAATTATTAAAATCTGTATACAAATGTTAGAAAGTAGATAGTTGTTAATTATTATTATTGGTTATTTTAACAATGATATTTTATACTATAGAAAAACCAAAAATAATTTGTTATGTTTATCATCTTTTTCCCTTTGGAAGTCGCCAAATCAGGGAAAGTATAATTTTTGTAAACAAGTATAGCTTAAATTTCATCTGGGGCAACTATGCAAATTTGGGTCCTAGTGTTTCCAAGGAAAATTGCCTCAGACACAATCAAGGAAGTAAAGCAATAAACCCATAAATCAGATGTCACCAAAATGTTCAATCAGCTCAGTTCATCTCCTAGATGTCAATGCCCTTGATAATCTACTATCAATATAACCATTTGAAAATTAGTTTTTTAATTTTTAAATTTTTTTTTAAAGATTTCATTTATTTACTTGTCAGAGAGAGAGAAAGAAAGAGCAGCAGGCAGAGGGAGAAGCAGACTTCCTGCTGAGCAGGGAGCCCGATACGGGACTCGATCCCAGGCCTCCAGGATCATGACCCGAGCCGAAAGCAGATGCTTTAATCCAGTAAGCTACCCAGGTATCCCATCATTTGAAAATTATTAATAATATCATTTACTATTCATTGAACTTAACATCACTCTTATTTTATTATTAAATTTATTATTTTTGCACAACACAGTAACACTAATACTACCATTATTTTGTAGATTGATAATGATATGGAATGAATATTCAAGCTCTGTATAATTTCTTTATTCTAGGTTTTTTCTCATTCACTATAGTTCTTTTCTATTTGTCAACAATAATACCGTAAAAATTGCAGGTCTCCTATGGATTATTCCCCCACCCCCAGAGAGTTTTGCCCTCTTAAAAGATGTACTATTCACATGAGAGACTGTGGACTCTGAGCAACAAACTGAGGGTTTTAGACGGGAAGGGGTGGGAGTTGGGCGAGCCTGGTGGTGGGTATTGAGGAGGGCACATATTGCATGGAGCACTGGGTGTGGTACATGAACAATGAATCTTGTAACACTGAAAAAATAAAATAAAAGTTTTGGGGGGAAAAAAGAAAAAAATGTAGTGTTCAGACTAATACTTTCAACCTGATATTACTTTAAAAATATGGTGCCAGTATTTGATTATATTTTTAAAACATAATTAGTGAATTTGAGTAGTTCAAAATCACCATATTCTGCAAAACAACTGATTTCATGAAGGATGGAATATATTGAAAATAGATATCTGACTTAGTTTAACATGTGTTTAATCTGCTGACAGACACTGAATAAATTCCAAGTAGCTCATACAAGCAAATTTCAAAATAATTGATTCTACTTTGCTCTAGAACTTAACAATCAGATAAGGAGATGATGTAGTACTTTCCTTGATAGAAGTCAAGGAGCATCGTCCTAGACTGACCATCTTCTTCTCTTTCTTTCTTCTCTTCCTTTCTTCCACTCTACCACTGAATTAGAGCACTTTCTTATTGTTGCCAGAGTCTTGGGGATACTGTACCCTCTAAGCAATGTTGTCAAAGAGGAATGTTTAAGAAGGAAAGAAAGCCTTCTCTGGGAACCTACGACTTGCAAATATTTCTGGAAGAATTTTGTTTTCCATCAACCATCATTCTCATTTTTTGTTTGTTTGCTCATTCCCCCTTTCCATCCTTCTTTCTTATCTACACCCCAGATACCATCATCACTCTCCCCTGGCTAAGCCCCAGAGACCATGTAGTGCCACTGATTATTAGCAACAGGTGACATTGAAAACATACCACAAATTGAGACTAACAGCACTGTTCTGTTTTTTTAAATTTCTAAGATTATTTCCTTTTTAAATATGCAGATACTAAAATAATTCAAAGAAGAAAGGAAAAATCACCTTTAATCTCAATGCCTAAAGGCACCCACAGTTAACATTTTGGTGCATGTCTTCCAGACAGTGTCCTATACATGTTTAGTTTTTAAACACGGGACACCTAGGTGGCTCAGTTGGTTAAGCGACTGCCTTAGGCTCAGGTCATGATCTCAGGATCCTGGGATTGAGGCCCCGTGGTAAGCAGCAGGGAGCCTGCTTATCCCTCTTTCTTGCTCTTCTCCCCAGTTCATGTGCTCTCTCTCTCAAAAAAATAAAAAATCTTTAAAAAAAATAAAATAAACACAGAAGCATATTTTGTACAACTTAGTCATTTGCTTAATATATTGCAATTTTCTTTACATATGAGTAAACATCGATTTGCAAGTATCATTTTAATGGCATTATTGTATTACTTAGCTATTATGGCACATGTATAATATATAAAATGCAATGTGTAATATATAAATAAATACACAATGCTGATATATATGTTTTAAAATTTGTAAATATAACTTTATTTTTTAAAAATGTTTCCCGACCTTAATGTTAGCTATTAGAGCACTGGGTAAGTTGTACTCAGGTTCCCACTCCTCAACCCCGTCACCCCATCACTCAGATCTGCCAACAGGCCTTCACAGAATTACGTAGTCTCTGGTAAGAGCTACCTTCTCCTGCTTCTGTTAGAGTTGAGGACCAGAATTTACTTTGGATTCTATCCCTGAAAATGTATCCTCATCATTGGGAAAGTTTACTGTTTCTCCCTTTGTTTATTCATTAAGCAAATATGTATTAATCTCCTAAAACACAAGAGCATTGACATCACAGTGCTTCTTGAAAGTTGGTCTAACATTTACCTACTCTCCAGTCTCCCTGGGTATACCCTAGCAAACCTAGAAGCCTGTAAATTCATGGTGGTTCACACAGAGGGATAAAAAGGCATAATGATAACAACCAACAAGCTAAGCGAGGGTGAAGAAACTTACCACTGCAGAACAGAAAGCAATTAAGAGGAGGTAGAACAATACATATTTATGTTGTCAGCCATTTCTTCAGCCAACCAACATTCCTTGATTACCGGGGATGCGCCTGGCTCTGTGTTAATTCCAGTGAGAAGAACCATTTAGAGACAGATGATAAGTAATTGACAGAGGTAAACTCAGGGTGCTATGACACTCTCAGGAAAGGCAATCTCTAATAATGTAGATAAAAAGTGGTCAGAGGAGAGGTTCAACTCAGAACTAAGATTAGGCAACTGGAGGATTAAATTAACTAAACAAAGAGGCCATTACACTGCCAGGGAGCCTAACTCAGCAAACCAAAATTTAAGCCTGTAAATACCTCAAGGTTATGAAGTTGAAATCTAAGGACAACCGATCACAAACAGCCAAGGAGGCTTTAAGCCGTAGCAGATCAATAATTTCCTTCTTTTGCTTCTGCCTTTTCTCTATAAAAGTCTCCAGCTACACTTCTGTCAGGAGAGTGCTCCTAACCACTTCTAGTTTGGCACTGCCCCATTCTAATCGATTTTTGCTCAAATAAACTCTTACAATTTTTAATATGCCTCAGTTCATCTTTTAACAGGAGTTAGAGACTTGGGTATCCTTTATTGTCTAATCAGACCCACAGCTTTTAAACTCCAAATGCAGTCACAATAGAGATGATGCAGCGGCCAAGGAAGGGAGTCTTACAACATCATAGTGCATGTTCTTAACAACGTACACGGTCTGGGAGATTATCGAATGAAGTAAGCACCAGAAATGGGTGAGGATTTGAGTGCAGACTCTGCCATTTACCATCTCTGCTGGGTGGACCCTCGGTGTTGTCTACTTTACAGGATTATCAAGAGAAAAGAAATTAAAAACCATCATGTATGTGCCAGCATTTCATAAACCCTTAAGGTTACTGATGTAAAATCTGCAATGTAAACACTGCAGGAGCAGCTTGAATGCTAACGCCATCTAAGCAGTGGCAATATTAAAACTACATTTAACACTCTATATTTTGTTCTGACAAAATAATGAGAAAGATATGACATGCTAATCTATTAATCCAATATTTTATAGCCCTTATCATTAATTAAAAATTCTCTGCTTCCCTATATTCTTCTGTTCTCCTTAGAGATTTGTCCTTAGACATGTTAATCTAAGCCTAGTCTTCTTCCCAACTTACTTCTTTTCTAGTTAAAAAGGCAAATATGCTAGAATAACATAAATTAGACAGCAATAAACAGAAATAATACTTTATTATTTGTATATATGTATTCAGAGCCCATATAATCAAAATTCTGTTTATCAATGATTTAACAGAAGTTAGTGTCACTAGAAGGTCAGAGAGTTTCTATCTATCTAGTACTAGTACGTGTATACAGATTCCCCAAAGAAGACTCGGGGATACTGAGGTCAAGTCCCTGTTGAATATGGCTGAGAGGAGAGGCTCCCTTTTTCTCCCTTCCTTTAGCCCTCACTAGCGGAACAGAAATTTTGTTTTGAAAGTAGCATGCTGGGAATACTGAAACAACAAGTGCCCTTCCACTGCCAGGAGAGGCAAGTGGAAAGGCTTCCCCCCCACCGACCCCCCTATCCAGCCTGCTGGCCCCAACTCACTGAATGCTCAGTCTCTGGAGTGGGTGTATCTGTCAGTTCCAAGATTGTTGTCATTTCTACCCTCAGCTCTAGAGCCCTGGCTCAAACATTTTGCCTCTGGAGAGAAACAGGCCCATAAAACAGTCATCCCAAAAGAATCAACCTCATTTGAACAGGGTGAAGAAGTTCAAGTCTAAAAGTGCTCTGAAGAACTGCAAAGGATGTGGCGAAAGGATATTAGGAGGATATTCAAGATAGAGGCTAAATTGTAGACTAGCTGGTTTGTGGATAAGAACCAGGAAATAGGGGAGCTGGGAAGAGCTCTTCTGATCTCAGAACAAAAATCAAACAATGACCTCAGAAATCATTTCTTCAAAAGAGCCAGAATTTGATTGGGAATCATCTCTAAACGTTCAGTAGAGTTCACTAGTGAAACCATCTGAGCCTGGTACTTTTTTTTTCTGGAAAGTTATTAATAACTGATTCAGTTTCTTTAGTAGATATAGGCCTATTCAATTTTCAAATTTTCCCTGTGTAAGTTTTGGTAATTTTGCATCTTCCAAGGAATCAGTCTATTTCATTTGAGTTATTGAATTTCTGGGCATATGTCTCTGAGCTGTGACCTTCGCAAGTACATCTCTAAGGTGAGATCATTCTTGGATCTTCAGCATGATATTCCTGAAAGTAATACCTCTAAAAGCATGGGATTTCTGTCAAAATGCAACTCCCAAGAATTTCTCACTCTCACACTAGTCTATGTTCTACCTCTAACAATCTAGCAAACCTACCAGTTAAATCTTCCTACCAGTTTATGGCTCCAGAGTGGCTTCAGTTCTTGTAAGCAGAACTTGGCTGTGATTATATTTGCCTGTCCCTTCAGATTCCAGGGTGACAGTTTGCCCTGAAACTTCAGCTGTTTGATAGAGTCCAAGAAAAGTCATTGATTTTCATTTTCAGATTTTTTTGGATGTCAGAACAGAAATGGTGGATTCCAAACTCTTTGTATGTTAGCTGTGAAACAGGAGGTGATCAGCTTATTCTTTTTTTATTGCTGAGTAGTATTCCATTGTATAAATATATCACAATTTGTTTATTCATTCTCCTGTTAATGGATTTTTGAGTTGTTTTGAACTTTTGCCATTAATAAAGCTGCTATCGACATTCTTTTAACTGGCTTTTGGTGGTCATAGTAATCATTAATTCCATAATTCCAGATTCAAACTAACCAATAGATCAGAACAATGCACCTATACAGTAAATGAATCACCCACAGTATAACTGGATTTGTAACTTACTCAGCACTGGCTGGCTGGACTTTCTCTGTAGACAATAGACTTAACAGAACATCTAACTTACTGTTGGTAGACTTCAGCCTGAGAAGAATCACTTCTGTAGCACAAGCCATGAACCCAAGTTCACATAAAACTTTCATTCTTTATTTTACTAGAACTACATTTCTGTTGAGCCATCATTTGACTAGGTGACAGCATATTCAATCTTAGTCATTTACAAGTAAACTCACACAGTCAGTAAAGATTTCATATCCTTACTGGTTGCCTCTTGCCCATTTCCTTCCTGATTCAAAGCTCTGGGGTATACATACGCCATTCTATCAGAGGGAAGGTGACATCTTGTTATAGCCTCTGCTGGCACTTGCTGAGATAGACAGTGTCCTAAAGATGTCTTTACATCATTTGTGCTCTTTCTTTTTGAAAATGTACAAACTGCTTTATTATGCTTTGTCAACTGAAAATATTAACTGCATAAACTATAACAAGTTATTATCAAATATCTGTAATTATTTTATATTTAAAATTCAAATCATAGTACACAGGTTATCTGGAAAGTCGTATCCCTTCTAACCTCAGAGCAAATCATCATGATTACCTGCAACGGATTCACTTTATAGTAGTGCCACATGCCTAACAAGATATTGTACGACCAATAAAATCATCAGGGATAGATTATGTCAAGGTCACTACAGGACGTGTTTTAATTCTTAATCTCAAGAATGTTAACTTGTACGTGGCAGATTCCACTTATCCTCAGTATAGAGGAGGATAATTCTCCTCTCTATCATCCCTTATTAAGGGCTAGTCTCACTAAATATTAGTTGATTTACTTTTTATAATAAGCTAATCTCCCTCTACTCCACACACATACACACTAATAAAATTTGAGAGATTTTAAAATGCTGCTTAAAGCCCAGCCTGGGAATTTTTATTGGATTTATCATGATATTAGCAAGGGATAAAGTGTGAGCACTTCATTACTGGGGCCAGAGAAATCTTAGATTCAATGAAATGTCAGTTTAGAACTTGTCGTTAGCCAATCCATAGAACATGTAGGACGTTGGGCTTCATTTGAACTTCCTTGATATAGTTTATGACGGCCAAATTTCGTAGATTTTTATCTTTACAAAAATTTAATTTATCATAAACTTAGGTAACGTGTTAGATAGGAAATTACCAGCTTTATGCTATGATTGGTACACTGTTCACTGGATATTAGGAAGTATGAACCTACACTTTTATTGTTCTTAATCTCCTAAAATGGTGGAAGAGGTGAAAGACTGAACTCCATTAACGCTGACACTTCTTATCAATCAAAAAGATTGTAGTCTCCACTTAAGTTTATCTCCATGGAAACAGAGGGGAGGAAAAGCCTACATGTCTAGGGAAATGGCCAAACACATAGGGCCACAAAGTACATGGCATGTGAGGGAGGCAGAAAGTCAAGCAATTTGACTACAGTAGAGAGTTTATGTTGGGATTAGTATAAAGCCTGAAAGGTAGGTCGGCGGTGGACTATAAAGAGCCTTGAATATTGGGATAAAGAGTTTGTATTTTATTCTACAGATTAGGAAGAGCAATTGCAAGGAATCAGGTCAAGGTGAGCATAATAATGGTTTCAAAAGGAATGATCTGGTGTTAACAATTAGGTGTGGATTAAGCGGGAGTGAGTGAGATTGGAAGAAGAAAAATCGATAGGGGGATGTTTTCTAAAATAGGTGTGAGTTAACGATGGCTTGGGCAGGGGCCATGTCAGTAAGATTCATAGTGTAACGAGAGCAGCTGGAAAAAAGAATTGGTGAAACTGGCTGAGATGATATAGGGAACTAATGAGAAGAAAGACTCAAAGACAATTCCAATTTAATGTTGGGAGAATTCTATTCCCGCTTAGTTCAACATGGAAAGCATTTAGAGAAAATAGAAAATGTGAGTTCAGTTTTAGAGAAGCATAAGTAGATACAGAAGAACTGTGCTGTACAGTGGAATCTGGAGGGCTGGCTGAGACAGCAGGGATGTATCCATTTTAATTTTAAATAAAACTTCACTGAAAAAAAATAGGAAGATAAAATTAAGTTTCCACTTGAACTTTGCATTTGAAAACTGAAAGGACCTAGTCATTCATACTACTATCATGTTTTAAATTTATACTCAAGCATATGGGTTAGGTTCTATATTTAATCATGTCTCTTGTGTGTGTATGCTTCACTAGAATATTATAGGCAATTCCTTTCAATTTGGCAGAGATTAGCTTAATAAACTAAATGTCTATTTTCAAAGGGTAATTTTTACCATGAAAGTGAATGTTCCCATTTAATACCTCCAATAAAATGTGAGGTATTCATTTTTCTGGCAAAAGAGATCTCTGGATATACTATGTCTGCATAACATCAAAGTGGTTCAAGACAGTGAAAAAATAATTCTGTTTTATGGAACTTATTGGTTAAATTGCAATCAATGCAGTCACTTAATAATTTTTTGTAAGCAAAACCACAATATGATGTTCCAAATCAAAACACTCATTATTTGGCATGTTAAAGAGGTTCAAAAATATAAGTAGTGAAGTCACATAATTAATCTAGCCTCAGTTTGCTCGTGTGTGAAGCGAGAAACTGAAATGATAGCAAAGTTCCCTTTTCGTTAGTACATTTTATTATACGTAAACAACAAGTCTAAAGACAATAAACAAACAAAAAAATCCTATTATGGAACATGTCAGGTATACTAAGGAATACACCAGAAAGAATAATTGCCAAGAAAATCGAAAATCGTAGGAAGTTGTGTCTGACATTGAGAGAAATTCACTTTATACCAAGTTTCTTTATCCAAGAAGCTTTAACAAATTTTGTGGTTGCAGTAATCACAATCTTAAAAGGGAGGGAATAAAAGCAAATATTCTAAACCCGAGTTCAGTTGACATAGCACGTCAGGGGTATAATCGAGCAGGTCAAAGTGTGGTTCACAGATGAGCAGCGTAGGCGTCACCAGGGATCTTGTTAGAAATGCAGAATCTCGGACTCCATTCCAAACCTACGGAATCCATGTTTTAACAAGATCCCCAGGTGATTCCTATGCACATTAAAGTTCAAGAAGCACTGATAGATGACCCTAGTGGATCCACACCCAGAGAGTGAGCAAATTCATACCATCCACCCATGGAGACCCCACCACTGTCCTACTTGTCTACAGTTAATCAAATTTTATGATGTCACTTGCCCTAATGGCATGCACTTAGTAAAATATATGTGACCCTGAAGAGATTCTCCATGAAGGAAATAGTCTGAATTAGACCTCATGTAAGAGTAGCATAGACCATTTATGGGAACTTGCCCCACTCTAGCCAACCTGACCCCAGAGACATTTAGTTTAAAATCTCAGTGGAGGTCCTTCCTTATCTGCTGCTTCATTCACCAGGGCAAAAGCAAAGTGAATCTGGAGAGCTGCACGGAAGATACATGTTCTTATTCACTTTGCAATAAATGTTCCATTCTTTTACAGTTTTGCTGTAGAAATTACTTTAAGTCGTATGCGGACGACTATGTCTTGCCTAAGCATCATTAAGCTATTTTAAAATATAGTCTTGCAACAGTGCTTGGAAAGTAGGAAACTGAACTGACTAGAAAGAGTACTTGTTTTATTTGCTCTGTGGAAGAAAAGAGTGAGGCAAAAGAGAAGTAAATGAATACACATTTCTTAAGCATCTACTATGTGGTAAGTACTACACTGGATATTTTAAATATTTAAAATGTTAAACTTGAGAGACCAGCTCCCTGATCATGTCAATTTGGTGTTATTGTCATCTGTCAGACCTATAAAAACTATAAAAGCACAGCTTTTGAAGTAATTTATTAAAACTTATGTGCCTAAAACTTTGCTTTATTACAAACTTTTAATTCTTCCAGGCCTTTCTCCTCTCTTCCGTTATACATTATTAAGAAGATACTCTGTAATAGCAGAAATATGATCTTGTTATTTTAACATCCAGATTGCCTATCTTAGATCTTAAACACACATCGAGATCTTATCTGATGATACTGTTTATCTGATTGTGCTCCCTGAAAAGTCTCTTGGGACTATAACTGACAGAAAGAAGCATTTTTTTGTAACTGGTTTCAGTTATCATGTTACTGTACATGCAAGGACTGCTTGCGTAACGAAACAACTTACCTGGAGGTACCATAAGGTGCAAAAAAGCAGGTGAATATTGGAGGTGCTCAATACCTGTATGAAGGCATAACACAAGAGACTACCTTTTTTTTTTTTTTTTTTCACAGCTTAGCCTAAAAGAATGCTTCAGGAGGCACCACACAGAGTAGACAAAATTCTCACAGGAAATCGGCAGACTTTCTGACCCAAAGAAACAGACAACCGACTTCAAGGAAGCCATGCCTTCTGGAAAGTGAGGCAATAAGCCCCAGAAAGGAGGGAAACAGAGAAAAAGACCCTCAAATCTGTAGTCAAACTGTATTCAACGACACAGCAGAACCCTAAATCATACCCGGATGAAGCAGACCGCAGAGGTCAGCTAAGCATGGAAGAACCGAACCGACATTTGAGCTGCTGCAAACAGAGACAAAGTTTGCAGTCTGGGTCCCAAGTTTATTGCCAACTCAAACAAACGAAAAAAAATCAACGCTCTTTGGAAGGATTTAAAAGAAAATGTGTTCTTCACAAACACATTCACAGTGTCCATATACACTCTAGAATTCTTCCAAACTCAGAGGACAGAGAATATAGTGACTCATTCTCAAGAGCAAAGACATGGACACCACCCCCCAAAATGGCCCCGGCATTGGGATTAGTGGACGAGAACCGTGAAGCAGCTATTCTAACCATGCTCAATGATGGAAGGAAAATATTCTCCAGTGAATGAAAGGTAGGAAGTCTCAGCAAAGTAGTAAGAAACAAAAAGAACTGAAGTTAAATTCTCAAACTTAAAAAAATATAATATGGGAAATAAAAATGCACCGGATAGGTTTAACAGCAGAATGGAGATGATATGGGAACAAGAAAGCGAACTTAAATGCGTGTGAATATAAATGATCCAATCTGAGGAAGAGGTTGCAAAACTGACAAAGTCTCAGGGTCCTGTGGGATGATATTAAAAGGTGTAACATTGCATGTAATTAAAGTTAAGAAGGAGAAGAGTAAAAGAATGGGACAGAAATAATATGAATATATCATGGCTGACTGTTCCCCAAATTTGGTAAAATATATATATTTACAGTTTCTGGATTCTCAGAAAACCAAAAACAGGAAAGACATGAAGAAAAACACTCAGTGTATCCTAGACAAACTGTTGAAAACCAAAGATTCAGAGAAAATCCTGAAGGCAACCAGAAACTGAGATAATAAGTATGTGTTGTCACTTTAAGCCATTAAATGTGGGGGTAACTTGCCATGCAGCAGTAGATAACTAACACAACTATTATAGTTGGAGGTATCAATACCCCCCTCTCTCAAGGATTGACAGAATGGGGCACCTGGGTGGCTCAATCAGTTAAGCATCTGCCTTCAGCGCAGGTCAAGATCCCAGGGTCCTGGGATGGAGCTCTGCATTGAGCTCCCTGCTCAATGGAGAATCTGCTTCTCCCTCTCCCTGCCGCTCTGCCTACTTGTGCTCTCCTGTCTCTCTGACAAATAAATGAATAAAATCTAAATAAAAGGGGGGGGCGCCTGGGTGGCTCAGTGGGTTAAAGCCTCTCCCTTCAGCTTGGGTCATGATCTCAGGGTTTTGGGATTGAGCCCTGCATTGGGCTCTCTGTTCAGCGGGGAGCCTGCTTCCCCCCCTCTCTCTGCCTGCCTCTCTGCCTACTTGTGATCTCTCTATGTCAAATAAATAAATAAAATATTTAAAAAAATTGACAGACCAGATAGATAGAAAATCCGGATAGAGAAGACTCAAAATACTATCAATACGTTTGCCTTAAATGTAATTTAGAGACCACATTGGTCAGTAACAAAGGAAAATGAATGGTTTTCAAGTGAACACAGGTTATTTATTAGGGTAGATCATATTCTGGATCATAAAATAAATCTCAATAAATTTAACAGGATCAAAATCATTCCAAGTACGTTTTCTGCCCACAATGGGATTAAATGAGAGACCGACAATAGAACAGTGTCTAGACACACCCATTACAGACACTAAAATCATACTTCTAAATAAAATGGATCCAAAAAGACAACATTGGGAATATTAAGGAAAAAAATTAACTGACTATAAATGAAAAGCTGGACATCAAACTACGTGAGATGCTGCTAAAGCAGTGCTTAGAGAGAATATTATCACATTAAAATCTAATACAAGGAAAGAAGAAGAGTCTCAAATCAATAATCTAAATTTCCATCATAAGAAACTGAAAGAAGAAGAGTAAACTAAACCTCAAATAAGCACAAAGCATGAATAAAGAGTGAAATCAATAAAAAAAGAAAATGAAATAATCCCAAAAGAGACAGTGAATAAAACCAAAAGCTGATTTTTTGAATGGGTAGATAAAATGGATAACCTCTATAAGATATACCAAGTATTTGCCAAAGAGAAACGAAAATATAGATTCCCCCAAATAAAACCAATCAGGCATATTTACTCAAGAGATAAAAATATAGACCCCTGAAAATGCTTGTGCAAAAACATTCATAGCAGCTTTATTCATAAGTATCGAACACCGTAAACAACCCGATGTCTATCAACAGGTGATGGATAAGCAAATTGTGATATATTTACACAATGGACTAGAACTCTGCCATAAAAGAACCCACCGTTGATACACACAATGACACCGGTTCTAATGAATCTCACGGACGCAACGCTGAGCTAAAAGAGAAACACAAAAACGTATACACTCTGTGATTCCATTCATATCAAGTTCTAGAACAGACAAATTGAAAATACAGTGATAGATACCGAAAGAATGATTGTCTCCAGGTGGAAGAGGCAGGAGAGTATCTACTAGAAAGGGGCAAGGGGAGTATCCTTGGTACCCTGTGTGTGGACCCCCATGGGCGGGCTACAAGAGTATGTACATCTATCTAAATCTTCACACTGTTGATTGAGAGAGAGGGACTAAATGATAGAGAGAGAGGGCTGAAAGAGAATATGAAAGGATAAGAAAAAAAAGCCGGTCAGGATCTTGGGGGAAGAAATTATTCTGGACCACATAGAGAAGCACAGAAGACTTGCAGGGGCAAAACCGATTCGGAAAACACAGAAGCAAACACTGAGGTGAGAAGGAGAGCAGACTCTTGAGAATGGACAAGGATGGACAGTTTTTAAGTTATTCACTCTTATGTATGAATACTTGACCTTGTAATTGTGTGTGTGTGTGTGTGTGTGTGTGTGTGTGTGTAATGTCTATTTTATACATAGTCATACTGACTTTAAGTATATATATGTGCAATGAAAGCCAAGTTAAGATTTGTAAGACCCCCTAGACACAGAAAATATCATGGTATTCTGCCTTATCTCACCCCTATTATGTAATTCTAAATTAAAATTGTATAACCATGGACTGAAATATTTATGGATGAATATATAGGATATCTAGAAAGTGCTTCAGAATAATCTAGGTGGGGAGATGAATGGGTACGTGGAACAGTTTGGTTATGGGTTAATAGTTACTACGGCTGGGTAGTGGGTACTATTATGTATGTTGGAAAGACAGTTACAGAAAATGGTAGTAACCATAAGAGTGCTAAAGCCAGCAACCTTTTTATTTATTTTTCATGATAACCACTTTGAATCTTGAAAAAAAATTTCCAACTCTTTTAGTGCCCCTGTTGCTGACGTTTAAAGCCCACACATAGTTTGCCTACTGGGGATCCTGTGCTGGCTGGACTGAAGTTTGCTGTCCTTGATTGTCTCGTCTCAGGATGGTTTCCCAGGTTAAGGGGGGCCTCCGGAGCAGTGCAAATAAAATCTCAGAGAAGAAGCTGGTCCTTTGTCACTGCGTGGTAAGAAGCATCCCAGCTGGCCTGAGCAAGGACCGGCAGTGTTCTCAACACCAGATGAAGGGGCTGGAGACTGGGCAGGTGCTAGTGTATTTAGTTTACTAGTCAGTGTCTGAATAAAATTATAATTGAGGTTTTTTTTTAATTTTAGAAATAAAAACTGAGGTAGTAAATTTCCTGGAAACTACTGATTGTAGGTTATAGCTCCTTGATCTAATCTACTGTTAAATGTGTTTAATATATAGTAGGCAATGAATATTTCTAGTTGTTGAAATATTTGTTTTCTTTGAACAAATATAAGCCATTCTGCAGTGTGATGAACATTAATTTTTTTTTAAGATTTTATTTATCTGATAGAGACACAGCGAGAGAGGGAACACAAGTAGAGAGAATGGGAGAGGGAGAAGCAGGCTTCCTGCTGAGCAGAGAGTCTGATGTGGGGCTGGATCCCAGGACCCTAGAATCATGACCTGAGCCAAAGGCAGACACTTAACAGATGCTTGACGACTGAGCCGCCCAGGCGCCCCAAACGTTAATTTTTAAGAAACAAATTCACTCTAATTTTTAGATTATCAAAAATTTACAACACTGAAAAAAAAAAACAAAGATAGAAAAATCTTTTATACTTAAATACCTCCATATTCATTTCTTATAGTTTCTTAGAGTAAGAAAATTATATGACCCTAAATAAATGATACTACAGTAATCCTATCTGGTTAAGGTAGAAACTTAAGATATCATAGTTAGTAATTACTCTTTGCAACTAAACAACAAACTGATTTTGATTTGTTATTTATTCACTTATAAATATAAGAGAAAGACTTCTATTATCAAACTTTGAATAATTATTATAAGAAAATTAATGCTGTACTGGGAATATATATATAAAGATTTGGAAATGCACAAAGATTAATAATAAATAGAAAGAGAAGACATTACTCTTTCATATTTGGAGCAACTACTCATCAAAACAGTAACCTATTTTCAGTTAATCAACAAGGCAATCAGCCAGTATTTTCTGAATAACTTCAAGAAGCTGTGAAGTAGGGCGCCTGGGTGGCTCAGTTGGTTGAGCAACTGCCTTTGGCTCAGGTCATGATCCCGGAGTCCCGGGATCGAGTCCCACATCGGACTCCCAGCTCCATGGGGAGTCTGCTTCTCACTCTGACCTTCTCCCCTCTCATGCTCTCTCTCACTCTCTCTCTCTTTCCTAATAAATAAATAAATAAAATCTTAAAAAAAAGAAGCTGTGAAGTATACAAGAGATGCATATGATAAGGAGTTCACAATACTGATGGAGTAGGCAAATCCTAATGTCTAATATGCAAGAAATGACCAGCTAAAACCACAACATATTACGTGAATAGGTTTGAGCATAGTGTTTCCAAGACTAAGTCTTTCACAGGAGTTCAGGAAGGATGGGTAACACTGAGCGGGGGCGGGAATGCACCCTGACGATAATAACAAAAGGACAGAGAGCATGTGGAAGAGAATACTTACACACTGTGTACAAACCTGAAAGTATTCTCTTGTATAAAATAAGTTGTTCCTATTTTCTTTGAAATCAAAAACAGAATATCTTGGGGTGCCTGGGTAGCTCAGTGGGTTAAAGCCTCTGCCTTGGGCTCAGGTCATGATCTCAGGGTCCTGGGATTGAGCCCTGCATCAGGCGCTCTACTCAGCAGGGAGCCTGCTTCCCTCTCTCTCTGCCTGCCTCTCTGCCTACTTGTGATCTCTTTCTCTGTCAAATAAATAAATAAATAAGCTTAAAAAAAAAACAAAACAAGACACAACAGAATGTATATAGTATGTTACTTTTTGTGTGATTAAAAAAGAGAAAATAAGAATATATGATTTTTTGCTAAAAAGAAACATAGAGGGGCACCTGGATGGCTCAGTGGGTTAAAGCCTCTGCCTTCCACTCAGGTCATGATCTCAGGGTCCTGGGATCAAGCCCCCACATCTGGCTCTCTGCTCAGCAGGGAGCCTGCTTTCCTCTCTCTCTGCCTGCCTCTCTGCCTATTTGTGATCTCTCTCTCTCTCTCTCTGTTAAATAAAGAAAATCTTTAAAAAAAACCCAGAAGATCTTAAAATATCCATTTTTTTCTTTAATGTAAACTACAAAATAAGGTTTTTTTCATGATTTTTATTTATTTGAGAGAGAGAGTGTGAGAGAGTGATTGAGAAAGAGAGAGAGAGGGGGAAGGAGCAGGGGGAGGAGCAGAGGGAGAGGGAGAAGCAGACTCCCTGCTCAGCAGGGAGCCTGATATGCGGCTGGATCCTGGAATTCCAGGATCATGACCTGAGTCAAAGGCAGATGCCTAGCCGACCTAGCCACCCAGGTGCCCCCAAAATATGTTTTAAATGCTGTCTCTTCTTCTAAATATTTATGGCACAGATATAGACAAGTGGAGTTAAATTGAAGAAATATCGTATCAAAGAGAAATATGCTGCAGTGGTATTGATTTCAAGATTTAAATGAGTGTCTTTACATGTATATAATTCTGTAGTCTCCCCCCCTTTTTTTTTGGTTTGTTTTAAACATACAAAGAAAAAGTTGTATGTATCCCAATAGCAGAAGCAAGCCACACAGAGTAGCCACTGAGCTCGTTCATATAAAATGTACAAAAAAATGCTCTGTCAGAGGTATTTACAAGCCTACAAGAATTATTTCTACATGCTGCATAATGCCAGAAATAAAATGGAATTTTCCGCACCATCATCCTCATCTTATTTTCCAAGCACCTCCTATATGAAATAAACACGCTTGGATTCTCTAGAGGGGGGAAGGTATTTTTATCATGGCCCTTGTCCTTGAGAATCTTCGAATGTTTTATGAGATACGTGAAAATAAAAAAAGGACAATTTCAAAATCAGGGAATTTTCATGTATGTCCACTGGACAGCACAGACAATGCTGAAGATAGTTCTGGAACTGGGTACAAAATAAGGCTCTTGGTTATGATAAAACATGTAAAATGCCCTCCATTCCTGTTCCTTTCAGTCTAGCTGACTGACGTAAAAAAGAGGAAAGTAAGACCAATATGTAAATGGAAAAGCATAGAAACCATGTAGGATGTTCAGACCGTTCCGGTGATGCAGTTCAGGGACAAAGAAAGAGAAAGAACAGGAGAATCAGCAGTGGTATTTGTGACATAAATAAAAGATAAGCATCTTAATTAATAAAAAAATTGCATATTAGTATTATATATTATCACCTCCTAGGAATGCACCTTGAACTATCTTAAAACGTACCCCCTAAAAAGTAAAATACCCTTATTTCCAATAATAAAATTTAATTATGGGGGCGCCTGGGTGGTTCAGTGGGTTAAGCCTCTGCCTTCGGCTCAGGTCATGATCTCAGGGTCCTGGGATCGAATCCCGCATCGGGCTCTCTGCTCAGCAGGGAGCCTGCTACCCTGCCTCTCTATGCCTGCTTCTCTGCCTACTTGTGATCTCTCTGCCAAATAAATAAATAAACAAATCTAAAAAAAAAAAAAAACTAATTACTGATCCACTCAAATATTTGTTAAACATTTTTAAGGATTACAGTTTACTTTCATGCCCCAACCCTTGTTTTTCATTTAGTTTTTCATAAAAGATAAGGGTTTGCAGCATCAAATAAACTATATGGTATTTACTGTAGGGATTAACTTTTAAATTAAAATGTGTGCTTGTTAACATGGCTCCTAACAGTCTACAGGAGATTTGGGCTGTGTCTAAATGATATATGTAAAGAATCATTTTAGTGGGAAATAATTAAGTTAGGCAAACTGATTTCCCATAAAATTGTTTTGACTAAGCTTTTCACTTCTGTAACAGGTTTCTTTAGTGTTATTAAAAACATGAGGTTTTATTTAGAAATCACCCAGGAAAAATGTGACATTTCCCTAAGATAATGTGGATAGCTATTCATATAAGTCATCTTCAATAAATAGCAGTTTTTTTGTCCTTGATTATTTGGATTGATCATCTACATTGAATACATTTATTTGTTATTGATGTCCTGATTTATTCAATATTATTCTTGGCTAGACGTATCAAGATATTTTGTATTCTTGGGCAAAACAAAAACAAAAAGATTCAGCTTCAAGGGGTAAAAACAATTGTAGCAGCAAAGGGAGTTAGATTAGAAGCACCTTCTAAACACTATGCTCACCAGCTGGCTTTTTTCCACGGTCTCCACTGGGACAGTACACTTAAGTTCCATCTAAAACATTTGTGTTTTGTTTATGGTCCACTGAGGAAAGAAACTCTCCCGGGAGTAAAGGGCACACTGGGGTGGTGCCATTGAGAGATGTGAACCACCATAATATGTGTTTAATGAATTGCCATTACAAAGTGGAATCACAGCTGTTTCAAATGGCAACAGATTTTTTCATTCTAAGGGAGGGAAACAAAATACACTTGACCACTTACACCTGTTCTTTAGGCTGTGTTCTCTTCAGTCTGAGCACATGGAGACTGCACACAGCATTTCTCCTGAAGACGTGAGATCAAGAGAGGACACCCTGTGGCTGAGCACCACGGTGGGCACTGCCCCATGGGCAGAAGGTGTTAGTATAGCTAAGGGCCACGGGGGCAGGGAGCTTAGGCGGGATGAAATGAAGAAGACCTCTGCTTTCCCGGATTTGCAATCACTCCCTGACAGCTGACAGGACCGTGCCTCAATGCAGGATTTCTTCTCAGGCAGATGGATACTAACTTTAACTATATAAATATGCATCTTGAAGTGACGCATAAGGAGACTGAATGAATATCCTTGGAGTGTATTAATATACATACTTACACCCCCTCATATTATTTTCATGAATACTTAGGACACAATATATGTGTTTCAGCGGAGGTCAGAGGATGATGTTCTGTGTGAGGCTGGTGAGCTCCAAAATGGGAGAATCTTGAAAAGTCAGAGAAGAGCAAAGGCTTCTGACTATCTTTGTGAACCAGAGAGAAGGCAGAGCTTCTACAGGAAGAGGGAGGACACTGAAGAAAAGGATGGACAGGAACGAAATTCGCCTACTTCATAATGCTGCCCAGGGTCCGCCTTTGCCTCAAAAGTTGGTAGTTCTCACACCAAAAAAACAAAAACAAAAACAAAAAACAATAAACAGAAAAACCCTAACCATCAATTGTCTTTCCTCATTTGACTCATCTTCTTGACCTGGGATGTACTGCTAATGTACTTTCCATCTTTGAAAGCTAATCAGTTTCTTAGAGGGAGCATAATTTATGGATATTCTGTGTTCTTCAAGTCCCCATCTCATCCTACAGTCCACATCCGTATCGGTCCACACCCGGGGGTATAAGAGTTTCTAATTGATAAAACCGCAGTGTCTTTACTTCAATTATTTTGAGTCCTCTTCTTTTATACTCTTGTCATTCAAGTCCTTTAAATACTCCAAAACTATTAATTCATCATGCCCCCAAACTATACCAGCTAATCATTCTGATTTGACCTATAACACATGCACACTCTATATATCACTATGTCTATAAAACACACACAGTTTTACCATAACATTGTGAACACTGTGATTTTACCTATGGCCATTCTCATTTTAACTATGATCCAGTTTAAAAATCAAGACATTATAAGGGCAAAATAGTAAATATCAGATATTGGTTTTCCTTGGTCAGGAGCCTAAATTAGCAGGAAGCACAGATCCATACGCACAGCCATATTAAAAATATTGTTCCCTAAATGAAGGTTCTCTGGCACAAACTGCTAGTGATTGTTGAGCCGCTGAAGTTGTAATGCATTTCTGAAACACATGTTATAATCATCAAACCTAAATATATCTCTAATTAAAACAAATCCTGCCATGAGTATGGAGATCAAAAGGAAAGTACTCTTGATATATCGCTGTTCAATTTAGGCCTCCACCTTTGGGCAGAAATCTCCCAGAGATACTGCAAATCCATTAGAGTCTGTTACATGCTAAAGCTTCTAGTTTAACTCCAAGCACTTGTGTAAAATCCTGGATTATAAATCACTGCTGCGATCTATGCCCAGGAACCGTCTAGTGGTATTGTTTATGGGAAGGATTGGAGGAGGGTACACTGAGCAACATCTTGAGGCTTGACTGCTCAGAAAATATAAATGATATTTCCAAAACAATGAGTGAAAATTTTCAGCACTTCTCCATTCCATAGGCCGAAAATGAGGGGGAATCATTATACCCTTTAAAATAAAGCCTACAAAGGGGCCTCCCTCGAATTATTGCTTTGGTCATTAAAGACTGTATGAAAAGCTTTTTGAAAAATCTGAAGTACTTTAAAAATACAAGGTATTGTTACTACTATTACTGTGCTTTAAATATTGCAAGTATAGTTCTTAATTGCCCACTTTAATATACCTGTGCCTTTGGTTTTCTGTTTAGCCACTGAACTGCAGTGTTAATTTTTTCTTAAAAATGTTACATATACTACACTATTTGATCCCATTGTCATTTTTCTTATTACATTATGTTGATCAGTTCATTTATTTCTTCTAGTGGATCTGATCCTTGAATCCACTTTCTAAAAAAATCCACTCAATTTTTAAAATTGAGAACACAGGGCAGCCTCTAGAGGACTGACACCTGGTGTCTCTGCCATTAAATTCCTATGAGCTCATCAAAAGATAATGTCTGATAATAAGAAAGTCTATCAGTTCCTAAATTTGATATCCATGCAGGAAAGTTTAGAGAATTTTAGCATTCATTTGAAAGTTGATCCTCTTTTTTTTCTCTCCTCTTCTCTCCTTCTTCTTGTAATGTCTTAATTCCCTTTATTCTCCCCTCCCCACCCACCTTCCCTGCTTAGTCTTCTACGTTCTCCTTGTCCCATTCTCCCTCTCACGTCATTTCTCTTGGGAGTATTAGAAGGCTGATTAGCTGCTGCATTTTCTTATATAGACCTGAACAAAAGCTACCCAAGAGTGTCCTCAGTGAGAACTTTCACAATATTTAAAAAAAATATACCCGTTTAGTGTTGATGTAGGGTGCACACATAGGAGAAGGGCAAAGTTGACATATTACCTTGGCCATTTAGATACTGTGCGGGTCAAAGGCAGAATGAAATATGGGGCACAAAGACGAAATCATTTAAATGTGGA
The DNA here is from genome assembly GCA_028533885.1 of Nasua narica. NCBI lineage: Eukaryota > Metazoa > Chordata > Mammalia > Carnivora > Procyonidae > Nasua > Nasua narica. Next base: position 45,981,889 of record CM052808.1, read on the forward strand.
ACAGAAATTAAGTAGACAAAAAGAAAAGGACTGTCTCTTGTACTTTCTTTGGTATTATTCACAAAATAACACCAAAAATAAGAAAGCATTGCATCTGTAAATAATTCAGTATATATATCTTGTCTCAACAGCTAGATGTAAACTAATGGGGGGCAGGTTCCATGTCTTGAACTTCTGTTTAGCCTTGAAAACAACACAGTTCTTCACATACATCAGGCACTTAAAAAAGACTTTGAGTGAAGTACAACAAATCACTATGAAACTGGTGACTACCCCTCCAAAATTGCCTATAATTGCTTCATACTATCTAAGGGGTTTAAGCCATGCAAATGAATAGAACCTCACACAGATACACACACATATAACAAATACAAATACACAAGATAAAATATGAATACACCAGAGAAAAATTATATAAAGACATATCCATGTAGAAAAATCAAGTAATTTGTAAGATAGTTGGTAACTTAAAAATAATCAAGGATATCTTGATTATGTTCAGTAATCTAAGTTTCCAGGAATTGGAAAGAGTGAATAAGCAACCTATGAGTAGCTGTGCAATTAATATTAGAGTGAGATACTGACTTACATGTACTTGGATAAGTCATGTTATCTGACTTTCGCTTCATGCTTCTGTATCTCAGGTGACAATACTGTTTGCCTTCTCATCCACCTCCTCTGCAAAGATGCTCTGCAAATAAATGAGGTAATGTTTGGGAAATGTTTGCAGCTTGGGAAGGAAACCCACTGCATACATCTCAGGTGTTATTACTATTCCATAGTCAAGCCTGGCATATTATTTTTATTTTAAATTGAAATTGTACTGTTTGAGTTCTTGGGTTCTGACCAGAATCTGGGTCAACACAAGGAAATGATTATCTTTAATTTTAATTCTGAGGCTCTGTTCAGATCCCTTGCACGTGTGAGGGAAAACTGTAGCAAATAAACAAAGCACATAAATCAAGCTTTGAAGGAGAAAAATCTCTATCCAGGATTTTTTTTCTTCAATGAAGAGCACAAACACTGTATTTCCCCGGAGGAATATTTCGGTCCAGGAAGGAGAATAGTGCACGCAGTGTAAGTGTGTATATGCGTGTGTGTGCATGTGTGTGTATGTGTGTGTGCCGTGCGTGCGCGCCCGCGGAGAGAGGGGCGGGGGAGGCGGATGAGGAGGATGAGATCATAGTTTCAGGATCCTCAGGAAACCCTGGTACTGGCAGCAGCCAGCCTCTGCTGTGCCCACATGACCCACAACTCTGGCAGCGGACCCGGCACTTCCAACATTATTAAATAATAAGAAAGCGGCTTCTACTCCATGCCCAAACCTCCCTACAGACCAATGGACACCTTCTAAGAGTTTGGCGAGTCGGTGACTGAGGCGCTCGTCCATTCCAAGGTGTGTGCAAGGCGTTTTCCTCCTTGACAGCTCCGGGATGGGGGAGGGCGCGGGAGTGGAGGGGGTCCGGTTGCCTGGCGGGGAGTGGGCGCCGGCCGGGCCGCCGCGCGGTGCCCCCCGGGCCACCGGGTGCCGCCGAGCGAGCGGCGAGGCGGGAGATGCACATGACGCGCAGCCCCAGCTGCGCAGGGACCGCAGCCGCCCACGGCGCCGGGGCGCGGGCACGGGCGGCTCGGCTGCCGGAGCAAGGGCAGGCGCCGCGCCCCGGCAAAGTCAAGAGTGGAAGCGGGCGGCCAGCGCCGACTGGGGAAAGGAATCGCCCCAACGCCCACTCGCGGGGGTTTCCCACCTGTGCGCGGGCGCCGGCCGCCGCGAGCGCCAAGCATGTGCCGGACGCCGCAGCCAGGACTGCGGCGCGGCGCCTCCCCGGGCGGCGGGCGGCGCCTCAGGCCCGCGGGGCGGCGGTAGCGGCTGCTGCAGGATGGCCGGCCTGGGGGCGCGGGGCCGCGCAGGTAAATCTCGGCCTCCCGCGGAGGCCCGGCCGTGCCGCAGCCCCCGCTGTCGCCGCCGCGCCGCGCCGCTCCCGGGCTCAGCGATGGCAGCCGGCTCCGTCGCGGCGCGGGTCGACTTGTTTTTGTTGTCAGTGCTGCGCTCCCGGGCGTCCTCGCGGGCTGAGCCGTTGGAAGGTGGCGTGGCCACCTCCATTAGGGATGGCACTCACGTTGGGGAGCAGCCTGGGGGGTATTGACCGGCAGGGCGGCGATGGGTCCCTTCCAGCCGGCGGCGTCTGCGCGTGTTGCAATGCACTGCGGTGCCGGGGCGGATGCTGAGTGGGAGTGGGCGCGCGGCGCTGGGGGCGGCGGATGTGGGCGCTCGGGGGCCGGGGGGCCGTGAGTGGCCTCAGCCTTTAGAGCCTGTTGCCCATTTTGGAGTTTTCCGCTGGACAGAGGGCGGACGGGAGGTTCGTTCTGGTGCCTCGAGTGGGAGATAGAGAGGTGTCTGTCAAAAGCCCAGAGCCAAGGAGAGAGGAGGGATGGCCAGACGGCGGTGCTGGGCTCGGTGGTACCGTTCCTGGGACTCAGTAGTAAAACTTTCCTCGTTGGCAGGCTCGGGGTACGACTTTGAGAAGATAAGTGTGGAACTTGGGGGAGAAATACTGGATGTACTTGCAGAGAAGCTTACTTCCCCTAGGTTCATTCTTGCTCTTAAAAAAATATTCTCTTGAGTTAATGTTTACGTTCAAGTTTTCCTGTCTTCTATTAGGATCACTTGGTGTTAATGTGTTTGTGTTTCCTTTCCTTTGTGTGTGTGTGTGGTTGTTTTGTTTTGTTTTGTTTTTTTGGTGTGTGTGTTTCCTTTTCAACATAACAGTAACGTATATTATTGAAGTATGCATAGTTACGTTTCGTTTACAGAAAATACACCCATTTTGCTTATTCCAAAGGTAGAAACTTTAGGGAAAAAACAGCTGTCTGTATGTCCCAGGCACAGTTCTGTATGCTTTCACTCACTCACTTCTTACCTCAACATGATGGGTAGTTAATAATATTGTCCACCTTTTGCAGATGAAGAAATCCAGACACAGAGCTGAAATAACCCAAAATCATACAGTTATTAAATGTTAAATCCGGTCGGGCTCTCAGCTCACACTTAAGCAACTCATATATTTACTTATCTATATGACATCCCACTGTGCCTAAAGGCTTCTATATTTCATATATTGACCACATTTCTCTACCAACATGAACGTCTAAACTATGTGCTAAGGGCTGTATATAATTAAGGTTTTCTAATATTTAATACTATAATTATTTTAAATATCCTTTGAATACTTTTGTCACAATTAATCAAGTTTCCTACAACAATTATAAACTAACATAGTATTTATCAGCAAAGATTTTCAGCAGTTAAGATTATCAGCCAAGTAAATTATCACGAACAGGTGGCTGAATTGATCTACAGTTTGCACTTAATTTTAAACTTCCTAAGGTCTTAGGCTGGTCTTTGCTCAAAACATGGCCATCATTTTCCTCAGAACGCCAGAATCTTTGAACAAGTTTAATCATCTTTAATCCAGTCCTTCTGACTAGAGGTTAAGCAGTTTTAAAAGAATTTTACAATTCTCTTTAAACCATCAGTGATTAAAAGCGGGTTATATTTTGAGGGTGTTTGTGTATGTCTGTACCTTTTAGCCAGTTGTACGTGCTTTGTACAAAATTATGTAGCAATGAAGACTGAAATCAAAATTTCTCATTAGTGCTAAGTTGAAATACTTTTAAAATCTCCACTTGCTTTAAATGAACTACAATGTGAAGGAAGGTCTCAGTGGGGTGAACTCCCAACTGCACAAATTTAGAGAATTACTCTTCATTTGAGCTTATCATGGAACTCTCATAATACTCATTTTATTGGATGGATGTCTCTTAAGTCTTCATCTGTTATTTCTTCAAGTAAATTTAATTGCTCCTTCATATAACCAGTTTCAAATTATTTTGACATTCATAGATTTCCTTAATTCTTGTCTCTCAGTTTAATTAAATTCAGTATACATATTTCAAACCCACCATCATTCAACATTATAAGTGAAAAGACGAGAATCCAACTGAACTGCATGAACACATGTTCTTTGGATATGAAAAAAAAAGTATCCTATTCTTCAGTGGTTAACCTCCTCCATACCCCAAATTATGGCTTCAGCTTTATTTTGGGATACCAGAGGAGTACTGTGGTCAAAATAGTTACATGTCATCAGACACAGTGTTTTTGTTACTGACATTGAATTTGAATTTTCCAAGTCTATTTATATGAAATGTTGAATGTTTATTAAGGCATACATTTTATAATACATGGATATGTCCTTTCTATAATACATAGATATGTCAGAACTGTTCCAGTTTTCAGCTTCTGTTACTTATTTTAGAGGAAGCATTCCCTTGCTACTTTTACCTCACCTCGTAGATAGGACTTTTTCCTTTCAAATCCCACATGTCTAGATTTGGGAGAGTTGTAATGTCTCTGCTTCTTGAGAGCCCCACTGTTTCAGGTGCTGGATGGGGAACTGGGGATCAGTAATGAACAGAAAGATGAGTGAGCCCTGCCAACACAGGGGGTCAGACTTTAATGAAACAATTATACAAGTAAATGTTTATTTGCAAATTGAGATAAGTTCTCTGAAAGAAAGAATTCTATAAAAATGTGTAATAAAGGATTCTGCAGTAGACACAGAGGTCACAACAGGATGCCTAAGAAATCACATCCTGGAGGAATGACATGTGAGAAGGTGTTTACTAAGTCAATTGTCTTCTTAAGTGCATTCATAAGTCTTTTCTGAATTATTTTCTGCATCAGAGACCTTGGTCTCTGGTTATTGCTACATGTCTCTATTCACCAGGAGCCATACTATGTACCTTCATTATTTACCTAGGGACACGGGGAGATTTACAAAACTATTAATACCTTTTACAGCATGTATAGCATGGGCTACCTTTATCTAGTTATTAACTTACATGCAGAAAGTTATTTAAGTTTAGTGAAATATAATCATTTTCTTTCTTTGCCATAACAACTACTTTTGAATTTTAAAAAAGTAGTTGTGTGTGTGTTTAGTTGTTGTTAAAGTGGCAGAATATCTCAAAATAGAAATGCAATTGATTCATCACACAGTCCCTAAGATTCTCTCAAGTGTCCAAGGGAAGAGAAGAGGCCTCAGAGTGAGGGAGGTGATATTAAGTGATGAATATGCTGGAAACATATGTATTAACAACTTAAAACAAGCTTAGTAACTAAATGTATTGAATAGTTGCTGTGTGCTGGGTATTCTGTGGGCGATAAATTATGTATTCTTCACAATAGCCTAGAGGTCTGCATATATTACCCATATCCTCATTCTACAGAATAGGAAATGAAGCATGAAGAGAGCAATAATCATGACCACTGTCACATAGGTAGAGATAAACCCTAAATTCAAGTATTCTGATATTGTAGTTCACACTGTTAACGGTTGATGTGTAGCACCTAGTTCATAATTTTACTAATGTGTTAAATTCCCATCATCATTGAAAATAGTAACACCTCCTAATTTGATCCTTTGGTAACTTTTCCCTTAATAAAAATCAATGAAAAAAAATAGAACTTCCTTTGGCAATACTTTTTTGCCCCATGTTTTACAGGCTATTTTACAAGAAGAAATATATAGAAATATATGAATTCCTAGACAAAGACTGGAGACTACTAAATTATGAGAAATTTCTCATTATATGTTCTGTATTTTTTAAATTCAAAAAGTCATTTGAGCAGCATTTGAAACTACTGAAATATTTAGCATCAAGGAAATGTACTCAGCATTTCAAGTATCTTTATCAGCTGGCAGTTCTGTGACCATTAATAAACCTAAGAATTTTAAGTCACCTGTTTCACCTACCCCCAATGTCTGTCCAGAGTATGCACTGCAAAGAGCATATAAAGTATGACATAAAAACACCTGTTGAATTGTCTTGGTAAAATTTAAAACCCGGTTAATTTTTACGTTAGGGTCTTCTGACATGATTCATAGTAATTGTTATAACAAAAACTTAGTAGTTTTGAATATTATCCAAATAATGCTAATCTAAGACACATGGGGTGTATTATTAGCAAAGTAAAGTACTAATTGGTTAAGTGTACTAATGCATATAAAGATCTCTGCACACACACAAAAAATTCTTTGGACAGTGTCTGAAAATGTTGGCCAATGTTATTTCTCCCTAAAAATGATGCGTAATATGCAGCTGATATGATTAATGTTAATAGCAACCATGAATCATAATTCATACATAGAACACACATACAAGTACATGACTCCTTTCTTTGAAACTGTTCGAAATGCTTAAGGCAGTGCATACGTTTTCTGTTACTCCAGTATCCCTCTCAAGAATTGATACATCATTTCTCTGTACTCTCAGTTTCATCCAAAGCTTGATTTCATGAAATAATTAGTAAACTGTTGCTCTAATTTATATCATAAGGAAGAGTGGCAAGACGTGATCTGATTGCGTGTGTGTGTGTGTGTGTGTGTGTGTGTGTGGTGTTATCAGAGTGAAGGATGACATCGTGTATACCAGGGAACAATTCATTAACTGGAGTTTATAATTTGATGTCATAATATAGTGTCTTATGGCAGAGAGTTTTGTATGTTTGGCGTAAATGTAAAAAAAAATTAACCAGTTATGATTGTTTAGGTTATGCAGTCATAACAAACAACTTTAAAATCTCAGTGACTGGAAAGAACAAAGGTTTATTTCTTGCTGATGCCGTGTGCCCATGTTCATCAATAAAAGACTCTATTCTACATCCCCCTCTCTTAGAGATTCATGCTAATAAAGCCCCAGTCATCCAAACATCCTCAGCTCTCATCAGGCACATGGGAACATGGTGAATCACCCACAGGTTTTTAAAGGCTTCTACCAGGAAGCAACACTTAACCACTTTTGCTCATATTTCATTGGCCAAAGCAAATTATATAGCCATTCCTAACCGGAAGATGGATGAGAAGAGTAATCTGATCCTTCGCCCGGATGGAAGAACAGTGAGATAGTAGTGAACCCATTAATGATTGCCATATAAAATCAGCCAGTTTCCTTTAATAGTTTTATCACTTAAAAATGACTTATGAGTTAATGTAAAGTAGAACCAACAATGACTATGTTTTAGAACTTCAGCATAGGAAGGTAATTCCTCCATAAAATCACCAGCAAAGAAAGTAGAGACCAAACTTGTGAAATGGATGATATCCCCCTTTTTCATTAGGGGCGTATTTAATCAAGGAGCAATCATAAAGCTCTGGTTTATTTTGGATGAATGCATGATGTAGTCTCTTCGACTGTAGGCACAAGTCAAGGACAGTGCCAATGTCCGCATACAGCCCCCAAGCGGTGTTTTCTGAACACGTTTGATAGTATCAACATGGTAGGGAAAGGAGAGCAGCTATGTAGGTATCATCTTCGTCACCTGCACCAACACGAACAAAAGTAATATACGTGCGAGTATGTATTATTGTAAAATAATACAGATAAACATATAAATAATACTGCATGTTTATTTTAAATTACCAAACATAATTTGGAAAGTTAGAATATATCCAATCCATATTTTTTAATTAAACCTTTTATTTTGAAATAATTGGAGATTCACATGCCATCATAAGAAATAATACAGAGAAGGGTGGCTCAGTGGGTTAAAGCCTCTGCCTCTGGCTCAGGTCATGATCTCAGGGTCCTGGGATCAACCCCTGCATTGGGTTTTCTGCTCAGCAGGGAGCCTGCTTTCCCCCCTCCCCCGCTCCTTCTCTGCCTACTTGTGATCTCTCTCTCTCTGTCAAATAAATAAATAAAATTTTACAATGCCCTCCATGATTTTCTTTATACTCCACATGTAAGTGAGACCATAATATAATTGACCCTCTCTGCTTGACTTATTTCACTCCGCATAATCGTCATTGTGAGAAGGAAGGGAAGGGTGAATGAGGGGAAATCGGAGGGAGTGATGAACCAGGAGAGACTGTGGACTCTGAGCAACAAACTGAGGGTTCTGGAGGGGAGTGGGTGGGGGAGTGGGCGAGCCTGGTGATGGGTATTGAGAAGGGCACATATTGCATGGAGCACTGGCTAGGGTGCATGAACAATCAATCTTGTAACACTGAAAAATTAAAATAAACATATTTGGGGAGAAAAAATTAAAAAATAAATAAATAAAATCTTTTTTAAAAAAAAGGAATAATACAGAGAGATCCCATGGTCACTTTTATCCAGTTTCCCCCAACACAAACAAACATTAGAAAATGGCCAAAAGACATAAAAAGATACTTCACCAGGAAAATGGCAGATATGTATGTGAAAGGATGTTCAACATCATTAGCACTTAAGGAAGACAAATTAAAATCATGGTGAGATATCATACACATCTATCAGACTATTCATTGTGAGTATATAGGAATTTACTGATTTTTGTATATTTATATTGTATCCTGGGTACCTGCTGAGCTTACTAGCTCTAAATATTTTTTGTAATTTCTTAGAATGGTCTCTGAGACATCATCTAAAAGTAGGACAATTTACTTTCTTTCTATATGATTAACCTGTATGCATTTTTCTTTTCTTGCCTTATTGCACTGTTAGACGTTCCAATATTATGTTAAATAGAGGGCTGAGAATGAACATTCTTACCTTGTTGCTGATCTTCTGGAGAAAACATTCAGTCTTTCATCATCATGTATACATCTTCTCGACAGTAAATTTTTTTTGTAGCTGTTCTTTATCAAATTGAAAAATTTCACCTCTGTTTCAGTTTTTTCTGAGTGTGTTCATCATGAATAGGTATTAATTTTTGTCAAATGCTTTTTTCCCCACCAAATGATATGATCATTTAATTTTCCTTCTTTAGCATGTTATAATAGTAGAATACATTGATTTTTGACTATTGAACCAGCTTTGCATCCCTACAATAAATCCCATTTAGCCATTGTGTATAACTTTTTGTATAATCTATTTGCCAATATTTTGTTAAAGATTTTTAGATCTATATTCATAAGAGATATTGGCCTGTAGTTTTCTTTTTTGGTGCTGTCTTCGTTACTAATATCAGAGTAATACTAGCTCCATAAAATGAGTTACAATGTCTTCCCTTTTCTTCTGTTTTCTGAAAGAGATAGTGTAGAATTGGTATTAATTCTTCCTTAAATATTTGGTATAATTTCTCAGCGAAACCATCTGCTCTGGGAGATTTCTTTTTTAGTATTTTTTTTTAGTTATAAGCTCAATTTCTTTAATACTTATATTAGTTTGCTTGAGCTGCCATCACAGAATACCACAGACTAGGGGCTTAAACAACAGGAATGTATTTTTTCATGGTTCTGGAGAATGGTAATCCAAGATCCAGGGATCGGCAGGTTGGTTTTCTTCTCAGGCCTCTTCCTTGCCTTGCAGATGGCTGCCCTCTTGCTTGGTCCTAATGTGGTCTTTCCTCTGTGTGTGGCTCCTTGATGTCTCCCTGTGTGTCTGAATTTACACTTTTTATAAAAACACCAGTCAGATTTCATTAGCACCTGTCCTAATTGTCACATTTTAACTTAATCATCATTTTAGAGGCCCTATCTCTGAACATGAGATAGGGCCAATACACACATATTGCGTATTGTGGTTAAGGCGTCAACATATAAAAATTCTGGGAGGACACCATAATAATATTTTATAGGCTATTCAAATGATCTGTTTCATATTATGTGAGTTGTGGTAATTTATTTAAGTTTATTGAGGAATTGGTTCATTGCATCTAACTTGTTCAATCTATTTCTGGAGAGTTGCTCATAATATCTATTTTTGTTCTTTTGATGTGTGCAGTATCTCCAGTGATATCCTGTGCTTCATTCTTGATGTTGGTGATTTGTGTCTTCTCTCTTCTGTCAGTTTTGACAGAAGTTTATCAATTTTATTGATCTTTAAGAGACCACATTGTTTCATTGATTTTTCTTTATTGTTTTTCTGTTCTCCATGTCATTGATTTCTGCTTTTATAATTATTATTTTCTCCATTCTGTTTGCTTTTGGATTATTTTTCTCATCTTTTTCTATATTTTTTTTCTATATTCTTGAGTGGGTTTTTAGGTTACTGGTTTTAGGTTTTTCTTCTTTCCTAATGTATGCATCTAGTGCTATAAATTTCCCTTTTGGCACTGCCATAGTTCTGTTGCACATTTTGATAAGTTGTATTTTCATTGAATCCAGTTTAAGAACTTTTCAAAATTTCTCTTGAGATTTCCTCCTTGACCCAAGGGTTACTTAGAAGTGTGGTATTTAGTTTCCAAATATTTGGAGATTTTTGTTGTTGTATCTCTGTGTTTTTGGTCAGAGAACCTTATTTTCTGTATTGTCTTTCTTTATTTTGGTCAGAGAATATACTCTGTGTCATTCTGATTCATTTAAATTTGTTGAGGTTAATTTTATGGCCTGAAATGATGTTTATCTTGGTATATTTTCCATGGGCACATGAAAAGGCTGTGTATTTAGCTGTTTTGGAGTAGAGTGTTCTAAAAATGTCCATTTAGATCCTGATGGTTGATATTGCTGATCAGTTTTTATATATCTTTGCTAATTTTCTGCATAGCTGTCCTATCGATTGTTGAAAGTATGTGTGAGGTCTCCAATTGTTATTGTGGATTAGTCCACTTCTTTCATTTCTATCAATTTGACTTTCCTTTTTTTGCAGCTCTGTTGTTTGGTATATTTATATTTAGGATTGCTTTGTCTTCTTGGTCTATTGATTCTTTTTTCATTACATAAGATCCCTCTCTATATCTGGTAATTTTATTTGCTTATAGTCTATTGTATCTGATATTAACAGACGTGCCTTTTTTTTCTTTGATTGATGTTTGCCTGATATCTTTTTCCCTATCCTTTTACTTTCTATCTGCCTATATCATTATATTTGATTTGAATTCCTTGTACATATAATGTTGTTGGGTCATATATTTTAATCCACCCTGCCAATATTTTTTAATTGATGTATTTAGACCATTTACATTTACTATAATTATTGATATGTTAGGCTTATGTTTATCATTATATTTTTTTGTTTCTCTCTCTCTCTCTCTCTCTCTCTTTTTATCTTTCTCTGAGGTTTTTTTTTCTTGCCTACTGTCAGTTACCTGAGATGTTATAGAATTCCATTTTTTATTTGTCTAAAGGGTTTTTAAATGTATATCTTTATACATCTTTTAGTGATTGCTACAAGTATTACATCATACACACACACACACACATAGAATTTTTCACTGTCTACTGTTGTCATTTTATCAATTCTAGTGAATCATAGAAACTACTTTTTTTTTACATCCTTTTATTCTCAGCCATTTATGGTTGTCAAATATTTCCTTTACATGCATCACACAGTGTTAACATTTTTGCTTCAACCATCAAATATAATTTAGAAAGCTCAAGAGGAACAAAAAAGTCCATTATATTTATCAATATTTTTCTTTCTTGATATTCTAATATACTTTCTTTTCTTGCTTCCTTTTTGTTTTGAAAACTTCCTTAGCCATTCTTTTAGAAGACCAGTCTCTTGGTGACAGAATATCTTTGTTTTCCTTCATCTGAGAATGTCTTTATTTCCCCTTCATTCCTTAAAGATATTTTAACTCAGTATGGGATTCTGGGTTGATAATTCTTTACTTTCAAACTTAAAAAATATGCTACTTTCTTATGGCCTTCATGGTTTCTGTTGAGACATCTGTGATTCATGTTGGTTTTCTCTTATAGGTAAGTGTCATTTCTCACTTTTTCTTTTCAAGATTTTTTTTTATCTTTAGTCTTCATAAATTTGACTATGTTGTGTACTGGCATGGATTTCTTTGGGTTTATTCTGTTTGACTTTCAGATTTATTCAGCTTCCTGAATCTGTAGATTTATGTCTTTTGTCATACTTGGGAAGTTTTCAGGCTTTATTTCTTTGAGTGCTTTTTCAGCTCTATCCATTTTCTCCTCTCCTTCCAGGTCCCCAAGATGTGAATGTTAGATCTTTTGCTATAGTACCATACTGTATTTGTTTCCTATGGCTGCTATAACAAATTCTCATAAACTTGTTTTACTATTTAATTTTTTTTCAAGATTTTACTTATTATTTGACAGACAGACACAGCGAGAGAGGGAACACAAGCAGGGGCAGTGGGAGAGGAAGAAGCAGGCTTCCCACTAAGCAGGGAGCCCAATGCAGGGCTCGATCCCAGGACCTTGGGATCATGACCTGAGCCAAAGGCAGACACCTAACAACTGAGCCACCCAGGCACCCCTATAAACTTGTTTTAAAACATACATTTATCCTTTTACAGTTCTGAATGCCAAAAGCCAGAAATCAGTTTCATTGGGTTAGTCAAGGTGTGGCAGGGCTGGTTTCTTCTGAAGGTTCCATGGGACAATTCATTTTCTTGCCTTTTCTAGCTACTGGAGGCTACCGGTATTTTTTGACTCACAATTCCTGCTTCACACCAATCTAATCTCTTGTTTCTGTAATCAAATCTCCTACTTTCTTTGCTATAGTCAAATCTCCCTTGACTCTCTCTTTTAAGAACACTGTGATTACATTTAGGGTCCATCTGGATAGTCCATTCTATTTTCCACATCTCAAGCTTTTTAATTTAATTCCATCTACCAAATATTTTTTTGCCTTATAAGCTTCCAGGAATTAGGACCAGGCTGAATATCTCTGGGAGCCATTATTCAACCTACTGGACACACAGAGTCTCTAAGGTTCTGTTGTTTCAGTTGTTTTCTCTGTTCGGACTGAGTTATTCTAATTTTTCTATCATCCAGCTCACAGATTTTTTTTTCCTCTGTCACTTCCATTCTGTTATTGGGCCTACCCACAATATTTTATATCTGGTCATTAGGGGTTTTTTTAGTTCTAAAATTTCCACTTAGTTTTTTCTAGTGTGGTTTTTTTGTTTTGTTTTGTTTTAGCCAATACTTTTTACTTTTTGTTTCAAGCATGTTCATAATTGCTTATTGGAGTATTTTTTAGTTATGGCTGCTTTAAAAACTTTGTCAGATAATTCTAACATCTCTCTCTAATCTCATTGTTGACATCTATAAATTGTCTTTTCTTTGTTCAGTTTCTGATTTTCATGGTCCTTGGTGTGATGAATGATTTTCAGTTGAAACCTGGCCATATTCTTATTATGTTAAGGGTCTCTGGACTTATTTAAACATCCCGTTTTAGTTGTTTTCCATGAACATCACCCCACTGGGCAAAATGGGGATGGTGCCACCTCATCCTTGCCAGGTGGGGGAAGAAGTTCGGGTTCCTCACTCAGTCTCCCTAGTCACCTAAGGGGGCTCCACATTACTGTGGAAATTGTGAATTCAAGTTACTCACTAGATCTTCACTGATACCTCTCTTGTTGGGAATGGTAGAAGTGACTCTTTTGTGTTCCCTATGTGGAATCCATAGACAACATGGGGACAAGATCACTCCTGGACCATGATGACAGTCCTGACTCTCTGCTAGGCCTCCCATGACACCACTCAATGGAGATGGGGAGGGGACTTGCTATTGCCAGGTGATGGTAAAAGTTCAGCTTCCTCACAGTCTCCAACTGACAACTGAGTAGGGGTGGAAGGTGGGAAGTCTCATTGCCACATGGTGGGAATGAAAGTCCCAGGTCTGTACTTGGCCTTCTGTGCCATTACATTGGTGGGGATGAGGAAATATGGGGCTCCTTTATAGCCTGGTGAAGGTGGAGGTCTAGGCTCCCTACTTAGCCTCTGTTGGCATGGTTGTGGTAGGGCTACATTCTTTTCCATCTTAAATGGTTGGAATAAAGCCATTGTTGTCTAAATTTTTTTTTTTAATTTATTGTGTTGCTCCTTTCATAGTCCTTTAGCTAGGTAAAGCATGCTTTTGCTGGCCTCCCCCCCCCCTTTTTTTTAAATCTGTGTCTGTTAGCATTTCTGGGTTTCTAGTTTCTTTAGTTCCATTTTTGGAATACGTGAGGCAATACAGAAACCCAAGGAAGTCATCATTGGGATAACTGAGGGCCCTGAGGCCCCTAGATGGTTTACCTTCTCTCCAACTTTCTTGGTATGCTTATTTTGCATATAATGTCAAGGGTTTTAGTTGTACTTAGTGAAAGGAATAGGGAAAATTACTTCTCCATCTTCACAGAAATCTAATCCACATTTTTTATGCAAGTGTAAACTGAAAAATAATACTCTCCATTGATTCTCAGAAGATGACAGGGGATTAACTGCTGCTCTGTTTCTGAATAATAAGCACTTGACAGGTCAGTGGGATGAGGGGGTACTTGGACAATGATGCAGACAGGAACGCAGAACATTCCATCAGTGCTAAGATTCAGGGACCACGTGAAGGTACTCTTACTTCTCCAAATCAATGCTTTTTCCTCTCCTAAGAAACCATTGCTGCAGGCTGTAGCAAGGTTGGAAACTTCTACCATTCTCATAGACAGTCTTTTGTGGCAGAATTCTGAAACTTCACCATCCCAGCCCCCACTGTATTCTCACTAAATGTTCTTTATTTCCAAGAACATTATCCATCTAAAACGCAGTTTTGAACCAGAAAGTATGTGGGAAAATGTTGCTAAGCTAAGAAGGAAATAGTGAACACAAAATCTGTGTTTAAATTCTGGGGAGCACCTACCAGCAAGCATTCATGCTAATTTATTTTGATGTAAAATTATACATTAAAAATAAATGTATTGGTTTTGTCAAGTTGTTTGATGACTTCTCAGTAGATTAAGTACAAGAGATGGGGATAAGAATTTTCTGCTTGAAACCAATGTTCTAAGGAATAACAGTTGACAGGGAGGCAAATAACAAAGAACAATAGTCCAGGGAGATTTTTCCAAAAAACAAATCACGTTATTGACGCTGTAATTAACCCTGAAGTTCTCTCTGTACTAGAGCAATGGTCCTTCAAGAGTGGTCTTCAGACAGGTAGTGTTAGCACAGCCTTGGAAGTCTCTGAATACAAATTTCTAAGAAACTCTGGGGATGGCGCCCAGCAATCTCTTGTAACAAGCCCTCCAGGTTCTTCTGATGCACAAGAAGCTAAAAACCACTGTACTAAGGTAACCTTTGAGAGTACACTAAATTTGTGCTTTTCATGATTCTCAACTCATTAGGTTTTTGGAAAATTTATCTATTATATTTAACATTTTGTGTGTTTTAATCATAAGTATTTTAAAAATAAATATAGCAAATTTAAAATGTATTAGCCAAAGTAGTCTCTTTAGTTACATGTGCCTTAATTATTGCCACAATTATTTTGCATCCTTCACCCAAATCATCATATCTGCTCCAAGTCTCATCTTTTTGGGCAAAACCATAAATTAAGCCAGGCCTACACTTCCCTGCCTTTGTTCCTCATAGCTGCCAAGTCATACATTAATGGATTTTCTTGGCAGTTTTTATGTTCTTTTCTAGAGCTGACACAAGTCAGGAAGATATTTGGAGGCAAGGGTGGGGGCGTCTCTGCCTCATTTGAAGAAGATGCATTTTAGGAGATCTTGTCACACACTATTGTTAGAGACAGATGCATATGCAGATGTCCAGAATCATCACTGTCATTACCACATCAGCTCTACCATGGGAGATTCACAGTCTACTGCAGCCTGGCATTTTTCTCTGGGTCATGTGAGATTACAGAAAATCTTGGCTCTGGGGCCATCCTGAGGAAAGAGAAGCTACATTTTGAATAGAGATTTTATAATTGGGTACAGTTACAAACCACAAGATGGGGCAAGACAAAGTCGGTAAGAAGCAGAAGGTTAGACGTTTAAAAAAAAATATCTTGTGATTGTGACACAATCTAGGTAGATGCAGATTTGAGAGATAATCTGTGGCTTCTAGTCCTAAATATGGTACAGTTTTATTTTAAGGACAGTATTAGGTTATTTTATTCTTTCCATTAGCAATTCACTAAACACGGAACATAGATATTAGAACATAGATTATATGAACATAGATATAGAACATAGGTCTATAGGACATAGAATTGAGTGACAGATTTGAGTGCACTTAGTATCCACCATTTTGGGTTGCCAATCTTTTTGGTTTTTGATCATTTACTAAGTTTTATTATGTGTCATTTTTAAGGCGAATTTTTTAACTTCTAGAAATCATAAATTTCAATTCCATAATACTCTTTACTCCATATATCTTTTTTAAGGTGTCCTTGTTCTTGAGGGAACTAGGGAAATGGCTCACAAGCAATTCATCTGCTTTTGATTTAAAATGAGACACATTCTTGGTTCAGAAAAATATTATTCTCTTACCCTTTTAGTAGCCCCACTCCCAGTTGTATTATGTTTTCCATCCCTTCTGTTCCCCTGGTGCATTCAATGTGATCATATTTCTCATTTACTCGAGTTGCTTGGGTGTAAATTGGTTGCGTCTCTGCAATGTTTTAGGGATAAGACTTCTCCAAACCTTCATTATGTGAAAGTGTTTGTTAAATAACACCATGTGGACAGGTTGGAGGAAGCACTCCTTTAAAAACATAGTTTTAAATGATGAGGGCGATGTTTGCTCTCACACACTCCTCTCATACAGTAAGGGCCCCCAGCCCTGGTGATACCAGTCAGATGCCTTCTCTCTTGAAGGAACCACTTGGCTGGCTTTTTAAAAATGTAATTAAATCATCACCAAAACGCTTAGGTAAGGCTTAAATGTGGAGAAAAACAGTTCTTATAGAATAAACGGGACAAGAAAGGGGGGATTCAGAAAGGTAAGAAGTACAGGTCATGTCCTGTGTGGGCAGCTGTCCAAATTTTCCCCTACAGTGTTAGCTATTTATAAACACAAAATGTGTCAGGTGATTTTTTTTCCATATGCAGATAAATTCTGCCTCTTCCTTTTAACCTAGACACCATAAAAGTCATATTTACCATTAGAATATATATAAAATACTTTCTGTATTATAGTGCTTAAACCCCCTTTTTCATGGACACCTGGGGTGGCTCAGGCAGTTAAACCCCCTTTCTCTGTAGTTTGTGGGTTTTTTCTTTTTTCTTTTTTTTCTTTATTGGTTCTTCAAGAATGTTTTTTTCTCTTGTGAGAAAAATGTATGTCTTATTTTCTGGGAGCATGTGACATAACAGCTGTAAATTAAAAGTTCTTTAAATATCTCATACTTTAGATATGAGGCTGAAGAGTTGCTCCACATTCATACAGTTTGAATCTTTGTATTAGAAAAGGAAGAAAAACAATGGAAGTGAACCCAAAGTAAGTGGTATTCTATCAGCAATCTGCAATGGACTGGTTCTAAAGGCAAATAATCCGACTTCACCAGCCACAGTAGTTTAAGGAAAAGCAATAGCCCTGTGATTTCGTGTGAGTGAGCCCTTGGGAGGGTGCTTGGTTTGGGTTTTAGGGCTGAGGTTGGTGGTTAAGGGGGGAGAGAGTGATAGATACTAGGACTTCACTTCTTTCGTTGCCATAATTCTACCTGGCTGTGAACAGATGATAAGCTATGCCACCTGTCTTTGTTTCTCTCACCACTTTATTCTCTTCATCTACTTTGTTTTGTGTTTGTTTTTTTGTGGCTTTGCTTGTTTTTTTTTTTTTAAGATTTATTTATTTAGGGTGCCTGGGTGGCTTAGTCATTAAGCATCTGCCTTGGGCTCAGGTCATGATCCCAGAGCGCTGGGACCAAACCCCACATCGGTCTCCCTGCTCTGCTGGCAGCCTGCTTCTCCCTCTCCCACTCCCCCTGCTTGTGTTCTCTCTCCTGCTGTCTCTCTGTCAAATAAATAAATAAAATCTTTTAAAAATTTTTATTTATTTATTTATTTATTTATTTATTTATTTATTTATTTATTTATTAGAGAGAGAGAATGAGCACAAGTGGGAGGGGCAAAGGGAGAAGGATAGAGAATTTCAAGCTGACTCTGTGCTGAGCACTGAGCCAGACCTGGGGCTCGATCTCACAACCCTGAGATCAGGACCTGAGCTGAAACCAAGAGTCGGAGGCTCAACTGATTGTGCCCCCCAGATGCCCCTGTTTGTGTCGTTTTTGTTGTTGTTTTTCTCTTGGCTGTCTTCTCTCTGTACCCCCAGCCAGCACCAAGCTGAGTCGAATGGTCATGCAAGGAGAATCATTGCTAGAACTGTAAAACTAGGGACATGTTAATCCCCGACCTGGGCTTCTCCAGGCTCTCAGCAAGCCTGTGACAAGACCGCATCTTCTAGTGTTCCCTCTCTGTCCCACCAGTCATTCCACGTTACTCATCACTCCCTTGGATTCAGTATTTTATGTTAGTCTGTGGTAGAATCAGCCCTTGTTGTAATTCATAGTAACCATAGCTTCCCTTTGCCCCTCTGGCTCAATGTATTATGAAACCGGCCATTCATACTATTTTAGAAGTGTTTCTCAAAATATGTTTCAAGGGCCACCTGCGTTAGAATCTTCTGGGGTGTTTGTGAGAAAGATTGGTATCAAAACTCTATCATAGACCCAGTGAATCAGAATCTCTTTTTCTGACCTTAGGATTTTAAGGTTAACATTAATTCTGGGGCTTAATCCAGATCAGCACTTTATTTTTAAAATAAAAAGTTTTAACTTTTTAAAAATAAATAAATAAAAATAAAATAATAAAAATAAATAAATAATGAGACTTTTTCATTTTTAAAATAAAATTTTAAAAATCAATTTATTTTTAAAATAAAGTTTTATTTTTAAAAAGGTAACTTTTTATTTTTATGTTTTTTAATTATTTATTTGAGAAAGAGAGCACATGTGTGAGCATGACCTGGGAGGGGGGGCAGGGAGGTACAGAGGGAGATGGGGAGGGAGAAGCAGACTCGTCACTGAACAGGGAGCCCAGTCCATCATGGGGCTGGATCCCAGCACCCTGAGATCATGACCTGAGCGAAAGGCAGACATTTAATGGATGGAGCCACCCAGGCGCCCTTAGGGCAGCTTTTTAAAAATCAGAATGCATGGATACCAGCTAGTTTGTAATTTGAACAGTCGAGTGTGATTCTAGCATGTAGCCCGTGTGAACAACTGGAAAATGAGCTGTAGAAATCGGAAGGATGGGAAGGAGGTTGGTTTGACAGAGAAGCATTACTTTAATGCATTCATCAAAGTCCAGGGATTATGCCTCATTTATAAAAAAAAGTGGGGGTGACTGGGTGGCTCAGTGGGTTAAAGCCTCTGCCTGCGGCTCAGGTCATAATCTCAGGGTCCTGGGATCGAGCCCCGCATCGGGCTCTCTGCTCAGCAGGGAGCCTGCTTCCCCCTCTCTCTCTGCCTGCCTCTCTGCCTACTTGTGAACTCTCTCTCTGTGTCAAATAAATAAATAAAATCTATAAAAAATAAATAAGTAAGTAAGTAAATAAATAAATAAATTCAGAAAATGGATCTTTCTCTCAAGTGCGCAGTCACATTAACCAAGCTTATAGAGACCGAGCTATAAATAGGGATGCCATTTTTAGAATTATCAGTCACTGGGACCTGCATGACCAGGGCAATCTTGTACTCTAGACAAGAAAGAGGAAAGAAAAATTATCATCATAAGTTTACTCCTTGAATCTGCTGTCAGAACAAAGAAAATTAGTTGAATAAAAGTGGTAAAAATACTAAAAAAATACGGTGTGTCAAGAAATCTCCTAAATATTTCATGTGTGCAATTTCATATGATTACTTTCAATAGCCCTTTCAGTGGTATTATTAGCTCTCTGTTCTAGACGAGAAAGACAGGGGGAAAGACGCTACATAACTTGCTCAATAGCGCAGAGCTACCAAGTGCGAGAGCTGAAATTCCTAGGCTCTGTGACTAAGTTATGTGAAAAAGAAAGAAATGACCAGATACCTCTAGGGTTGCTTAGCCTTTGCCATCTTGGTAGGCAATCAAGTGGGGGGCAGAATGGCTTCCAGTTGGTGGAGAAGAAAGGAACATGCAAACCTCTATTTGTATGGATAGAATGCTTTCAAGTCATGAGTCATGAGATGAGCAGCTCCTGGGTGGGTGAGGAGTAATGTCTTTGTCAGACCTTGTGGTTTTCTTTAACTGACCTCTCTATATTTGTGATTAAGTGACAGGTCTGCATAATCAGGTTCTACTCTCAAATTGCCTTTTTTAAAAGATGCATCGCAGCCATATAGAAATAGCTAGCCATAAATATTAATAAGTAGTAATATAGGCATGTTTAAATATAGTAGACAAGTTTGCATGTATCAGCCTCGTGGGTGTCCCCAAGTCCTGAGGTAACCTTGTCTCAGAAAATATGAGTGAAATTGGCTAGAATTTCCACTTGCTCCAACTCAAGCCTATTTCCTCTTCTTCTGGGAGATTTTCATGGAGCTTACAGTTCCCCTGTGTCTCTGAGTGTCTGCATCTGTTGAGTTCCCAGTCACCACTCAGGGTTTTGTCTCCTAAGAACAATGCCAGCTTGCAGAGGGGGTCACCCTGCTGATGCCGCCCTTGATCCTTGACTCCCCAGAGTATCCCTGGCTCCAGGCTATGTGTTTAGCAGATTTTGTTGTAGGACTCAGACCATAGAGTTGAGTAGTGGGACATAAATATTGGATACCCCTTGAATTAAAACTTCCCCAACCATTTCTGGGGGAAAAAAAAGTCATAGTTTGTGTTTTTAACTTACACTCCAGCCTCTCACCCGGTGAAAAATGGGGTTATTTCTAAGTGCACGTATTCATTTCAAAGTGGCAGGTGCACACTAGTAAATCATATTTGTGGCTCTCTATTTTCCCCAGTTTATCTGCTAGGAACTATCCATCAGATTCTTGGCTGCTATTGAAATGTAACCATTACTCCCGACAGGAAAAGCGAATGGCCCTCTCATCTATGAAACGAATGTCTGCCACCAGCGGTCCCTGAAAACACCTCGGCACATACAAATGTTGGTGAATCCCGCAGACAGATAGCACTGCCCTGTATGGACTTAGGACTAACACTTTGAGACCATTTTAAGTCAGAGCGCAAGCCTAACTCCACACTGGGGGTGGTGTGACTGTTTACTGAAAGCTAGTGTTGACAAGTATAATCTGCCAGAGGGGAAGCTTTAGGGCTCTAGGTAAGGAAAACATGGTATATCCTTGAGTGGACACCTCTCAAAAGCAAAACTAAAACAGTTCTTTTCAGTCGTGGAGATGACTAGTATCCATGCTTAAATAAACATCTTTTGCATCTTACAGGTTATGGTTGACCTGATTTTGCGTATATGTTGAAATTTTCCACTGTGATGAAAAGTAACCACGTCATTAGGGGACATAAGCTAGCAAACCAACATAGAAGAAGGGTATTTGTTTCACTTAAGATGAGACCACTGCTCTACAGTCAATGACATTTACTTTTGTAATTTAATGATTCATGGAAAACTTCAGAAGTTGCTTAGGATTGGTGGCAAAAGTGACAACCACATAGTTTTGGATTGTCTATGCCCTTAGACAGACATAGCTCTTAGAGCTCAGCTTATATCCTAGAAGACTTTTGCCTCATATCTCTTACAACTGCCAAAATATCTATTATTGTGGGCTCGACCTGTTATACCAATCTCCACGTCCATGATTCCAGAAAACACTGGAGGAGACAGATGCAAACTCAGAAGATAAATACAAAGCTTAACGACAAATATATGCTAATAGTAAATGTGACATCAAATTGTTGCAAAACTTACAATTTTATATGATCAAAGTCTGTGTCAGTCTTTACTTAGTGATAGACTAGGAGGAAAATGCCACAGATCTCAGATGCAAAAGTTGTATCTTCCTGCTCTCATCGTTTTCTTTAGCAATACCTGAAATGTTACTGTGAGTCTACCAGGGGCTGAGCTGACAACTAGATGATTTGCTCTAAGTTCTTCTTAGAGAGTCTATCAGCCTGTTACAAGGGGACATCCCAGCTACTTAGGTAACTTGGGCTGGGACCGGAGGAGGGTGAAGCTGGAACACAAAGCCTGGGGCAGAGGCTCCACCCCCTTTGTCCTCAGGGAGCTTACATTCTACCTGGGAGATGCTTAAGAAGTTAAGAAGAGAAACAATCAGTGGAACAACATGATATAAAGAGAGGTAAATTTGTTGTGTTGTGTGAAATGAGAAATTGGAGAAAGCATGTAGAAATTCTGAGAAGCGGGAAGGTTATCGGGAAGTATGTGACAATTCTCGGTGCCTTTCTGCAGTTAGAGATCCACTTTGCATGAACAAGTGGGTATCACCATTGCCCACTGCCTGCAGCCCACCTCAGATGCCCGCAAGGCAAACCTCAACAGGCCTCCCACATTGCTAGACTCACGTGCAGTGGAAGGGGACATGTAGGAATACAAAGATAGTAGACATAAGGATCCAGGCTCCGCTGCAAGAGTTCATGCATTGTGCTTAACCTTTGTTTCTGTAAAGGAAGTAGGAAAGAGGAAAGAATAATATTTTTTAAAATTATTATTATGTTCAGTTAGACACTGTATAGTACATAGTTTTTGATGTAGTGTTCAATGATTCATTAGTTATGTATAATACCCAGTGCTCATCACAGCATGTGCCCTCCTCAATACCCATCACCCTGTTACCCCCTCCCTTCTGAGACCCTCAGTTCATTTCCCAGGGTCCAAAGTCTCTCATTGTTCATCTCCCTCTCTGATTTCTCCACCTTTGGGTTTCCCTCCCTTCCCCTATGATCCTCTGTGCTATTGCTTATGTTCCACATGTGAGCGAAACCATATGATAATTGTCTTTCTCTGCTTGACTTATCTCATTCAGCATAATCCCCTCTAGTTCCATTGATGTCGATGCAAATGGTGGGTATTCATCCTTCCTGATGGCTGAGTAATATTCCATTGTGTATATGGACCACATCTTCTTTATCCAAAGAATAATATCCTTAACATGTGTGCAGTGAAATCCAGCTTGCAAAACAATTTTCCCACAATGTTTCTCATTTATTCCTCACACAAATCCTGTGAATTAGTGATTTTTTCACTCCCAATAGGCTCAGAATTGTGATTTGCCAAAGATCATGCAGCTAGTAAACGGTCAAGCAGGAACTTGAATCCTACCTGGGTGCTTCCAAATTCTGAGTTCTTTGTCCACACGACAGTGTTTGAGTTATAACTGCTGACAGGAGAGATTCCCCTGCCAGTAGTGTGCTGGGGGAATAGAGCAAGAACATAAAACCTGGCCTCAGAGATTCTAATTAGTAGGAACTCCCTTCATAGGGGGTATTTAAGGACCTTAAAATGTGTTCTGATCTCTCATAGGATTTTATTAACATAAAGGATCAATTTCCATTTTCATGGAAATCTGTGAGCCTGTGATCTTTGTTCTAATCCCACATCACGTCAGAGAGGAGTTTGGGGGCCAGGATCTCTATGTATCATATTAAATAACATATAGACTGTATACATGACAGTGATTCAAGGTTTTAGCAATCATCAGAATCACCTGAAGGGGTTTTGAAAACAGATTGCTGAAACAGTTTCTGATTTAGTAGATCTGGGGCAAGGGCTGAGAATTTGCATTTTTAACAAGTTCCCGGGTGATGCTGATACTGCTGATCAAGGGACCACACTTTTGAGAGCCACCAATATAACAAGTGAGGCGCACAGTGGACTACACTGATTTTATTAAAAAGCAACTTTTTAAACATAAGGTCTAAGACAGCCTTAGAAAGGAAATGGGGTACCGAAGTGTGGCCAAAGAAGCTATGTTTTAAAAAGTCCATGAAATCACCCTGTGCTGTGCATTGAGAATGTGAAGTGTGGGACTTAGGGGGGTAGCAGTGGTGATCAGGCATTGATTACCCTAGAATACGTACATACTAACTTTGGGGTGTTTGTGCAATAATTCTGCCATTAGAGTAGACTCCCTTCCCCTTTGCTTGATGCCTTTTTAGATTCTTGCTCACGATACCCCAAATAGCTGGCTCCACCTACTCCCATCTACCTGCTTCTACCCTGAGTTCGGCTCTAACCAACTCACTCCCAATGGGTTTTTTTTTCCACATATGTTGCCAGCGGGTTCACTGGCTTTGTTCACCTTCTTAGATGTCAAACTCCATGAAGAAAAGACTCTCTCTGTCTCCGTTTGAATTACTGGTTGGCTAATTCTGATGGTTTCTAATTGTTGTTCAGGAAATCTGGGTTATTGTGCTCCTCCCACTTCAACCTCCTATACAGACCTTTCCTTGAAAAAAACAGAAAACAAAACCAAAACCCAGTACAATATATAAGGACGTTAATTCCTTGGCCAGTTATTTTAAAATTACTTGCACACACGTGCATATAGACACAATAGAAAGTCATTTACTATTCCATAACCATAGTTGTATTTGTGAAATAGGCCTTGTTTTCAATTATATTGCATATTGTCCTTTTTACTATAATGGACTAAATGTGTGTCACCTTTGTTCTCTATTACTTGTGTTTTACTGTTATTACTTGTGTGTGTGTATGTGTGTTTAGGTCTATGTAATTTTACTACATGTGTAGATTTGTGTTACTATAACTACAGTCAAAATAGAGAATATTTCCATCACCACAAGGATCCCTAGTGTTGCCGCACACATTCTCCTTTCTCTCTCTCTCTCTCTCTTTTTTTTAAAAGATTTTATTTATTTATTTGACAGAGAAAGACACAGTGAAAGAACGAACACAAGCAGGGGGAGTGGGAGAGGGAGAAGCAGGCTTCCCGCTGAGCAGGGATCTCAATGCAGGGCTCTATCCCAGGACCCTGGGATCATGACCTGAGCTGGAGGCAAATGCCTAACAACTGAGCCACCGAGACACCCCACTTTCCCCTTTCCAAGGCCATCTCCCTCCCTCCTTCCCCAAACTGCAAATCTGTTCTTCATCTCTTTAATTTTGTCATTGCAAAAATGTCATGTAAATGGAATCGTACTTTATGCAAACTTTTGAAGTTATTTTTTAAAAGAAACTTGGCATAATTTCTTGGAGATTCATCCAAGTTGTTGCATGTATCCATAATTTGCTCTTTGTTATGGCTGAGTACTATTCCTTGGTATGGGTGTACCGCTGTCTGTTTAACCATTCACCTGTCAAAGACATCTGGTTTTTTCCCCCCACTTTTGGGTTATTACAAATAAATATGCTATGAGTGTCCATGTATAGATGTGTATATAAATGTAAGTTTTCATTTCTCTAGAGTAAATGTCCAAGAATGTAATTGCTAGGTGTTTAGTTTTGTAAGAAACTACCCCACTGTTTTCTAGAATGGATTTTATGTTCTTACCAACATTTCAAGACAAGTTTCTCTGTCTCCTCACCAGCATTTGGCATTATCCTTATGTTTTATTTTAGCCTTTCTGATAGACTTGTAGGGTTTTTATCTCATTGTGGTTTTAAATTGCATTTCCTGGATGACCAACGATGCTGAATATCTCTCCATATGCCTATTTGCCATCTGCATACCCTCTTTGGTGAAATGTCTCTTCATGTCTTTTGCCCATTTTCTAGTTGTTTTTTAATTTACTGTTAAGTTTTGAGAGTTCTGTATTCTGTCTGTGTCTTGGATATGTGGCTTGCACATATTTCCCTTTCATCTGAAGTTTGAACTGTCAAGTTCTTTTTTTTTTTTTTAAGATTTTATGTATTTATTTGACAGAGGGAGAGAGATCATAAGTAGGCAGAGAGGCAGGCAGAGAGAGAGGGGGAAGCAGGCTCCCTGCTGAGCAGAGAGCCCGATGCGGGGCTCGATCCCAGGACCCTGAGATCATGACCTGAGCTGAAAGCAGAAGCTTTAACCCACTGAGCCACTCAGGCGCCCCTAAACTGTCAAGTTCTTAACTGGCAATTTCATGGAACACACAGTTTTAATTTTGATAAGGTCCACTTTCTCAATATTTCTTTTTATGGACTGTCCTTTTGGTATCAAGTTTAAGAACTTTTTGCCTAGCCCAAGATCCTAAAGATTTTTTCCTAAAAGTTTTGAATTGTACATTGTACTTTTAATTCCATGATGCTTTTTGAGTTCATTTTTGTGTAACATGGTTCGATTGAGGTGCTTGTTTTTGCCTATGAATGTCCAATTACTTCAGCAAATATGCTTTCAATTTTGACATATATATATTTTTTAATATAAAAAGCATTATTGGGAGAGGCTACCGTATGTGAGGCACCATTAGGCAGTAACGATGGTGAAATTCACAGACTATGGATCCTGAATGATCTTGTAATTGGGGATGTACATATACAAATACTTTCAAAATTTTAGATCCAATTATAAGACAAAGGAAAAGGACTTGAGGGATACAGGAGAATGCAGGTAGAATAAATGTAAGCTATTGGTGTAGCTTAAATGAGAGAGAATTAAAGCAGGAATATAAAGACAGAAGGCAGATAAGAGATATTTATGAGGAACATTTATCAGAGTCCAACAGAAGGTGGTTTTGGGGAGGAGAAGGTGTTAAAGATTGCCTATGTGGATGGGGGATTGTACAAAAAGAGGGGAAAGTGGAGCAGGTTTTGATGGACGAAATGAATTGGTTTTAAACTTCTTGAGTTTGAGGTGGCCATTAAACATTTAAGTGAAACCATCCTGGTTACAGTTTTCACATATGAAAGTAAGTTTGTGAATTAATTTCATGGTAAGCAACTTTTGAAAATTGCCAAAAGTTATATAGAGTTAAGATGCCATAAATTTAAGTTGTGCTGTTTTAAGTCAAACACAGAAATCATAGAATTGTGTAAAGGAAACATTATGTTTAATGGAAAGGCTGAGGGCCTTGGTGCATTTTAGGCTAGAATCAGAAAAGAGTGGTTCTGACTAAAAACTGTTTGCTCATAAAGTTTTGTGTTTTGTAAAATGAGTCTAATCTAGGAAATGGGTGTTTTCATAAGCCTGGAGGTTACAGGATTACAGTGAGGATCAAACAAGATGGCAAGCCTAAAGTGCTTTATCCATAATGAAGATCTGACCTGTGTTAGTTCCTTTTCTCCTAACAAGTATTTTTGAGCTCATTTAGAATGTTTTCCAAACTATTTTTATGAAGGGGAACTCTTTTCTGAAATGAAGTCTTATACAGACCTAGAAAATGGATCAAAGCAACGCTGTCTCCACTTTATCCAAGCTCTCGATTGCAACAACCATGTGGGAACATCGGGCTCTTTGAAAATCACCAATATAGTAATATCCTGAATTTAAAGATGAGAAGGCAGATCTGAAAAGGTAATTTTGCAAGTCATGTGATGAAAGCAGACACTAATGTAGTCTCCACTTACCAGCTTCTGATTCCAGAGACTTCCCAAAATGCTGTAGTAACCGACTCAAACCGTCTGCAAAGTGAGCCTCTTTTAAAGAGGCTTGCTTGGATGTATCTAAAGAAATGGGCTTTGTATACCCACTTTATATGAGACATGACCATGATGTTCTTCTGTCCTCTCTCAATACCTAGTTTTGGCAAACATTTCCTATCTTCCAGGGCTTAGAAAATGTGTCCTTGGGCAGTGTTTTCAGACATGGAGTAACCCAGGGAACATTTTTTTTTTAAAGATTTTATTTATTTATTTGACAGAGAGAGAGAGATACCACAAGTAGGCAGAGGCAGGCAGAGAGAGAGGGGGAAGCAGGCTCCCTGCTGAGCAGAGAGCCCAATGCGGGCTCCATCCAAGGACACTGAGATCATGACCTGAGCCGAAGGCAGAGGCTTTAACCCACTGAGCCACCCAGGCGCCCCACCCAGGGAACATTTTTAAATTGTATATTCTGACACTTAATCCTGGAAGATTTTGAGTCACAGGGTCTGAAGTGGATCTTTAGAATCTCTTTTTTTGAAGCTTCCCACGTGAGGCTGGAATTTGGGGACCACTGCTCTGTGGACCCCTGGCGTGGCCAATGCTGTTGTTCCCTTGGCATTTCTAGATGATTTTTTTTTTTTTTTTTTGCTTTCAAGCACTTAATGACATTGCTCATTCTCTCTAGTTCAGAACCCGAACATGGTCTGCCCTCCCTGAGTCAGCCCATTCCCATTCATCCAGCCTTTTCCTTGAGGAACAGCTCACAGGCAAAAAATGGCACCAGCTTGGCAGTAAGAAAACGACAATCCAAAAGCCGTCACTTTTTGAGCATTCGCTATGTGACAGATGAGTTTCTAGTGTTTTTTCTGTATTTTCTGATGACAGAAGTCTGACCTTTAGACTTTGATTTACAACTGCCTACTCAGTATTTCCAACAGAACTCTTGATGACTCCCTTCCCTGATAGATGCTCCTATCCCAGTCTTTCCTCGGTATCTCCCCAGCAGTCAGCCAGTTGCTCCTGCCGGGAGCTATTCTTGCCTCCCATTTCCCCTTACAGACCATTAACCAATCCAGCAGTAAATTCCGTCAGCCATGCCCTCCAAATCTACCCCAATCTAAGCGCTTCTGCCCTGCCCCACCAGACCCATTCAATCTAAATCTCTATTGTTTCTTGTCTCTATTATGATAGTAGCTGGGCGACTGGGCTACTTTTGCTTCCTATGACTGGTGCTTCAGAGGTGAAGCAAGAGTAATCACATAAAAGTGAAAATCAGAGATGTCATTCATTCACGGACCTAAAATCTTCAGTTACTTCCTATCACACTTAAACACCGGTGTCCTTACCAAACATTACCTGTACGTTCTACATGGTCTGGCTTCGTCTATCTCCCCCACATTCTTCTCAATCACTCTATTCCTTGTCCCTCTTATCTTTACTTCACTACCGCTCCCTAAATATGCCCGGCATCTGCCCACCTCAGGGCCTTTACACTTGCTATCCCCCCCTGCCTGGACCCTGCTTGCCCCAGAGCTTCCCATGGCTCCCTCTCTCATTTCACACCGATCTCTGTGTAAATAACATTCTTGGTCAGGCCTTCCCGGCACGGTCTTCCTAAAATAGCTCTCCTGCCTCTCTATTCCCTTTCCCACTTCACTTTTCTTCATAGCTTTTATGGCTACCTAACATTTTGGCATACATTTCTTTGGTTCGTTGTTTTTCTGTTAAGCTCCATGAGGGAAGGGATTTCCGTCTGTCTCTTGTTCACCTTTATATCCCTGGCACTTGGCACATAGTCAGGGCTTATAAAGTACTTGCTGAATGAATGAATGAAGTACTTGCTGAATGAATGAATGAATGAACGAATGAAAGAACGAATGAGTAAATACAGCTGTTGTTACCCTCTGGGTTCTCCTGTGGCAGTGCCTTTGATTCTTATCCCTCAGATGCACAAGGAATTCCTATAAACTTCAATGACATATGTCCTGATCTCTTTATCATTTGACTCATGATCTTGTTTGCATTTGTTACTGCTCTTTAATATTTATTAAGAACCAAGTCATTCCTAGAACAGTCCTTAAAATACTTTACTGTTATCCCTGAACCTAAAGCCACTAGGCTTTGCCTCCTCCCCTTTGCTTCAGCACTTTCAGATTTAGGGAGCTATAAAGAGGACATGCTATGTTGGGTCCTCAGTGTCCCCACAGACAGGAAAATACTCCACACGCATTTACTTCCTCTCCTCGACCTTTATAGAACCATGTGAATGAGTGAGATGGACAGTAAAAACAGATGGGTGATTTCCTTCCCCTTTCGTGCACGGCTCCCTTGTCCACTATGAGCCATTTGCTACAGAAGTCTTGCATGTGTTCTATGTTCACTGATGCCTTAAATACTAGTATAGCTCTGCCTTCTTTTTATTCACACTCGGAGCATTTGTTTTATGACACATGAGAGCCAACAAGAGTGGTCAAGTGCAAACAGACCCATACGCAGGTTGGGTGGGAAGGGTTCCTTGCGGGAAGCCAGCTCTCCCCACAGTGCACCCACACACAGGCCCGGGGAAGGCTGGCAGCCTCGCTGAACTAGAGTGGGCCAGCTTGCCAGTGGGCACCTTGCTCTCAGAGCAGATGGGCCCGAGCAGAGGAAGGCAGCAGAGCACGCGTGTCCCTTCCGGCCACGTGCGTATTTACCGGGTGTGTCTTTTATTTACAGGAGACAAATTCTTGAACCGAAAGGCCAACCTTACAAAATAAGAGTCAGGAAGGATGAGCTCTCAGCCTTAATTAAAACTCGTGAGAAAAGAAATCAACGTTTTGATCACATTTACTAAAGCTTATACATTAACTTGTTACAGACACTCCTTCCCCAAATCACTCATCACTGACTGGGAGGCTCCAGCAGTTTTTCACTTGCAAACTCACTAGGTAGCTTAATCTTTTCTCAAAAAAAAAAAAAAAAAAAAAAGACCAGAGATGTAAGGGGAATCACTGCATGTGAGGAAATTAATTTTACCAGCATAATTTAATTTATCTAAAAATACTTTTAGAATTATTTTCTAAAACTATTTTTCTCTTTTTAGTTGTCCCATGTTAATAAAACATTCCTTTTCCGGCTCACTTCCTAAGATGCCTAGAAGGTATTAGGACTTAAGTTGGAGCATAAGCAAAAATATTTACATGTTGAAAGTCTTCTTTAAGAAGACTGTGGAATGGGAGCACCTGGGTGGCTCAGTTGATTAAGCGACTGCCTTCAGCCCAGGTCATGATCCCGGAGACCTGGGATCGAGTCCCACATCAGGCTCCCAGCTCCACGGGGAGTCTGCTTCTCCCTCTGACCTTCTCCCCTCTCATGCTCTCTCTCGTGCTCTCTCTCTCTCTCAAATAAATAAATAAAATCTTTAAAAAAAAAAAAAAAGAAGACTGTGGAATGTCCCCTTTGCCCCAGTGGAAAACTTGAAAGAGAGAGGAATAATTGTGATTACTAAAAATATATGAATCACCTTAGATAATCTATCAACATTGTATCCATTCAAATAGAAGACAAAAGCAAAACGAAAAACAAAACTAGGTCTCTCACAGACCCTACTTATTATTCATGGATATATTAAAATACTATTTCACGTTTTCTTAGCACCTTAGTGGAAGTCCCACATATTTTCACACATATTATCTTGCTTGAGCCTCACAATTACCTTGTGAGGTAAGGAAAACCTGTTGGTCTCACTCTACCATTGAGGACACTGAGGACTGTGGAGGTATAGTCAAGCTAGTTCAAACTTCAAGATCGTTTGTCTTCCGTGATTTTGAACTTAAGTTTGGAGGCTGTTACGTAATGAGAAGTTATCTAGCGATGGCTTCTAAATGATCACAGTCTTTGTAATCTTGCTTTCTACTTTTGATTTCATTAATGAAATCGGCCAGTGGAGACGGAAGAACTCGCATGTTTCAAGTGTCTTGGCCCCTTCCTGCAAAACTGCCTTTGACAGCCGCTGGTTGACTTTCACTGATGTTTTTGACAACAGTCGAGTCTTCCAGAGCTTTAGTAGGTTCCTGAGTTGCCTAGCATGTGTTGAATTTTTGAATAATCATGCCGATGGTTGTGATCTTTGCTTTGCTCTATTCTCCATCATTTTTTCTTGCAGATATTAAAACAGTGTCACTGCTCTAGGGAACTGTGGGTTGAGCCATATGGTGCTCTTGTTGTTTTATAAACTCACATGGTGGCCTTTCTCCAAAATAAAAGCACTAAGTAGAACTCTGGAGTAAATTGCTGTGCTCTGTGGATTCATTGTATGAAAATATGCTTGGAAAAAAATTTTAATTTTATACTACTGTGCCTACTTTGAGATTTCCATCCCCCCACAACTGGAAATTCTATGTTTATTTTGACATGCTACAAACAACATGCCATGATTACTGTTTACATATACCATTAAAGCTTATGGGGGCGCCTGGGTGGCTCAGTTGGTTAAGCAACTGCCTTCAGCTCAGGTCATGATCCCGGAGTCCTGGGATCGAGTCCCACGTCAGGCTCCCAGCTCCACGGGGAGTCTGCTTCTCCCTCTGACCTTCTCCCCTGTCATGCTCTCTCTCACTGTCTCTATCTCAAATAAATAAATAAAATCTTTAAAAAATAAATAAATAAAGGTTATGGACTTTTTGCTTCTAGACCTGAAACTGATAATGCCATTTTCCGGTCTTGAGAACCAATCAAAAATCTTTGAAAGTCAGCTCACTTAAAGAAACCCAGAAAACCACTTTCCGCATGAAGCTTCAAATATCATGTGACTCCTATTATAAATAGCCTGTTTGAAGAGATAGCAGTAAGTTAAATTACAAACTGTTTTCCAAGTAATTGATATCCATTCCTGGATTTGGACAGAACGAAATTATAATTTTTTTTTATGGTGGCTGGTGCTCCGATATGCAAAGATACAGTGCCCTTCCTCTTGTCAGGGGCTTGCAGAAAAATTATAGTTTTTAAGATGTTGCAGAGACATAAAGGATTTTCTCCAAGGTTTATACGTTTCTCAGAATGTAAAAGAAAAAGTATTCCAGAAAGCCGTGATGGCCGGGCCGTATGTGTCTGATCGAGGACTCGACGTAATCACTGTGCCGAGAGCCTAGCACTCAAGAACAAGTGAGTCCGGGGCACACGGAACTGGACCTATTCGATGAATTGTAGATTGGAATGGGTGACAGCTAAATTTCTAAAACCCACTAATTCCCTAATTCACCCTTGAGGTCATACAAAGGGGGGATAATTAAATTCAACATGTACTCAAGGTGACAAATTTTAAAAAGAAATCAGATCTGATGCCCACTTTGTGGTGCATGTGGAAGCAAATATTCTTAGGAGAACGGAGATGGAGTTCCTTGTTGCTTGATCCTCAAAGTCTGTGTGACTCTCCAAAGAACAATGAGCCAAGTGGAGATACCTAAGTGTTCTGCTCCCTAAGGCTTCAGGCATCCAGGGGTGCAGCCTCACCTAGAGCATCAGCTCCTGCCCTCCCACTCCAGACCCCAAGTCTGATGAACAGCCTGGCAGAGATTTGTCCTATCTCCACTGTCATTCCTTTCTCTTCTGATCGCTCTTCCTCTCTCCCCCTTTCTCCTTCTCCTTCGGCTTTCGGTCATTTCTTCAGCTTCAGTTCTGCCTTTTGCCCCCTGCTGCTCTTGCAAGCAACTCCCGTCTGACTCCCAGAGGTCATCAATACCTACCTGAGGCTTTTTTGAGTGTTACTCCCTTATTCCTACTGGAGGGAATGTTTAGACTTTGGAATCATGAGTTTTGAAAAAACCATCGTAAGACCAGTGGTTCTTCTTTGTCCTTCAGACCTTTTGTTAAAGGAAAACATAATTAGCAATCATATTGTTCCATACTGTTTTGTTCCGTTATTCAGAGAAAAGCACTCCTTTGACACGCCGTAGTAGAATTAGAAATAAATAATCCATCAACAGATCTAGAGAGAGCCAATAGGTTTTAGCAGAAACCAAAGAGAGTGAGATATATAATCATTCTTATGGGATTATATTTGGACATATTGAAAGCAAATAGGCAATAGATGGACAAGCAAGGTTCTTCCAGGAATTTTAAAGGATCCATGCATCTGTCTTATTCATGCATTGACCCTTCCTGTGAATAAGTTAATACCACTTCCACGTCACAATACTGAAGCTAGACTCTAGTTCCTGTGGAATAGTCCAGTGCCCTTTCGGGTAGGTTTCTGGGTGTGGGGATTATAATAGTTGGCACTTACTTGAATTCAGCACTCCTTTGCAACGTTAAGCCATGCTCTTTAGAAGCATGCTTGCTAGTACAAAAATAGAGTTGGCGATTACAGGATTAAAGAACATGGCCACACGCGTTCCTGTTAGAAACCAAAGATCCTTCATTACCTGGCTTTTTACTGTTAGGATCTTGAGAGATTAGCAGTTTTTCATAAAATTGTGTTTCCTACAAAGGAAGCCGGGGACTTAAAAATAAATAGTTGCGATTTAATGGCCTTTGTCTTTTGTCTTCTTGAATATGCAACCCTTCCACTCTTTAGGCTACAAGTGATTCATTCAAAAAAACAATGACTATAAAACACTCTTAGATGGTAGTACATTGTCAAGGTTAGGAGCAGGGACTATAGACCCACATAGACAGAGCTCAGTCCTAATGTCTAACTCTTCACTGTTTGTGTGCTCTTGGGAAATTTGCTTCAAAATTTTCACTTGTGAAAATGAGGACCATAATGGTACGTACCTCATAAGATTGTGGTGGGTACATGTATGCTGAGTGCAAAGCACTTAGAATAGCACCTGGCGTGTTCTACCAGTATTAACTATTATTATTACAATTAACCAGTAAAAGAAGACTGCTCTATTCCTTTATTTAAATCATCACAAAAAAAGTCATCACAGAGGGGTGTGTGGGTGGCTCAGTTGATTAGGCATCCGACTCTAACTTTAGCTCAGGTCATAATCTCAGGGCTGTGAGATCCAGCCCTGTGTTGGGCTCGTCCTTGGCATGGAGCCTGCTTGAGATTCTATCTCTCCCTCTCTCTCTGCCCCCCCACCAGCTCAAGTGCCCACATGCTCTCTGTCTCTCTAAAAAAAAATCATCAGAGAAATATTTAATAGAAGAATATGTAAAATTGTAATTTTGTGGAACTATATTTCAGAGTTGACTCAGTACTATGCAAACAATATTTGACTATCCCCAGCATATGAAGTTGACCCTTCTGTTTATTTCAGGATGCACAGTTTGTATTTTTGCCCATTCCTGGAATTTTTGCTGTATTTCTCTATGAACAAGAGAAGAGAAACCAAACCATTTCTATAGAAGTTGTTTCTTTTTTTCATGCTACTTTATTGTTTAAGGTTGAAATACATTGTTTTGCAAGCATATGTGGCTTTCATCTGCAAGGGGCACCAGGATGATCTGTTGGCCCCACCAAAAAGGAACAGACAGTGAAATTTCTGGCAGAATTTCATGGAATACTCTGCATACTTCTGCTGTTTTTCTCAGCCTTACGCCTTTTAAAGGATTTGGCCACCACTTTTTTTCCATTCCATTCTCTCTCGACACTGGTCCTTTCTGTCACCCCTCCCCTAATTGTGAACCCCTTAGATACCTGCGAGCAGGGAAACGTGGTGGGGATGTGTGTGTGCCTCTTGCCAGACTCAGATATAGTAGATAAGTTCTTTCTGCTAAGACTGATTACACAGAACTCAAAAGGTCATTTAGTCAGACTCTTTTTGTAAAATAGTACTTCCCACAAACCAAGGAGAATTGTCTACTCATCAAGAAATAGATTTCTTATCTTTCTTTCGTCTTGTACAAAAGAGTATTTTTAGGGATTCACCCAATGCTGCCAACAGTTAATAAAGAAGGGCATTTTAATAGTAGACATTCTAGACACAGACAGAAACCTCAGTGTAAAAAAGACAGTGTTTCATTTTGTTTTTATCCAAGGCCCTGTGCTTCCTACAAAAAAGGTGAAATCATTTAAGTGGCAAAACAAGTCTATATTTAGAATGAAGACACATTGTTACTAGTTTCATTTCTCCCATTTCATGACTCCTATATTTGATCTATCATTTTTGAAGCTATTTTTACTCTACAAAACAAAAATAAGTGCCTGGGAAAGTAATTCTGTAGAATCAAATGCCTCATACAAGGTTAAAGAAAATCACTGGTAAGACAGAGATTGGAACCCCCAAGTTTTAGTTATTAAACTGTGACTTAAACCACAAAACCATAATAAAGAACTCCATATACTGCAGTTAAACAAAATTCCAAGCTTAGCTTGAGTCTGTGTCAAGCTCAACAAAGTCATGAGTTTGGGGAATTACTCTGGGAATTCCTTTTTGAGGTTAGTTTAGACAGCTGTTGTCCCATGAAAGTGCTTTTATATGCACGTTAGCAGAGGATTTGTAAGATGAGTGTTCTCTTTTTAGAGTACTCAAGAATGTTAATATACCAGCTATTGTGATTGATTCTTTATTTAATTCTATTTTTTATTTCCTCTTTTAAAGAATCTCCATGCCTATGTCTTAAAAACCCATATGTTTCTAATACGTGGTTGCTATGAAAGCATGCCCTTGAAACCTGTATTTCCTGTACAACTATTATGTGTTGAACAAGACCTTGGAATTAGAAAATCCACTGAGTTCAGAGAACCTCTGCCAAATCCATTAGAATCGATTGTCAGAGTTACTTGGAACTGAAGAAGAGCATTAGCTTCATAGCTTGGAGTTCATCCCATTTAAAATTTAAAAATGTTTAAAAGATTTAATTTATTTATTTGAGAGAGAGAGAGGCAGAAAGAGAGAGAAAAGAAACATAAGTCGGGGGTGGGTAGTGGAGGAAGGAGAAGCAGACTACTCACTGAGCAGGGAACCCCGGTGCGGGCTTCATCCCAGGACCCTGAGATCATGGCCTGAGCCAAAGGCAGACGCTTAACTGAGAGAGCCACCCAGGCACCCCTCCACTTAAAATTTTAGAATTTTAAAATCAATACAGCCAAACCAGCTGTCAGTGCCTACTCCAAACAGATGAATAGTCATGGGATATTCATAGCAACTCATACAACAAGGTGTGGCTACAGAATAGAATGTGAGAGTTGGACTAAAAACAAAAGGAACACCAAATATATTCATATATTCTTCTTGATTTAAATACAACTAAGTACATGATTATTTAGACTCTGGGTCACTGAAAGAGTTTTAGGTTGAATGCTTTTCTGAAAGAAAAGCAGAACCCAGAACTAATGCATTGGCGCCATGTTCCATAATGAGATCAGTCTCACAGGGTGCAGGACCTGCTAAGTTATCTAGAAAAAATCTCTCTCCATCATCAGGCTGTATTGGGTCCCTTAACCACCAGTTATGTAAGTGCTTCCGTATTTTAAACATGAGCCTATATTTTCTTTGAAAAGGTAGGAAATAGGGAGATATTGGGACCCAAACTGATGGTTGAAAGTTTAGAGTCATTTTATTTTATTTTTTTTCTCCCCAAATATGTTTATTTTAATTTTTCAGTGTTACAAGATTGATTGTTCATGCACCACACCCAGTGCTCTATGCAATACGTGCCCTTCTTGATACCCACCACCAGGCTCGCCCACCCTCCCCACCCCCTCCCCTCCAAAACCTTCAGTTTGTTGCTCAGAGTCCACAGTCTCTCCGGGTTCATCACCCCCTCCGATTTCCCCCCATTCATCCTTCCCTTCCTTCTCACAATGCCCTCCATGATTTTCTTTATACTCCACACGTAAGTGAGACCATATTTCATAGATACAAGTTTTTTTCTCTTCCTT
>CM052808.1:46019345-46035028 GCA_028533885.1 Nasua narica
CCTGGATCGTGGGCGATATATCCAGCTATACATCCTCTCATCCACTTCTCATCAAAATGACTAGGAGGAGGAACACCCAACAGAAGAAGAACCCAGAGACTACACCCTCTCCCTCAGAACTATTGGACATGGACATAAACAGTATGTCAGAAAGGGAATTCAGGGTGACAATTATCCAGGCAATGGCTAGGATGGAGAAAAACATTATAGAATCTCTAAGGGCAGAAATGAGATCCAGTATAGCAGAGGTAAGAAGCGCTATTAATGAGATCCAATCCAATCTAAATAGTCTAACAGCTAGAGTTATGGAGACGGAGGATAGAATTAGTGATCTAGAGGATAAAATGGTTGAGATGAAAGGTCAGGAAGAGAGCTGGAATAAACTGCTCAGGAATCTTGAGAACAGACTTAGGGAAATAAATGACGCCATGAAACGTTGCAACGTCAGAATCATTGGCATCCCAGAGGGGGTAGAGAAGGACAGAAGTCTCGAAGATATAGCTGACCAAATTCTACATGAGAATTTCCCCAATCTGGGGAATGGAACAAGTGTTCGTGTCCTAGAGTCATTTTAATAAATTGCTGTATCTCCATGCTTGTTATCTGTGACCCAGTTTATGTTGGCACACCCAGTACCTAATCCCAACCCTACTCACTTGCCTTCTCCTGCTTTATAAATTGGAAATGTTGTAGGTTGTCCTTTCCAGTCTTCCTTGTAAGTATGGGTACCAGTGTGACACACCCCTGCCCACTGAAATGCAGGTGGTTGTCCTCTGGCTCTGCCTGCTCCCATTCCTTTCATCCTGCTTGATCGACAGAATTAGTGGAGCTGCAGCAGCCATCATGTCACCATGAGGAAAAGGCCTAAAGCATCCAACACGTTTGAACAGTTGAACCCACACTAATGACCGTCTCCTTCTACAATCCTTGTCACATGACTTTTTAGAATTCTTCATTTATGCATACATTGATATGCCCTCTGTTCTTTATCCTATTAAATATCATGGTATAACTTCATCATCAGAAGTACAGATCCACTCATTCATTCATTCATTCATTCATGATTTATGAAGTTAGAGTATGACTGAAGTCAACATATAATGCGACAAGGTAAAATAAAATTTTAATAATGAGAAAAAAGGCAAAGAATATAATGGCAGAAAAGTGAAAAAAACTCCAAAAGAACACAAAAATAGATCTAGTAGTTTTATAGGTTTTTTATTATATATATTTTTAGAGAGTAAGCAAAAATTTGGCTCAAACTTCTCAGCATTCACTGCAAAGGGGTACACATGATGAATTAGACAATTGAGTGTCCATAAGGGAAAAACAACCGGTTGCTTAGCAGAAAGCCAACTGCTACTAACTAGGAAATGATAGACATTTCCCCTGTGGATAGTCACAAAGTGGTCATTGTGTACTGTAAAGAACAAAATCTGCAACTATTTTCATACAGTTACATGTTTTATAGGTTTTTTCCCCTGGGCTGTCTCTTAATATATGCTGATGTTATCGTGCCAGATCGCACTTTAACAAAAACAACTTTATAAGTCACAAACAACTTTAGAAGTCACCGTAGTGCAATATAAATTCATGATTCTCTCAGAGTTGGGTTTCATCCAGGGCAGAGGTAAGAGTATTTAGAAAAATGGGATGTGAGACTGTGTGTGCTTCGGAAAGTCCTTCTTTCCTACTTTCTCCCACCCAAAGTTTTGGTCGCACTTAAGAAACACCGAGTCACATAATATTTTTAATAAACGTCATTATGAGGGCTTTCCTGATTTCCCTGAGTAGATAGAATGCTAGCATGTTCTTTTCACTCCGTGAGATTATGAATGGCAGGAGGAGCTATGGAGATCCCTCTCAGCCATGTTACCCTTGGGAAAGTACTTGATGGTGCTGATTGGTCCTCTCGTTCATGGCGGGTGGAGAGTAAACTGGTGGTGAGCCCACAGTCTTCTGGGGCAAAGCACACTCCCACAGTAGTCAGTGTGAGCCTGATGCTCAGAGGGTAGAGGTGACCATTTTCATCAGAGCTAATCTCTCCCAATTTGAGACTGAAAGAATGATGACATTTGAATGAAAATGCTAAGTCTGTCAGATGGACCATTTACTCGTCATCATCCTCTTGTATTCTTGCTCCAGCAGTATGGGCACCCCTGCCTTTTACTCCAGTTCTTTTCCTTTCTCCTTCAAGAAAAAGGAAATCATTCTGAGCTCATGATGAAACTGTGGAATATTTCTCACTTGGGAATCTGTCTCCAAAATCGCTTCCAGTTTTTTCTCTTGAATCCCCTTCCTTTTCTTCAGTTGCCCTGTTTCTACTCCCACCCCAACCCCTATCTCTGCTTCCCATTATCATAGGTAGAAAAGCAAAATTAATAATATTCTATGCTACCACAATCAATAATGATCACTAAATTATTGGGGATTTATGAAGTGCCAAAATCTTTGCTAACAACTTTGGCACACATCATGTCATTTAAGCCATATAGCAACACTAGGAAGAAGATGACTTCTTTAAACTCAATTTTACTGATAGAGATTGAAGTCGCACTAAATAGTAGAGTCAGAGTTCAAACTCAAGTTATCTGTTCCAGCACCCCCACTCTTAACCACTCTGCCTGTCCTCATTCTAGAATCCCAGCTGACTGTGAAAGTATAGAACAAAAGGTCTTTGTCCTGGTTACCCAGGAATCAGCAGGGAATGCCTTCTCCTAACCTATCAGCAGCCCCTGGAGGCCTCCGCCCCACCCCAACCTACACTCCCAGAACACAATCCACAGCATGTATCACTATGTCCAACTGGACATTTCTGTGTAATCACTCAGTAGCTAGAACCTGGGGGATTTATTTTTCTAATACTTTAAAATTACAGTGGCTTCTGGAAAACCATTGATGTGAGGTAGAGGTGATTACACAGTCACTTAGATCAACAGATTAATCTGAGTGGAAGCATAGTATTAAAAGTGAAGGACACATAAGAAACATGGTTTTGCTGGAAATCTCTTGCTCAGCTTATAAATGATGTGTTTGGCTCTTGAGTGTAATTTATGATGCTTTATTGGAGGCATCAAGACCTAACACCAGTGAAACAAGCAGAGAACTGGTGGCCAAGGGATGAAGATTCTAACTTTCACTAGCTGTGTGAGTTTAAGCCAAGCTTTGTTTCCTCATCTCTCCCAAGTGTTCGAGACTCACTAGGACTTTCCATTCCACTGGCATTATGAAAACGTGATTACATAAGCTATTTTTTTCCTTTAAAAATTTAAAACTATGCTACAAGTAAGTGATAACAAAAGTATTTTGCACTCCTTTGTCTTTTATTTGCCCATCCATTATCCAGCTTATAACTTTCTGCCCATTTTTTTCACTATCACTTCATTCATTAGACTATATTTTATGTAAATTGTTCAACTCTGCATACACAAACACAAGATGTTTAATAATTAAGACTTTGCAGTCAGAAAATACAAAGCAGTTTGAATACCTTGGTTTCAGTGCAATTTTTTGAATTAACCTAAAATTCATTCATTGTTCTCTGTCCAACCAAGTAAGATGTCTAAACCATTTCCGACTTCAGATGTATAAATGCTTCAGGTGTGAAAAAATTTTCAAAAGCATTCCGAAAAGCCCTGAAACATAGAAGGGTAATACTTTTTCTTCACATGATTTTAAAATAGCTTAGTGGAAGTTTTTCCTCTTAATGTTAAAAATCCTCTTCCTCAGAGTTGGGAAAAAAAAACCAACATGAAAATCTTCAAACAAAAGGTTAACTCCTTTGAATAGCGGGCCTTTCAGGGAAGTGCCCGAAGATCATGAAGAATAAAAATGCCTCCTCAACCGTTTAATTTAATTTAATTCAGCAAGCATTTACTGAGCAACTCCTAGGTGTCTGTTATTGTAAAAGTCCCTCTGGGAAACAGAAAGATGAATGAGACAGGGCATCAGCCTTCTTTAGTGCACAATGCAGGGGAAGAAAAAGACGCGTGCATACTTTTAACGAGAAAACAGGGCAGACTGGTAGAAGCACTAATGGAAGCGTGAAGTGATGTGAGGGAGGAGAGGGAAAATAGGTTCTTTCTGACTGGGG
Source organism: Nasua narica (assembly GCA_028533885.1). Lineage (NCBI taxonomy): Eukaryota > Metazoa > Chordata > Mammalia > Carnivora > Procyonidae > Nasua > Nasua narica. Next base: position 46,023,439 of record CM052808.1, read on the forward strand.
CACTTTAGCAGGCTTCACTGAGGAGGAGGGATCATGTAAGCTGTTCTTTGAAAAATGATCAAGGGATAGAAGGCCATTCTAGGCTGAAAGAACTAAATGAGCAAAGACATGAAAATAAAAGTGCTGTTACTCGGGCTCCTTTGAGGAACTGAAAAAAGACATGTTGACTGGATTGTAGAGGGTGGGTAGCTGCTGGAAGGTTTACTTGAGGCTGCTTAATGGAGGGCATGAATGCCAGCCAGACTCTTAGGAATCCACCATATGCAAAGGAAGCAATTGGAAATGATGGTGATGATGAGTGATGGTGATGACGATGATTTCAGCAATTAACATCTTAAATGGAAGCTTTTTTTTGTACCCCTCTCCCTAGTCCATGTTACTGCCTCTTCCCTAATGTCATAGAACCTTATGCATACCACGAAAAGCAGTGTAGTAGGACCACATCGTGTTAAAATTCCCCACTCACTTATCTGTTGCGCTGCTAGACTGTAAGCCCTTTGAGAGCAGGAGCCATCGGGTTCTGTATCATCAGCATCTAGCTGGTGCAATAAGAAGCAAAGGATTTTTACTTTATATATATTCACGGAATGAACGCGTGAAAAAAGTAGAAGCCATGGGGTCAGGGTTGTGTTTTAGAAAGAGAAATTTGGTGATTGTGCATAGGATGGATTGGGAAGGGGAAAGTAGTTGGACGTAGGGAGAACTTTTGTAGTTCCCTTGGGAGGAAGAAGGAAGATCCTGAAGCAGGATGTTGAGGATGCAATTTGGACGAGATTTGGTGACTTCTTGAGTTTGAGATTCAAGGAGAGGGAATAAAGGGAATGAAGAGGTCTTTGAGTTTTCTAGCTTGTATAACAAGGAATTGACTACACCCTTAGCCAGAGAGGGGATAGAATAGAAGGAGCAGTTTTGGAGACACACATGGGAGACGGAGATGATGAATTCTGTTTTGGATAAGGTGAATCTGAGACTATTCACCTCAATGAATAGTCAATGAATGAATTCATTCAGTCAATGAATCAATGGCTACTGCAGTGTTAAGTCTCTGTCCCTTATAGAAAGTGAAATCAAAGATAAGCAATGGAATTTAACCATTAAAATAATTGTTTATTTGCCTGTAACATGCCAGATGGCTTTCTAAGCACTTTATACATGTATAAACCCGTTTAAGCCTTAAATAACCCAATAAATTGGATATTATTATCAACTGCCTTTTACTGATGAGGAAATGGAGGCTCAAGTTCATATAGCAGCTAAGTTTTAGAGCCAAGATTAAAATCCACACAGGCTAATCCAAGAGGTTGAGCTCTCACCACTCTATAACAGTATAATGCAGGAATATAGGATATTTTTGCCCATTAAATAAGGTAGAAGACTTTGAGGGATGAGGAAAATGATAGGTCTTTGTTCTCCCCAAATCTGGCTATTGAAAATAGATTCACAGTCTCATTGATCAAAATGCACCGTGCAGAACATGATGATGCCTGCCAAGCGTAGTGGCCTTCTGCACCTTCCATCTTCTACACTGATTAAGTATCAGCAATTAACCTCTGCTGAGTCTAGAGAGTAGCTCTCGAATGTGTATAACTGGGACCAGAGGACAAGCATCCACCAATAAGAGTAGCTAAAAGAACCTTTTAGTACGCCCCTCTGCAGAAAGGTCTTCAAAGTCTTGAGTTGCTATGTTGTAATGTAGGGACTCATCAGCAGACCACATATCCTGAAAACTCATTCCTTTTCTCAAGGGAAGAAGGATATACACAGAACTCCTTATCATGAGAGAGAAAAAGAAACCTGAGAAATGTATGTGGTAAAGGCCCAGACCACACAAGAAATAAAATGTATGTTCAATATGTAAATACCTGACACTCTTCTGGATATTCTATTAAAAGATCTTGATGGAGGCAATTTATGATACAGATGAAAATCTGCTGACAGTTGTTCTAAAAATAAGCCTGGGCTTTAACTGTTCTGTGTTCCTTAAATTTGGTGAGACGTTTTTGCACGGATTCTGCAGGAGCAATTTAAATGGCTTTGAGAAATGAATGAATTTTAAAGAGACTATAGATTTGCTTCGTTATCAGTCTTCTAAGACCTTAACCATTTGAAACTCCATTTCCTTCGCGTAGAGTGGGAACAGAAGGGACTTCAAAAGCTCAATCCTTAGTAGAGAATTAATTAAATTATGCTTGAAAAGAATAATTTTGGGATGCCTGAGTGGCTCAGTTGGTTAAGCAGCTGCCTTCGGCTCAGGTCATGATCCCAGCGTCCGCATCGGGCTCCTTGCTCGGCAGGGAGCCTGCTTCTCTCTCTGCCTCTGCCTGCCTCTCTGCCTGCTTCTGTTCTCTCTCTGTTAAAATAAATAAATAAAATCTTTAAAAAAAAAAAAGAATAGAATATTTTTCTTCTGGAGAAAAGCTTCAACTATAACGCCTTTTGAATCACAACAGTGTATGCCCTAGGTAAGCAAGCAAACAAGATGAAGGCCACACCAGATCAACACTTAACCTTGCTGTTACAGCCAAAACAGTAAGATCTGTTGAATACAGTCATACAAAAGTGCTGGGAAAAAATATATTATCCCTTTTAAGGGCATTTCAATATTAGAAGAGGTCCAAGAATGGATTGATTCCTAACTTCTTCCTACCTCCCTTCCCCTGCTCCACCTTGTGAACATTTGAGTGCCTCTCAGGTTGAGATATTGGGGTTGGCCTTGAGGATACCATTACGATCGAATCAGTGTTGTTGCAACCCTTTCTCACTTGCAAGATTTGCATTCTTGCTGGGATGCTCAGAAAGTGGAATTTCAACCATCTTCAATGATAGGTGCTTTGATTGAGGTTTTCCATAATAGACTTTGCATTTTAACCACTTATAAGCACCAAAGGTTTGCTGTGAGACATTAGGCAAAAAACTGGCCTTCACTGTAGTCTCAAGTATCCAGTAGGTGAAGACCCTCCCAATAGATTCCATATTAACCATCTATAAGTAAAAGAGAAGGTAAAAATAATGGTAATTGATTCTCGTATCACTTATGGAAAAATAATTTGTATGGTTGTATGTGTCAGTGTTTCCAGAATTGACTTTTCCATTTTTTTCCAATGTCCTTTTATTCTTAGACATCCTTCATCACCTACCTCTCGGCTATAAGCAAACCTTAACAGCTAAGAATTAAATATTACTGATTAACACATCAATCACCAAAAGAACTGCCAGGTTTGGAATTGTTGGCTTGCCCATTCTGTTTTTATCTTCTCCATTTTATCAACCCTGATTCCCTTTCTTTTTTAGAGGACAGTGTGGTGTTCTAAAAGGATTATCCAAAGAATTGTCACTGGTTTTGAGGTTCAATCCAATGTCTGCCCACTAACTAGCAGTTGATATTTATTATATCCCTTGGTTCTGTTTTTTCATGTGTTAAAGGAAGAGGTTGCATTGGGTCAGTCTGAATTCACTTCCAGCTTTAAATCTTCATTCTTTGTTTCTGTGGAGTAAGGCAAAAAGGAACCTCGGTGAACCCTAGTGCTCATCTTTCCAGTTAAGTGGCCAGTCTGACCTCCAGTTTGAGTAACCTCAAATTTTAGTCTGTCAAACCCAAAACCTCACTTTAAAACAAATGTCTTGTCATGTCTTACACTCCCCTGAGATAAAACTCATAGATAATACAATGGTATTTACACACAACTAAAACAAAATATCCGTGTAATCATCTAAATAAGACATAAAGGAGATGTTAAGGGAAAGTAATTTAGAATAAAATGATACGTATTTCAACATGTGAGTACTCAGACCTCACTACAGAAAAAGCATAATAAACTATTAAGAGGCTTGCACCAGCTCATAGATCACCATGGAAGCAATAGCTACAGACACAGATTGTGATGTATTGGTGTTGATGCAGACATATTTGATTGATGACTCAAAGAGTGCTAGTGGCATGGTTGGTGGTAGAGTGATATGATTTTCCAGAACACTGAAGAAGACTTGGCAAATTTCCCAAAAGAGTACGATGTTCCGTCAAGTCCTATGGTAACTATATAAAAACTACTTTGTGGGGTTTTTTTTTAGGTTATAGGTGCAGGAAATGGTAAACAGATTTTTCACATAGATGAATATCCCAGGGAACATGAAAGGTGTTTCAAAACTTGAGGTAACTCATGTGAAGTGAGCCAAGTGTATTGCAGAACGTCAAGCATCCTTGACCTCTGCTTACCACATAGTAAAAGGAGCCACCACCTGCTCTGGAGTAGATGAATAGACTCACTGTTTTCTTCAGATTACAGCAAAATTTCATTGGTTTAAAGTACTTCTCATGTTCCTGAGCTGCATATTTACTCTACTTGATTTTTGGCATTAGTTTGCTTTGAGCCATATAAACTGATGGAAATTTGACCTATCTTTTGGGATCTTATTGTCCTCAATATCCAACATATTAGAAAATCAAAAACACTTGAGGATTAAAAAGAAAGGAAGGAAAGGAGGAAATATATCTTCCAACTTTGTATATGTCCTCTATGAAGACAGAGGTCAACAACAAAGACAACAGCAAAGGAAGTTTTTGAGTTACAACTGGATGGACTGAAACACTGTCATTTATAAACAAAAGGGAAGATGGAAAGGGAAATACAGAGTAATATAGAATTGAGAAAGACATATTGAAAATAGTTGGACCAAGATACACAGTTTGTGGAAAAGAAAAACTAATTTTTTTTCTTCATGGAAGAGTGAAGTATTTGGAGATATATGCCTTCAGCATTAACAAGAACTACTAACACTTACATGGTGCTTACTATGTGCCAGACACTGTTCTAGGTGCTTTACACATGTTAAATCATTTCAGTTTCAGAACAGTTCCCATTTTACAGGTGAGAGGTCATAGGTCATACAGGTAGAATGGAAAACCTGGGATTTGAACCTAGGTATTCTGGTACCATACCTGTGTTTTCCACCCTCTTCTGTAGTATTGAGGCCTACATGCCAATCAGTTAAAATAGTATTTTAAAATAACATTTTTGCAGAGGAAATTAGTCTTACTATGGTAATGCTAGGAAAGGCTAAAAAAATATGGTTAAGAGCATGAAAGGTCAGAACAATTCTTAGTTGTGAGACACTGTCCCACACACGTGGGCAGAAAACCAAGCATCTTTAACTCCTGCCCACGAAATACCAGAATTTTGTATTCTAATTATGCAAAAAAAGAATGCATGAATGCATCCTCATGATAAAAATTTTAAACACAGTTTACAGCTTCAAATCATCTTCACTCCTCTAACAATTCCTCTCTCTTCCTCAAAATTACACACACACACGTCTTAACATAAAATGGACTGTGAAGTAATACTTTTTTTTTTGGCTTCATTTATTATGGTGATATTTTCATTCCTGAATAAATGGACCTTTCTACTTTTTAATGGTTGCCTAAATAAGCCACAAATATATGCTGACAGTTTGTAAAATCATTCCCTTACTGACTGATGTATTACTAGATTTTAACTTTTTAAACGAACAAATGTGAATTTGTCTTCCTTGGATACCCTTCTTCACATCCATGGCCAACTTTTTTTTTTTTTAGAATGGATTCCTGGAAGTAGAATTTCACTGACACTACTAACCCTTCCTCTAAAACTGTTTACCCAAATGAAGTTATGTTAAGAGTTAGAGTGTGCTATGTTCTTCCTCCTCTGGCCATTAGTGCACGTGACTGATTTTTTTTTTTTTTATGTTTTGCCAGTCTGATCAGTAAAAAGTGATAACTCATTGTTTTACATTGTCTTTACTAGTGACATTAACATCTTTTCATTTCTTTTTGGTATTTGTCTTTCCTTTTTACAAGTATTCCTTTTGTTCAATTGAATTATTTTTCTCTCAATGTGGCATTTATTTATTTTCTTTAGTCTCTCTCATGGTGGAGAAATTTAAATTTCTAAATAAACAAATTTGTCGATCTTTTCCTTTATGAATTCTTGTTGTTTTTTTTTTAAAGGACTTCCCCACCCAAGACTGTAATAATACCAAGTATGTATTATCCTATGATGCTTACATTTTTTTTACATATTTTTTTCTCCCCAAATATGTTTATTTTAATTTTTCAATGTTACAAGATTGATTGTTCATGCACCACACCCAGTGCTCCATGCAATACGTGCCCTTCTCAATACCCACCACCAGGCTCGCCCACCCCCCAACTCCCTCCCCTCCAAAACCCTCAGTTTGTTGCTCAGAGTCCACAGTCTCTCCTGGTTCATCACCCCCTCCGATTTCCCCCCATTCACCCTTCCCTTCCTTCTCATGATGCCCTCCATGATTTTCTTTATACTCCACACGTGAGACCATAAGATAATTGACTCTCTCCGCTTGACTTATTTCACTCCGCATGATGCTTACATTCTTAAGGCACAATTGAATTGTTTAAACACAGCGCTTGGAATAGTCCGTGGTTTCTTAATTGATCTGAAATGCCACCACTTTCTGTAAACTAAAGTTCATCCATATACATATATGGATCTCTTTTTCAACTTTCTCCTATTTCATTAATAAATTTGTCTATTTTAAACTAGTAATACACTATCCAAATTACTGTATCTTTGTAATACATCAGTACTGATATCTGATGGGCCAACTCTGCTCTATAAATGGAGGTTATTCTAGTCTATTTTATCCTTCAGATAATCTAGAGAATTATCTTCTTGAATTCCATGATGGGAATTTAATTGGGATTACATTAGATTTTCAAATAAATGTGGATGTATTAACATCTTTTCAATATGGTATCCAGAAAAATTGTATGTCTCTTTCCATATATCCTGGTCTTCTTTTATTTCTGTTGGAAAAACTTGAGAATCTACTTCAGAAGTTTATTGTTGTTGTTGTTGTTTTCATAGAAGTTTTTGACATGTCATGTATGGTTTGTTTATAGGCATTTACATATTTCTTGAACTACTAAAGGGATTTATTTTACTTTTACATCTTAATTCATTATTTCTGATATGAGCTATTGAATTTTTAAATACTGATTTTATTCTCTTATTAGTTCTAGTTGTTTCATAGTTGATTATCTTGGATTTTACCAACTATATTATCTGCAAACATTTTAAAAAATGTTTTCTCCCCTTTTCTATTTTCTTGGTTAGATTTTCCACTTTAATTTTGAGTAGTAGTAATAGTAATGGGCATCTTTTACATTTTCTTGATTGCATTGGGAATTTTTCTTTCTTTCTTTTTTTTTTTTTTAAAGATTTTATCCATTTATTTTAACAGAGAGAGAACACAAGCAGGCAAAGAAGCAGGGAGAGGCAGAGAGAGGAGCAGGCTCACCGCCAGGCAAGGAGCCCGATGCGGGACTCGATCCCAGGACACTGGGATCATGACCTGAGCCGAAGGTAGCTGCTCAACCAACTGAGCCACCCAGGTGTCCCGCATTGGGAATTTTTCTAATGTTTCATCAGTAAATATGTTTACTATTGATTCTTTATACATAGACCTTTTCATAGGAAGTTTCTCCTATTCATAGAGAGTTTATGTCAGGAATTGGTATTATATTTTATCAAATAGTTTTTTTTATCAAATCGTTTTTTAAGAGCTGAAAAATCATCACTATTATTACCACTGAGAGGTTTCTTCTTTTAATTTATTAATACTGTGTCAATCTACTCATGTATATACTGTTGTTAACTGTTTTGTTAACTATACTATTATGGTATTCTTGGAAAAAACCTATTTCACCACGATGTTTGCTCTCCTGATGTATAATTGAACTTCATACGCCAATATGGTACTTAAGATTCTTACAATTATTTATATAACTTATATCATGCTATTGTTCTCCTCACTACTCTTTGTCTGTTTTTTAAACTACTATCATGCTAGAACAGTCTCTTTTTTGGTGATTTGGAGCAGTTTATTCCAGATAGGGAGTATTTGTTCCTATATGAACCTCACCTTGAAGACTGTCTGGATTTAGAAATTTTTAGGTGTAGATTTTTGTCTGGTTTCTAGCGTCTTCTATGGGTATTGAACTATTAAAATTTTCCCCTGAACACTGCTTTAATCCCATTCTATAAATTTGACTAGGTACTCTTCCCACGATGATTAATCTCAACAGCAAAAATATTTACGTTTTTTTCAACTGAGCACCTTTGGGTCCCAGACAATAAAATACAGTAGAGAGAAGAATCATCAAAGCCCCTAAGCTGCTGGAGCTTACATTTTAGTAGGAAGAGGTAGCTAGACAGGTACACACATATATCAATAGGATGATATCCGGTGATGATAAATGCTCTGAGGGAAATGCAACAGGGAGATGTGATGGAGGGCAAGTAATGTCAGTGGCTACTTTAGATCAATGCTCCGAGGAGACGATAATGAAACTATGAACTCAGTGAGGAGAAGGAGCCTTTATACAAGTACCTAAGAGAACAGGGATGCAGACAGACGGACCAACATGACGGTTGTTGATGATGACATTACCAAAGAAGAGAGAGAAGAAGACAGGAATAAGTCTATTGACTGTATTACTGAAGCCCACTCTATCCTTAATTACTAATAATTTATGTCCAAATTGGAACATTTGAGTAGAAAGGGGGATGCTATTGATAACTACTTAGGAAGAATAGTCATAACCTGGGATCCTCAGTCAAAGCAGAATGAACATATGAGCAGTCTCTTGATTATTTTTCTCTCAATTTGATCTGTCAGTTGTTGAAAGGAGAGTATAAGATCAACAATCCCATTTATGGTTACCCCATTTCACCTTGCTTTTCTATAAAACACTTTAATTTGTTTTCTCTTATGGTCTTTCTCTTTCATTTGATTTGATTTGATTTGATATTGCCAAACTGCTTTCTTTTTATTAGCACTTACCTGGTAAACTTTTATCTCTTTGTTTTCAACCTGTATGTGCCATTTTGCTGAGCATAGCTCTCATAGACAGTATAGGGATACTTATTACCCAGACTGAGAAATTCATATAACTTATTTTGTTTATTCACCTATATTGTGATTGCGAACACTTTAAATGCATTCCTTGCATTTGTTTTTTATATTTATCAGACTTTTTTGTTGCCTCTTTTTGCCTTTTAAAAAATTGAACAATTTATTCTGGTTTTTCCCTCTAACGATTTTGAAGTTATGTATCTTATTTACAGTTTTCTAATAATTGCTCATAAATCTACAACACATTTTTTGACATTTATAATCTTTCATCAAAGTTAAGAGTTAATCTACCTTGCCCTCCCCGTCCCCGTAAAAGTCAGAGCACACTTTTTCTTCATTTTCCTATACCACCCCCTTTACTAGATCTCAACAATGTGCTGAAGGCATGTGCAGTACTGTTCCAGGTTATTGGTAATTTTAGAGCAGACTTCCCCTCTGTGTGCCGTACTATTGCCATTCTTATTTAAATTCATTCATCATATTTGAAGTGCCTAAAATTTCAGAATTTAAGTACATGCAGGTAAATTTCTGAGAAATATAACTTGCTTTGTAGGGAGTATGAAATTGAAACATACTTCTTAGGGTGTTTTTTCACATGATGTTTTACAGTTTTGATAAGCATTGTATTCTAACATTAATTTGAGAGAACTTTCTTAGATTTCTTCTTCTTAAAAAATACTTGCAAGTGGTGTTTATGTGACTTCATTGTGATACTCAGATTCTTACCTTCAGCATTACAAGTTCTCTATCGATTGTCAGGCCTGCTATGTTAGCAAGAAAGAATAAAATAATTAAGGGTGCCTGGGTGGCTCAGTTGGTTGAGCAACTGCCTTCGGCTCAGGTCATGATCCTTGAGTTCCAGGATCGAGTCCCACATCGGGATCCCACTCCATGGGCAGTCTGCTTCTTCCTCTAACCTTCTCTCCTCTCATGCTCTCTCTCACTTTCTCTGTCTCTCAAACAAATAAATAAAATCTTAAAAAAAAAGAAGAAGAAGATAGTTAACAGAAAATTACAAATAGACCTCATTACCTTGAGAATACATCAGATACTCATATTTTGAGTTAATGGTAACATTAGCATGATATAAAAATAGGTCTAAGCCCCTTACCTGAAGGAGTTTAAAAACCAACATTTCAAAAATGTAAAAGGACATGTTTTTGCCCTAATAGTTTTATGGATTTAAGCAGGTGTGGCTAGTAATTAGCAAGGTGTTCTGATAGTACATAGAACAGTTTGACTTAAGGGGGCAAAGGAAAGAGAATATCTTTTATTATCCCTGCATTTTTCACCCATTTATCCATGTCACTCTGCTATTATAAAAGCAGCTGGCTGACTTACATTCTCTCCACCTGAGACTCAACAAAGGCCCTAGACCCTCTTTCTTCCTTCCCCTCCCATATCATTTGCTGTTCAACAAAAGAGAACATTTTAGCTCTGACATATTTGAATGCTTTTATACAAGCATTAGAGATGCCATTGTTATAGCACAGAGAAGAGGGCAAATTGGTATATGGGTTTTTATTTATTTAATTTAGAAATAGGTGGTGTGTACATATTTCTCATATACAATTGAAAAAGAACCCCAAATTAGATAATAGCCATACTTTATTATATGATAGAAAATTGAATTGTTTCCTGGATATAAGCTAGGAATACATACAGAGGATGTGTTACAGTAAAGACTTGGATTTGAAAGAAAATTGTTTATTTTCACATTATGAATCCAAAGTAAATTTGAAAAATTTTGTACATAAAACTCCCTATTACTTAGGAATATTTTATTTGCTAATACTTATAACCATTATAAAAGTTTTCTCTGGATGAGTAATGGAAGCCATTTGACCAACATTCTTACCTGAGATTATGACAGATTTCTCTCATGCTATTTTATAACTCTCCCGTGCCTAGAATGCCTCAGAATCATTCTCAGAATCATTCTCCTCAGAATGATTCTCAGAATCATTCTCAACATGCTACAACCACTCGATTGATCAGATGTCATAGAGGATAAAAAGCTTTTCACTGTGAATTTATGTTGATTGATACAATTAATCAGTGGCATCAGGAAAAGAGAATTTGATGGGGCTAAGATTGAACGATGAAGCTATTCAGTACCTGAGATTGAATGAGGTAAAACATGAAACTCATTAGCAGCACCAAGGCCTGAAAATAATTTTCTATCATGGCAAACTTTTTCTTGGAATTTCATGATGTAGAAACAAAGGAAAGAGATGAAATTAATAGGACTTATGAAAAGATGAACGATTTTCATTAGAAATATCCAGTTTCCACTTAAGAATAAGAACACAAATGGGAAGAAAGAAGTAAGTGAGAGAAAGGATCTATGGGTTTGGTTTTTCAAGGAACACTCTGGCTGGGATAGAGAGAAAGAGGGGGTCCAGAGGATTTGGGGAAATAACTTCTCTCTCCATGTAAAAAATATTGCAAATGGCAGGTATACTGTTTTGTACGTATTTTTAAACTGATAAAACGTAATGCTATATGGTATTCTGTCTTTAAGAGATTGATAGGAATTATTCTTTTTTTTCCCCAAATATGTTTAATTTTTCAGTGTTACAAGATTGATTGTTCATGCACCACACCCAGTGCTCCATGCAATACGTGCTCTTCTCAATACCCACCACCAGGCTCGCCC
>CM052808.1:46035528-46051941 GCA_028533885.1 Nasua narica
AGCATTTGTTGTTAACTCTCTTGTTGATTTTGGCCATTCTAACTAGTGTAAGGTGGTATCTCAGTGTGGTTTGGATTTGAATCTCTCTGATGGCTAAAGATGATGAACATTTTTTCATGTGTCTGTTAGCCATTTGTATATCTTCTTTGGAGAAGTGTCTGTTCATGTCTTCTGCCCATTTTTTGATAAATGGTGCTGGAAAAATTGGACAGCTATATGTAGAAGAATGAAACTTGACCATTCTCTTACACCATACACAAAGATAAACTTGAAATGGATAAAAGACCTCAACATGAAGCAGGAATCTATCAAAACCCTAGAGAAGAACATAGGCCTCTGACCTCTTCAACATCAGCCACAGCAACTTCTTTTAGGACATGTCTCCAAAGGCAAAGGAAACAAAAGCGAAAATGAACTTTTGGGACTTCAAGATAAAAAGCTTCTGTACAGCAAAGGAAACAGTCCACAAAACAAACAGGCAACCCACAGAATGGGAGAAGATATTCGCATATGACACTACAGACAAAGGTCTGATATCTAAGATCTATAAAGAACTCCTCAAACTCAAAACTCACAAAACAGGAATTATTCTTAATTACTTCTTTAACTGCCAGACTTTATTAATTTAGACTGCACATTATCTGAACTACAGGAAAACATAGGTATGTGTAGGTTACCCTATGGAATTGTTGCTGACCTTAGTAGATCTTTAAAGTACTTATACATTCTGGGGCGCCTGGGTGGCTCCATCGTTAAGTGTCTGCCTTTGGCTCAGGTCATGATCCCAGGGTCCTAGGATCGAGCCCCGCAATGGGCTCCCTGCTTGGCAGGAAGCCTGCTTCTCCCGCTACTGTTCCCTCTGCTTGTGTTCCCTCTCTTGCTGTGTTTGTCTCTGTCAAATAAATTTAAAAAAATCTGTAAAAAAAAATAAAGTGCTTATACGTCCTCAGAGATTCAAAAGTAAAGAATAGAAGTAAGTACATTGGTTGGGTAAAGTTAGGAGGTTAGCAGTGTGTATGCCACTAAAAGATGTGGGTAGAAGCTTCATTGCAGGGGCCATCTTTTCTATCCATGGATAGTTGGTACAAAAAAAACACTAGTGCAGGGGAAATCATGCATATTACTGTTTGGTATAATTTTTTTTTAAATAAAGATTTTGTTTATTTATTTGACAGAGAGAGAGAGATCACAAGTAGGCAGAGAGGCAGGGGGTGGGGGGGAAGCAGGCTCCCTGCCCAGCAGAGAGCCCGATGTGGGGCTCGGTCCCAGGACCATGAGATCATGACCTGAGCTGAAGGCAGAGGCTTTAACCCACTGAGCCACCCAGGCGCCCCTGTTTGGTATAATTTCTTGAAAGTTATACAAATAATAACTAATATCACTTCTGCCCACATCACCTTAGTAGGACTTAGTGGGTCATGCTTGGCTCCAAGAAAAACTGAATTTGTGCTAAATTGTAAATTGAGAAGCACAGGAAAACTATTAAAGATGTGGAGGTAAAAAGCACCCATAATCCTAAATTCAGAGATAAACTCAGGTATTCTTTTGGCATATTTCCTTCCATACACTTTTTCAAAGCACTTTTATATACTCCAGATCATTCTTTATAAATATTTCTATGTCCTAAATAGTTTCACTAACCTATTACATGATTATTTTTCCACTCTACTAAACTATGTATAAATGTAATTTTAAATTAACATCTGATATTACCTTATATGAATATAGTGTATTCTAGCAATATATTTTATTGTTCTGTATTCTTTCTGTTTTAAGAATTTATATCAAACTACCCAAATTACAGAACAGACTTAGCTTCTATAACAACAAAACCCCAAAGTTCAGTGAACCAACTAAGGTGTTTGTTTCTCTACCTCGTGTCACAGTCCAGTGGGAGCTAAGCTGTCTTGGGCTGGTAGGCAGTTCCATCATCCTCCGCATGTGTCTACTTGTGGGCTGAAGATGTTCTGACAATCTCCCAGCTTGGAGGAGGGAGGAGGGGCTTACCAAAGGACTCACAATTACTTGAAAGGCACGATTCGGAATGGCACACATCACTTCTGCCCACATCACATTAGTAGAACTTAGTTGGTCATGTGGGCTCTAAGAAAAGCTGAATTTGTGCTAAGCACCCATATGTCCACATAAGTTCTCTTAGTGTGAAAGAAGGGAAAAAGGATATTGAGAGAAACTAGCTGTTAACTGCATTTTCAAGTGAGCTATTGTGAGAATACCAATACATTCAGGAAATAGAAGGAAAATATAAATTGTTGTTGGGTTATTTAGAATATTCTCCTACAAGGAAATCCATTAAATTCCTGTAAGAAAATTTCTAAAATGGATTCTGTTTTATGCCTTGATAAATTAGTTAAAACTGGTATTGATTTTTGCCTTAATTAATTACAGGATATTGCCTCTTACTTTGGATTGACTTCTAAACTTGATTCTAGTTTCCTAAAGTTAACTTGGAAAAAAAAATGGCTACTCTTAGATGCTCACTGGAAATTTTATGAGCTATGAAGGCAATGGTGGTTCACTGATTTGTTAATTTAGAAAAATTGGAGACAATATACATTTACAAGTTTCTTTCAAGTAATCCAATGAAAGGTCAGGAATAAGAGGTTCCATACAGCCCAGTTCAACATGATTACTGCTGTCTTCGTGCTTGGGATTTCACTTCTATTAACATAGTTACTGTTGCTTTGGGCCTATGGAAGCACTCATATTTGCTGCATGAATCTTGACTTGTTGACTGCTAGCAATGGTTGTATCATTGTCCATAAGCCCATATCTTTTTCTTTTAGGACAGGGCTTTTAAAGATAACAAAGCTCTTACTAAAGAGTTTTAAGAATGGGAGAGGTTGGAATGTGCTGTCAACATTAAGTTACAATATATAAACCACAAAAAAAAAGTTGCATCTCCTTTATATCATCTTCAAAAAAATTTTTTTCCTAGTTGAATTACTTTTTTAACTAGTAAAATTAATTGTTGCTACATGCTTTCAGAACTTCTTGCCAGAAGTCACTATATTTTATGACTCCTAAATCAAGTGACCAATCTGATAAATAGCACTCTGATTTTTGAATGGTTAGTTATTATGCAAATCCTCTGTATTAATATTAAATTGCTTTATGCTTTACACTTAATGAATCACCTTTGTTGAAAATAATAATGCATGAAATTGAGGGTATCCAAGAAAATGTGGAATATCTAATTGCTATATTTTTTACTTAGTTATTTATCCCTTTATAAATAAATGATATGACAGAGTTCTTATCATAAAAATAATTTTTAAAAACCCTGAATGGAAAAACATAAAAATTAAGGAAAGGAAGAGAATAGATCACAAAGATGCAAGCCATAAGACTCTAGACGATGGCTGAGATTAGTATTTGTTTCTAGTTTCCTCTTGACCAGAGTGAAAAAAGAAGCATTATCATTTGTATGATTTTCATTGTATGAAACTTGGAATATATACTGAATCTCCATGAAAAGAGAAGTTTTTTTACCTGAAACATAGTCTCACTGGGGGCTTTGGACACTCTGATACAGTGGATGGACAGCAATTTGGGTTAGGGATGAGGGCAGGAATTGGGGAAAGAACGCGAAAGTGGAGACAAAGAGACCAATTAAAAGTCTACTTCCAGGTTCAAGTAAAGGATGATAGTCGGTTGGTCTAGGTCTTTGTGTGTGTGTGTGTGTGTGTGTGTGTGTAAACCTGAGTGGGGAGGGGGAATCCGAGAGTTCAGTTTGAAAAGTGTTCAGTTTGACATCTATTATACTAAGAGTGTTGGAGAGAAGTCCACAACCCAGAGGAGAAGTCAGAGGTAGAGAGATAAATTTGAGAGACACCAGCACAGAGATGGCGTTTAAAGTATGAGGTAGGGATTGGTCAGGGTTTGAGTGCTGGCAGGAAAGAGATCATGTACTCACACTGTGTAACTGATGAGAGCTTAATAAAGAGTTGGTGTATAAAGGTGTCGGGAGGCCCCCCTGACTGGCTCAGCCAGAGGAGCACATGACTCTTGATCTCGGGGTTATGAGTTCAAGCCCCACATGGGGTGTGGAGATTACTTAAATAAATGAATAAACTTAAAAAAAAAAAGACAATTTGGGTTAGTAAGAGCCAGCGGGTGTTTCCATGCATTGGCTTTGGAGACAGAGCTGTGTGGAGTGGATTGCAGTAACAGAGTCTGTGAAAAGTGGTGAAATTCTAAATACATTTTGATTATAAGAACACATGATTTGCTGGTGGAGAGGATATAGGATGTGTAAGAAAGAGAGAAGTCAATGTTTCTTCAGGGTCTGAGTAACTGGGTGATTTTCTGAGATGAAAAAACTATGAAAAAAATTTTTAAAAAGTTGAAAAAACTATGGAATGAAGAAACTTAAATGCATATGAAGCAAAGAAAGAAGTCAGACTTAAGAGACCACATATTATATGATTTCAACTATATGACATTCTGGAAAAGGCAAAATTGTGAAGACAGAAAAAGGATCAGTAATTGTCAGGGGTTGGGGATGGGGAAGGATAAATAGGCAGAGAGCAGAAGATTTTTAGGGCAGTGAAAATACTCAGTATAATATTATAATGATGGGTATATGTCATTAGAACTTTGTCCAAACCCATAGAATCCACATCACCAAGAATGAACCATAATGTAAATTACAGACTTTGCGTGGCTATGATGTGTCAGTGTAGACTCATCAATGTAACAAATGTCCCACTCCACTGGGGGATGTTGATAATAGAGACGGCTATGCCTGAGTAAGGGCAGGAGGTATATGAGAAATCTCTGTTCCTTCCCTTCAATTTTGCTTTGAATGTAAAACTGCTCTTAAAAAACAAAGTCTCAAGTAAAACCTTTTAAGTAAATATGGATTAACCAGCAGAAATCTCATTTGGTAGGTCTACAAACTTAAAGAACAAACAAAACAATAACAATAAAGCTGTTGGAAAAGTTGGATGTCTGGGTAGTGGGGGGGGGGGGGAGTTCAGTGTTGATCATTCCAAATTAGAAGGGCGTATTAGTCATCCAAAGATGATATTGTCTGGCAGTTGTATATATAAACCTGAATTTCTTGAGAAGTGTATTGGGCTAGTTATAAATTTGAGAAATACCTGCCTCTAGATGCTATTTAGAGGTAGGACACTGGATGAGATCAACTACTGAATGAGGGTGCTTAGAGAGAGAAGCAGCTGATCATGGGGTTCCTGGATCCTCCATACATACATCTCATGACCAGGAGCCCCACCCAGCAGAGAATCCAAGAAAAGTGAGGTAGGAGGATAGTGAACTGAAGCATGCATTTCAGCAAGGAGGATGTGTGCCCAGTGCTGTTGAAATGTTGGCTATGGTGAAAACTGGAATTTGACCCTTGAATTTGGGTCCACAGAGTTTACCGACAGGAGTTGTTTCAGTAGAGTGCTGGAGGTGAAGTACAGTGACTTAAATGGGAAAGGAAAAGGAAAGAGCAAATTTGGGGTTCTGCTATAAAGTGGAACTAGAAAATCTCAGAGTACCTCCAGGTACTCTGGGGATATACAGTTAAGGATATTTGTTTTTCTTTTTATTTTACCTTTTAAGATCTCATAAGGAGGAGGAAATTTTTTAAGAAGATTTATTTATTAATTTATTTATTTGAGACAGAGAGAGAGAGAGAGAGAGAAAATGCCAGAGGGGGCAGAGGGGGAAGGAGAGAGATAATCTCAAGAAGATTCACCACTGAGTGCAGCTCGCAGGACCCTGAGATCATGACCTGAGCTGAAACCAAGAGTCGGACACTTAACCGCCACCCAGGTGCCACCCAGTAGCCCCGAGAAGAGGAAATCAGTGGAAAATGGAATGACTGTAGGAACAAAATCCTGGAGGCAGGCAGGGGTTGGAACCTGTGGCTGTGTGATGGCTGCAGCCTGAGGTAGTGATTCTGACAATTTATCTACTATCATGGGAAAGAGAACAAATCACATAATTGTAGTTGCAGCTGGGTTGGTAGACTTAGTGGTGGGAAAATGAGAATGTTCTTTTCTTCTGATTTGTATTATTTCAATCAAATAAAAAGCCAATCAGTAACTGAGAGAGAGAACTGGGGAGAATGCATAGAAGATTGGAGGTGAAAGGAGATAGCCTTAAATAGCCTTCATACGTGGAGGTGGCAATTGGCCAGGGAAAAGGAACAAAATTTCCAGGCAGTGTGGAAAGCCCACTCGTAGTTATAACTAGAAAATAAGCCAAGGCTAAAATCTTTATCAAAGGAAGGAAGCAGAGCAGTAGATATTGTACCAGGAAAGGTGTTAGGTGCTGTAATCTAAGGGAAGGTGCACCAAAGAAGCTGGGTTTGTTTGCTTGGTTTTTTGGGGGTTTTTTTTGAGAAGGAAAGTTAAAGGGCTCAGAAGAAAGAGTGAATTGGATATTTGCTGAAGTCTGGGCCCAGAATGGAAAGATATGTTCTCACAGGATAAGCATTTTAGTTCAAGAAATGAACTAACCTTTAAGAAGGTGCTCAGAACATTCACAAAAGAGGTTGGTAATATAGAAGATTTTATTAATGATGAGTTGCTCATTAATGATGAGCAAAGGAAGAGTTTAGGGATCATTGAGTAGTAAGAGGTCAGACTGGAAGATGTCCAGGAAAATGTGGAGAAATTTGTCCTAGAGAAGATGGATGTCAGGAGCCATGGACTTCTGATCATGATGGGAGTAAAGAGCTGCAATGTGTGGGGGAGATAGTCCTGGCAGTCAATTAGGGAAAGAGAGTAACCAATCCTAATTAATGCCTCCTCCTTGGGAATAAACAAATCATAGGAAGCTTGTGTCATGGAGGATAGGGAGAATCCAAGGGCAGTGGGGAAGGGGCAGAGGAGAGTGGTGATATCATGGGAGCCCCACAGAAATCTGTGAGCCTCCCATTCAGTCTAGCTGTGAACAGTGTCTTGTTTAGGTTGGAGGACATGAGGGGAAGAGAACTTACCAGGAACATGAAGCAAATTGTTAAAATTTTTGCCTCCATTGATTTCTACTCATCCCTTTGCCTTATATTTTAGAAAATGTCTTTTGATCATACAAATCTAAAAAGCTACAAATTCACTTTTATCATTGTAATTTACCATTGAGAACCCACCATTGAACGCAGACAATCCAATTTTAAATTGCTTCAGTGATTTGTTGTTAAAGATTCCCAGCTCCCTGAATTGAATCTCATGGAATTCATGAAAATCAAGGAGACATGCATTTCTACAATGGTGATATATTCCCTGCCTTGAACTATTTTTCTTTTCTGACCTGAATGCTGCTTTGGTTTTATGCCTAGTCATTAATGTTTCCATAGTAAATCACTTCTGATAAAGGCCAATCTACATTGCAAAGTGTTCCGCTTAACACACCTACCAATTGAGGCAGAGGTGGAATCTGAGGTGTTCCTAATGTGAATCATTATTTGATTCAAGTTACTGATTCATTCAAGTTGCTTAAGAAATGTCCATAGACTCTGGAAATTCTGTTTTTCTTCTATTAAAAAAAATGTAAAATTAAGAATTAAGGTTGGGGAGATACTACCATTTAAATAAATGTTAAACTTTGGGGGCTCACATACCAATATCATTTTTAAATTAGAATATAAGGGTGCCTGAGTGGCTCAGTTATGTGTCCAACTCTTGATTTCATCTCAGGTCATGATCTCAGGGTCGTGGGATTGATCCCTACATCAGGCTCCACACTCAGCATGAGTCTATTTGAGATTCTCTCCCTCTGCCTCTGCCCCTATTTGTACATGTGGGCATTCTCTCTCAATCAATCAATCAATCAATCAATCTAGTCTTTTAAAAAATTAAAAATGGGAAAGTGGACACAGGGTCACCTACTGATAAAAAGAAAAAACCAACTAACGCCTATCTTCACTAACATTTCATTAAAGAATTGCTATTTTCACACTTTAAAAGGAGACTACATTTCACATTATGAGAAACATATCACATTGCCCTCATTTCTTTTCTTCTTTCTGTAATGTACTAATAAAAACCTCAGCATGAATCCACAATAAGCTGCAGACCAGAGTTAAGGAAACTGAATTACCTGACCTCTGAGCCCTTATAAACATGATATGCCTTGTTAATATTGTTTAGTGGTATGCAAAATTATGTATTGGTTCTCTATCAGTCACTCTACTTCATTAAACCCACTTAGAGCTTCAATAAAATTTCCAGAAATGATATTAGGATTGATACCTTCATATCTCTCTATACTTTCTTTGCTGTAATGTGTTAAAGTATTGTAACCAGATCTGATATATCAGTTCAGACTCTTCAATATAAATATATAGTTTGAAAATATAATGACTTGGTGCACCTGGGTGGCTCAGTTGGTTAAGCAACTGCCTTCGGCTCAGGTCAAGATCCCAGAGTCCCAGGATCGAGTCCTACATTGGGCTCCCAGCTCCGCAGGGAGTCTGCTTCTCCCTCTAATCTTCTCCCCTCTCATGCTCTCGCTCTCTCTCACTCTCTCTCTCTCAAATAAACACACAAAATCTTTAAAAAATAAAAAATAAAAATAAATAAAATGACAATAATTTGGCAAAAACATTATGGTGATAGTATTGAAAGAAAATGACAGGGGCGCCTAGTTGGCTCAATTGGTTAATCATCTGCCTTCGACTCAGGTTATGACCCCAGCATCCTGGGATCGAGCCCTGCAATAAAATCTTAAAAAAAAAAAAAAGAAAATGAAAACAAAAAATCATGCATAATTTCTTACATTAGGTTTAATATTTCCTCTTTAGCGTATTTCCTCGTACTTTTGTTAGTAGGCTTACATTTTTGCAGGTTGTAACCATAATGCACATGAGCATACCTTTTAGCACAAAGTAGACAATGAGATAGGAAATTCACTGAGTCATAGATACTCAGGTCTATACAATACATAAAAGGTCATCAGTTTCAACCCCATCAAATGGACACTTGAGTTTTCTTCATAGCCTTATCTCAACAATACTTGGTGGTAAAAAATTCACTATTTCTCCATGAAACCCATTTTATTATCTGCCACCTCGAAAATTAATTTAACTTTTCATAAATATAGCTTCCTTACCTTTATCCTTTTTCTGGACTTGCCTCACATAGATAAACTCATTGCTTTTTCACATGATGGCTTTTCAACCTCATTTATCATTCCTCCTCCCAGGCTGTATCCAGGCTCAATATCTTCAGTTTTTATGCTTATCTTTCCATAGGTTTTCAAGCCCACTCAGTCTGTATTCTTTCCATGCAGTGCCTTCCAGCTAGTTGGTTTGACACTGACTCCACGCAGGATGGTTTAACCAGCACCAAATACAAGAGAATCAACATTTTACAATTTTGCATATTGTAATACACCAGAAGATCTCATTTTATTTCCTGTTTTTCCAAGCACATCACACTGTGGATTATGTTGATTTTATAGTCAACTAATGTCTTCATATATTGTTCACAATTTTTCTACTTCTGTATTATTCTCTGTGGCATATTTAAGTAAAATGTCACTCTTCATTCTCTTCTTTTGCAACCTGTAAATACTGTAGAACTCCCTTCTGTGAGTCTATAGCTCTCCCAGGTTTGTTCTTTCTACTAACTGGGGTAGTTGTCTTTCATGTTCTACTCAGCCATGGATGAACTGACAGTGACAGGTTTGGGAGGGAAGGAATGTAGCCAAATAGTAGTTCAGTTACCTCCACATTGTCATTCATCAGTGCCATAGAGATAAAATCTTCCAAACTCTTCTTCTTTTCTTCCTTTCCCATGTTTCTTGCTATTTTAAGATTTTCTATGATTACTTATGTATGCAAATAATTGTGTTGGTGCCATGCGCTATTAAAGTAATTTGTGAATGGACTTACCAGATCCCACTGAACACTAGAATAAACCCACTTTTCTACCAATAATATAATATACGCCACAATTACACAAAATGACAGATTTTAATTTTCAATTATTTAATATATAAAGACTTAAAGTTTTAAATCCATTTTGCCTTTATTGACTATATTAATATTTATAAATAGTTCCCATCTATATTTTATATATGTATACACGTACAAGGTTGAAGAAAGTTCTATTTCTGCTCTTGGCTCTTCTTACAGAGGCTCTGTCAGGCCTTGGGAAATTCAGATTAATTTAAACCACTGTGTTTTCCCACCTAGTGACATTAAGAAATGAAGCCGGTTTGCATTGATTTTTTTTTTTCCCTTAGTGAGCCGTTCCTGCTCCTCATCACCATCTCTTCCTTGAAGAAGTTTCATAAAATATTGATTTCATTATGAGATCGTAGTCGAGTCAAGAGTGATCTATTGACCATTTATGTCTGACATAACAAAAATAATAATCTGTGTTATTGATTACATGGACCACATTTATTGGCAGCTTATGTTGGAAGTAGTTTTCATGCATTATCTCACTTAGACCATATGATACCACTTTATCATTACTCCCATGTTATAGATAATAAAAATGAAACTCAGAATGGTCAAGTATGCCTAAGGCCATAGAACCACCAAGTAGTGGCTCTGGAATTCAAAACTGGGTTGAGTACAAATTCTAAAATTTTAAAAATATGTCTTTCTGCCATTACAAAGTCCCATATATAGCCCAGGAATACCTCAAGACCTACAGAGCCACGAACTATTACATGGGCAATACATAATTCCTTTGCAAAATTATAATGATAGTAAAGGTCTCTCTGAGGAAGTTGTCTTTAGCAAACAGTAGACCCAATATGTATAAAATAGCATGAGGTTCTAAAGGCAGCCGGAATTCCATAGAGCATTGTTAGCACCTCACATTTGTTCTTGGCTAGGAAAGCTATCCTGACTGAAGAACTCTATCCACTTTGTAGAGTAATTATCCTTGCACCTGTAACTAATTCTTGAGGAAGTTAAATAGCATGGCAAAATCATCCAAAAGAAGAACCAGAATACTGCTTCTTGCCCTGTGCTCTGCTACTGCTGGCCACAGTAAAATACAGCCTGTGAAAGCACCTGGCACAATGTCTGGAACTTAACAAGCCCTGGAGGAATGTTCATTAATTCTGTCATAATATTGGTGTGTTGGACTTAGAAAGTATGGGCATTAGAGGACAACAGAATATCCCACAAAATGAAAACATCACATAAATACTGTGCATGCACATGCAGGTACACACCCCCAGAAACTTGGAAAGTAATACTTGATTCACCAGAAGTGTTCTTCAACACTGTGGCAGAACCAATAGACATCTGGGAAACCATAAAGATTAGAAAAAGTAGCCTGAGCTACAGTAATTAGGACAGAAGGATGTGAGGAAAGGGGGGCTTTTTTGGTACAAAATTTCAGGACCAGCTGTTAACTTCAAGAGGTGGTTGCAAAGAGTGACAAGTGTGAAAGTAATAGATTCTCTGACATAAAAAGCCAGCTGGTTTTGTGAGTATAGGAAAATATTAACTGTGCAAAGTGGGGATGAGAATACTTCCTTAAAGAGGTTGTATAGCTTGATATTTTCTAGCCACTAGCCACATGGATATAATCATCAGGGACATCATTTATCGGTACAAGGAATAGCAGAAATGGGGCAAGACTGGGAGTTTTTCATGTAAATCATGCTACACTCCAGTTCACATTAATTTAAAAATTAGCATACTTATAATGTCATCATATATTTCCTGTCCCAACTCTATGGTTAAATAGAATAGGTTTTTTTCCTATGACCATAGAAACTCTTGCTACAGCCAAAGTCTATTGACGTAATTGAGCAGCATTAAGTGGGTTTAAACAGGCACTATCCCTTAAAAGGAGCTCATACAATGCTCAACTAAGTAAACAAAAATCATACGTGGGAACTTCCTTTGGTCTTAAAACAGAACTAGAGAGGAAAGTCAAGGAATATAGTTTCAATGAAATTTTCCATGTAATTGTGAGCCTTTTATGGAGCGTTCAAAGGCTCAGTTGCTGTATCAGAATTTTAGATTAGAGAATATATATATTTATAGTTACATCAACAGTAATGTTCTTATTTGGAAAATTAACAACCATTTTTCATAGCACCTTTGAAACAGAGTCGGGCGAAATTGCAGGTATCTACCTACGCATTGGTGAGGAAGGGTCCTGTAGTTGAGTGATTGGCCACAGTCATTACTCTAACTCCACCAGGCAGTGTCGAGGAGGATGCCTGGAGACTTGCAGTGGGTAAAACTTGGCAATAAATGCCCGATGCCCAAAAGAGCCTTTAGGAGAGTGTCAGAAGCACGGGGTACGGACTGGGTTCTCCAGACTTGCCGATGCAGCCTCAGGAACATGTGGTGTGGTTGAGTATAATGATTCTGGCAGGTGGCAGGCACAGTGCAAGGGGAGCCAACCTTCCCCAGCAGGATTCCATACAGAGTAAGCGAGTGGGCATCAGGGCAGGGCTCTGCCACAGGAGGGGAACAGGTAAGACTTGGCAGGATACTAAGTTTATGATAGAGCTTGTTGAGGGCCAATGGAAAGGGAACATAATTAAGGGGAGAGAGCAGCCAGTCAGGACAGGGTACCTGATTGGCAGTAGAGGTGATGGAAATGGTTGGCTCTCCAGACCGGAAGTCCCGATGAATGTGGAGTCCATCTGGAGTAGAAGGGAAGAACCACTGGACAGTGCTGCAAGGGAGGACAAGGATAGCTATGAACCCACATTTGTATTCCTGCTAGGATATCTACTCCATAGAATATTGCTAACTGTTTTAAATGTCTTTTTCTTATAATTTTCTTAGATATTTTTCTTTATGGTTTCCTTATGTATTTCCTAGTGCGTAATAAACCCAACCAAGTACTACAGTATTTTTCCTATATACTTCCTAATGTGTGATAAACTCAGTCAGGTGCTACAATAGCTTAACAGCCAAGAAAAAAAATGTATTCGTTGATTTTTAAATGTAGCATATATATCCTAAAAAAACAGATCTAACAATTTAGACTCCCAGTAGCAGGTACAACATTGGCCTGGCGGGGAGAGCGCCTGTATTCTCCCCTCCTTGTGTAAGCAATGTGTGTAGCAAAGTGTCAGATACACCAGTTGGAATCAATACCACAGCTTTCCACTATCTGGGAGACTCAATCCTTGGCCCAACTCTAGGATTTCCAGAATTACATTTAATAATACAAAGTTTAAAAAATGTTTTTGTTGTAAGTGGCAATAAGGAGTGTTTAGTGTAGTTTCTTCAACTCCGTATCTGTTTTTTTCTTTTGTATAGTAAGAAAGAGGAAATAATTTTATTGGTTTCTCATACCAGATTGTAGAATAAGGTTAATAGTTCATGGGGTTAGTTTGTCAGCACTATCAGCAAGACTTTAGGCTCCAAGTGTGCATAGCTTTTTTGAAGCAAATACATTTATTCAGAGATCATTAATTAAGACTTTACAGAATGCTCAGCTCTGTACTGCAAATTATAGGACGGATTTTTAAAATACAGCATTCCTGTAAATAGGCCACAAGAACATAAGAAATGCCAAAACGCTTTCAAAAATGATTGTGAGTGACCGATAAGCAAAACGTGGCTCTCCCCTGTCCCCAGCAATGGGAATCTATTTCTTCTCAGGTTCTCATATTCCCTTCTTCTGGTCTCTGTCTAACCAAAGGCATGAATTTCAGTTCATCCTCAGTGAGGATTTGGGGTTTCCTCTGTGACCATGTATCAGTGATACTAGCTAATTCACATGGAGATCTGCCCTATATTTAATTTATACAGAGGTCTGCTCTATAAACTGAGCCCAGTTAACCTAATATTCTATGTTCACTCTAAACCATTCACAGTTTACCCCATCCAGGATTCTGCTTCAGTCACTGATACACTAGCAGTGTCCAAATACTATTGCTATTTCAGTAAACTAGGGAATAGCCACCTTTTTTCGTATTCTGAGACATCCTGAGCAAGCCCTTATTTGCCCATCTCACATCCTCTTAGACAAGGATCAATGTTACCAAGCTTCAGATTTCAGTAAACGTTGTTAGTTAACTTGGTCTTGTAATTCTGAATTAATCTTGCCCCTTTAATAGGTTGGGGAAGACCTTCAAAGATTCCCATTGGATTCAGATGCCCTAAAGGAGTTTGGATGATGCATGACTTCCTGCCCCTCTCATTCTAGACTAATAAATATGCTAGGGTTGCGTTAGTCACATAGGTTCCATTTTCCAAGAAACCTCAAAACCCAAGACATAATTTATACATCGAACATTGTCTCACAAACATCAAGGCAGCACGAAACCTTTAAAGAAAGTTAAAGTGACTTTTTGTGGGTATATTGTATCATTAAGGGAGGAACAATGGGGAAGGGGAAGCTAAGTCATTACCCAGTGATTACCCGCCCTTATTTCATTGTAATTTTCATATGATTATAAATTGGTTATTATGATATTATCAAAATGATCTAGAAGGAATAATTATGACACAAATTACCATATATTGGTCATTTACTACAAATACAGACCATTTTATAAAGATTAGATTTTTTTATAGTAGTATTTTGGGAGAAATTGTTTTCTGCCTTTTGTAAATTTGATCATCAGGCCTTGTCACTCATCAACAAAAGAAAAAATAGATATTTCAAACACGCAGAGGACCTATTTTTATCTTATAATGACAATTTTTAAATTATGAAATTTCTAAACACACTGGGAGCCTTGGTCAACCTGTCATCTTCTTGCCTTTACTTTCCCTCTGCTCACATCAAAAAGAGAGTTATAAGCAGCAAAAATTGATCTGGCTATGGATTTTGCTCTGAGCTGCAACCAGCCAAGCAATTAGTCTATTGTGTATGTCACTGGAGTCGTCCTGGGGGGAAGTCTTACACGAATCGAGAATTACTCTGTGCGCTGAGCTATGTGTGTAAGGCCTGATTCAATGAAAATTGCAGGCTGCCTTGATGCAGACAAGTTTATGAAAGACATCATTATTATTTTTCAAACTACACTGGGTTCTTAGAATTGTACCTTTTTGTTCCCTTAAATGACTTGTTTTCACTTTTTCTTTATCCGAACATTCCTGCTTACGTAAATCGTGTCCTTCATTTATAGATACAGGAGGACAAACTCCGCATTTGAAAATCACTTCTAAAAAGACATGGAACTGAGCTCAGATGACAAAAGTTAGATTACATTGTTTAGAAAAAGATCACTGGATATTATACCTTGGCTTTAAGAATATGAATTTTAATATATCCCAGGTACAATACGTGTCTCCATGGATCAGATGAATTTTGGCCACAGCCACCAAACTGTTAATCCAGCAAGAACCTTTCTTGGATGGTTTTGAGATAAATCTAAAAGAAACTGGATTAAGTATGATTTAATGGAAGATTAAAGAAGTATTACATAAAAACAGTTGAATGTTAAGGATGGGAGAGTGAATGATTTTGGACATCAGGGCAGCCTTTAGCTTCCCATTTCCTTGAGGCTCAAGAGATTTATTCTTGGGTCACAATTCAGTGGAGACTTTGATTGTCCTCTTTTAAAGAATGACCCCCATGTCTTCCACTCTTCTTTACATGTATTTCTCTGCTATGAACTTACCGATTGGACATTGAATTGAGAAGGGATGGCCTACTTTGCTTGAACGAACAGGACTGCGACCTTTCTACCTGCCACCTTGCCTGAGTTCACGGGCTTTAGTTATTCACTCAGGTTAGAGGAATTATCCAGACAGGGCACAAGCCAGAGCTATGAAGGGAAAACATCACCATGTTACCGACTTGGGTCCATGGGCTCTCCAAACAGTAGAAACTGACTGGGGCTGAGAGGGAATTAAAGGCAAGACTTTTTGTGGGGCTTATGCTCCAGCCCAGGAGGACAGCTCAGAGAAAGGGTTCTTCATGCTGGTTTTCCAAACAAAGGCCAGGGAAAGTTTTTTAAAGAGGCTAAGGTGGGAAAGGAGTGACCTCTAAGCCTGTAGAGGTGGGGAGAGACGCAGAAAGTTGGGTGTGCCAGGGCAGGGTACAGAACATGCTTTATCATGCATCGCATGTCTCATTAGCATGTTAAATCGCCAGCATTGGGCATGATTTTTAGCATTATAATGAGGGAGAATGTCAGAGAAAGGTCAGCCCTGGGATCCACCTTGGTGCAGCCTGGTTTGATCAAGTCTTCGCCAGTCGTATAGTCGAATCCCCCTTAGGTAAGCATCCTCCTTTCACATTCCTGCAAGATAGCTACTCAAGGGACAGAGGGTTTCAGCTAGGAAGGAACGCTGGTTTCATGGTCCAGATCGACAGGACCCGAGTCTAGTCCCTGCCATGTCTCAACCAGGCCATCCAAAGAGGGAAGATCTGTCTCTCTTGGGCTGAATTATTTTCACTTTTATTCCCCCAGTAGAAATGATATAACTTTAAGAAGATTTAATGATAATTAACATTATGCAGAGCATTTTGTAACTGAAGCATTTCT
>CM052808.1:46052041-46101467 GCA_028533885.1 Nasua narica
GAGGATTGTGATTCTCCCTCTGTTCTTTTGAATGACAGGCCAATTAAAAACCATTTTGCCTTCGGGGAGGGGAGAGATTGCCAGATTGGAAACAGGGAGCGAGTTCTGGTCCACTTACATTTTTATATTTGAACTCTTTTTTTTTTTTTAAAGATTTTATCTATTTACTTAACAGAGAGAGAACACAAGCAGGCAGAGAGGCAGGCAGAGGCAGAGAGAGGAGCAGGCTTCCTGCCAAGCAAGGAGCCCGATGCGGGACTCGATCCCAGGACACCGGGATCATGACCTAAGCCGAAGGCAGCTGCCCAACCAACTGAGCCACCCAGGCGTCCCTATTTGAATTCTTGATTCCTATTGAGTCTCTACAGTGATCATGAGTTGAAGGAGCAGAGCAGGGCTGGCTCCTTTTGCTTACACCCGCCTTCTTGTGTGTGGCCCCCACAGAACCTGCCTCTGGGAGGGTCTGAGTGTGGCTCAGCCCTCCCTTGAGCTAATTGGCCCAGACCACCTGTGGGTTGGGTTTGGGTTAGCCAATAGGAACGCGGAACCCCTGACCAGGAAAGAATATAAACCCCGCCTTTTCTCCCACCAAACTTGAGCGCCAATTCTGGCCAGGGTGATAGGCTAGTTCAAACAGTTACTAAGCAACTTTCTGTGTGTTACAATCTCATTGGCCACTGGCCCCTCTAAAACTGTTGCACTTTTTGAAACTTGCTCTCTTTCTTTACACCACGCCGCTGCGTCGGTGAGTGTGGGAGACTGAGCTCAAGCTAGCTTGAATAAAGGGCTCTTTTGCTTTTGTATCGGACTCGGCTCCCTGGTGGTATTTGGGGATCTCAAAATCTGGGCATAACAGAGGATGATGCTAATAACAATTCTTAACAATCTTGTCACACTGTGGTGTTTCTCTGAGCCCTTGTCCCCACCTTAGTGAGTGGCACCACCTTGCTTCAGATCCTTTCCATGTCAGGAGCCCTTCCCTGTATTCGGGCCTTCTAATCATTTCTTCAGACTGTTCTCTCCTCTCCCACTCCCAGGATAGTCACCAGACCCTGGTTACTTCTTTCTTAGAAGTGCCGGTCTCTACCTGACCATCCGTTCCTCCATGATCCATCCACACTGGACCCACAGGGATCTCTCTTCTAGAGAGATCATCAGTCTCATACCAATATCTTCTCTAAATCCAACAATAGAAGGATTCCCTGTGGTTTAAAGGACAGCATGAAGAAGCTTCAGGGTGACTCAAAGCCCTTTAGGACCTAGACCCATTCCTAAGCCTTGAACTTCTCTAGCTTTGGCTGCCCTAGCCTCAGAGGTGCTCAGAATCAGCGCTCATTATGTTGCTCTGCCCCTATAGTTATATCCCACTTATAATTCAGACCCTAATCAGCCACCTTTTCCTTTGCAAAATTTTTTCTGCCCCCAAAGTGAGTGAGATAGCCCTTCTGTGGGCTCTCTAGTACCTGGCACACACCCCTGTCCTAGAACCTGGCACAATATACCTTACTTGTTACTACAGATGACTTACACATTCATTAACATTAGACACCTTTAGACTGTCATCCAACTAGTATTTGTCAGTTTTTAATTATGTACTGGTTACTCTCTGTGGTGTCTCTCTCGATCAGATGGGGGCCCCAAATGTGAGGTGATGGTCAGGGTTGGAAGGCAGTGGCTTGGGCCCTAAAAGGATTCACCCTCAGCAGAGCAAAGGAGATAGAAGTGTATTGAATACACCCGCAAGGGAGCAGTGGGCCAGAAGGCAAAGGAGAAGCATTCTGCAAGGAGGCAGGAGGTGGGGGCTGTTTTTAAAAGGAGGTATGCAGACATTAAGAATTCTTCCTTTTTTGGTAACCGTGCTTGGTTGTAAGTAGCCCATTGCTTAGTTAGGGCCTTTGGCTATTTAGAGGTGGGTCACCCGATGGACCTGTCTGGATTCAGCCAGAGGGTCGCTGTGGGCCCTTCCTACATTCCCTGGCTCAAAGCTGTTTGCCTAAACGTGGCCTGTACAATCTATAGATAAAACTGCCTTTCTATTATTTCCAGATTTTTTTGGTTTCTTTTCCTGTTAGTTTTCATTATGGTTATTTCCTTGCCTTTAGCTGATTTTTCTTTAGTTGCTTCTATGAACATTAATTTAGAGCCAGATTAGATAAAATCCTTTATTGTCCGCAACAACTACTGACTTATTACCAATGATAATGACCGTAGTTATTTGGAAAGTTGGTTCTTAAGAGGTGTCGCCCAAAGGGTAGGGTTGAAACTGATCTGGTGATTGGTGTATTTGGCAGATAAATCATAATTTGAAATTGAATGAGTGAATTTGTCTTATTAAGCTTTGGCCATTAAAAATATGATTTTGAGTAAGTATTGTCTGATTTCAAATGTTGCCTCTTGCACTGTAGGTATTTAAAAAAAAAGAAAAAGAAAGCCCAATTTGGAGTCATTTGCCCCCTCCTGACAGCAGACTAAGACTTAATTACAATTTTAACCTGTCCAAGGAATGTGACCTTATAAAAGTCAAGCTAAAATTTCCAGATCAGCACAAGTGAGGTAATCTGAATGATAAAAACCCTGCCTTTCCTTTCCTCCCAAAAAGGAGAGGTCCTAGCCTGAAACAATCCTTTCGTTTCTTTTGCTATTAACTTCTTTGCCCCAGCTCCTTTGTCTAAAATAAACCCTTCCATTTTGTGGAACCCCTCAGAGCTGTGCTTTACTTGATAGATGGGATGCTGTCAGATTCAAGAATCACTTAATCAAGCCCATTAGAAAAAATAAATAAAGCCAATTAAATCTTCAAATTTATTCAGTTAAATTTTTTTAATAGGCATATTATTAAAGAATTGGTTCCCCATCACCGCTTCTGCCTTAAAATCCAAGTGTTCTCCAGGAAGATGGGTAAAGAACCAGAAACCTTTTCTTAGTATACTTTTTCCTTTTTCTACTGTCCTAGAGTGCCACCTTAGTTGATATAGGTTTCTGTCTAAAATTAAAGAAGAAAAAAAAAGCAACGTGCTGCCTTCATTGCTATCATAAACTAAAAGGTTCTCTGAATAGATAGGGTGAGGGTAGAGTTTCCCCAGAAATTCTACAGCCAGCATTTCCCATATACTATTCTCCAACAGTTTAATGAGCAGAGTGTTCCTGTAGCTATTAGAAGGCTTTTGGGCTTGGTTGGTTGCTTTATTGTGTTCTGGCTTGTGGATCTAAACGCATTGCTAACCTGAATCTTTCTGGCTTACCCAAATAAAGTAACAATGAGATGTTGGATTATCAGAAAAGAATCCAGATGTCAAGTTAGTATTTATATCACATCGGGGTGGAGAGCAGAAGGATAAGCACATTTTTCAACAGATTTATTAAAATTATCTAAATTCTTAGGTGCCCTTTAAGTCTAAGAAATGACATTTGGGATCTATATATGTTTTACTATTTAATCCAAATTGATTGCATTGCTAAAAGAACAAGAATATTAGCTAGTTTTGTTCTAGTTGTGTTTACCTAAAATGTATTAAGATATCAAGTGATTTCAATTCTTTAGTTCACTGCATTGTCCTCCAGGGATCTTTAGCTTTCTTTCTTTACTTTCAAGGTGAAGTAGAAACCAATATAGCTCTGAATGTATCATTCCCAATCAAAAATAGATGCAGCCTTCTAAAATAAAGTGTTTCCATTTTGCTACAATATTATGTTTTATCCTCATTTTTCCTGGTCACCATATTTATTTTTATGACTTTCGGTTAACTGCACAGCTTTCTCTGCTGACTTTGCTTGTATTCTGTATTGTTCAATGGAGTCCCTCCTTGGGCACTGCTCTGAGTCCCATATTAACTCAATTTTTTTTTTAATCCATGCTGCAATGGATCTTTTATTTCCTTTGCTGTGAAATATAAGGCCATCTGTTGAGACTGGGATGTTATTATTTTTATCATCACTGAGACTAGACTGGACTCCATTCATACTCTCTTGATGGATCTAGCCTGTCAGCCCTCAGAACAAAAGAGCTTTGTTTTAGCTCTCCTATCTTATTGCACAGTGATTGATTATTTCTCACTCACACTCATACAGTTGTGAGTCATTCATATGAGGGCCTTCCCTTGCCTGCCCCTCACCCTGCCCATGTGTGGACCAAGTCAAGTGGTTCTGCCCCCAGATTGTATCCCACAGTTGTTCACCTCTCCACAGCCATATCCATAGCCTTCACTTAAATGCAAGTCACCAACATCTCTTACCTGAACTAGTGTAGTGTCTTCTCCACTGGTCCTACTGCTAAACCAACACACTCGTCATACAGCGGCCAGAATACATTCTTATTTTCCCTTTCATTGGAGCTTTTTTTGTCTGTGCTTGCTGGTATTTCCAGATTGGCTTCTCCAGTGCCCAGTCTGGGATGTCTCAGGCAGAAAGAAAACATAAGGAACTCTCTGCCGTATTGTTTCTCAGGCTCCCAGATCCCTAGCCAGTCTGTCTTCTCTCCAGCATTCTTATGTTTGTATTGTATGTAATGGCTAGGGTTTTAAGCCGAATTCAGCAGGAAGAAGAGGGAAAAGTATATCTACTACATCTGGTCTAGGCCCTAAAAGTCCAGAATGCCATTTAGATAATAAATCACAGTGTGTCACTGCCCCAAGTTTAAGGCTTTCATTGTTCTTAGTGTGCAGTGCAAAAGTATGTCCATGTACAAGACCCAAAATAATGTGATCCTGGCCTTTCTCTTCAACAGATACCTTGTGGCAGTTGGCTCTCATTCCCTTCAGTTGGCCTTTTGTGTCCTTGAATGTGTAGAAGTTCTTTTCTCACTCAGAATATTACCCCCATTGTTCTCTTTGTCTCAGCCATTTGTCATCAACACTACTCTGCTTGGCTCTATCTCAGCCTTCAGTTTAAATACCTCTTTCTTTATAATGTCCTTTCCTAGTCTTCTGACCTAATATTATTTTCTTACCTTCCTTATGTTTACACTTTATTCAGGAATGAATATAAATCAGATTTCTCAGTTATTACCTTTTATAGCGAACAGGTTTCCAACATGGCCATTGACCTTATGAAGATGCTTTTAACAAATAACTCATTTGAGGGATGTTAGTGTATCAGCATTAACCATTTTATAAGCAAACAAAAAACAAGTCCTTAAGTTATAGACCAGTGTGGCATCATAGACATGGTTGCTAATTTTACTTTGCTTATTTTTGATTCATTGATTAACATAACTAATATTTACTAAGTGTCTATTATGTATCAGGCATTATTCTAGTTCTAGCTCTTATGGAACATACATTCTAATAAAGGGGGAAAAACAATAAATAAATATGAGAGAAATATGTAATATGCCATGGAGTGAGCACAAAATGTAAAAGAGAGTAAGAGAAGAGAAAGCGACAGGAGCATGCGAGGAATGGGAGAAATACCCTACATGGAGTAGTCAGGAGAGGTCTTTTTGTAATCAGGTGACATTTAAGCAGAGACCTGAATGAAATTGGGAACCAAGCCATACAGAGAATAGGTAAGGACAGATGTTTTGAAACTGATATTCATATGCCCTTATTGAGGGGCAACAAGAGGCAGGTGTAATAGGAACGTGGCAAGGGAGGAAGCAGCACTAGGAGATGGGGTCAGAAGAGTAGCCAGTGTAAAACCATTGATGGAGGTCATTCACAGACTTTGACCATGACAGACTGCATTGGGCTTCTCACCCATGGCCACCATTGGAACATGGGACATGGAAACAGTGTCACCAATAGAAGCAAGTGGATGGTGAGATTTAATTCAAAGCGTTATTTGATAGCCTTAAGTTCTGATAAGAATAATATATAATATGACACCTGTAAAGCCTGAGTTACCCAGTTGATTCCACAAAGGCCGAGAATGAAGAGAAAGTAAAGATAATTCGGGCAAATTATAAAAAAGTAATTAGACATAGTTCTAAAAGGAAATGAGCTGATTGTTTTAAAGTTATTTAAAATTCCAAACTCAGTTGTTTAATTGCTTTCCCTATATTGCAGTGTAACTAGTGTAAGCAACTAAATCAAGTTCTATAGATAAGCGGGGGGGGGGGGGGGGGAAAACCAATAGAAAATTGAAGTATTCCAGAAATACCAAATGGAAATTAAATGTGTACAATCTTTTATTTTTTTAATTGAAACTTAAAAACTGCAGTTAGTGCATATATATTTGTGTTTTGGAGATAGGAGATAAGAACTAAATGTCATGTCTAATACCACAAAGAGAGTAAGTTGGTGTCCCACATAGGAGGTGCAGAAGGAAAGAAGGGGCCAGTTCCCTCTGGTAGCTGGATCAATTTCATTCCTCCACCCAGGCTCATATAATCAAGACCTTTAAATTTGATGTTGACTATGTCTAATTGAAACAGAAAATAAAGGTTTCATCCTCACTTTTCCTTCCTGCACTTCCTCCTGAAATCAAAAGTAAGATGAGCTACTTTCTAGAGATCTTTATTATTACCAGAGCTGAACTACTTCCTTTTTCTCCTTTGCCATCCATTTCTTCCCTAATAACCTGGGATCAGTGCTGCATCTTCTTTATCATTACAAGCTCCGAGCCCCAAAATATGTATAGAAAAATAGAAATTACATAGTACTTGAAAATATTATTTTCCATTTTATAATTATTATAAT
The DNA here is from genome assembly GCA_028533885.1 of Nasua narica. Taxonomy (NCBI): domain Eukaryota; kingdom Metazoa; phylum Chordata; class Mammalia; order Carnivora; family Procyonidae; genus Nasua; species Nasua narica. The sequence goes on from CM052808.1 coordinate 46,058,677, forward strand.
CGTGTACTAGACCATGCTCACCTTAATAAACCACAAGGGATTCCTTCATTTAATCCTGCTCTTTTTCACCCTTAACCCTTTACAGAGATGGTTCCCTTTATCTGAATGCCTTCTTTCCCCACCCAAATCCCGCTTTGCCTGACTGACTCCGATTTATCTTTCTGGACTGAGGTTTTTTAAGTGACCTCTTCCTATAAACCTTCCTTACTCATCCCTTCTTGGTTAGCACATTTGGGCTTCATATAACTACATTATGGAATTTAATACACTGTAATGATTTTGTGTTTTCTTCAGTACTTTTGAAACAACAAACTCCTTGAGAGCAGGAATTACATCTTAATTTTTCTTACATCCACAGTATGTCACACAATGCTAGGAACGTGGAGAGGCACTCTGAGTATTTGTTGAATGACTGAATGAACACAATCCCAAAACAAACATGCTATTTAACTAAACATAATAATGAGAAAGTTCTAGTGAATTCTAAGGTCCTGAGGATATTTACTGTTTAGAATTCCTTTTAAATGCATGATAAATGCATAAATGCATGCTAGTGTTACTGTAAGTACTTGAAATAATGCCCACATTTGTATTTTATTTAATTATTTTCATGGTCATTTAGATGAATCCTGATAATGCTGACTACCCTGAATATATAATTCATCTTACTTTTTCATGGTAGCCCTTGAGAATCTACAGCAATTTAAAATTTGAGTAAAACTTCTTGACAATTTTTTTTCATTAAACATTGACAGTGAATGAAAACAATCAAATTTATTTGGTTTACATTAAGTTCTACATTTTCATTTTTGATATATTTGAATTGAATGCTGACTAAAGCTGCACAATAAATTTGATAGTTATATCATTTGATAATGAAGAGTGTGGTCATACCAGAAAAGAGAAAAAAATTACATTTTTCTTCCTCTCTTCAATATGTGGCAACTATTTTGTCAGTGCATACTATAGCAAATATGACAGTGACAATAACAGATTTTAGCAGCACTTTCAAAGATGAAATAGGTGTCCCTAAAAATACTCTGTTTTCCTAACATCCTTAAAAAGAAATTGAGATGAAATTTGAAATCCTATCATTAGGATCTTTAGGAATATTATACAAGTACTCAGTACTGAAACTACTGCCCTCCAGGGATATATTTGCATGTTTTCTAAAACATATACTGTTGTAAAAGATTGTACTATTTAGTGTTTTGAAATATTGACAAAGGAACTTGCTTTTTTTTCTTAATTTTGTATTTGCTGCCTTCCCAATATTATAGCTGAGTCAACCAGGCTAATAGCTTTTTTACAATGCTACTGAAATCTGAAAATACTTTGATTTCCTCACAAATTAAAGATTAAGCCATATAGAAAAGAATCCATTCTTAGTGTATCTCATAACTGATAGAAAAATACTAAAAATTTGCCACACATAGTTATTATGTTAGAGAAAAAGCTTACTAATGGATGCTTATAGCAGCATCATGACTATAATCCTAATATTGGCAAATTTTGTGCATATTGTGATTTTTATTTAGCAATATATTTTGCTTTTGCAACTACTTTTATCTACTTATACTTGTGCAGGAGAAAATTTAGAATGCTATATCAGGACAAGTATTCAATTACAGGCAACATAAGTTATAAGTTAATTGACTGCATGTATTTTTTTCTTTTATTTGTATTTTAAGGTATTACTATCACTTCTTCTTTTCTTCCCATATACTAGAGCTTCTGGTAAAGTTATATGGCTATATTTTGGTATTTTCTGTAAAACCAGTTTGAAACCATTAACTGTTGTGCTGGAGGCATAGGACACTGATTTATTCAACAACTGTTGCTTAAAATAAAAACTATCACAACAATAGTTTTACTAAAAACTTCTTTAAATGTGTATACACAAGCACACACACACACACATACACACACACACACACCCAAACATCTCTAATTGCATAAAAGAAAGTAAACCATGTCCATAATTTAATATTTATTACTTTCCACTGAAGTTGCCTTAAATCTACCAAAATTTAGAGATGCTAAGCTACATTCAAAAAATATGAAGGAAAAAAAAAAACCTTCCCTGTTCTTCAAATATGGGTTATAGTTCTTCAGGAACCCCAAACTAGCCAAAGGTTGGTATAATCATTCCACCTCATGCTATTCTTGGACTTGACCATCAGTCAGAAGTTAAGAATAGATATATTATACCAGCATCTTCCTCCTTGTCTTTCTTCACCATTGCGCTCTTTTCTTTTCACCTTATTAATAGTAAAAATAGAAGGAGGGAACTGAATAATAAGGGAAAAAGACTTCCTTCCTGAGAGTAATAGGGACTCTGACCTGAGGATCGGTTAAGGCAGTGAAATCTCAAAGTGTGGTCACCATGGGCTGGCACCAGGATCACTAGGGGCTTGTTAAAAATACAAATGTCCTATGGTAAGTGCAGTGAAATGTGTAAGCCTGATGATTCAGAGACATGTACCCTGGGGCAAATAATACATTATATGTTAATAAAAAAAATACAAATGTCTAACTCAGAGGGTGGAGCCCAGCACATCTGTATTTTAACAAGCCTCTAAGCGATTATGAGGCACAGCAACTTTTAAGACCACTGATTTAGAGAAGAGTTCCCATGACAATATCCCACTTAAAGTGCATGAAAAATTCTGCAGTATCTTTAAAGATCTTCCCCGAATTTATTGGTTAAATGCAGCAAAAGTTGATATAATGAGGTACTGTGCCCTTGAACGTATTGCAAATTAAGAAACTATGTCATCAAACAATTGACTATGGGGCATTTACCTCATAAGTTACAACATGAAGTATGAGACTTCCAAAGACTGAGGAGTTGCAGTGGATTGAACAGTACCCCCCAAATTCCTGTGCACCTGGAACTCAGAATGTGACCTTCTTTGGACATAGGGTCTTTGCAAATATAATAGTTGAGATGAGGTCATAGTGGATTAGGGTGGGCCGTCATCCAGTTCCTGGTATCACAATACTGAGGGCATGTTGAGGGATACCACGGAAGAGGTTGTGTGAAGATGAAGGCAGACTGGAATGTTGCTGCCTCAAACCAGGGAACACCAAGGATTGGTGGTAGACACCTTGGCTGAGAAAGAGACATGGATGGAGCTTCCAGTAGAAGCCAACCCTGCTGCCCTTGACTGAGGACTTTAGGCCTCCTGAGCTATGCTAGAATAAATGTCTGCCATTTCAAGCCAATCAGCTTTATTTAGCTCAATTGTCATGGCAGCCGTGGAAAACTAATGCAGGGGACTTACGCTGTATGGGTTTATATTTTATGCATATTCTTTGACTTACTCTTGGTCCATAAACATGGATATGTTCTGTAAAGCATGAATATGAATATGCTCTGTAAAGGAGGCTGCCCTGCCCCCTCCCCCCTCCTCCTTAGCCCACCTCCCCATCCTTTCAAAGGATCTTTGAAGAGTCTAGCTTTAGTTGTGAAAGTCATGTTCTTATTTATCATTGAAGGAAAAAAAAACTCTCCTAGAAGAATATTAAATGTAAAGCCCTTTCATTTGTGTATTTTTAGTTAGAAATTATGCCTATTATCTTCCCATCCGTCTTTCAGTAAAATTTTCGATTGACGTGGATTAAGCTTTTTAAGCTGCTTTATACTCATTTGTTCAAATACATACCAAGCCTTTTAATTGGAGCATTTTATATGCAAATAACAAATACTATTAAGTGTATCTGTGTCTCCTTCTGTTGCTGTTTAGTTGTGTCATAAATGCGGTGACCCTCCACAAACAGGGTTAATCAGAGTAGTGTGTGAGTGCAGGGCTGGGGCCGCTGCTGGCTGCTAGCTATAGATCTGAGATAAAGAAGAAGAGACATTTACCAAGCAGAGCTCTTTGTGTCTTAAAAACAAAACACACATAATTATGAATGATATATTTAGGGAAGCCTGCTTTAAGGAAATGAATTTGCATTCACTGTACCTTATGTGAATAGCTCCATATGAGCTCCTCTGCTGTATTTTTTCCTCAAATGACTTAGCAAAGCATCTATATTTTAACATACAAATACGTATATTAAAGAGCCACAAAAATTGAAAGGAATATTTGACAACAAGACAACTTCGGTAAGGTAATTGGAATGACTTAAAAGATCAGTCTTTTAAAAATATTTGTTAAATGTAATATTTTTAAAAGCACAAAATGCTTAGAGCATGATTTTTCCTGGGCTTTCTTCCATGTTTTGTTTCTACAGCTCTCATTTCTGAACCTGTTAATTTTTGAGTTTCCCCTAAAACTCTTAATATTCTCAATTTATGAACACAGCTTTCTAGTATTCTCAGTTATACTTTTGAGCTAACAGAGATCTCAGAGATATTTGTGAGATGGTTCCTTTCTCACAATAAGATCGGTTCCACGTTTTAACACGATAGTAGTATGGCAATTAATTCCGTTAATATATAATGTATTATTTGTTTCAGGGGTACAGATCTACAATTCATCAGTCTTACACAGTTCACAGCACTCACCATAGCCCATACCCTCTCCAAGGGCCATCACCCCCCCACCGTATCCCCCCCACCCCCACCCCCTCCCCTCCAGCAACCCTCAGTTTGGGAGTTTACTTTTAAAAATCAGTGTAGGTAATAAATACTTTTGTGTAAAAGAATAGCTTACAAAATGTTATGCTGAATCTAAAGGTATTCAGCAAGACTATTTAGAGGAGAGGATCAATCTTCATTACATGTAGATTAATGCTATTTCTATACTATACTAGTCAAACAAACAAAAAATCCTCTGCTGCATTCTTGCAATATATCTACTACGTACGGAGTATTAGACATTAGCTATAGAGAAGGAATTCAGTCCTACTTTCAAGAAGTAGTAGTCTGATGGGAGAGGGACAACAGCTAGACAATTATAAAGTAGGGCACTGTATCCATTTCCTAGGGCTACTGTTACAAATTACCACAAACTCAGTGGCTCGAAACAAGAGAAATGTATTCTGTCCTCCTTCTGAAGGCTTGAAGTCTAAAATCAAATCCCCACAGAGCCACCTCCCTCTGAAGGCTCTAGGGGTGGATCCTTCATTGCCTCTTCCAGTTTCTGGTGGCTCCAGGCATTCCTTGGCTTGTGGCTGCATCACTCTCATCTGCCTCCATCTTCATTATCTGTCTGTCTTCCCCTCTCTCATCTTTTAGAAAGATGTGTGTCATTGTATTTCTATGCTAATCCTAAACCTATCCTATCCAGGATGATCTCATCGCAAAATCTTTAACTTAATGACGTCTGTAAAGACCTTTAATTACCTCTGCAAAGAATGCAAATATTACATTCACAGGTTCTCGGTAGCCATCTTCAGGAGGCCACCATTCAACTCATTACAATAGCCAGAGGAGGTGACTCCATTGCAGAACAGATTTGAAGAGAGAGGGGAGACACATGTGGGTTCTCTTTCAGGCATGGATGGTGTGTCTTTTCCCCTTCTAGCACGATGCCGGGCACATAGCAAGACTGAAATTATTAATGAAATACACTCATATAAGTGTTCAGTAGGCAAGTAGGCAAACAAGTTTAGAGATGAGAAAGTTCTGGGTTAGACAGAGGAATGGATAAGAGTACCAAGAGAAGCTGTATGAGGACAGAGAAAAATAAAGCAAGGACCAAGAGATAGTCCATCACTGAGGAACCAGTTTTGGGAAAGACTGAGAAGGAATTGCTGGAAAAACAGGCGGGAAACCAGGAGAGAGGGGCAGCATAGGAGACAACAGAGGAAAGAATCTTTAAAAAGAAGAAGAAAAGAAAGTAACAGGAGACATTAGGCTGATTAAATAGTATAAAGCCTGGATTTGGGAAGTTTCATTTAAGCAATTTTGGAAGTTGGGACGACAGTTTTCAGTGGATTAAAAATGGCAGAAGCTTTGACATTTTTAAAAACACCCTAAAGGACAATGAAACTAAACCAATACATAGGCTTCCCTCCATAACCTGCTCTATACATGTTTCAGAAAAAAGGCTATGAAAAAATTCTATGCATGGATACATGCCCATGACCTCTCTCCTTTGATCCCAGAGACAGACCGTGCAAGTTGTTATGGATCGTTAGAGCTGCTGCGCTGGTGTCCTCCATTCGTAACCTCTCTGCACATTGCTGGACATCTTATCACATTCACAGTGGGAGAATGCAGTTTCCAAACTGTGACTCTGACTCTGATCTTCCATGTAAAAGAATGTTCTTCAGGCATCCCACTGAATCCCCTATAAAACATCAGTCGGGCATACATTACATGGACTCAGAGACCTTCCTGATGAGTAGTGAGAAATGCATTCATACTAGAAGGACCCTGCAGTTTTATATGCTAGAGATTTAAAACCACCCTCTACCTGGATGCCATGATCAGCTCTTTCCTTTACAATGGCATCTGCTGTTAAATGAGTTTAGTTTTTTTAAGTTAGTAACTGAAATACCCTGATGGCTGTAATCTTATCTCTTGGAAGGACACTGAGCAAACTCTTCTGTGGCATATGGTCAACATTCCACAAATTTGGCCTTTTCAATTCCATTGAAAATTAAAATTATTCCATTGAAATTAAGGAATGATTGAACATTGTGGTTTCTCTGTGTACCTTAATATCCCCCCACATTCTTTTTTTAAAAAAATATTTTCATTTATTTGAAAGAGAGAGGGCATGCACATGCATGGGAGTGTGGCAGAGGGAGAAGCAGGCTCTCCACTAAGCAGAGAGCCTGAGATGGGTCTTGATCCCAGGCCTCTGAGATCCTGACCCAAAGGCAGAAGCTTAACCCACTGAGCCACCCAAGTGCCCATCTCCCACACATTCTTGAAGTGATAACAATAGAAACCATATTCTAGCTCATTTGTGTCAACTAATTACAAACAATTTTTTAAGGAGAGTAAGTTTGGACATTTGGGTGTTAATTTTTTTTATTATTTTTTTATTGACATATAATGTATTATTTGCCCCAGGGGTCAAGGGCAAATACCTGTGAATCATCAGGCTTACACAATTCACAGCACACACCGTATCACATACCCTCCCCAATGTCCATAACCCAGCTACCCGATCCCTCACCCCATCCCGCAGCAACCCTTAGTTTGTTTCCTGAGATTAAGAGTCTCTTATGGTTTGTCTTATTTTAAATGGTAACTATCATTTTGAATCATTTTCTCTACTTTATGAACTGAGATTATGGCAGGTGTGTTCACTTCAAAAACTAAAAATGGACTTGCCATCCCTTTGCCTGACAGAGCCTTAAAATCAGACAAAACAGCTTATTTAAAATGACCTGTGTTAACATATTTTTAGATGGAATATGCAAGAATTTGGATGTGATCCTTATGGGAATTATTTAAAATTTTGTTTTATAAAGATTTCATATCAGACTTTGTAAAACAGAATTAGAAATTATATAGGTCAATAAGAAATTATTAAGTTGAAACATGTACGAAGTCTGTGCTATTTTATTATGAAATCCTATAGTAACTGATATACACTAAATCCTATAAATTTGGGATTTGTATCAATATATCAATAGGAAAAAATAGCCTTTATCCTAACTTTTATTATTCTATCTACTATTTCAATATAAAATTCAATTAAGACATGATTCTAGGGATTCTTCAGCAGAGCATAAAAAAATCCAGCACTATATTTCCTACTTTTTTAGAATTTATATTCACAAACTACATACATGTGTCTAATTAGAATTTAATAAGCTTTTCACCCAAGAGAGAAATCCAATCTCTGTAAAGCTTTTATCCTTGCCCTACTTATAATGTCATATCAAGTTCTTTATTCTGCAGGTTTATTTTTTGAAAAGATACAATTATATGTTATTTTCCTGCATGTTATAATTATGCAGTTTTCTTTACATGAATGTTGCTTTCTGGAGAAAATGCTCTTGAAATGTTAGGAAAGTAAAAACAATTGTTTCTATAGAAATAAGAATATTCTATACAAGCAATAGATTGCAAAATGAGGCACCTTCAACATGAATCTGTCTTTGTTGTTCACACAAAATGAAGGGTGATTTTAACCAAAATAAGGCCAAGAAAATGAAATATGGGATATCATAGTTTATCAGAAGTGAAACATTTTTACTGCCAATAATTCAGAACAATGTAGCCTCAAGCCATACTCTACACTGTGGGGTGTGTGTGTATGTGTGTGTGTGTGTGTGCGTGCGTGCGCACACACACATGCACACAGTGTTAGGATTTGTCAAGGCAGTCTGTGGTTACAAATTTGAGAGACAGAGAATTCCTCCTGAATTTGGTTATAAATGATGTTATTTTATAAAGAAAAGGACATTCAGGGTTTTAGGTCAAGTAACCTTTTAGTGCTTCTGTTTAGGGCTCATCTCACTCCTCTCAAATATCCCACAGGCCACTCATCTTCCCTTCGTCTCCAGATTTCCTTTCCTCCTTCTCTTTTATCCTTTCATTTTCCCTACTTCTTTCTGTAATTTTAAATTTCTCCATGCATAACCATAAAGGGTTCCATTTATTATTCCTTTTCAAAGTTTATCTCTGAAAAAATAATCATTTATCAAGTGCTAGTTCATTACTCAAAGAGGTTCATAACTGTCAATCAAACCTCCTGACTGGCCTGAGAAAACTCATGGTACTCTTCCGAGTCCATGTCCTTTCCAGTGCAGAACTTTGACCCTTCACATTAATTCCCTGCATGAAAAGCCACGTATAATGCACTACTTTCCCGTGAATTAGCCCGACATGATCTGACCTCATTGAATCTAGCCATTGGGAGATTATGTCACATTTATGAATGTACACACACACACATACACACACATGTGTGTAGACATGTGTTAGTTTGTGAAGACATGAGCACAATTCAAGGGAAAGCGGAGAAGAAGCTGCACCTATGAGAGAGGAGATGATAATTGGACTGCACTGTCAAAGGAATGCTGGAGAAGGATCTGGAACACAAGTGAAAGATTGCTCTTAGGAAAGAAAGGGACCTCTTGTCCTTGGAAACAGGAAAGGAGTGACCCAATAAAGAAAAGGGCAACATTTCAGGTAAATGGAAAGGGAGTTAGAAGAAATCATGTTGGATGGCATCTGTTTGAAATCAAGGATGGGACTTCGGTTTTGAGAAGAATAGGAAAAGATAAATCTGATTCAAGTGCATACCTTATGTGTCAGGGTTCTCCAGAGAAACCAAACCAATATAGGGTGTGTATGCATACAGAGAGAGATTTTTTTTTAAGGAATTAGCTTATAGGATTATGGAGACTGGAAAGTGCAAAATTTGCCAAGTGGGCTAGCAGGCCCAGGAAGAGTGGCTATTGCAATTCAAGTCCAACGGTTGTCTCCTGTTCATGGAAGGTCAATATTTATTCTATGAAGGCCTTCAACTGATTGGAGGAAGCTCACCCACATCCTCAAGGACAGTCTGCTTTATTCAAAGTCTGCCAATTTAAATGTAAATCTTCTTCACAAAAAAACAGTCACAGGAATATCTAAAATAATATTTGGCCAAGGATCTGGGCGCTGTGGCTCAGTCAAGTTGACATACAAAATTAACCATCATATATATATTCCCTTTGTTGCCTAACTCCGTGTTCTTCAAGAATCAGTTCTACCATCGCTTCTCGGCCTTTTGGCTAAGATCAAGTGAAGAATCAGTTCTACCATCTCCTCAGAAAGCCTTCCCATATATCCAGCCTCAGGAGGGAGTTTACATCCCCAAACTAAAGTCCCAGATCACACTTCTCTAACTCCCACTAGAATCTAGTCCCTGAGCATGGGGATTTTTTTTTCCACTTCTGTATCTTCAGCACCTCAGATGTCACCAGCAATATCCTAAGCACTGAATAAGAAGTTGACAAATATCTTTCAGTGAATTCATTGAAAATCGGGACAGTCTTCAAACATGTTTTATGACCAACACCTCGCACAAATTAAGAGCTCAGCCAGTGCTCACTGAAGGAATCAATGGATAAGTCACTTACCAAATGCTTACTCTGTATGTTTCCTTATCTCTGATTATGTGGATTTTATTCCAATATTGAAAAGAGTTTTTCTAAAGAATTTACGCAGGCTTGCATTGCTATACGTGTGGAGAAATTACAATAGCAGCTAGGATTACAGGTCAGAAACTGCTGGTGCAGGAATCAGACATCAGCAATTTTTAAAGACCTGCAGGTGATGCCAGTGGTTGGGAATCCCTGTACTAGATAGTTAAAGGAGGGAAGATGTTCAAGAAGGTTAAGAATAGACGGAGCCTCTGTGGCAGGCAAGGCCATATGGGCACACTAGGAAGGAGGCTTTGAGCAGGCTCCCGAGGAAGAGTGAAGGACACCCGCAGAGAAGAGAGGGAGTACTGAAGAGAACGTTATGGGGTGTTTCATAAGCACTCTGAATATTTACCAGGTACCAGGCACCATGCTAAGTGCTTTCCATGGAATGCCCCTTGCCTTCCTAACAGCACTGCAAGGTATACTATGTTATGTTCTTTTTCCAGGTGAGGAAATGGAGGTTATATAATTTAATTAAATTCCCTGATACCCTCCATCAAGTCACCAGACCAGCAACATTTCAAGCCTATGATTATCTGACTGCAACATGTATGTTCTCTCCACCACCTCAGTGGTCCTCAACCCTAACTGCACATTAGAAGCACCCCAATCTGTGCTCCACTTAAGATCTGTTAAAGGAGGATCTCTGGGTAGGAGACCCAAGTACCTATATTTTATTTTAAATCCCACTATGTTTCTAAAGTACTGCCGCAGGAGAAAACCACTACCACAAACACGATAGATTCTCCTTTGTTTTGCCAACCCTCACACTGTGGGCTCAAAGGTGCTTTCATCCAGAAACAGAGACTTGACTCAATCAGTTTATAAATGGCCTGCCCCCAATTCAGATAAGGGAGCCTGAATGGTTACACATTTGCCAGGTAATTCGAGATGCTCTTAATAGGTGGCCACTTTGATGTTAGCAAGAGTTTTATCCCGTTGTTACTTTGAGTTAAGAAAAGGATTACACCATGCCGAGCCTCTGACTTTCCACAAAGGGTCCTGCTCAGTGCCACTCTGTCTTTGTGGGTTTTATAACACAGCTGATGCTTTATACATCCTACCTCATTCCAAAAATAGTTAGGTAATGCTGGGCGACACACACACACACCACAAATGAATCAGGCCATGGTAGATGTCACGAAGCAATTGTTAAGTTTAATATCAGATTTTTTTCTGTTAATTTTGGGAACACCCAACTCGTTTTTTTTTGTATTATAAAAGCTTACAGCTAATGTACATGATCACTAACTTCATGTGAAATAAAACACATTTGTGCAAGCTCCTGAAATCATATCAAAATTCAGTCAGGTATGTAGGCAAAATTACATACCTGATGAATTAAATATCAATCCCAATAAGATTAGGGAGCAAAAACTGTTTTTGATAATATGGAGCAGATATTTATTGTAGGCAAATATGTAGGCAAAATTACATACTTGATGAATTAAATATCAATCCCAATAAGATTAGGGAGCAAAAACTATTTTTGATAATATGGAGCAGATATTTATTGTAGGCAAATATGTAGGCAAAATTACATACCTGATGAATTAAATATCAATGCCAGTAAGATTAGGGAGCAAAAACTATTTTTGATAATATGGAGCAGATATTTATTATAACACCTATTTTTGATAATACAGAGCAGAAGTTCTCTACCCTGGCTTCACATTAGAATCTAGGAGGACCTTTTAGGCAAATAAATGCTCAGAACCCACCCTCCAGAGATTGATTAGACTGACAGAGTTGGTCCATTTTGGCCTGAACCTTGTTACCAAGAAAGCTCTCTAGGTAATTCAAATCTTTTGTTTTTCTTACCTTTCCCAGACCTTCCACTGTTGTAGAAGATGGGTATTAAGTGAGACTATTCTGATTCACATAATTACTCTCGGTGATGGTGGTGATGATGATAGGAACTCTAATTGAATTTGCTATGTGTTAAGCAACTTTTCCAAGTGTTTACATATAATAACTCACTCAGTACTCACAAGAGCTATTTTATGAGAGAAATATTTATCATCTTTCTGCAGGTGAAAACCAGATGTAGAGAGATTAAGTAACTCAGCATAGGACTTGGCAGAGGTAGAATGTGATTCAAAGTCTGCCTTAGCACCCATACTCTTACAGCCTCAAGTGAGATTATGAAATAACTAGATTATGTCACCCTATCTCTCCCTCCCATCACATTCTCTTGCCTCCTTTTTTATTTTTTTCAAGGTCTAACCTGGTGTAGGTTCACGCATTATTAGGCGATAAGGAAAGGGAGATTTCTCTCCACTGTCGTCAAACTCCCCAATCTTCAAGATCCGAGGAAATACTGCTAGGTAGTTAATCTGTTTTGAAAAAGGAAACCTCTTTATTTCTCAATACAAGAGAAAAATTTAGAGCTTTAGGATCAGGCAGATATATGATCAGATGTGTGTACTTTTATTTATTAATCCTAATAACCTGAGTAATCTAATCTTACTCTCAGTTTCTTCATCTGTTAAATAGAAATAACAACGCTGAAATGATAACGTGACAAGGATTAGGCAGAATAGCATACATAAAGGTCTTCTGCACGTAGTAGGCACTCCACATACATGGGCTGCCTTCCCTTTGACCCCGTTCTCGTTCCACATACACATTTAGCTTTACACCTAGCACCTTTTGCTCAGCTTCTGTATTTCTGCTTTCCTTTATTTCTTTAACCTCTGCGTTGAAAAGGCTGTGACAAAACTGTGCATGATAAAGGCCTGCCAGGTATAGTAGTAGCTACCTATGGAAGTTTAGGGCTCTGAGAAAACATCATATCAGGAACAAAAATGTCTCTTAAAACCTTATAACCACCACTCCTCTACTACCAATCCACCCAAATGCCTAGATTTCCCACCTTTGAATATCACCGAGGGACTGCTAGAAGAGACTACATTTGTCTGAAGAAGGCAAAGGTCACCTTCATGTATAAACATTTTGTTTACACATGACTGCCTCTTGGCCCTCGCGTGTGCCATCCCATGAATGTGTGTAACGAGAGCAGGCAAAGCACTGGCAGAAGGCAGGTTCATTTTTTTTAAACAAACAAAATCTTACTTGAGCACACTTCCTCTATAGTCTTAAACCATAGTAAAGAAATTTTTTGGCAAACTGAGCCTTTGAAGTCCCAAGTGTGCCTAGTTGCTATGCTGTTCAAGGAAAAAATGCTCATTTTTCTTTATGCTATGGTTGTCTGGTTCATCAAGTCATACTTCTACTAATTAAAGAGGACAATAAAATGGAAGTCATTCTTGTCTGTAAGTATCTGACTCCAGGGGGCTGGTATTTCAGTGTGTTGTGGTGTACTTCTCCTCTCTCACAACTCTTTCCTCCCTGTACAGTTAATTTCCTGTGAGGTTTATTTCATTTTCTTGATACAGTTGAGTTGTTGGTTTCTTGTTAAGCATTTGACCTTCGTTTTCAGTCTTTGCATTTTCTGATTCTAAAGTGCACAATGGCTTTGAAGAGGATTAACATAATAACGTAAGTTTTTATCTTCTCTGGCTACTTTGCTACATATATGATTAACTTTTTCAAAAGTTTTAAGGAAGCGTTTTCTTGAGGGCATACATGTGTCTTCAAAGCTTCCCATCTAAGTGGCCTCTAAGATCTGACTCTTTTATTATATCCAGCTCCTAGTTGCCACCAGCTATGGATCTCCAAGGGTAGCAAACAAATTTCTCATCATCAACAAGCATTCAGACACTGGATCTGATAATCCTTCTCATGTAGAGATTTTTCCAAACATACCTTTGTGTTTCAACCTTTTCCCCCTCCTGTCCACTGAGTTCACTCACTCTTTCCATCCCTTACTTTCCTATGAAAGTAGTTTTCGGGACGCCTGGGTGGCTCAGTTGGCTAAGCACCTGCCTTCGGCTCAGGTCATGATCCCAGAGTCCTAGGATCGAGTCCCACATCGGGCTCCTTGCTCAGCAGGGAGCCTGCTTCTGCCTCCGCCTGCCACTCTGCCTGCTTGTGCTCTCTCTCTCTTTCTCTCTCTGACAAATGGATAAATAAAAATCTTTTAAATAAATAAATAAATAAAAGTAGTTTTCAATGTTCCTAAAGATTGGAAATTTTATTAAAACTTCTCTTCAATAATATCTATAGTTGTGTTTTACTCTTCTGACATAAATTTTAAGATTATTTTGGTTTAAGTCACTTGGGATTAGATGGATTCCAATATCCTTCAGTGACTCTACTGTATTCTTGTAATATCAACCATCACCTGATCTGGTTCTGGATAGACTTTTTCCTTCATTTCTTTTTCTAACAAGTCCATTTTAATCTCAAAAAATGATACCTAGTCCATTTTAAAATACCTACCTTCATACTCAGCATGTCAAGTAGCTTGGTTTTAAGTCTGGCCTCCAACAATGAGGTGTCCAGTGCTTCATACTCATTCTTAAAATGCCAGATCCCGTCGTGAATTTTAACTTTGCCTTTCCTCTAGGGCAGAAAGCATTCCTTCCAGTGCTTTAGCTCTTTGGTTATAAAGCAAGATTTTAGCTATAGAAAATTCAGTGATAGCTGCCTATGCCACCATCTTCTGGAAAAAATCTCGGCGTCCCAAACCTGGACTCGCACCTGCAGGTATAACGCTTGCAGTCTCGCACATGCCCTCCAGGGTAAGCCTGTGGTAAAGCCTGCCTTCGTGTGTTTTAGTGTAGCCTTCATGGCACATTCAGAGCTTCAGGTTGCTAGAGCCTTATTGGTCACACCAGACTACAGGGAAGCCACATTCTACTCAGAACCAAGTCAGCAACTAACCGTCAAGATGAACCAGTAGGGAGGGGGTCAAAAATGAAGACACATTCCCTCTCATTTTTGTCTCATCATGGAACAAAAATAAAGTAGTGATATTTGTATGACCTCCAGGGAAGATGAGTGAGAATGTTTATGGACTCATCTCACCTGAAAACCATAAGTAAACAATCTATGAGTTGTTATACCTGTGAACTTGCAAGATTCCTGGCTGTCTGGAAACTCCCCTGTCCATGTCATGTGTTAAGGCTTCTTCTTCTCTGTATCAGACTTCTAGGCTACAGTCCCAGAGATGCATTCTGCCCTAAGAAGTCTCTTCAAAACACAACCTACTCCAGTTTATTGTTGGTCAGTAATAGTATGTGTGCATGTTGGGATAAAGAACCTTAAAAGGGTTTTTGCTTGCCTTTAAATTATGATCATAGATTTTTCTTTTATCCTTTTAATTCTGTCCATTTTCCTTCATGTATTTTAAAGCTGTTTTTAGTTGTATGTCATCTTGATGAGTTGTTCCTTTTATTACTATGAGATGCCTCTCCTGATACCTGATAATACACCTTGTCTTAGAATCTGATGGTTTCAGTGTATTTTCATACAGACACACTCACATTTTTATGGTATATCTTTTTGTACTCTTACTTTCAACAAATATCTGTGTGTGTTTTTTTTTCAAAGATTTTATTTATTTGACAGAGAAAGGGAGATCACAAGTAGACAGAGAGGCAGGCAGAGGGAGAGGGGGAAGCAGGCTCCCTGCTGAGCAGAGCGCCAGATGCAGGGCTCAATCCCAGGAGCCTGAGATCATGACCTGAGCCGAAGGCAGAGGCTTAACCTGCTGAGCCACCCAGGAGCCCCAACAAATCCATGTTTTTATATTTAAAGTGTATTTCTTTTAAAAAAGCATGTAGTTTGGTAGTGCTTTTCTATTCAGTTTGACAATGGAGTGGTTATTATATTACATTTAATGTAATGTTAGGTTTAAGTCTACCATCTTGTTATTTGTTTTCAGTTTGGTTCATCTGTTCCTTGTTCTTGTGTTCCTCGTTTTTTGCCTATGTTTGAGTTAATTAAATATCTTACTATTCCATTTTATTCCCTCTATTGATTGTTTTCACTATACCTTAGTGGAATGTTTTCTCCCTCCAGTGGTTGTATCTTGAGATTACACAATATGCATCTTTAACTTATCATTGTCTCTTTCAAATAATATTATTAAAAGAATAGCTTTAAGAATCTTACAAAATTAGGGCCCCTGGGTGATGCAGTTGGTTGAGCGACTGCCTTCAGCTCAGGTCATGGTCCCGGAGTCTCGGGATCGAGTCCCACATCGGGCTCCCAGCTCCATGGGGAGTCCGCTTCTCACTCTGACCTGCTCTCTCACTCTCTCTCTTTCCTAATAAATAAATAAATAAAATCTTTTAAAAAAAAAAAAAGAATCTTACAAAATTATAATTCCATTTATTCATTTGCTATACTTTGTTTCTTTTTTGTCTTATGTTTTATTTACTTATAGGTAAATAAATAGGTACTCATAGGTAAATATATTATTATTTTGCATTAAATAGTCATTAGATTTGATAGATAGATAATTTTTTTAAACATTTTTAATACTTATCTAGATGTTTATCCATTTATCCATTCTACTACTTTTCATTCCTGTGTGTGGATCCAGGCTTCCATCAGAAATAATTTCCCTTCAACTTGAAAATTTTCCTTTCTCATCTCTTGTAGTGCATAGCTGCTGAAAATGAATGCTTTCAATTTTTGCCTGTTATTTTACTCTCACATTGAGAGATATTTTTGCTGGACAGTAAAGGCCATATTAACAGTTACTTTCCCTCAGCACTTTGCAGTTACTACATTGTCTTAAAGCAAACCAATGTTTCATATGAAAAGCCAGACATTCTCAAAGTTGTTCCCTGTATATGATGTCTTTTTCTCTTGTTGCTTTTGAGATTTACTCTCTCTCTCTTTGTTTTTAAACAGGTTAGTTATAAAATGCCTCACCGTATTGTTGTTATTATTGGTTTTATGTCTGTTTCTTTCTTCATTGTTACATTTTTCCTATTTGGGTTTCAGTTAACTTTTCTCACACATGGGTTGAAATCCTTCCATTTTGGAAAATACTCACCTCTTCAAATATTCTGCTCCATTCTCTCTTTCATAGCCTTCTGGGGCTTCAGTTATACATATGTTAGACCATTGATATTGTGTTGCAATCACAGATTTTCTGTTCTATTTTCTTTACTCTTTTTTTCTCTTGTATTTCAATTTGGATGATTTTATTGACTTGTCTTAAATTTTACTGATCCTCTCTTCTGCTGGGTTCAGTCTACTGTTCAACCCACTAAATGAGTCTTCTGTTTATGGTATCGTAATTTTCATTTTTATCATTTCCATTTGGTTCTCTCTCTTTTTTAAGATTTATTTATTTATTTGAGAAAGAACAAGAGCAGGGGAAGGGACAGAGAAAGAGGGAGACAAGCAGATTTCCTGCTGAGTGGGGAGCTTTACTTGGGGCTTGATCCCGGGAGCCTGAGACCATGACCTGAGCTGAAATCGAGAGTCAGATGCTCAGCTGACTGAACCACTCAGGCACCCCTCCATTTAGCTCTTTCTTACTGTACCTATATCACTACTGATATTCCCCAACTGTTAATGCATGCTCCCTACCTTTTCCATTATATATTTTAACATATTTATCATAGCTTTCTTTTTAATCCTTGTCTGCTAAGTTCAACATCTGGACCAACTGTAGATCTACTTCTGTCGCTTGTTTTTTTTTTTTATTTTTATTAGGGAGACATATTTTTCTGCTTCTTCACATGTTCTATAATTTTTTATTATATATCAGCCTTCATGGTTTTCATAGCAATAAATAATATTTATTCCCAGATATTCTAAAAGAAATAGGGTACAATATATCTTCTAGAAAGCTAATGTCTCTAGATGGCCATATTATAAGGAACAAAACTAGTGCATAGAATAATTCAAGACAGAGCTCACCTCAAAAAACAAAACACACAAATTTGACCCATATGAGAATGACTGTGACAACTTAACAGAGAAATTACATCACTGTTAGATTTTACATTGGCTTCCAGTCAAAAGCAAACACAAAATGACTGCTGATATCATTTTAAGATAATTTTCTTGTCTTGGCTGGGTTATGGTTTAATTGATAGTTTAAGCAGAACTTCAGTTACAAACAAAACTTATTTTCACTTCTTAAGATACATAGTTTTTGCATATGACGAATTATTTATAATTATGTATGTTCCTATATTTAATTCCACAGATATATGATATAAGTGTTAATGTAAGGGACCACAAACTATGTTAGAATAAAAAGATAACTTTAACTAAATGTTATACTTCACCATGTCTGATGCAGATAATTGTATACTTTGATGGAATTTAGTTTTCATTTTAGCAATATGTATTTTATTTAGCAATGTTGCCTTCCCCCCACATACACATACCGATGCAAATTTTTTAGGCTCACTTTGGAGAGATTGGAGAATTTGTACTCTTTTTAAAGCAGTGCTGAAGAGTGAAGACAGAGAATTGCAGTTGAAATGGTGGATGGAATAAATACTTAATTTCACCCTCACCCTGCCAAAGCCACCCTATACTGACAGGAAACAAAAAATACTAACTGGAATTAAGAAAATGGGAGCATAGAACAGAAGAGAGCTGTTGACATATGTTTTGGAAAATGGCAAGGGAATGGATTAAGTGGCACTTGATTTAGCTGAGCAGAGATGTGGAAACCCAGGTGCCTGAAGAGGAGAGGCCAACAAGAGGCAAATAGGAATGCCCTAGAGAACCTGGGAAAGCACAGGGAGTGAAGGCAAATGGGATTGCTGGAGCTAGAGATGAGATATGGAGCTGAAAACAGGACTTGGTTGAGATTCTTAACAAGTGGACTCCCAAGTCCCCTCTGCAACCTGTGCAGCCTGGCAACTACCACCCACACCCATCACAGGAGACAGGAGGTAGGGTGCCTTATCCTCTGGAGAGACTTAACTAGGGAGACTATAAACCCAGCAGTCTTGGAAACAGTTGCAGGTAGGGATCGGGTGTAATACTAAAATCTGTTAGATCAAGTGGAAATCTGTATGGTCAATAGTAATAAAATCACCTCCCTTTCCAACCTCCTTACCTAGCTTTGCTCCCAGGATGCTGATAACCGGCCTTGTCCCTCCTGGATAGCACATTGGAGGAGGGGCTTCTCTGGAAGATCTGACTACCTGGTGGGGAGAAATCTAGGGTGTTTCAGTAAAGGCTCAGCTTTGTCTAATCCCCTTACAGTAATGTCCTAATGCCCATAATACATTGTGTAGGCAGATAACTAGGAAATACCAGATATGGTGAAAGGTCTCTAACATAAAAGAGACCAAAGCAAACAAACAAGAAATTGAAGGAAACAAAAGACTGCAGGGAAGAAATGAAAGCTTAAAAATGTATATTCTCATAGATATTAGAAAAGAAATTGGGTCCATGAACTAAAACATGATGTTTTTTAAAAAGAACAATTAGAGACAAATAAAATTCTTAGAAATTAAACATGTTAGCAGAAATAGAATATTCAGCAAAAGAGAGATGAGGAATTATTCCAGAGAGGAGGTAATAAAAACATTAGTGGAAGAGAAAAATTAATTAAATTAGAGACTCCATTTAAGGGGTCCAACATCCCACTAAAAGGAGTTTAGTTTCAGAATAACAGAGGAAATAGAGTTCAGAAATTGCTTAAGAAATATAATAAAATTTCCCCAGAATTGGAAGATATGACTAAAAAAATCCCTTGAGTTGCAAATATAGTCAGTTGTGGGGGGTCCACATATCATATATCCACAATATCATGAGATATTAGAACACTGGGGATAAAGAAGAAACAATAGGGGCGCCTGGGTGGCACAGTCGGTTAAGTGAATGACTCTTGGTTTCAGCTCATGTCACGATCTCAGGGTGGTCAGATCGAGTCCCCCTGTGTTGGGTTCCATGCTCAGCTTGGAGTCACCTTGAGATTCTCTCTCCCTCTTCTTCTGACCCTCCTTCTCTTAAATAAATAAATAAAATCTTTAAAAAAAGAAGAAATAATAAATGGATCAGGAACAGAATGACCTCTCAAAAACAATACTAGAAACTAAAAGACACAAAAGATTCCTTGAAATTTGTGAGGGAAATGTATTTCTAAACAATGAATTCTGTATCTAGTCAAGTTAGCAATTAGTGGAAGAAACGAATAAAGATATTTTCAAGCATTCAAGTTCTCCAAAAGTTTATTTGCCCTAAGTGTCTTTCTCAGGAAGCTACAAAGGACAGTCCCAACATGACAACCCAGGAGGTCTATTGCCACAGTAAGGACCTGAGGGTGGGACTGGGGGCTGAAAAAAATAGTTGACATAATTGTCTATATTAAAAGGAATGTTACATATTTAATGAAGAGTTTGAAAAAAATGTAATGATGGACAAATAAAAGTTAAGCACACAAAAATATGATTCAACTACCAATGTCAGAGAAAAAAAACAACTGTGTAAAGGAAAGGAAGTGGAGTCATAAATCCCATGTGGATTACATGTGAACAATATATGCATAGCCAAGGTAATGTAAACACTGATTAGTGCTTCACCTAGAATAGTTGAGTATCTAAATTGGGAGGATTAAGGGAAGGAAAGTGTGTGTGTGTGTGTGTGTGTGTGTGTGTGTGTGTGTGTGTAAATGAGAGAAAGGGAGGCAGGGAGGGAGAGAGATATTAAAAGCACACCTGCTGGAGAAAGTCTCCTTAAAACTAAAGATAAGGATTTAGTAGGAGACCAATAGATAATATCCACATTGGAAAAATTTTAAAAAAAATCGTGTGAGAGTATAGAGTATAATTTAGGAATATGGAGTGATTATCATAATTAACAGTTAAGACTTGAAAGTGGTTGACTCTGGGATTTACAGATGGGGAGGGATAGAGATGGGGGGGACATTCTTTTAAGCTCTATCATCCTATATGGCTTTTAAAAATATGTGCATGAATTTTTTTAAATATTTGAAAGTTACATTTAAAGACAATGAGTGCAATATGTATTAGAGCTCAGTGGCTTTCAAGCTGTGCTTCCCAGGTTCATGGACGTTTCTGCAGGGACTGCTTTACAGAAGAGGGACCTGGGTCAGCCTTTCACATGAGTCTCTGCTAAAGGAGTTCTGCCTTGTCATTATTAAATTTCCGTGAGCTAATTCCTTTGAACAAAGGGTTCCATAGAAAACACTACCACCAACAACAAACAAGTTTGGAAAGCACTGATTAGCCATGTGCGTATCTGGAGAAAAAACTGCTCCCAGACAAAATAAGCTGAATATAATAACTATCGGACTTGATCCAGTCTGGCTTTTAGTTGTCATTTTGTTTTACTGCACAAAGCAGAATTGTCCCATTTCTAACTCTTCATAAATCTGAAGAAGCTTGGAATAGAACCAGTTTGTTTCAAATATGGGCTGAACTTATGATTATGAAATTTTGCATGGTTTTGAAATGATGATATTAAGGACATGCTTGTTTTGCTCCCAAACCAAATCGTACCCTCCTTTAGAGGCATCAAGTATGACATATGTTGCTTGAGTTCAAATTAGTGGTACAGTAAGGGTATCCTTCTAGCCCGAGGATGACTTTGGACATCTAGTTTTATTTAGGGATGGATATCTTATGATTGCTCTCTAAGGGCACCTGGGTGGCTCAGTCACTTAAGCATCTGCCTTGGGTTTAGATCATGATCTCAGGGTCCTGGGATTGAGTCCCATGTCAGGCTCTCTGCGCAGCAAGGAATCTGCTTCTTTCTCTCAGGCTCCCTCTGTGCTCTCCCTCTCTCTCTCAAATAAATAAAATCTTAAAAAAAAGAAAATAGAAGATCAAAGTTGCGATTAAAAAAAATGATTGCACTCTAATTAGGGTTGATTTTTGGTCCCACAAAAAAAAAATATCCCAACCCCAGCTTAAAGGAAAAGATACAAATAAAACTTTTATTTTTAACACAGAAAATAATCTTTCATAAATATGGAGTATTGGTTGTTTCCTGGGCTATCGAGCCTCTCAAAAACAAAACGTCCTTATCTCAGTGAATTTAATTTAAGGAAAAATCATATGCTGAAACAGATCCTACTAAGAAAGCTATTCCCTCAGTCAACCAATTTCTATCTCTCCCCCTCCCCACCCCATATACATGGTGTGAAGTGTTGTACCTCATCTGTGGACTTCCATTATTCCTCAATCTAATATAACTAAAAGTATTTTTGAAAAAAACTACATATAATTTTATATAAAGGAAAACATATAATATAGATTTATTCATTTTATATATCTTATATATTGTACATATTTTACGTGCATATCTCATTTGAGGCTGATAACAACTCTGAAATATGTATTATTATTCTCATAGTAAAGATGAGGACATAGTAGCCCTTGGAGTTTGACCTGTCCCAGGTTGCATAGCTGTCAGCGGTAAAGGCAAAAGAAATCTATATTTTTAGAGTATCTGTCTAATTGGGCCAAACACCTCTTAATGAATAAAAAGTCTAATCTTTGTCAAAATCATACACATAACATAAACAATTCCGAATTACAAATATAGAATGATCAACTCATCCTGGTTTGCTGGGAGTTTTCCTGGCTTTAGCACTGAAAATCCTGCGTATTGGGAAATCCCTCAGTTCCTGTAAAATTGGGAGGGTTGGCCACTTTACATACAGAGCTCGTCCCAGGAGACTGTGATAGATACCGATTCTGGGAGCAGAGAGAGACAGGAAACAAAATGCACGTAGAGGAAACCTATCGAGAAAGTTTATTTAGACAAGGGTGAGGATGATTTCTTACCCATACCAAAGAAAACCAATTTTAGCACCCACAATAATACAACAAAACAATTAGCATTGACTTTTCAAAAAGGTTTATGTAACCACATATATCTGTAGATTTAAGATCCATGTCCATGGCGTAAAGTGTCCAAAAGGCATAAATTCACACTACCAGATCTTGAAAAGTAAAGACCTAACTTAGGTGTTTCATGAGAAGAAATCACAAAATACGCAGCCAGATATCCTACGGCCAGACATCCCAAACCTCCTCTCTCAACCTTGCTTCCCTCCAAGTCTACCTCATCAGAGTCGCTGCTCCCTAGTCTGGCTTACAGCCTGGCACCTGCCTCTAGGGCACCAGATTCTTTTCCCTGCTCCCTTCCTTTGTTCTCACTGGTTCCTTTAAGATCACTCTTTTCTTTGGATATTTTCCTCCATACCCTTCTTAAAATTAACCTAAGCCCCCTTCAACTTCATCTGTGTCTCTTTCCATATTGAAGAGCCTCCTCATTTCCCTTCCACTTCCCCTCCCAACAATCCCCCAGCCATTCAGCAGACCCAGAGGAGAAATAGAGATGCCTCTTCAAAATCCAGAAGGAGATGAGAATAAGAAAAAGCTGCTGTTACTTTAGTTTGAATATTTTGTGTGTGTGTGTGTGTGTGTGTGTGTGTATACCTAGAAATCATTTTTATAGGATTCCTGCTAGTCTTTACCTTTCCTTCTAATGCCTAGAGAAGTTCTCACATAGTGGAAAATCATGGTGCATGTACATTTATATGCCATGATTTTTAACCTAAGCGTTAGCCCATGTCTTTCTGTTGCCATTGAAAGTTTTGTTGTTCCCAGTTAGTCTACTAAATATGATGCTATCATTAGTATATTTATACATATGGGCCTTTCCATAATTAGGGCTATTTTCATACCATATGTATTCATAATGAGTGCCCATTTCATCCAATTTTTAAATTGATAGGCATTTAATAATATACATAACATATCTCTTCCATATGTTTTGAATCTCTTCCATATCTGTTGTTAGAACCTCCATTTTTTAATGTATAGTTTTCTATTTTTTCATTGGGCAGAGTCTGTTTAATTGCTTTCAAAGAACTATAGCTCGAATTTACTAATTGTTCCTTAGGGAGAAAAAAAACTATTCACCACTCCCCCAACAAAAAAAATGTATTTTTGTATAGTGTCTTAGTCCATTCCAGCAGCTACAACAATATACCCCTGACTGGGTGACTTATAAACAACAGGAATTTATTTCTCATAGTCTGAAATCTGAAAGTCCAATATGAAGACACTAACAAATTCAATGTCTGGTGAGGGCCTACTTCCTGGGTCACAGAGGGCTGTCTTTTTGCTATATTTTCACATGGTATATGGGACAAAGGAGCTCTCTGGAGGTCTCACTTGAAGGGCAATAATCCTATTAATAAGGTCACCACCTTCAGGACCTAATCAACTTCCAAAGGCCCCACTTCCTAATGCCATCACATTGCAGATTATGTTTCAATATGTGGATTTGGGGCAGGGGGGAGACAAAATATTCAACATTTAGCAAGTAGTATATATTTTTATGCAAAAGACCAAAAAAATCATCTGCAGAACCAACCTCCTGAGAATATTACGTATGGTAGTCTCTAAAGGATGCCAGCAAGGGAAAAAAATAACAAGGACCACTTGCTTTTCAATGACCTGATTCTTCATACACATGGATCCTTTTTTTTTTAAAGATTTATTTATTTATTTGACAGACAGAGAGAGATCACAAGTAGGCAAGAGGCAGGCAGAGAGAAGGAGAAGCAGGCTCCCTGCCAAGCAGAGAGCCCAATGCGGGGCTCGATCCCAGGACCCTGAGATCATGACCCAAGCCGAAGGCAGAGGCTTTAACCCATTGAGCCACCCAGGCGCCCCTACACATGGATCCTTACAGATCAACTGTAAGATCTGAGCTTGAACACCTTACTCACCCCAGTAAGGAGCCTGATACCAGCATTTGCCATCCACAGAACTGTGCTATTTCTGGAGGATGGAGCACAGATTAACTGCTTGTTCATGATAAATCAAGGGTATTTGATTTGCCTGTTACATGCCCAGTTTTCTTTGGAAGCAAGCCCTGGAAGCTATTTTTCTGATCAAATCCTAACTCTTGTGTTAGTGCTTATGAAAGAGAAAAATAACATTTACTCATGATAAAGACTGAATTCTAGCAATTATAAATCTTATCAATTACCTTGTGAAGGTTGGGGAGGAAAAGAAAAGAGGAAAAAGAATTCCCATTGTGCTCACTCAACCTTGAGGTTGGACTAATGCAGACTGTTCTAGAATTTCCATGATTGGTACAGATGAAAACATAAGGGGAGATAAAGTTAGTAACCCAAGGACATATCTGATTGATAAATGTTACACTATAAGGAGCGGCTAGTGACAATTTAAAAAGAAAATGATTACACTTTACTAATATGAAATATTTTTTTTTCTATTTTTCTTAGAAGCCAGCAAGCTCAACAGGAATGATCTTAGCAATATTTTCCATGTTGGTATTTAGAGCTAATCACTCACATAGACACAAAATTTATGATTTTTTTCTTCATTAAAGGGACTCAGTACCTAATATAACTTCCATATAATCTTTTGGTTAGTGGCTTGGAAAGAGATAATTTTTCCCCAAACCATTAAGATAGATATACTGCGAGCCAATATATAACCAATTTTCCATAGGTTAAAATATGTATTTTTAGGTAAAGAGTTCTTAAGCTTCAAAAGACATTTTTTGAGTATCAGTTACGTGCTAGGGTTCACTCCAAGATACAACATAAACGAGTAGTGTGCCTGAACTTGAAGCAGATGGCCTACCCCAACCCCGTCCTCTTGTCCTAGTTTGCATGTGTTTTCACACCATCCATTAGCCTTGGGGAGGAGTGTTTTGATAGAGGGAGGGGGGAAGAGGACACACAGGGACAGGGCCATGTTATTATTTTCTATTTATTTGTGAAGTAATCTGGATATGCCCATCTATCAGCACTGCACATAGCTTGAAATGTCCTAAGACAGTCAACTTTGGGAATAATAATAAGGAAAGTTTCTTCCTCCTCCACCAACTTATTTTAAATTTTTTTTAAAGGACATCTAGTAACAGGTTAAGGAGTGGGCAAGCTGGTAGGACGCCAGTCTATATTGGGCATCAAAATATCAGCAAAATACGTTAGTGACATGATGCCAGTGCATCAAGTGTTCACTCATGGTTCCCTAACATGGTCTTGTTTAGACATGGTACCAGAATTCCTGGAACAGAAAATGTAAATCCAACCACAAACAAAGTGAAAGCTGTCTTTTTGGAGTCAACCTTTTGCCATTGACTATTTTCGAGATGTGTGTACAAGTTGCAAGGAGCAGCTGCGGCCACACCACTACCCTGAGCCCAGCCAGCTGACGGTTGCCCAGAGTTGGCAGCCACAGCCAGATGAAATGTGGAAAGCGAAATGCGTGGGGCTGCGGTTTTTCCGATTGCTGAAAGGACATATCCTTTATTGGGCCTTTCAAGAAGTTGTCTGGTCCATAAAATGGCATGCAATACATTCACTCTTTTAAATATGGAGAGGTAAGTTATTTGCAACAGCAGCAAATCTTTTGGCCCCAGTGCCCACTAAGTAAATATTAAACACAAGTTCATTAGTGATCTGAAGGGACTGTATGTTATTCATCCTTGTCCGACTCTATTTGAGGAAAGTATCTTTTCCTTATTTCCATTCACTCAGTTTTTGTTTGTTCGTGTGTGTGTTTGTGTGTGTGTGTGTGTGTGTGTGTGTGTGTAGTTAGTCCTCACCAGTTTGCAAGACAGTCCTGGAAAAGCTGGAAAAGAAGACTTGACAGGGAGATAGAACTGTCTTTTTTTTTTTTTTTTGCACCCTCTTCCCCTGCTGTCTGCAATATAAAATATAGGATAATTGAAATCAGTTTTTCCACAATTCTTATGAACAAGGTTTTCTCCCACAGAAAAGCCACAGAATTGAACAGCTGCGCTGCAGAATACTGTCAAGCAGGCAGCGTGACTGTTTCTTCCCCCACTGGGTCCCAACTCTTTGACTAATAAGGAAATTCAACTTTTAACACAAGATTTGCCGTTTCACTTTTTGCTGCACGCATAGCCATTTGGGGTAAAATTCTATGTGACTATTAAAACTTAAGTGCTGTGCGACATCAAAGATTCTTAGAATGCCCCCAAATATTCGCTCCATTCTCCTCAAAGTGAAGAAAAAATCTAGGAAACTTACTTGTCCGGATTATGTGTACCTGGGGAAGTTTTTCATGCCGAGCAACAGAGCAAAACTTGAGCTGCCTTGCTTTCTGCTTCCAGGAATGCCAATCAGAGAACATTCTTTTTCAGACAGCCAAGTTTGGAAGTCAGTTGGTTTCTGGCAGTGAGAAGGGGGAGGGGACGGCAGGAGAGAAAGCACAGTGAGTCCTCAGGCTGATCTGAAGTTTCCAAGTGTTTCCGTAATAGCCATCAATGAAAGCATCTCCTCTTACCCACGCAGAGACAGGTAAAAAGACAGCTGAGTAAATGGGCATTAGATGGAGCAGCAGCGGAAGCTCAGTCAGAGGAAGGAGGGGGGAGGAGGGAGGGCGTTTGAAAGCCTGCCATTGGTGAGCTTACCAAAGGCATCTGCCA
Source organism: Nasua narica (assembly GCA_028533885.1). NCBI lineage: Eukaryota > Metazoa > Chordata > Mammalia > Carnivora > Procyonidae > Nasua > Nasua narica. Next base: position 46,086,034 of record CM052808.1, read on the forward strand.
GTGGGACTTCAATGGAATGTGAAACCAAATCATTTTCAAGTTAAAGATAGACACAGTATACACCAGGATCTAGAAGCTGGATTTTAAACTCCTATCGCTCCCTAGAATTTCAGAGAGTTCTGTTATGATCTCTGTAGTAATTAACAATTTGGCCGAAGTTGGTTTTTCAAGTGACTGGGCTAAGAATTCACGTATGGTCTGGATGTCCTGGATTTAGGATTTAGGAGCTCCTGGTGTACATTATACTGGGGTAAGTGAAAAGATGGGCTTTAAGGCGCATCACTTCTCTGGGAAGGTTAACGTTGAATTTTTCTTTGTACTTGGGTAAATGAAAAAGCGATCGTGAAGATTTTCCAGTACTGTAACTTTCTTACCTTTCTTGAGATATCTGGCATTTTACAAGTTTTGCAGCAGAAAGAAATAAAGTATTTCAGCTTAGTTTTGCAATTTACCTTGCATGTCTGTCACGTCAGTTTTGCTTTATTAGCCTTGCTTATTTTCCTCCCTTAACTCTTTGAACACATTGCTGTTACTGAATTACAATGTCAGTGGCTCTATGTCACAACACCCATTAAATATTACTGTGTTTATGATGCCTTTGGTTGCAACTGTTTTATGGTGAGATGGTGGGATTTCCTTGCCTGGCGCAATGACACTTCCTAATTTAGGAAATGAAAAAGGAAATTAAATAAAGGAAAGGAAAAAGAGGTAGTCAAAGGTGGGACAAAGTACATAAAGAGCCTTTAGAAGATAATTTGTGTTTTAAAAAAAAAATGAGAGAAAAAACAGGCAGTTTTCCATTGAAGGGAACAATTTATTAATAGAAGTTATTTTTTGGCGTCACCTCATTAATTCCAAGCAGGTTCTCTTCCTCCCAAAGGCTGATATTTGCTAAGTGAATGGAGGCATTCTGATTATATGAAGCTGGAGAGTGGAGGAGGGAGAGTTGTCTTATTTGCTATTACCACACTGCGTTTTAAGGATTGCAAACTTTTTTCTTCAAAAGAATGACAAACCAGTTTTCTTCATGTTTTGACCATGTATAGGTTTTGTTTCTTATTTTGTCGAATGACCTCTCAGCTCTGCTCTTAGAGACAGCTTTCCCAAACTTGCACAGCATTCCTTCTGAATAAATACTGTCCATAATAGTCGCAGAGGACATGGTGTGAATTGGAAATTCTACTTTATATGGGGAAAATAAATCTACTGACGTTCTTAGTACAGCATAGGGCTGAACAGTTGTTAAATGTAACTGGCTAGGTTTTGCCCTGTCAAATAGACCAGATTCTAATGAACTGAGTCAGCTACACCAAGTACAAACAATGAATGACTTAACACGGATCTTTCAGTTTTGATAAGAATAAATAATATGCAGCGTTACCCTTCTAAAATGAAAAATGAACATTATATTGATAGAGTCGCTTGATTTTACAACTACCGAATGATCTAGCAAGACCAAAACAAAATGCGAAGTTGGCAGGGCTCAGTTCTGATGTCCTCACCCTCCTTTCTCTGTCCACTTTCCCCTCTTTCCTTCCAGTCCTCCTTGCTTCTCCTTCTGGACCCCTGATGAGTATTACTGCTCAGTATCCTTCCTGTCTTGGCGTCAAGACCTATCTTCCAGAAAGTTGCAGTGAATTTTCACTTCATTTCTCTGCAAGCGGGTGGTACCTTGTAAATTTTCCCTGGTGACATTGGCTCCTGTTCCCCTTGCTTCACCCAGCTGAGTCCCGACCTGTTGATAGTAGGAGTGAGCCTGGCAGAAATCGTAGGTGTTTCCAAGAAATGTGTGAGTGCAAACCTGGGTGTGCTCACCATATACATGTGAACACACACAAACACACTTCCAGATGACTTGTATGCAACTAATATATTTCTGATTGAACGATACATATAGATAAAATTATATCAGGCTTTTCAATGTGAGGTTTTGTTTTTGTTTTCAGTGTATCAAAAGAAAACCAAAAAAGAGCACAAATTTTTAAATTCTAAAATGTAAGAATTTTAAAGATTTATTTATTTAGTTAGTTAGTTGACAGAGAGAGAGATCACAAGAGGTAGGCAGAGAGAGGGGGAGAAGCAGGCTCCCCGCTGAGCAGAGAGCCCGATGCGGGGCTCCATCCCAGGACCCTGAGATCTTGACCTGAGCCAAAGGCAGAGGCTTTAACCCACTGAGCCACCCAGGTACCCTAAAATGTAAGAATTTTAAACCATGAGGCCAAGTAGTGTTGACGAGGAGGACAAGTGTTTCTCTGCTGCTGTCATGTCACTCGTAGTTTCTAGTCCCCTGCTGAAATTTGTCAGGTTTGGCCTTTATTTCATTGAATATAGTACATATAGTTTTATAACATATGTGCTAATTCTAATCTCAAGCATTACTAGATTTGTTTTTATTATTATTGTTCCTGCCAGTTCTTACTCATGGTGTCTCATTTTCTTGGTGGCTTAGATACATCTTTGACTATCTGGTAGAAATGTATTTTAAAAATCACTTGTGAGAATAAATTGGGACCCAGTGGTGACAGTGTTTTCCTCCAGAGGAGACTGGTTTGCTTCTGTCAGGCACTTGGGAGCAATATCAGACCAGAATTTTCTTTGTCAAAGTGCAACACCTAAGTTTCCAGAATGACCCATGTGTAAGAAACAAGGCTGCAAATCTGTGTGAGGAATGGTTTTGGGGGGTGGGAGTTTCACTCCTACCCCAAAGGAAGATACAGCCTTTTTTTTTTAAGATACAGCCTTTTGAGATCCCGAGTTAAAGTTGTGTTAGTTTGTTCATGCCCTCACCTGAGGACCATGGGCTTTGACATTCCCACGAAACCTATGAGGGTATCCAAAGTGCAGCTGGTTTCACAGATTTTTTTTCCCAATACTCAGATGCCAAGAGCCAAAGCTTTCAAAGATAAGTTACCTCTCTTGAGTTCTGGTCTTCCAAATTTCTGTATGTGAAAACGTTACCATCTTATTAGCTCTTTGCTGTTTCAATATTTTAAATATCTCTAGCTAATGGGAGTGTCAGTCCAAATTATTTCATTACCAGAAAAATAAAGTCACTCTCCTACTTCTACAGTCACTTTTTTTTTTTTTAAATATACTCACGCTAGAAAAGATGCTAGGCAGTCTGCTAACATCATTGATGATTTTGGATAGTTTTTCTGATTTTTAGTTTTAGTTGTGGCCCTTTGGAGAAATTTGCAAATGCATAGAGGACTCATGTTTCCCAACCTTATTTGAGCTGTCAACAATACTTAACAGTCCTTTTATTTGTCCCTAGCTGGCCCCTTTCCTTAGTCATCTCTTCAGTCTCTAATCTACTCCACCACCATCACTGACAGCTGTTGACCTTGACTCCTCTTACTTTCTGTTGGCCTTTATCCAAGTATCTCCACATTTTAAAAATTATCTTAAATACATTCCTTCCTTTCCATTCTCCTTGCAACTGCTCTATTTCAGTTCTTCATCATCTTGCTTGGGTATTACTGTGGTCTCCCAGTTGTTCTCCTGTCTCTAGAGTCTATCCCCCAACATACTCCCACCCTGGGACCAACACACCTACCTTCTCAAAATCATAGACATGAATGGATTGCCCCCTTACTTAAAAATCCCTAGTAGCTCACCATTCCCTTCAAAATAAATTCCTTAGTTATGTCTTAAAGGCCTTATCACAAAGCCTCAACCTCTTTGCCTAACACGATGTCCACTACTTCACTGGTTATCACCAACACTTTAATCATACGTAATTTCTGTCTCCAGAATATTCCATACACCAGTGTATCTCTGTGCTAGTCTACCTACCTGCCCCATCCCCACCCCAAATATCCATTGTTCATCTCCTTTGTGGATAAATCCTACTTCTTCAAGGTTGACCTCATAAGTCACCTTCCCTGAATTTTCTTTACTTATATAGTTTACCTGCTATTCTGGGAACCTCTGATGGCAGGGACTGTATCTTGATCATTTTTGTATTCTCAGTAACTGACACACAGAAACCAGTCAATTTAAGTTTAAGGAAATGAACAACTATTACGAGGAAGTTTTTTCTAAACAATTCTTTATCCACTTTATTCTTTTTCATTCTAAACATCATTATTCTTCTGACCTTAGATCTTTTTCTGGAATCGTGATCATTAATGCTCCTCTACGTCAAGTAGAGTCAGTTAAAAATGCGTGTGTTTGTTTGGTTATTGCTATTTTGCGGAGAGGAGGCCATCTATTTCCATTTTTGCCAAATGAGACTCTATGACATCATTGTGATGACAAGAGAGATTATGGAAGTTTAATATACGTATAAATTACCTGTATATTGTCAGAGAGATTCACAATGAAAAGGAAAGTCATGGAGTTGGAAAACTGACATATTTCAACAAATCTAGCCCACACTGCTGGGTAACACCCATGGAAAAGTCAACCTGACACAACTAGATCAAAATAACCTCACTGCACATGGCCTGAATCTGAACCAACAGAAAACGCTGGATTGCTGTTCAGATTACAGTGTGGTGCTAGAAGGAAAGCAGTTGATTGTTTATGTGATATGACACTGTGACCCTAAATCTTAAAAGTGGCTGAAAATTTTCATTTGAAAACTTTAAAGACTTAAGTGTTAATCTCATTTTGCTATGCTGAATTTAAACAACAATAACAACAACACTGCATTTAATTATTAAAAATTGAATACAGTTAATGGAAACAAGAGAGAGAGGAAGTATAGCTTATTCCTCTTAGGATGTTTAATTAATTTCATATTCTTCAGATCATTTATAAATTTGTCACACATTTATTATATGCCTTTAACATCCCAACACCTGAGATTTAGAAAAATAAGAAACTTGGTTGATATTTTTTCTTATACAGGGCTTTCCTACCTCCACAAAGGAGAAAGCCCTAATATGGATGGGGTCAAAAAAATATTTTAAATATAGATAAATAGGTAAATAAATAAATATTATTTTAAATAAAAATCTTTAAATCTAATCAAATGTTCAAAGTCAATATACAGATGAGAGCCCAGATTTATCTATAACAAAATATGAAAATATAATATTATAGACCTTTTCTTTTTTGCCTCATCAGTAAAAAACAAATTATGACTAGTTCTTGAAAACTGGTTGATTTTAAACCACAGCTTTCAAGTAGCTGAGCTGGTTTGTTTTATTAATTCAATAAATCTCTATCAACCTCCTAACTTGTGACTTAACTGTGCTGGATTAAGAAATTATTTATCTAGTCCCCTTTACTGGACACTGACCCTGGAGTTTGTCATGTTTAAACAATGGATATAATTAACAAATTCTCTAATTTCTATTCTTAATTTATTCATGCTGATCTCCATACTTGTTAAAAAGTCACTTTGCCTTTCTTCAACAATTAGTATTTTCCTCTCAGAATGTTAAGTTTTAGGAATCTTGGGGTTATTTTAATTTTTTTTAAATCTATATTTACCAGATGTTCTCTTATAGAATCATTTAAAGAGACCTAAACAAATTATTAAAAAAAAGGTTAAGTAGAACATGTCTTTTTATCACATAGGAGACTGTGCTGTATGTTAATATAAAGTATAATTACATTTATTTGTATAAATAAGTTCGGATTTTGCATTCTTGCAAGATAAATATGATGTGAAGATGACTCAGGGACAGCCTGAGTCACAAAAGCTTTGTAAAGTTTCCTGCGCTCTAAAGAGGGCAATAGTTATTTTTACTACTTTTCTTTTTAGACTCTACTTTTTGTACCTCATTCCTATGTAATGTAGTAGCACATAGATTTATGAGTGCTGAAAGGATGAATTCACTGAGTTAATCATAGTTCAAGAACACAGATGCCTTTATTAATTGTATTAAGAGATGTAGATTAATTTTGAATGAAATCTATCTTCTAATGCATATGAACTTCCTACTCCTAGACTGTTCATTGCTACACGTTTGTAGCAACATATTTACTCATCAAATGATCTTGTTTTTAACACTTCAGATAAGTGTAACAATTCTCTTCTAAACCGCATCCAATGTTTTATACTATTTGGTAGGTAAGAGACATATGTTATTTTCTGTTATATATGATAAAATGAAGATGCAGACATAGGAAGGGCTCCAGATGTACGATGGTTTCCTGAGATAACAAACAATCCCTAAATCTCAGTGGTTTATAAAATCCAAAGTTTCCTTTCCACTCATGCAAATTATCTACTGAGGGTTGGCTATAGGCCCTTCTCCATATTGTTGCTTTCACCTGGAAGTGACCTGTGTTCCTTGGCCAAAGCAAGCCAAGTGGCCATACCTAACTTCATTTGGCTGAGGGATACAATCCTACCACATGCCTGAAAAGAGAAAGAACTGGAATTTTTATGAAGACCTCTAATAAATTCCATACTAATGGATGATAGGCGATCCCAAACCCCCAGTAGAACAAAGATGTAGACTCAGGTCTTGGGCAGTAAGGAGTAGTCTCTCCTTGTCTGTGGTTTAGCTTTCCTCGACTTTAATTACCCTGTGGTGGTGATCCTCCTTCTGACCAGGGGTCAGAAGTTTAGTCAGTCCCAGCCTGTCCCTGTATTTCAAACCTGTGTCACTTAGCGCACTTCATCTCCTCATGCAGGCATTTTATGGTCTCAAATCATCATCAGAAGAAGCATGAGTATGGTACAATAAGACAGAGACTGAGAGAGAGAGACCAAATTTATATAACTCATTACAGTACATTGTTGTAGCTGGTCTATTTTATTATTTTTTTTACAGATTTACTTATTTTATTTTAGAGAGAGAAAATGAGTGGGAGGGGCAGAGGGAGAAGGAGAGAATTGCCAACAGATTCCCCACTGAGCACAGAACCCAGCGTGGGGCTCAATTCCAGGACCCTGAGATCAGCACCTGAGCCAAAACCAAGGGTCAGATGCTTAACCGACTACGACACCCAGGCATCCCTGTTTTATCTTATTATTAGTTATTGTTGTTCATCTCTTACTCTGCCTACTTTATAAACTAAACTTTATCCTACATGTACATGTATAGGAAAAAAACATAGTAGATTGAGAGTTTGGTACTGTCTGCAGTTTCAGCAATCCAGTAAGGATCTTAGATCCTTGCCGTATTCCCACCAATAATGGAGAACTACTGTACACCTGTGAACAGGTGCCTTGGCAATTTGTAGATAGTTACCTGCAGTCTCACACTGTCCTTTCTTCTTTTTTCATCCTTTCATGCTCTCCCCACTAAGGCTTTTGACTCCCTAAATCTTTGCTATTTCTGGAGTGCCTGTGACCTTTCCTACCTCTGCTTTCCCAGTTCTCAGGAATCCTAACACTTACCTGTCTTGACACTTACCTCTCAGGAAGTCCTGCCCATGAACAGCCCATGAAGAGAAAACAGCCTCTGATAGGGCAATTCCTATAGATTGTAAAGATCAAAAGTGTAACTTTACTACTACACTTTCCCATCTCTAAGAACTGATCATGTATAGCAAAAAAAAAAAAAAAAAAGGAGAAAAAAGCAATGGAGTATAATCATTACAACCCCAGCCCCCAGTATTTCCAAGAGGCAAAATAAAAAGACTAGGGAAAATATCCCCAGAAGAATGGTGATCTATATTACGTATTAGAAATACATTGTTTTGAGTAGGATTTACACCACTTTGATACTCTATTTTTGTTTTGCGTTTGGTTTTAAGCACTAACAAGGCAAAACTGAAGAATTTGAAGATTAATGAAATGCTTGGAAATTAGAAAATTATTAAGCCAACGTTTTAAGGCCTTTGGATTTTAATATAAATCAGCAAACCCAATTTATGTTCTTAGAAGCAGCAATTCTTGGAAATGCTATGTGCAAAAAGAAAAAAATAATTAGTATCCTGGGTCAAATGAATTTGGAAAATGCTGTATACCATGTCTTTCTCTTGGAGATGTAGGTGATCTTCAGTGTTCGGGGTTCTTAAAGTCCGATTTTTTTCCAGTGTTTCTCAGGCTAAGTTCTATACACACACACACACACACACACACACACACACACACACAATTTGATTATCTATAAACACAACATGCATCAACATATATCAATACTTATATATATCTTATATTTTAACATTTTAATATACATTTTAACACACTTGGTAAATTCTTGTTTAAATACCGGTTGTTCATTGTATTAATAATTAAAAGTGATAATGTGGCAGCTCATGTAATTATTTTGAGAACATAATGCTGCAAATCTTAAAGGACTTTAAAAATATCTTTACTATTGGGTACTTTGTATTCTCCTGATAAATGGCATTGATTTTAAGCACCAACAGAAATTAAATTTTAAACCAATAGGGCATCCAGTAATATTTGTTTAACTTTAGTGGGGCATATAATTTGTGATGCTGCCACAATGAGATTGGCTATATTCATCAGAATCCAGAACTCCATAGGGATTTGTACTATTTTGCCCATTTCATTAAAAAATTGAAAACTGTTATTCCATTCTAGAATATGACTATACATAATTAATTTATCAGACTTAGTTATCCTTTATGAAGACCTCATGAAAAGCAGAGTAATCTTCAACTTCAGCATCTGTTTCTTGATTTTTTTTGCTCACCTCCTTTAAGTTCAAAACCTTCAAAGCTTAAAAAGGAAAAGTAAATTGTTGGGTTTCAAAAGATGATCTATGAAAGTTAACATCTATGGGAATTTTTTAGGGCAAAAAGGGTAATAGACTAAGACAAACAAAGTGTCCTTTTTTTTTTTTTAGAACATGTGCTATATTCAGTTAAGCTCTGTGACCACTTAAAATGAACCAGTTACTCCATGAACTTTTATACGATCAGGAATTCTAGTAAAAGAAAATTCTGGATATGAGGTTCACTGATTAGTATGCAGGTGTGTCAAAGCCTGTGTCCTTTCGTGACCTCATCCACACCTGTAATATTATTCTGCTTTTTCTCTATCAACATTCTAGCTCTCCTCCTAACATTTTAAAAGCAAGAGATAATTTTCTGTTTGTTGGTACATTTTTTTAAGAAAGAAAATTACCTGGGAAATATACCTTCTTTCTGTATCATACAAAAAGAAATCATTCATTCAAAAGTGTGGGTAACATCATTCTTAGGCCACATTTCTCCCCTGGTTTATTTTTGTTTATATTTTCCCCTGGGGTTCTAATAAGATTCAGAAACCGTAATGATATCAGCAACACCTCTAAAAATCCATTGCAGGGAATCTGAAGATCTCTTCTCAACTCTGTAGGACTGTTCCTTTGCAACTCTCTGAATAGTCACACAGCCACTCTATTGTTTACCAAATTACAAAGTCAATTATATCTACATTCTGAAACTGCCTAGCACCTAAAACATTTGGAATGCTGAAAAATATCCTGTGTAACCATTTGCCCGACGCCAGAACATAAATCTAAATTACTTAGATTTACAGTATTATAATCTCTCCTTTAAAATGACATGAGGGAAGTGTTTAACTTAATGAGGCAAAGGATCCTGGTGTGCAAGTTACATTACATTTTTCATTGCACAAGGGTAAATTATTGCTTCAGTCTCCTAAATGGTACCCCAGTGGCCTCAAAGACACAAAGTAGCTTCCAGAAATGCCCACTTTTGTCTTAGGCAATAACTTACTCCGTGAGAGTATGCTTTCTGAGAATTGCCCATAACATTTCTTGCAGTAGGCTGAATTTCTTGAAGGTCATTCACAGATGCTAGCCTGAACTTGACTTCTTTTTTTTTTTTTTTAACGTAGGGACATTGAAGTGCTAAGTCTTCAGACATTACCATACAACTGATGAACATTTTTGTTCTGTCTAAACCATTTAGAAAACAAGCAAAAAAAAAAAATTCTGAGTAAGAAATGAAAGGGTATCATATTTTTTCTTAGCATTTCTCCTCTAATCAGAGTTGCTAACTTTTTGAAATAAATAAGTGCCAGTCTATTGGGGTGGTCTATAAAGATTATTAGAATATATGAATTAAGTATATTGTTCTATATTTGCAAAAAGAATCTTAATCTTGTATTGCACACCATATGTATGAATCTAACTGTGTGGGGGAGTTTTTTAAAGCAAGCTTAACTTTCTAATAAGGCGATATAGGAATTTAATTAAAACAAAACAAGATACCCTGGCCATTCAGTTCTACAGCATTTGGGTAAATGTTAGAGCTTGACAATTTTCAAGGCAGAGACGTTACTCTAGGCTTTCTGCCAAACCATCCCTGGTAATCTGATGACAAGAGATGAAGCAAAGGAAAGTGCTGCTGCCTGGCTTAGATAGATATGCATTTGCTAAAAGAGAAGCCAACACATTTCTTAGGTAAACCATCAAAATTACAATTTAGAAACATACACACACACACACACTATGCTTTTACAAGTCTAGAAATACACACATTAATATACAATTCTGTGCTTAAGGGGAGCTTACAGAAGTAGCAAACACAGCTAGGGTTGACTGGATCCTTTATCTTGAGTGGTTTTAATATACGGCCACATTTCTTTCAATGGCTGCCATGGAAGGAATTAAATTACTCGTATCTGGACAACATTCAGCATTGCTCTTACATGGTTACATTCTAGCAACTACTCAAAATCTCTCACTGATAAATGAGTGGATTGTGCCGCTGTTTTCTGTGGTTTATCTACATGGTTTGAATAAACATGTGTTTTCCTAAACTGCTAAAAAGCAATTTAATGTAATAGTGATATCAGAAAATAATCAGAGCATGCATTTTTATAGCAGCAAGACGGGTTGAAAGGTTTTAAGTTCCTTGGAGGGATGGGTATTGAGTAAAGGATTATATTTGCATATATTATTTTGACCACTGGAGGGCTCTCAGATTTTTTTTTACTTTTTTACTTGAATTCTTTAGAAATCTATTTGATATAACTGAAACTTCAGTAGAAGAAATTTAAATCTTGGCATTATAAAGTCTATATATTCTCCCAGCCCATGATTTGGTATATATTTTCAAAGTACAAAATGAAAGAAAAATCAGATTTAGTTTACTGTATTCTTTCACTATTTCACAACAACAACAAAATCACAAATAAGAGAGAAATGAACCATGTGCTTTTTCTAATAATCATGTCATAATCAAGACTCATGTCAAAATTGCATGATCTCCAACCCATATATTAGAATAAGACATTCCTAAATCTCAGAGTTAGACCCCGTATTTGATGTTTTAAACGACCTACACCTTGCCAAGTCCCTGTCTTTGAGGAGTGCCCTAGGAAGACGGTACATATGGTGATAATTTTCTCATAGGGTAGGAAATGATCGAGTGTTCAGGTGCCCAGAGAGGTCCCAAAGGAGGTGATAGCTGTATTGGATCCTGACAGGTGAGTGGGAGTTACCTAGATGAAGAAAGATTGGAAGGCATTCAAGATAAAAAAACTAGCACGAGCAGACAGGAAATGGGTGTGTCGAGGGGTGCTCATCTTGTGTTCTAGACTTTGAGGGGAGAGTGAAAGAAAGTGAGTTTAGAGAGGTCAGTAGGTACCCAGATGGGGAAGGTTTTTTATGTCATTCCAAGGGTTTTTTCCTCCATTCCTTAGAACATTTAGTGCTTCTGAAATCCAAACCCCTTCCCCAAAGGAAAAAAAAAAAAAGCAAATAAATAAATAAATAAAATAAAAAGAATAAATACATACTCATAGGAGGATATGGAGCTAGAGTTCAGAATGGTCTGCCATGTATATCAAGTTCTTTGAATTCTCATGTATTTGCATTTTGCTCCATAAGTAACCTCTGTTTCATTCAGCATCAAAGACTTGTTCTCCAAACTTCTAGAAAAATGCACCATGGCCATTCAATAGTTTCTCGTTCTCCCAACACATTGATGATATGCTTTAGAGCTTCCTTGGACTACAAATAGCCTTTGTTTGAGAAGCACAGCTGTAGATACTAAGGGTTACAAGAAATTAATAAGGCAAGAATGGAGATAGAGAGAGACTATTGCAATAGTCTTCTCATAAAACATAATCTACTTAGACGGAATATTGTTTTCAAAACTGGGGAGGAGCGGTTTTCCATATTGTTTTTAGTTTAATTCATTATAAGCCAAATATTCTCTAACCTAGTTCCAAAATGGACAGTCTAAGCAAAGCTTATATAAAAAAAGAAACCACACATCATCATCTTCTCATAGTGTCAGCTCTTCCGAAATATTGCGAATGCCTACTAAAAGAGACAGGAGAAATGTTTGTCACTGTAAGCAGCAGTCTTAGCACAAAGATATTTGTCCTAAAGGGTCCCTCCTCTTTCTTTCTTTCTTCTCATGGCCTCATAGCATCTTGTGACAATCTTCCATAAGCACTCAAACTTTGGAGTCTTGCTGGACATTTCTTCACCAGCTCACATAATCTACTTTATCTAGCACCAATAAGTTAGAAGATCCAGAATTGCATAGATCAACTAGGAGAAAGGCAAAAGTGGTGCTGTCTTGATACTCAGTAAGAAAGATTCTTTTCAGGTGATTCTGTTTAATAAATAGTGAAATGCAAGATGGAGGACTACAGCAGTGTAAATCTAAAATTATCTATGACTTAAATACCCTATGATTTGAATCATAAGTGGCTATGAGCCAAGTACGGGGAACCCAGAAAGCATCCCCAATCCATGATGAAGCTACCCAAGCATGCTCTTTTCACAGACTCAATTAAAATTTTAAATCTTATAAAAAGAGCTGTGCCATATCCTCCTCATTTGATAGATCCAAATAAATGGGTTGGTATTTAGGTGAATTAGAGACATGCTCATGTGCCCAACCCTACAGAAATATAGGCAGCCTGAACTATGATGATGGTATGGTTTTTTTCTCTCACAATCAGGAATGGCCTTACTAGCATTTACAAATTGCTACCAGGAAGAAAGACTTTATATTAGTAATGCTAAAAATAAAATAGACATCCTCTAATATTCAAATGAACAATACTAAGTAACTCTACTAGGTCAGGTGAAGAATTTACACCCAGGAGGATCCATTAGTAGGTCTTTCCACTCAAATATTCAGATATTTGACAAAAGTATGTCTTGTATTATTTTGTGGATTCAGATAGTATAATAGTGAGAACTACTCATAAAAATTTCTAGGCCCAAATTATTTCTTTCATGCTTTATGGGACTTATAAAACCACAAGGTCAGATACAGAACTTCTTCCTTCTTTTTTGAGAGTTTATCCATCGCTTTGTATATTTGAGTGACCCATGTCTATGTGAGAATATAAGTCAGGCTTCTTAAATTTTCCAATAAAATGTCAACCGTCCTGGGCCTTTTCACCTGCTGTTTAAACATAAAGATCTTTCCTCAATCAACCGCACAGAATATTGGCACTTTTAGCAGCTGCCTAAAGATTTAACCTTGAACTGACTGTGCTAAGAATATATGCCAAGACATCTCTAAGTGCTATAGTAAGTTGGGTCGCATAACATCGAGCTCATTGTCTTTATTCTTTCCTTGCCCCTTCCATACACGTGTAATATCATTACTGAGTAACTGTTTAATTTTGTGCCCTTGAGCACTGTTAAATTACCATACCACATGGCACTTTGGGAAAATAAAGAAAGAAGAACTTTGAACAATGGCAGTAATGTGCTAAATGTTGCTCAGTAGCTTCAGAATAAAGAGCTATACCACAAGTGCTCATAAGAATTTGTGCCAGGCAAAAGTTTATCTCAAGATAAGCTTGGAAGCTTTCTTTACTGTACAAGGAAAACTATATAAGCTCTCCATTTCCTTTTTTTAAATTTTGTGGCTATCTAGATTCTTACAGCTAAAGTGAATGCTCAGTTGTATTAATGACCTAATTTTCAGTGATTGATACAGTTGTCTTGAAAATTTGTTTCTAATTGTACCTTAGCAAAGCTCAATTTGCTGCTTCTTTCATAATAACATTCTTCTCTATCATTAGGGTGTGATTCGTGCTTTCCTGACTTGTGATCTCTGAGGTCAGTGATACTTCCTAGTGTTCCACTGTTTCTCATCATTGAGCAGAAAATAGTGTTTTTTGAGTTAGCATTACTTTGCACTGTCTTGTATGTTTTTAATAATGAGATACTCCATTTTGAAAATAGGAAGTAAAATTTTAAACCAACAAGAATGACTAACAAGACTGTTGAGAATAATTAATAAATAAAAATAGTTAACATTTCTTAGGGGAATCTGAAACCCATTTTATCCACAAAGCTTGGTGACAAACTTATACCCCACTCCAGTTTTGCACAGAGTCTATGTTTCTTATCAGTCAGGTCACATTGTATTTTATTGAGTTTTATTTTCAGTGAGTTTTAATGTTCTTGGGGTTTTACATCGGAGGGCTCTTGCAGAATAGTTAAGCAATAAGGTCATGCTTTGTCATTAACACAATCTTAATGTGTTTATGTCATCAGATTGTCCTAGTCTAGCAACCAAGGCTATTAGTCAAATATGTGAGGAGACTTCTATAGGCTAAGGAAGATCGTGTCTATGAGGCTGCCTTTATGAGAACAGGGTTGAGTCGACTAATCATCATTCCTACAGGCTTGTGTTTCCCTCATGGATGTCTTTGACAACTAGGTGACTAAGGGTGGAGTGAAGAAGTAATTGTCAAAGACCAAAACCAATCCAGTCTAATTGGCAGTCTGAAACCCAGGTCTCCTCATTTATAATCCAGAGCTCTTTTGGATGCTCCTCAGATGTGCCTCAGAAGTTCTCTGAAACAATGTGTTGAAGAAAAAAAAAGGGTGACCCAAGCTCTTGAGAAACAATTAGAAAGAATTAGCATTGAGACAAAAGGTTGATGGGAACTTGGGTGTACTGAGGTAGGCCCAAGAGTAGTTATTTTGATTTTATCTACATTCATAGGCTGGTGAGGCTAGAAACTCTGGTATTACATTTATTTAGACAATTATCCATTATTTATATCTTGAAAAAGGATTTGTATATTTATGTTCCTACATGTGAAGTCATAAATGCATAGACCTACTATTTAATTCAGCTAACTTCTTTTTTTTCTCCCCAAATATGTTTATTTTAATTTTTCAGTGTTACTAGATTGATTGTTCATGCACCACACCCAGTGCTCCATGCAGTACGTGCCCCTATCGATACCCACCACCAGGCTCTCCCACTCCCCCAACCCCTCCCCTCCAAAACCCTCAGTTTGTTGCTCAGAGTCCACAGTCTCTCCTGGTTCATCACCCCCTCCGATTTTCCCCCATTCACCCTTCCCTTCCTTCTCACGATGCCCTCCATGATTTTCTTTATATTCCACACGTGAGATCATAAGATAATTGAGTCTCTCTGCTTGACTTATTTCACTCCGCATAATCTCTTCTAGTCCTATCCATGTTGATACAAAAGTTAGATATTCATCCTTTCTGATGGAGGCATAATATTCCATTGTACAGATGGACCACATCTTCCTTATCCACTCATCTGTTGAAGGGCATTTTGGTTCTTTCCACAGTTTGGCGATT